>JAZKLR010000307.1:0-686808 GCA_037103525.1 Ganaspis brasiliensis
TTGATTCGGCAAGGGCAAGTGGATTAAAAGATATCATTTGATTTTAAGCAAAACAACAAAATTATTGGATTATTTCAAATTAAATCAACGTGATGTAAATGCTCGTAATTATTTCTACACTGAGATACCTGAATACTATTCATGGAATAAAGAGACATGTATATGGAATTAAAAAAGGTCGTAAAGAGAATGTTGTAGGAAGAATGTATTCCGTTAGTCCATGTGAAATTGAATTATTTCATCTTCGATTATTATTACTTACAATTAAAGGTGCAATTTCATTTGAGTCCTTAAAAACTGTGAATGAAGTTACACATGATACATTTACGACAACTTGTTTAACATTAGGACTTATAGAGAACGATAATGAATGGAAAGAGACCTTAAAAGAGGCTACTGTGTGGATGATACATCAATCACTACGTCGTCTATTTGTTATAATATTAATTCATTGTCGTCCAATTAATGCTGGTGAACTTTGGGAACAATTCAAAGTTCATATGTCCGAAGATTATCTTAGAAGTTTTGATAATATCATTGCCGAAAATAAAGCATATATAGAAATAAAAGACTTACTTTCTGAAGAAGGATATCATTTACATGATTTTCTTGGATTGCCTCCTATTGAAGACGTCTGCAGCAATGTTTATGTTCCTCATTCTGTGAATGTTGATGAAGAAAGAAGATTAGGGACAGAAAGATATGATAAGTTAAATGTTAAACAGAAAGAAATAGTTGATTTTGTTTTTAAGTGCAGCTCATGATTCTACCGACAATGTTTGTCGGTGCATTTATGTCGATGGGCCTGGAGGATCAGGAAAAACATTTATATATATTACTTTGTGGCATTTATTAAGAACTGTTGGTAAAAAAGTTTTTAATATGGCTTTCACTGGAATAGCAGCAACTTTACTTTCTATGGGTAAAACAGTTCATAAAGTTTTGGGACTTCCGGTACCATTATATAATGATTCATCATCTGGTATTAAAATACAGTCTAAGGAAGGGTTGTATTTGAAAGATGTTGATGTATTTATTTGGGATGAAGCTCCAATGTCGCCAAAGTATGCTTTAGAAATTATGGACAGAACATTAAGAGATATGATGCAAGTAGATGTTCCTTTTGGTGCTAAAATTATAATTTTAGGAGGTGACGTTAGACAAGTTCTGACAATCAAAGAGAAAGGTACAAGATCAGAAATTATTAACTTATCTATTAAAAACAGTATATTATGGAAACATTTTTCAAAATTTACGTTGTCTGAAAATATGCGTGCGTTGCCGGAAGAAACAGAATTTACAGAGTTTTTGCTAAGAATAGGAAATGGTATTCTTAACGATGAAAAAGATTGTGTTCAATTACCAGGCAAAATAATTGAAAAAAAATAAAGACATTTGTCAAGATATGTATGAAGAACTAATTAAACAAAAAAGATTTGACGATTTGGCATTGTGCGCAATTTTGGCTCCCAGAAATATTGATGTTGATGGCATTAATAATCAAGTTGTATAATTATTAGATAACGATAAAGAGAAAGTATATTAAAGTATTGACTGCGTAGATAATCGCGAAAATATTAATGATCATAAAGTGATTTTACCTGAATATTTAAATACTTTGTCACCATCTGGTTTACCGCCACATTTATTACACTTAAGAATAAACTCAGTAGTGATGCTTATAAGAAACCTTAGTATTAATGACGGTTTATGCAATGGAACCAGATTACTTGTTTTAGATTTATCTAATCATGTTATTAAATGTAAAATACTGACTGGAGATAAGGGTGGAAATGTTGTATTCATACATCGTGTATTATTATACTGCGAAAATGTTTATCCTTTTACATTTAAGAGAAGACAATTTCCAATTAAACTGGCATTTGCAATGACTATAAACAAATCTCAAGGACAAACATTTAATAAAATTGCCATTGATTTAAGAAAAGATGTATTTAATCATGGTCAACTTTATGTTGCATTATCTAGGGTTCGTTCATTTGATTCTGTTAAAGTTTATTTGGGAAATCAACGAAGTGAGAATTATATTAAGAATTACGTTTATAAAGAAATTTTTGAATAACTGTTTTACCTGCATTACTAAATGTAACTGGAAGACACATGTTTAATAATTATAATTTTTCCTTCATTATGTCTTATTTACGTTGATGTTGTTTGTTCCATCTATATTCCTTCGACATATATCGACTTCATATTTTAGAATCAAAAATTTATGTTAAAATATTAACTTCTTTTCAAAATATTTCACTTTGTTCTTCCCAATGTTACTTTCATATTCTTTTATTTTGTGTTGTAAATTACAATTTGTATGTGACTAAGGGTTCATGAATCCATAATAAATATTCGATTACTTCTTTTTTATGGTATAGGTAATTTTGAATTGACAAATTAAAATATTAGTAAATTGAAAGAGTTGTAAACATAATAATGGACAAAATGAATAGTATGAAAGTTAGGGAAATTAGAAAAGTCATAATTATATTTATAAATGTATACACTATTAACTACATTTCTGATTTTACAATATTATCTTATGATACATAGATGAACTTGGAGCATGTTGGAACTTTGCAGTTAGGCTACTGAATATTCATGATAAATTTGGATATATTGTAATATATTTAACTTACTATAATCGTTGAGGGAGTTGAAAAGTAAACTTGCAGAAAGTGTACCACTCATAAAATGAGTATTGTATTGTAAATTTTATATATTGATATATAATTGGGATATAATCAATGTTATATGCAGCAACATTTATTGTTAAAGGAGTAATGTATTATTTTTACCCATCATTTTGTACCAATAGTGGCGTTTTTCGCACTTTTTTTAAGTGGACAATATCCCGACATCGGCCATTTTTGTGAGATAGTAATGTAATGATTTACTGTAATAGTAATATACTCTAATTTAAATCATTCAAAACTATTTTGCCTTCCAAGAAATTCTACACAGTTGACAGTAAGAAAACGTTTCTGACTGCTCCATTAGCGACGGGATTATACCTTTAAATATTTGAACTTGAATTATGCATGAAAAATGAGAGATTTCCATTCCCTTATTTCCATTTACAAAAATTATAAGCAGCAAAGTATTCTTTTCAATTTGAGAATATGTTTTTCTTTGTTTATGAAGTGGGCAAACATTTTTAAAATAAAAATGACGAACAGTTTATGACAAGAGAGTTAAATGCAAAATTTTTATTCCCTTTTCCCACATGGAGAGGTAAATACGTTGCAATTAAATATTATATGCGGGAAATGCAATTTTCCGCATATATTATTTAAGAACAATGTTAATAATGGTTGTACCTCACAGGGAAGGGCGTGAATGGGGCCCTTCCTTTTCCTCAAAAAAAAAAAAAAAAAATGTTCTTTACAATTATACCTTCTGTCATATAAGATTCATCGTTGTCCTCTTATACTCACTATCCTTTTTTGCATTTCGTATACAAAAACAAAATTTTTTTCGTTTAACTTGAATAGCGGTGCTGCTTAAAAACTGGCAATAAAAGAGTAGAATCCATAAAACATGAGTATGTATGTGAGATATAAAATAATTTTCATGAAATACTAAGAGGAAGAATAGTTTATGTTTTTTTTTACTTTTCCTGAATATTTCACGAATATTGTCCGAAAAAGACCCTAAACATCGAAAATAAATGTTTTAAACAATTTCATGTTCAATAACATCCTTGACGGACATTTTAATTCTTCCACGAAATTTCTTTGCAAATTGCGTTTCAATATTTCGGAAATGTCGACTGATATTACAAATATTATTTATTAGGAACTTTTTTGATTACATATTTTAATTTAGGGGCATAGCCATGGCGGTTTTTGGTAGTTCAAACCCCCTCCTTCCCCAAAGCGAAAAATTCTATTGAATAAAAGATATTTGCTCGCAAAATGTTTTCGAAAAATTCCTTAAAATTAAAAAAATTTCAAATTTCCTCGTCAAAGTTCATTTTGGCTACACCCCTATTTTCATTTCAAAAATTGGGACATGTAAAAAGTAATATATTCTTTAATTTGAAAATTTATAATTACTGCATTTTAAATGATAATTTCGGTGTCTTTCTTATTTGGTTCAATGGAAATTGACGGAATTGAGAAATTATGAAATTGTTGATATGTAAAATAATTAATAGCATATTATGCATCTACGAAGAGAAGGCTGTGTTCTTTTGATGAGCACAAATTTTCGAAGAACGAGTGTAATCCGAGCGAAGATTTTCGTTTTATTTTTTATTCCAAATAAATAAAGTTTGTACGATCGTAATACACATTTCACATTTTTCACAAAAAATATTAAAAGAAGGTTATTGTTATAAGGGAATTGTCAAAGCAGAAATATTAATAATTTAGAAAATTGGTGAACTTGTAAATAGCAAAAATAGAAATTTGGTTATTGGAAAATTTTTAAATTGAAAACAATGGTAAATTGGAAACTTTGCAAAATAAGAAAATGGAAAAATTGGTAAATATTGAAATTGGAGATTCTGTTATTATAAAAAATGGCAAATTAAAGACAATTGTAAATTATAAAATTGGATAATTAAAATATAAAGATATTACAGGAGGAAACAAAAATTTCGCGCGCGTAGCGCGCTTTTGAAGTTCTAGTACACTATAAAAATAGATATGGGTGATTTACCACGAAACTTTCAATTTGGTTACTGTTATTTTAGAAATTTTATTTTCTAATTAAAATAAAAATCGTAATGTAACTTTCGAGTATGATAGTCAAGAATGAAGTATCTATGATGTGCCGGACAAATTGTTTATAATTATTGTATTTTTTGAACAAATTAGCTGTTACCTCATCTATTTTGTTCGGATTATATTTTATTTTAAGGCATAATTCGTTAATAAAATCGCTGTAAACAAATAAAGTAATCCATGGTGGTTATTTATGCGGTAATTTATGAAAATATTTACGTAATTTATAATAATAATGCAAACGAAATTCAGGGTCTGAAAAACTGTGTCATGAAATTTATGTATTAATTTATGGAAATTTATGGTAACTTATGCGGTAATTTATTAAAAGTTTAAGATAATTTATAATAATAATACAAATTAAAATTCAAGATTCAAAAAACTAATACAGGAAAATTATTTAGTAATTTATGAAAATTTATATAAAAATAAAAGAAAATAAAAAAAAATAATTTTGGAAATTTATGGAAATTTATATGGTAATTTATGGACATTTATGGGAATATATGTTGTATTTTTATAAATTATTTTAAGAATATTTATTGTAATTTAATGACACATAATTTAAATTTTGCAAATCAGTTACCAACAGTTTCTACAAATGTATACGGTAATTTATGAAAATTTAAAAAGTAATTATTGATAAACTTATTAAAATTATGACAGGCTAAGTAAATTTTATTTGTTTAATTTTATTTTGACACAATCACTAAAATTGTTTTAATTGTACACTTGGTTGAATTACAAATTCAATAAAAGACAGCCAAAAGGCTTTACCATGATGCAAAAGGCTTCACCATGACGCTTAATGAATACTGTTTTTTTTAACAAATTTTTAGCAATTTTTAATCGGTTTTGTATTCCTGCCATTTAAATTCACTGAAATAATACAACCATAAATCATTTAATGAAAAAAAAAAATTTTCTTTTTGATTTATTGCGAAATATGTAAAGACTTCACCATGACGATTCAGTGATTCCCTACACAAATTTGGCGCTTCAAACGTAAAAAAAAAACAAAAAATCAATTACAAAATTTGTTTCTGTCGTAGTCAGGGACTGACACGAAAACCGAATTCTGTTTCTGTTTTGAATTGTTGTGACGAAACAAAAATGTACAAACAATACTGTTTTGTATTGCGCCTGAAACAAAAATGCTCTGAATTACGTTTTCGTCTCATGCCCGAAACGAAAATCAACTCCGAATTTCGTTTCAGTCTCATGCCCGAAACGAAAAGATTCTGAATTTCGTTTTCGTCTCCTGCAAGAAAAGAATTGTGTTTAAAATTGTTTTTGTGAAATTTAGAGCCTTTTTTATGAGAAACGAAAACGGAATTCGGAGCGGATTTTCGTTTCGGGCATAAAACGAAAACCAAATTCGAAGCCTTTTTGTTTCGTGCATGAGACGAAAACGTAATTCAGAGCCTTTTCGTTTCAGGTTCAACACAAAACAAAATTATATTGATATTTTGTTTCAGTTTTTCAAAACCGAAACGAAACAAAAATAAAATATATTTTGTTTCGGTTTTCGTGTCAGTCCCTGGTCGTAGTGAATCTCTTCAGGGAAGTCAATTGTTGTTTGTACTAAAGTATAACTACATTCTGATTTGATTTTTATGAAATATTTTAATTTTTTAAAAAGGCTTCACCATGACGCACAAAAAAATGTTACAATTAATTAGTTTTATTATTAAAGTTTACTAAAAATATTTATTTTTGTTTCAAAACTGACCCTGGGGAAAGGCTTCACCATGACGATTTGGCTCTTAAATTTGAATTTAACAAGAAATATTTAATCTTATAAATTAAAGTGGCTACAGGCTTTTGTTTGTGACTACTAGAGCTACTTTTTTACGTTAGATTTATTACCATATACTCTCTAAATTTGAAACAGCGCAAAGTATACAGCTATTTCAAAACAGCGTATATACGCTGGTGAATTAGTGAATTTCGCTGTTAATCAGTGAAAAAATCGCTTTTTGATCAGCGTATATAGGCTGTTTTGAAACAGCGCTATACTTTGGGCTGGTTACACAGCGAATTTTCGCTGTTTTAAATTTAGAGAGTATGCAATATGTTTTTTAAAAAGCACAAAAGACATGGAATTGTCGGTTTCGTGGAGAATCACCCATATATGGTCGATTCTTGCGTAACTGCCCGATTTCAAGATAAGTTTTGATAAAAAAAAAATGTTTTTCATTCAATGTTTCTCTGCACTTATTTTTATTATTAGGGTGTAATATAAGTATATTTTAAACGATTTTACTACAACTATATTTATACGAAAAAAATAGTAAATTTTTAAAAATTGGCTGCCATGTGGAGCTGAACCGCATCCTTTTATTGCAAATATATTGTACAAAATAAAAATTTCCTTTTGATATTTTGCTAAAACGAAAATAAATAATAAATTCATAAATTATTTAATATTCTAACAGTATTTTAGATATTAGTTAACATATAGAAAATTTTATAAAAGAACAGCAAATACAATATTTAATAACTAAATAACTACTTTATAGAATAATATTTTAAAATAACCACCACAGATAAAAAAGTTTCTGTGCATGAAGCACACAGAACAATTTATATAGGCCATGGAGCTGAAATTTTACGTGATACCATGGAGCTGAAATTTGACATTTATTCTAACCTCACTTCTACAATATTGCAAAATAAATCTATTCCTTCTGCAGATCGCTTTTTTCACATGAAAACTTAAAGAAAATGGTAACAATACTATCAAATAGTTGTTACAGTAATATAATAGTAATGACATGGAACTGAACGCTTTTTTTTGTACACATGCGATTTTCACAAAAATAATTTTTTTTAAGTAAAAATTTTTCTTTTTTAAAACTTTTTTCACATGTGATTTAGTGCTAATGGATCAAAATTGAGATTTAACTTATTAGAAGGCGTAATAACTAAACACATGACACCTTAATTATAAGTCTACAGACTGCGTTGAAAAATTGGAAAAATTGAGGGACAAAATACTTTTACAGATTTTTAAGTATGAAAAAGGTATTATGAAGTTCAATATAAACCTAAATTGTTCATAAATATAGACACTTTATGCTTGAAAAAGGCTGAGTTATAATAATGATATTTTCACCGAAAATTATTAAATTAAAGTTAACATTTTGCAAAAGGGACACGCCACGGAGCTGAAATTTCAGCAGTTATAGTGCAATATAATAGAAGTTATAATATATATATTTATGTATATTTGGTTTTCAGTTACTCTCATATATACTTTTAAAATTCACTAATACACTTCAGAATATATTTTTAATTTAGGTGTATTTTTTCAACGCCGCCAAGTAGGGCAGTTACGTAAGAATCGCCCATATAGGACATGTACAACTTACCGTACAATTTTTTTTAGATCTGTATTGTCATTTAAAGCTGAAAAATATATACTTAGTAGCAAAAATTGTTTTAAACATGCTTTAAACGTATATTTTAAACATTCTGAACTTCAACATATATTATTTTTTTTTATTTTAACATAAGAATTCTAGAAAATCAAATTATTATTTAAGAAAATGTTTTAACAATTGTTTTTCATTTCAAATTAGGTAACTCTTTTCGATTTTATTCAACTACTTGCAAAAGATACTGTTTTTGATCTACCTGTGTTGTTAAAATAGAGATATAATTGTCTATAAACGCGACTCCACGTTTTACAAAAGCCAGAAGGATGGATGTACTATATAGTGCAAAAATCATAAGTTTAAAGGAGCAAACTCAAATTTTTAAAGTTTTAAATTATAATAAATAGGGTAATGTCATTTTGAGTGGACCCTTACCATGCACTAAGAAAATAAGTTGACTAGATATAACCAATTTTTGATTAAACTTAGCAGAGAGAGGTTGTTGATATAACACCTTCAAAGCTCTTGGTTATTATTAGCAGATTAAATGCTACTGTTAACCTTGAAGTTTGGTTGTGATCGCCGGTATCTTGTGTGTTTTTTTCAGAGTCCCTTAACCTAGAAATTGTCTAGGGGCTTATTTTCTCAGTGTGGGTGGACCGCCTAAAAGTTTTTAGTAATCCGACAGTGAAAACGTGAAATAAATAGTTCGAACAGCAGCGCCGCACCCGGAAACCAAAAAAAATTATGTTTTGCGGTGAATAAATACGTTAATGATTGACAAAACGAATTGTTTAAAAAACAAACTGCTAAAATAGTCGCTGTTACAATTAATAAAGTGATTCTGAAGTTTAAAAATAGTGTTGAACTCGAGTTCGAAAGTGTAATTTATTTTTTTGCTGTTAGTTTGGACATTGAAATTGATTGTCTAAGTTTAATTAAGTGATTATTATGCTTCGAAAAAAAATGTTTGTAGCTCCCTTAAAAAGTCATAGGTCACCTTGAGTGAACCGTCTAATTTTTTTAATTTTTAATGTCAATTTACCATGCTTATGGATATAAATTAAAAATAAACTTGTTTTTATCTATATTTGTTGTTCTTTGCTAATATTTTTTGTGATTTCTAAATAGGTATTGTCGAAAACAGTATAGAATAACAGGAATTTTCTGACCTTTTCTTGCAATTTTTCAAGAGTGGTCCACTCAAGGTTACATTTTTTTTTCATAAAAAAACGCATATTCCTTTACGCCAATTATATTTTTTCTAAATTACAGAATCATAGATCTCATGACATAATCTCTTATCTTGGGATCTAAACTAAAGCTTGGAATAGAGAAGTACAATTAATTTACTTTTATAAAGAATTTATTCTAAAAAAAGCTTAAGCGGTCCAGTCATAATGACATTGCATTATATATTATCCATGTGTTACTTCCATGCAAAAACAAAAGAAAGACTTAAAGAAGACAAAGAAATTATTGCAAAATTGAACTTTTCTCTGCGCCCCGGACCTCTGTGCACTGTGTGCCTGGGCGCGCGCTAACTTTTCTAGTGTATTTTAATAACAATTATTAAAATAACGAATTTGATTGAGAAATTTGTCACAAAACATTCCAATTAATGCCAAATTTTGCTTGTTTTCTTCTATTTCAGTAATTTCGAAGAAAAATAAAGCATACCCCAATAAAATTATCTGAATATAAAATGGCGGACCCAAAAATGGCGTAGCAAAAGTATGAAAATTCAGTCTTACATTAATATAAGTTAGTATGACATTGGAATACCACAATCAAAATACAGGCAAAGAAATCCTAAACTTAAAAGGTCCGGCTACAAACATTGCAATTCTCTCAAACTCACTAAAAATGAATTTAATTTAAGGGGGCATGGGCAGTCATAAAGTTTAAAAAATCGATTTTTGGAGATTTTTTTGTATTAAAGTACAGCATCTTAGAATTGTTGTCTCAAAAGTTCAAGTCGATGCGAGCAAAATTGAAAGAGAGAGAGCGCGTTTTGTGCGCCGCTTATTAAGGCCCATAAATGTCGTATCGTTTCTTGCGGCACACAGTGGTTTGAAATCAGAGTTTAACATTCAAATTTAGAAATGTTCCTTAAATATAGGTTAATTTCATACAAAAATTTAAAATAAAAAATCGTCATTTGTTTTTTTTAAAAAAAATCGAGAAAAACCGTATATTTAAGCGTCCCTGACTGCCTATGCCCCCTTAATGTTTTTTTTGAAACTCACGTTTAAGGTTGGTAGTTGATTAACGTGAGACTTGTTGCCCTGTAAATTGTACATGTTTTATAGAAAAGTTAAGAAGTCAGCAATACATTTTTTTGGAAAATCTAGAGAATTTGATACACGGAAAAAAATAATTTCTTAAATATTCATGAACTTTCTACTTAAGTTTGGGGCAAGAAAGGAAATTTAGTACTAATTTAAACCTAAATATTTTAGGTAAATAATGAACTAGTTCCTGAAAAATTCTTAAAGATTAGATGAAAAATAAAATTTATATTTTGACTTCTTTTGGTCTGATTTCAAACATACCATTTCCTGTAGATTGGTGATTTAAATAAATTATTTTAAAATCTGGAACAGAAAAATCCAAAGCTGAAAGACTTGAACTCGCGATCTTTCACTCTAAAGCCACCCGCTGTATCCAATAGGCCCTGGCTCGGTCAACTCTTATGAAAGCGATTGGCGAATCCTAACTTTACTCTCTAAATTTAAATAAGTGAAAATTCACTTATTAGATGTCAAAAGTCTTCCACTCTTTTAAAAAGTGCATATGCACTTACAATAAGTGTATATGCACTTATGATAAGTGAAATTTTCGGTAATTATTTAGAATCGCGGCTTTTGCGAATTTTTAAGTTTTTTGATCGGGACCAAGCCTAAGTGGTGTATTTTAGCACCAAAGTAAATAATCCGGTGGGGGAGGTTTTAACTGCACTAAGACAGGCAGTTACGCATCCTTTTAAGTGATCACTTACGTAAGGGTGAAGACCCATGCAAAGGAGTAGATTATCAGAGGAATAGAATAGACCAAACAGAAAAAACTTTCCATTGTGACCAATTATCTGATTGGTCTATTGTGTTCCACTGATACCCTGCTCCGTCGTATGGAACTTCACCCTAAGGCCAGAGTTGTGTAGTGACGGAGCACTGGCGGCAACTGACCGGTGACCGTCATAGAACCGAAATAATATAACAATAATTATTATCAAAGAATACAGTGTTCCTATCGACCAGCTTGAAAAAAAGAGAGAGTGAGGGGGACAAGCTAGGAGGGGGTTAGGGTGCAACTATTACGTGAAGTTGGTGTATTTTATATTAGTCTGTTTAGTAGCACCCCACCCCCCCCCCCTAGGACTGTCCTCCTCACTCTCTCTTTTTTCAAGCTGTATACTTTTTTCATGCTGAAATACACCACTTAGACTTGGTCCCGATCAAAAACTTAAAAATTCGCAAAAGCCGCGATTCTAAATAATTACCGAAAATTTCACTTATCATAAGTGCATATACACTTATTGTAAGTGCATATGCACTTTTTAAAAGAGTGGAAGACTTTTGACATCTAATAAGTGAATTTTCACTTATTCAATTTTAGAAAGTAGACAAACGGGTAAAGGGGAATTGCGGGGTACTAGTTCTGGACCCATGCGATAGATGCGCTGTGCGCAAATTTTCCTTGGTTGACGTATCAACAATATCCTCGTGAGGTCTTGTGGATGCGGCCATATTGCTTTTGGTGTTTACTTTCATAAAGTGTACACAATTATGCACATTTTATTACAGATTTGTCGAAGGATTTTTTTTTTATGCAAAACTTTTTTTTATATAGCTCAAAATCGACCGTTTTTTTAAACGAAAATCATACGTTTGATTTTGACAGGTCGCCATTTTGTCAAATATTTTTTTTTCTTAAAATCCTTCGATCACTAACAGGATAATCTTATAATAAATGCAAATCAATTTCATTTTTGCATTTCAGACGAAGCATACTTGAGGAATTCTGGTCACCGCAAATCACCTTTTTTTGGAAGGCGTCGCTTCAATGGCCCATATCTTCCAAAGTTTTGGTTCAAAAACACTAATTTTTTTTTAATTACAGCTTTGAACATGTACTTTTAACTAATAAATAGTAGTCTTCAAAAAGTTTCATGGTTTTCTAGAAAAAAATTCTTGAAAAAAGTACTTTTTTTTGGCTTACAACTGGTGTTCCCCCCTTAAATCAAGTTGAAATGGTTAAATTATTTAAATTTTGAAATCTGTGAAAAAATATCAGACATTTAGCTCCGCCGGGATTCGAACTCGGGTCTTTCAATTGCCGCTTGACTGCTCTAAACCACTAAGCTACAGAGGTCCATCTGTGAGAAAATATCTGACATGGACCTCTGTAGCTTAGTGGTTTAGAGCAGTCAAGCGTCAATTGAAAGACCCGAGTTCGAATCCCGGCTGAGCAAAATATCTAATATTTTGTCACAGATTTCAAAATTTAAATAATTTAACAATTTCAACTTGATTTAAAAAAGAGCATTTAATATTCCTTGAATTGTCAAAATAAAAGTCGGTATAGTAGGTTTCGTCACACCAACCAAGCGGACAACTTGCTTACGATTTAAAAATGTTTGACGTCATAATTCAGGGAAAATTTGGATTAGAAATATGAAGACGAAAGTCATAGCTGAATGAAGCGTTTAATCTGTGAGAAAATATCTGACATGGACCTCTGTAGCTTAGTGGTTTAGAGCAGTCAAGCGCCAATTGAAAGATCCGAGTTCGAATCCCGGCGGAGCTAAATGTCTGATATTTTTTCACAGATTTCAAAATTTAAATAAAAAACTAATGTTTATTTAATAAATGTATAATTTATATTCATATGTCTTTGCCCTCAATACCTACATTTATTTTAGATCGGAAAAAATTATTGCAGAATTGGAAGCAATATCAATTGTAGAGTATAGGATCATAAGTTTATAAATTAACATATTCTACATTTGATTTATTTAATTTCTGCAATAATTTTCCTTCACTCGAAAATTTATGTTTTGTAACCCACACAGAGAATTTATGAATACATATATTTTTACCAACACAACTACAGTAAGGTCGCGGTAAGTGTCCACTCGTCGGGACACTCGTTCGAGCAGGTGGGTTTTGAAATTGTTTGAAAGCCCCGTACTGTTTTGGGATTTCTTCTGAATTTTCGTTAATTGTTAATAAAAACTCATTAAGAATCGTCAAATTTTCTCTTTTGCCCCAAACTTATAAATAAATTCCATACTTATTCATAAATATTTTTTTCCGTGTAGCTACAGTACCGGCCGAATTTGTCAGTCCACCCATTTCTTAAGAATTGACAAAATTCTTTAAGCATACAAAGTATAATTATTAAATTTTTTTTATTTCTTGAAAGTAGATGAAATTCTGAAGAAAATAGGACCTGAGTAAAGTGATTTAGTCCATTTTTCATTTAAATATATTTAAAAATGTGGATTATTTATTGTTTCACAAAAATTCAAATTTCTGATAAAGTAACGATGGTTTTTTAAGTTCCTATGCTTGTTTTCAAGGTAATTTTCTAAGAAATAAAACTGTTGTACAAGCATTAAAGTACAATTTTTATCTACGAATATGCAGGGCTTGAAATTGGGACCAAAAAGATAGAAAAATTGTTATTATCGTCTTAATGTCAAATACAGCTATATAAAACATAAAAAAGTTGTACTTGTCAACAAATTTCGGAAAAAGTAATATATATTTATTAAAACTTTTAAAATTATTTTAATTTCAATATAATGTCGAAATTTTTATAAATTGTTTTGTTCAAATTCCAAACTCTGCATATTCTAAGATAAAAATTGCACTTTAATGCTTATATAATAGTTTTATTCCTTAGAAAATTGCCTTGAAAACAAGCACAGGAATTTTAAAAAGCAATAGCTATTTTGTCAAAAATTTGAATTTGAGAGGGGGGATTTCATTTTTTCTTTAATTTACTGCTAGTCAAACATGCATACAGTAAGGTCTATTGGCAAGCAGTCAGCCCGCGAGTGCGACAAGGACACTCTTATGCGTAAAGCTATTTGCGTCTCACTCGCACTCACGCTTCCTTATGACCGATTGCCAATTGAGCATACTGTATATCCAGATAGCACGTAACCTTGCAGCAACCTTGCCACAATGTTGCCGTGCAAGTTTTGCAATATTGCCCGGCAACATTGCAGCAAGATTGCTGCAAGGTTAAAATGTCCCACCTTGCCGAACTTTGCACAGTAAGCTTACTGGAAGCTTGTCGCAAGATTGCACCGCAAGGTTGCACGGTAATATTTTCGCAAGATTGCTCGGCAAGATTGCATGGTAAGCTTGCTGCAAGGCTGCTGCAAGGTTTTAAAAATTTCTTTCCTTAGGTAATAAAATTCTACTTTTTAAAATTGCTTTAATTTAAATCAAAAAAATTTTTTTTAAAGAACATTTAAAAATTAACCATATTTAATTATTTTAATTGTATTTCATGACTTTACAGCAACCTCATCGCAACCTTTCTACAACATTGCACATTCAAAGGACATAATTTGCTGTGTGTGTTTGTGCTTTTTAATTGCTTGACCACGGATTTACTCAATAAAAAAGTTATTTCTCTGAATTTAAGGTGTTCTCATTTTATTGAATTTTCTTTGTTCTCCGTATAATTATTCTCCGTAAAGTGAAATTCCCAAACCTTTTTTTTCACTCCCAGTACTGCTCAAAACAACTATCATAATCAAAAAGTTAATTTCCATCATAGTAAGTGCATATCCAGTGACCCAAAAGTCGATTTCCCTTAAACAATATTTGAATAAGTGATTTATCCTTATTAATTGCTTTTATTTCATCTAACATTTCCAAATATCCTGTAATTTGTTTTTGGAAACTACCACCTGATGCGAGTTCTAATAATTCCTGAAACTTAAACATGTGATTGTCATTTATCATTTCCCAATTACGAATAATATCCTTATCTTTATCATTTAAATTGAAATATCTCTTCTTTAACTAAGAACTCATTTTTTAAAAACAACTTTAAAAAAAAAAATTAACAAAAAATGAATTTTTTATGACTCACGATCTAACTCCATAATGACCTCTTTATCTTACATGTCATCAAAGTATCTTTATATTTCAAGTCTTAATGTTTTTTTGTTTCTGTATCTCATATGTTTATCTCATATCTATTTATCTCATCTTATTATCTCATCTCTTCACCTGATCTTTCTCATTGTTTCACATGTTATCACATTATTATAATCTTATCACATTGTCTTATGCTATTATATCATATTTTTACCTCATTTCTCTCCTTGTCTCATCTGTTTATTTCATATCATTGTCTCATGTTATTGTCTCATATCTTTATCTCACCTCTTTTATATAATTACATTATTAACACTTCTTTTACACTGTAACGACTCTTGAGAAACATTATAATCACTTTATTATTTATTAAACATTCACAATTAATTAATTTATTAAACAGTTATCAATCACTTGTTTAATGAATCCACAATCGCATTTTATGGACACCTTTAGCATTACATAACACTTACTTTATTAGAAATAAAAAATTTAAACACTTTCTAAATATTGTTACTTTAGTCAACACATTTTGCACACTTTCATTTTAATCACTGTCACTTTTCACATTTAATTTTTACTGTATATTTACTATTAGAGTCACTTTATTATTTATTATTTATCACTTACAGTTCATTTCTTTAATAAACACTTTTTGTTTACCGTATTAAGAACTATTCAACACAAACCCTTAAAAAACAAGAAGCATATTAATACTATACACTTTCACATTAAACACATTTCTATTATAAACACTTAATAAAAACTACACAATAATTAGCATTATTTACTTTCGCATTATACATTTTTAACTTCTATTAATTAATAACTCTCACTACCATGTACTTCTATACCACGCACTAATGTATTTATTTATCTCTCTTTTCGTTGAAGCTCGAAAATTTTTTCTCTTTTCCAAAACCAATTATAACACTCAGTAATGCAAGGGTTGGCTCGAAAAACGATTGGCTTATTTAGTCTATTGTTTATATTTAGAAAGAAAAAATTTAAATTTGAAGAATATTTGAATAAGTACATTATGATATAAGTGCGGTAATTTGGCGATTCCTAGAGTGCGAGGTTTACAACACGAGCCGAAGGCGAGTGTGGTAGCTCACACTCTTAGAAATCGCCAAATTATCCGCACGCGTGTCATACGATATTTTTTCGCACGCTATACGGAAAGTTAGCAGTTCTTGCTGTGCGAGAATTGCTTTCTTTCCATATAGTGTGCAAAAAAATGAGGTAAAATTTTAGAATTTAATTTAATTTCTCTCTTTTCATTAAAACTCGAAAATTTTTCTCTTTTCATAAAGCCATTGACCCTTATTATACAAGGGTTTGATCGAAGGATAATGACACTCTGCAGGTAGTCTATTGTTTGTATTAAGAAATAAAATTTAAATTTCAAGGTAATTTGTAAAATGAGCTGTTAGTATTTTCTTTTTCCGTAAACTTTTAACAAATACCTTCTCTCTCTAACCAAGGAACCAGGTATAAAAGTATCCTTTTTCGTTAACTGTTAACGCTTTTCCGTTAACTTTTAACGCTTACCTTCAGTACACGTTTCTTATATAGGATTACCGTCGGAAATTGTTAGTTCGATCGACATCGCAAAATTTGGCCTACAGGAGAAGTTATAGAGAATGACTACTCTCCCCTATATATATGGGGCAAAATTCCTGAACTGTCCAGGTCAAAAAATAAAATTTATTCAAACTTTGCTAAAATGTTTGCATTGTTAGTGGAAGTGTGAACACCAAATATTTTCAAATTCCATAATTTAAATTAATTATATTTCTAAGTATATTGCATAAATAAATAAATATTGCATAAATAAGATATGTAAAAATTAGAGTGGAACTCTAAATACTTCTGTCAAAAATACATCTCAAATACTCGCGCGCGCTCGAATAGCTCGACTTCGCGCGAGTAACCACTGGTTCATCGAGCGCGCGCGGGTATTTGAGATGTATTTTTGACAGAAGTATTTAGAGTTCCACTCTAATTTTTACATATCTTATAGGAAAAAAGTCAAGCTTTCCACTGAGATATGTTAATTTTTTTTTTAAATCTCCGATTTCGAGATTCAATCAAATTAACACTTTGACCTTTAATTTAAAGGTCAAATTTTTTTTTTACAAAAAAACAATTATTTTTATCGAATAGCCTGTAAAAAAGCTTTAAAAATCACTATATATATGTTAACTTTTATGCAATATACTTAGAAATATAATTAATTTAAAAAACTACATTTTTAAAAAATTCAAAATTTTAAAACTGTGTAACTCAAAAACTGTTTCATGGAATTTGAAAATATTTGGTATTCACACTTCCACTAACAATGCAAACATTTTAGCAAAGTTTGAATAAATTTTATTTTTTGACCTGGACAGTTCAGGAATTTTGCCCCATATATGCAGTCTTTCGTTCACACGTAATACCGTGCTTTTTAATATATGTTATGTTTGTACCATCAAATAGTTGACCTTCGAATTTGTAATATTTATTTTAACATATGGTAAAAATGCATTAGGTTTGAAATAAAATTTTAAAAATTGCTAACCAATATATCGTGGTTTTATTTGAGTTGTGTTTTTTCGATTCGCTTCATTTGATCGGACAAACAATTTCCAGTGGTAGTGTATATTAATAATTTTTAACGTAAGGGACTCATTTGTTATAGAAGATTCTAGAGGAGACTTCGGTCAAACCCCACCCACGGTAAATACAAAAATACAAATAATTGCATAAATCACCCCTACCTATCGTTCTAATTAATACATAGATAATTTCCGTAAAGTATAATAAACACCAATATTAAAGCAAATGCAAATTTGTATGAAAAGAAGATAAGTCTTCTTGAGGATCAACTCTTTCTCCAGCTTTCGAACCAGGGCCCTTATCACGTAATTTTGAAAACGAAACCGAAAACGAAAACGCAAGTTCGATTTTCAAATTTTTTGTGAAATGTCAGTTTGCCTTTATGATCATCATGATCATTGTTTATAATTTGAAATCGTCACTATTTTGGGGTTAAAAGAATTTTACAAGATTATAAAATTAACCACTTCGGCGTGAAGTGTCCCAGAGCTGTAAAAAATGAGCAAAATGGCGTCATGACTATTTCTCGATTATTAATGTCTGTTGTGATTTTTTATGTTTGTAAACATAGTATTCTTATATTTTAAGATTCGGTGATTAGGAATAAAATTCTAAAAATTCAATTTTTTAAGGTCTTTATTGTTTTTTAGCAAGTTGCCTATAGACGATTTGCAATAATTTTCGCGAATGGCGTCATATGTTTATTCAGTTATTGTCCTTGATTTTCAGTTTATTTTTTTTAAAAAACTTATTTTTGGCAACAAATATGTTGTCTTAGGATGACCCAGCGGGGGTCATTTGTATGTGGGGGGGGGGCTACTTGCACCCATGTGAAAATTCAAATCAAAAAATTTAATACTTATTTTTGTCAACAAATATCCCGTTTTAGGATGATCCGCTGGGGGTCATTTTTATGCGGGGGGTGACTTGCACCCACGTGAAAATTAAAATCAAAAAATTAAAAACTTATTTTTGTCAATCGGGGGAAGGGCAGCGGGAGCATTTCTATGTGGGGGTAGGTAATGCTGGGCGCTATATTTGCTGACAAAATAGGTTTTTAATTTTTTGATTTTAATTTTCACGTGGGTGCAAATCACCCCCCGCATAAAAATGACCCCCAGCGGATCATCCTGAAACGGGACATTTGTTGACAAAAATAAGTTTTCAATTTTTTGATTTCAATTTTCACGTGGGTGCTAGTTGCAACCTCCACATACAAATGACCCCCGCTGGGTCCTCCTGAGACGATATATTTGTTACAAAAATTTTTAAAGAAAATAAACCAAAAATGAAAGATAATAACTGAATAAACGTATGACGCCATTCGCGAAAATTATTGAAAATCGTCAATATTTAACTTGCTAAAAAACAATTAAAACCTCAAAAAATTAAATTTTTAGTATTATATTCGTGATCACCGAATTGTAAACTTTAAGAATACTATGTTTAAATACATAAAAAATCACAACAGATTTTATTAATCGAGAAATAGTCATGACGCCATTTTGAATCATTTTTGCCGCTCCGGGACACTTCACGCATGACGCCAATTTCGGCGTTATACCGCCGAAGTGGTTAATTTTTTAAACTTTTGAAATTCTATTAACCCCAAAATAGTGACGATTTCATAATACAAACAATGATCATAATAATCACAAAGGCAAACTGACATTTCACAAAAAAAATTTGAAAATCGTACTTGCGTTTTCGTTTTTGTTTTCGGTTTCGTTTTCAAAATTACGTGATAGGACCCCAGTAACTTCAATCCATGGTTGAAACCGTCCCATCAGAGAAACGTCATTATTTTTTTAATTTTAGAAAGCGACTGTAGATTCATATATTTCAAGTACAGTGGTCGCTTGATTAACGCCGGGTAGCGGGGTCGGAGGACTTGATTTAAGCCGCTCTTCCTCTCCAACCATTAAGCTTCGAGTGGGGAGAATTTCTGGGATTTTTTCTGCGGGGACACCTTTTTCCGGTTTGAATCAAATCTTCTTAACAGGCTTGAATCGAATCCGGCTTTAACCAAACCGGTGTTAATCAAGGGACCACTGTAATTTAATGCGAATTCAACAATTTAAATAAAATAGTTTTTCAACTCGTGATAATCGGAACATTAACTTTAGGATCTTGGTGTAAAACTAAAATCGCATTAACTGAATTTGAGAGAAAAAAGGTCGGTAAGCGATAACATTCTTGTCATACACGTCGCATTGCCAAACAATATTGTAAACCGAATATAAAATAAATCAGAGAGTTGTGCGAACCTTACTTTGCGAACTGAGAAGTACCGGGTAAGACAATAATTTGTATCTTTAACTTATCTTTCATTCTTTTGCTTTAACAAATTCTATATCTAACTATAATCCTTGACTGATTTTATCCCCTTCATTTTCCTTCGTCTATCTTTCTGTGGTTCTTTCCATTAAAATAAAATATACAGGTATATTCAAAATAATATTCGTAGTCAGTGCATTAAAATGTATATAAGTATACGTAGTCTAAAAATCAGACATACTTATTTTACAAAGTAGGATAGAGTGACCATCACTGTACAAGGTTCTTCTAAAATCATAGTCTGTACCACGGCACCGTAAGTTAAAATCTAAGACCTACTTTAATAATAAAATTTTTAATTGAGCTTTGTCAATAAACTAATTTTACAGAAAATAGCATAGAGATTTGTTAGTAAATATTTATTATTTCAATATTACTTAAAGTATTTCAAAAAACTAAACTCGTCAAACGAAGTCGTTGTTACAGAGTTGTCCACTCTTGAAACCCTACATGAGAGTTCTTAAACATTGTAAATATTGTAAAGCTTTATCAAATACTCACGGCTTTAAATGTTTCTAATGAAAGAATGTAAAATGGACCCCCTGTAAGTGAAATTGGTCTCTGAGCACGAATGGTAATCATAAGTACAGAAAACTTCACCTTATTTCTTATTTTATAATTTGAACTCATATCATTTGAAGCATCAAAGATAGAAACCCAATCACAAGCGTAAGAAGCATCTGCTACTTTTAACCCCTAAGAAAAAATAAATTAATAATTAATACATTTCTGCTTTACAACTTCAAAAGATACGTAAGTAACACTATTGTGTAGGTAGATAACCGTGAAACAAAACACACAAGTATGAACCTAAACGACAATGTCACTTACGTATCTTTTTAAGTTGCATGGCAGATTTAGCTTTTTTTCTAAATAACACAGTGTAACAAAAAAATGTTCATGCAGTGTTCATTTTGAAATTCCTGTGTTTATTAAATCTCTGGGTATTAATGAACAAGAAACTATAAAAAAAAATTTTCAATTTATTCAATTCCCTAAAAAGGGGGGTTAAAGTTTCAAAAAATGGCTTTTTCGGTACTTTTTGCAGTACTGTCAAAAGAATACGAGATGACATAAACAGCTTTAATCTAGCTTTAACAAAAGCTTAAACCTTCAACTTTAAGATCCAATACTGAAAAGTCATAGAACTGGAAGCTGTATTTTCTGTGAACCTTCTCACTCATTATCGAAATTTTAGTCAATATAACGGAGGAGGATTCCAAATGTCGGAAAGGATTCCTTTAATCATAATAGTTTGAAACTTTCTGTATGTGTGTTTTGGTGTCACTGATTAATAATTGAAGGTTAGATCAAAAATTTCAAAATGGCGGGTCCAATATAGCTGATGCATATTCCAAAAATCGTTCAAATCGTCTCAAGACTTATTACTTAGGGGTTTCTGGGGTCATGGAATTTGAATCTGACATTAGATTTTAAAAATTAAACATGGCCGATCCAATATGCCGTACGAATTTTTCAAAAATCGATAATCGATTTTTCAAATATCGTGTTAATCGACTTGAGTCTTGTTACTTGGGAATTTTTGGAGTTGGTGATTTCGAATCTAAAATTAGAGTTACAAAATTTTAAATGTCGAATCCAATATGGCGGCTGCTTCTTTCAAAAATCGTTTATTTTGGTTGAAACTTAGTATTCGAGGGTTTTTGGGGTTGGTGAATCTGAAGTGAAAATTAGATTTAAATTTGATAAAAGATTTAAATTTAGAGACCCTAAAAACACCCAAGTAATAAATTTCAAGCGCATCAGTACGATTTTAAAAATAATCAGCCCCCATATTTAATCCACCAATCACAAATGTTTAAATCTAATTTCAGATTCAAATTCAACGATCCCAAAACCCCCAAGTAACTAGTATCAAGTCGATTTAAACAATTTTTGGAACATTCTTCTGCCATATCGGATCCGCCATTTTCAATTTTAAAAATCTAACATCAGATTCAAATTCAACTACCCCGAAAACCCCCAAGTAACAAGTCCCGAGTCTACTTAAACGATTTTTGGCAAATTTGTTAGCCATATTGGATCCACCATTTTCAAATTTGTAATGCTAACCTCCAATTAGTAACCAGCGAAATTAAAAACACCCGTCCAAAAAGTCTCAGACTATTACAATTAAGGGGAATCACTTTCTAAATCAGCGACCCCAAAAACCCTCTAAGAATAAGTCTCCAGCCAATTTTAATAATTTTTTAAAAATTCTTCCGCCATCTTTGATCCGCCATTTTGAAATTTTTTGATCTAACCTTCAATTAGTAATCAGTGATACCAAAAAAACACATACACAAAGTTTCAAACTATTACGATTAAAGGATTCCTTTTCGACATTAGGAATTCTCCTCCGTTATATTAGGGGCATTCTACGTAAAGCGGACAATCCTTAAATTGTAGCGTAAAAAACATAATTTTTAAAACACTGTTTTTTGTCATTCAAATGTATGAAATGGAAAAAATTATGGCTCCTTTTTGTAGTAAATTAAACGGTCTTTAATGTGGTGATATTGTTTTTTAAAATTAAATTAATTTTATTTGAGAAAAACGCAAATGAAAGATTTACGATAATTTTTCATGACCTCCGACCATTTAAGAATTTTTTTACAAAGGCTTAAAAAATAATGTAAGGATTGGAGAGTTTGTATACAAAAAGACAGAAAGGCAACTTTTGTAGTTTAGTAGTTTTTTAATTTACAATAACTTGGGATTTGACATAAATATTTTCGATTTGTGGTTAAACGTTTTGGATGTATACGCAACAGTGTTCATGGTAATGTTGAAAAAAAGACTTATGATACGTAATATTTTGAACTTATTTAAATTTATATCCGTATAAGATTAATGCTATTATTGATCTTTGAAGGATAAATAAATTAAAGAATTTAATCCATAAAAGATTATAATGTTTATATTTTACGGATTAAATTTAAATAAGTTCATAATATTACGTATCATAAGTCTTTTTTTTCAACATTACCATGAACACTGATGCGTATACATCCAAAACGTTTAACCACAAATCGAAAATATTTATGTCAAATACCAAGTTATTGTAAATTAAATATCTACTAAACTACAAAAGTTGCCTTTTTGTCTGTTTGTATACAAACTCTCCAATCCTTACATTATTTTTTAAGTCTTTGTAAAAAAATTCTTAAATGGTCGGAGGTCATGAACAATGATCTTAAATCTTTCATTTGCGTTTTTCTCAAATAAAATTAATTTAATTTTAAAAAACAATATCACCACATTAAAGACCGTTTAATTTACTACTAAAAGGAGCCATAATTTTTTCCATTTCATACATTTGAATGACAAAAAACAGCGTTTTAAAAATTATGTTTTTTACGATACAATTTAAGGGTTGTCCGCTTTACGTAGAATGCCCCATATTAACTAAAATTTCGATTATGAGTGAAAAGGTTCACAGAAAATACAGCTTCCACGCAATCGTTACATAACTTTTCAGTATTGGATCTTAAAGTTGAAGGTTGAAGCTTTCTTTTAAGCTTGATGAAAGCTTTTTATGTCATCTCGTATTCTTTTGACAGTACTGCAAAAAGTACTGAAAAAGACATTTTTTGAAACTTTAGCCCCCCTTTTTAGGGAACTAAATAAATTGAAAATTTTTTTTTATATTTTTCTTGTTCATTGGTACCTAGAGATTCAATAAACACAGGAATTTCGAAATAAACACGACATGACCATTTTTTTGTTACTCAGTGTAATAAGAGCCGGTTAAACATAAATTCTGTAAAATGAAACATTATAAGTTGACGTAATTAGTTTTAGAACATATTCATGGTCTCTTTATATAAAGTATCGGTCAGTTGAAAGTTCTATCACGTGAAGGTTCTATCCAATGAATGCACGGCTTCATAGAAATTTTGTCGCATGAAAATTTGTCTTTGTAAACTGACTGTCATAAAATTTCGTTAACATGAATTATCAGTTATATAAAAATTTCGTTAAACAAAAATTCAGCTAAACAAAAATTCTGCTGTTCAACACCAACAAAAGAACATTTTTACAACTCTGACATTTTGACCATAGGTCCTAATCTCTTCGCTCAACTGTATCTTGGGGGTTTACCTAAAATTAGTTTTTCGCAATAATAGTTTTAGTTCTTGACCTATCTTGAATTTAAGTTAAAAGTCTTTATTTGATTTCATGAAAATTTAAGTATAAGTTTTTTTGGTTCATCATGGCCTTAACTTCAATGCACAATATTCAAATTCAAACGCTTTTGTTGACAAAAATGATCAACAATACATTATGTGAAAACAGTGGGGTGGTTCAAAACCAATCCCCCCTTTTTTTGCATTGTAATAGTAATTAAATTATTTTATGTTATTTTCAGGAATGATCTAAAAATGTGTTTTAATAAAATGACAATGATAAAGCTAAGACAATATAGCTTGTAATTATGATCAGAATAAAAACATTCATTTTTTATTGTAATGATAGTTCTTTTACTGTTAACCTGAAAAAGGCCTTAAAATGTATTTATATAATACCTTGCGTCAAGAACTCTACTAAAAAGTCTGTTTTTAGAGTTCTAGAGAATAAAAGGAGGAGAAACCTACTTTTAACCACAGTTATCCCCACCAGCAACGCCATTCAAGCACGCTTGCCAACCTAATTAAATGGCATTGCTGGTGGGGTTAAACTGTGATAAAAAGTAGGATTCTCTTCATTTTAATCTCTAAAACTCTAAAAACAGCATTTTCAGTAGATTTCTTGACACAAGGTTATTATATAAAATTATGTGTGGAACACGGGCGCATCTAGGGGAATCTCGTCTAGGGGGCTCGCTTCGCTCGTGCGGCAAACTTCACACGAGTCTTGATTCCCCTACAGATGCGCCCTTGTTACACAAATAACTATTAAATAAAGTAAAAAGTTCATTCTAGATTGTTGTTTTTTAAATTCAAATTACAATACAAGTCCCAAAATTTTGTTTGTTTTTGCGATTTCCTGCAATAAAAATAGGGGGTCGGTTTCAAATCACCTTTTTTGAAAATGTTGAAAACGTAAACTTTTGATTCTCTCTCTGTATCTTCCACTTAATAAGATCCAGAACCTCGGCATCCAGTAGGAACGTAGAAAAATAATTCTTTTACTGAAAAATTGACCTCAGCATTGAAACGATTTTTTGGTACTTTTCTGGCCTTTTCCTTCAGGCGGTCGGTATGGGCCAATTCTCCCCGAATGATAAATCTATTTAACTTACATTCGTGCAAATAAAACTTCAATTTGTCAAAAAATCTACTTAATTAAAATTTGTAATGTTGAAAATATATTTTACATTAATTTTGTCGCATTAAAATTTATTCTTTTGCATAATTCCCACAATATATAATTTTATTCAAAGGTAATTTTATTATTTACATAATCTGACAATTACTAATTCGAAAAAATGAAAATACGTGCAAAATATAAAACTATCCTATTTACTTCAAACTATTGGACACAGGAGCCTAGCTAGGCTGTACAATATTAAAAAGTATCACCTACCTTATTGTTAGTGTCACCCCATTTACTGAAAATTTGAAGTGACACCCGGAACGGACCACCCCACAGTGGGACTAAACTGGAATTTACTGTTTAAAACCGTCTAGAGCCTTTAATTTTTAACTGATTTTACTTTTTTTTGCACTGATAAAATAAGTTGACTAAATATAACCAATTTTTGATTAAATTTAGCAGTGAGAGGTTGT
This sequence comes from Ganaspis brasiliensis, assembly GCA_037103525.1. Lineage (NCBI taxonomy): Eukaryota > Metazoa > Arthropoda > Insecta > Hymenoptera > Figitidae > Ganaspis > Ganaspis brasiliensis. Next base: position 25,920 of record JAZKLR010000307.1, read on the forward strand.
TGATATAGCACCTGCAAAACTCTTTGTTTATTATTAGCAGTTTAAATGCTACTGTTAACCTTGAAGTTTGGTTGTAATCGTATATTAATTTTTTTATTTCCAAGTTTAACAAAAGTAGCAATTTTTAAGAAAATATTATCCCCAGTTGCTACAATTAAGTGAAACATGCTAAAAACCATTTAAAAACACACCTAGAGTACTTCCTAGAATGTAAAAAAATTACATAATGAAAATTTGAATTTTATAAATAAGTTATGATAACAAATAATTAAGATTACAACAAATTGTTAATGTCGACGAAGGCTTCGTTAGATTTTGATAAAATTGTTTACTTAGAGGTTTTTAAGGTCGCTGATTACGAATCAGTTATTAGTTTTTCAAAATCCAAAATGGTATATCCAATCACAATCTGTCATATTCGTGCACCATGCAGAATTAGTAGCAAATTTAAACAATTACAATTATGTTAACAAAATTGTTTATAAAAATCACATTTTTCAAATTGTAAGAATAAATGTCGAAATTTGTCACGTCTGCTGACCGACTGATCTTCAGCAACTATCAGCTAAGCTCAATCGAGCAGCAAACATAACAAGCTTTCAACCCTTGTACATTAATATGCTTTTTTTCTATTTCATAGTAACTGGGCTTAAGTGTTACTTCCACTTCGTACTTTAAAGCTAGGTTAAGGATTATAATAAGCTATTTTAACTTGGCTATTCTTCAATGTCAATGTCCTAATGGACTAGGTTCCTAACCAGAAAGATATATTTCAGCGACTTTGTGATATGTTACTCTGAAAATTCCAGGGAAGCACGCAGAGTGCAGAGTCAATTACCAATTTCTCAACCCTCAGAGCACTATATGTATCTGTTGTGGGCACAGTCCGGACTGCGGGCAATCCGCGAAATGCCCGGTCACTACGTAGTTTGCCCGAGCGTTTTTGAGCAAAGTCCGAAGTAACTCTTTTATCTTGAGCTTTGCCCAATATCTGGCGGGCAAACTGCAGAGTGACTAAGCTGCTTCGGGCATTGTTCGAAATCAAATATTTGAATAACTAATTATATTTCATTATAATTTTTTATTGCTTTACTGTTATTATTGATTATTTATTTAATTTTCAATTGTTTTATTATTTAATTTTATATTATATTTCATTACATACTCAATAAAAACTGTTTAGAAATACTACAATAATAAGAATTCATAAATAGAAACTGATAGAAAGATATTGGTAAGTTTATATTTATTTCTTTGAATGTGAAATCTGTTTGATTGTGATGTATTGTTCACAAAATGTATTAGAAAACGTCAGTTTGTCTAATAATGTTTCGAATGGTATTTGATTGGTAATTGGTAATTTGATTGGTAAAAACTACCAATACTTTTGAGTCCGTAGCCAAAAACTATTCCTCCCCACCTACTAACGTTAGGACTATTTGATTTAAACAGCTGAAATTTAGTACACATATGTATTTTCACGTGTAGATTACAGAAAAAATATAAAAAACATTATTCAAAGTGATGTTCATAGCTTTGTCAAGGAATTAAAAACTTTTTCTTGCAAAATTGCATTAAAAAAACGATTCCCCTTTCCCCCTTAACTTTTCAACTATTTGACATATGGGGCATTCTCTGGGAAAAAAGCCACCCTAAAAAAAAAGTAGTCCAATTTTTTTATCAATCATATATGTTAAAGTATGTATAAATACAAAAATTTTGACTAGGGTTTTAGGTCCGTGTAATGCGTGGTTGCCATGTTATCAGGGGCCCAATTTTATTGCAGTATAATTTTCAACTGGCAATAACTTTCAACCAAATGAATGGATTTAAAAATATTATGGGTGTTTTTTATGCAGAATTTCCTAAACTTTCAAATAATATTATTCAACATTTTCAAAAAAAAATTTTTGACAAAAAAAATCAAAAAAAATTTTTTTTTCAATTTTTGACCCCCGTGCCCCCCTACGAATTTTTTTAAAATTATCCAAAAATGATCCTTATTTCATAAGCTTTTCACCCACCAAATGCCATTTTGGGACAGCAAGAAGCGTACAAGCTGCAGGTGAATATGCACCACACTGCAAATACAGGCGTCTTACCGTAAGACACTTATGTGGTCATTTTAAGACATTTTTGGGTGTCTTAATGTCAACCAATGAGAGAGTGTCTTACAAAATTATTAATTAATGAAATAGCACGAAATTACTGTAAGATGCTTGCTAAATGTCTTAATGTCTTACTGTAAGACACTTGTTTTTACAGTGATAAGGCACATTACAAATTTTGATTCAATTTTCTCCTATGAGGTGTTCAATGATTTTAGTTTTATCCGTTTTTTATACTTGAACAAAAAAGTGAAGAAATAAAATGAAAATTCTTTTTACCACAGCAAAAATGCCATTTTGGGACAACAAGATGCGTATACGAGCTGCAGGTGAATATGTGCTACAAGGCACCTTAAAAATTTGCAATCAATTTCCCCTACCGTTTTTCATAACGTTGCATTATTAATTTTTTAATTAAAATTTGAAGCAAAATAAGAAGTGAGGAAAGTAGTAATAATTTCTCTGAATCTCTGGCTCTTGTACAATATGTCTTTTCTCTAGTACCTGCATTTAGCGTAACCCAGGATGAACGGCGTGGACGTAGCAGATATTTCATCCCTTTCTTTTTTTAATGTATTTTTAATTTTTTTTATATTTTTTTTACAGATTTTAAAGTATTTTATTTTATTTTTTTGTATTTTTTAAAGATTTTTTCTATTAAATTGTTTGAAATTGTGGTGTCCTTGATCAGACACCACTGACAGAACTTAAGTGAGGCTGTACTGTATTTAAGATTCGCTCTTACGTTTGCGCCCACGCTTTTGCGGAAAATCAATTGACGATTCAGAAGAACTGAATGTTTTTAATGAAATTTGATCATTGCCAATTGGTACGAACGAGTGATACTTCTGAGAACCAGTGATTTTTTCGCAGAAGAGAATCTTTCTTGTAAAGTAACCTCAAGAATTTCGTGTTCTTCTTTAGAAGAAAAATACACATAGGTACTCGAAAGATTTTCTTTAGACCAATTAAAAAGTCTCTCAGCGGTTAAAATTTGTTCAGACGGAGGAAGTTGTAAGCTCGCTCGTGCTGCTAATCTTTTACTATGCAACAAACGCATAGTTTTCTGCGAAATCACAGAGAACGAGAACTTCTCCTTCTTTTAGCGTTTGTTTCTTATGCTCTAAGTAGCCTGCTTGTTGTTTACTTATAAAATCGTGATTTCTTAAAACTGTCAATTTCTCGCATAATTCTTTGATAAACTCATTGCTCTCCTGAAGTCGAGTCAATAATGTGGAACGATCAGTGGTTTCCCACATTTGATACTCTATTTGATGAATACCTTCAGATTCAAAAAGCTCTTTTAAATGATTCTTAATAATATTAATATTATTTTGACAACGCTCACAATCTCCAAAATGACAACTAGGTGTCGCGGTGTCACAAACCATAATTTTTAAGCACTCTTTATACGAGATGAGTTTTAAATCACTAGATTTCATCAAAGAAGGTATGGAAGCTCCGTCAATCATTAAGTGTACATTTTCGTGATAGGTGCATACACATACTGAATGTGTACCACTTGATCCAGCAAGGACACAATGTTTAGGGCGCAATCGAGCAAAAGTAGAAAATCCTACTTTGCAATCTTGATGTTCCCTTTTAAAAAGATTAAATAGCTCTAGAAGATTGCACAAAATTAAACGCTTTTGTATATGTTTCCGTGTTCCATCTGACTGTTTCACAGAAATAAAATCTTTTTTTCCCGGTAAGATACGACTATTTACGTCATTTTCATAAAAGTTTATGACTTTATTTTTTATTTCTTCAGACAAACAATTTCCACGATTTTGGTTTTTTAAGTCTTTTCTCGCTTTATTTACAAGCGAACGTGAACAACCAAATGTTTTTGCAACTTTTCTCGCGCTCCGGGAATCAGGCATAAGTAACAAAATTTCCTTCTTTTTTAAATTGTTTGTTAGTGGATTTTCAAATATATTTTTTAATTTTCCAACAATTTCCAACAAATCAGAAGTTTCATTCTCTGCTATAGATGTAACTTTATTATTAGAAGGACCATCACTATCCGATTCGTTCACCTCTGTATCGGATTGCGTAATTACTTCTGAATCTATTGAAACCTGAGGAACTTCAATATCATCACGATCAGGCCAACCTTTTTTTTTAACTTCTTTGCGGCATTTATCGCATAAATGCATTTTAGTGGGTACATTTTTGCCAACAATATTAGATCCTTCGACTATAGGAATATTCCGCTTTCCATGATTTGTGTATTTGAATGGATTAAAGCATTTATTTGTAGGCATTGTGTTTTATAAAAACAAAAGAATGTGTATTATAAAAAGAGCCCCAATAAACACGTCCTATAACAGTTCTACAATGAAAGAGTTACAGTGTTTTGAAAATTCTGTTACTCACCAGTAACAAATGAGAGGTTCTAGATTCCAATAATTACAAAGTTCTAAGACATTGTTACAAATGAAATACCCAACCGTTATAGAAATATAGTCTTATAGGAATGCACCGTTGCGTTGTGTAACAAATTTTTTGTACTCTTAATAGCACTGTTCTATAACTGATCTGTAATGATTTTATGTAAACGTTGTAACTGAAAACAGGAAATTAAAATTTGTAATTATTCAAAAATAAACGTCACATAACAGTTACAAAACAATTAAAGCACAGTTGGTCTGTAAAACCTTTTGTAGTAAATATCTGCAAGATCAGTGTCACTTAACTAGAACAATTTTGCGCAAAAATTATATTTCTTCACATAAATTGGTAATTTGTTCTTGAACAGTTTTAGAACAATTTGTAACTTTTCTTCATTTCGAATTTATAACATTATTACATAAACTAAGTGTCTAGTGTTACAAATATAGTTACAACTTGTTCCAGAACATTGTTTGCTGGGATGTCATCATATAAATCTTTGAAATAACTATAGTAAGCCCTCGATAGTCGTACGCTTTGTAGGCGGGCCCCAACCGCGATAGTCGTGCGTTTTCCAGCATGCGCGCGTCACTAGTCAGTGCAGGAGAATAATAATATACGTTTGTGAAAATTAAGTACACTAAAAATTTGTTTTAAAAGTATTTAATTATTTGTTTACATAAACTAAAAGGTACATTAATGTATTTAAAACTCTGAAATTGAAATTAAGTCAATTTAAGTTAATAAAATTAAGTGAAATTCAAACGAACTTTACAATTTACAAATTCAATATCCTCAAACGTCAAATAACAAACATAATTACAATAATATTTAAAAACTTAACAGACTCGTTCTCAAAATTAATGTTTAAAAATAAAGAGTTTAAATTATATTTTCTGAAAGAGCGACAGTTAACCAAAACACAATATTTAAAATATTATTTACTTTGAACAACCAGAAAGTTATTTTTAGAAGAATCACCCATTTAGAACCTAAAAATCTTGTTATTGTAAAAGTTCAACAATCTTCATTTTAAGTTTGGTGTAAAAATGATACTGACTGCAAATTTTAAAAAGAAGTCTTATAAAAAAAAGAATAATGGATTTCTATTTTTCTTAAATTTTTTAATTTAGATTTTTGAGACTTATTTATTCGATTCAGATATTTAGTAATATGTTTGAATTTTAAGAACAAATTTAATTTAATTGATTCAGTTTTCAAACTACACCGTTGAAAATTTTGTTTATTTGTGTAACAATCGGTCTTTGTTAAATATTTGTGTCAAAATTTAACATTTTTCATGTATTAATTTAATAGATTCATACCTTCTTTAACTGTCATTCGATTCTTGAACATAACTCTTTTATTTACATTTAATTTTAATTATAATATACAAGTAATATTTTGTTGTAGAACGTAAATTTCATATTGAAAATTCATTTTAATAATCAAAAGCTAAAGTTTAATACTAATTGAATAAAATGTACTCCTTAACTCAACATGAATTATATTTTACTTCTGTCAAGCAGACAATAAACAAAACAACACAAATCTCTGTGTTAAAAATTAACACAAATTTTGAGTGGACCGTTTGGGATATGAGACATATCTTAAATTTAACACAAAATTTTTAACTTTGTATTCGAATTTAAATTGATCCACAGTTTTTATTAAATCTGAATTTAAACTCTTTAAATTTTCTTAATTTTAATTGCATTCAAATTTTATACGCAGAAGCTTTAGTTTACTCAAATGTTTTTTATAATACTGAATTAAATGTATTTCGTATATCTCCGGAGAAAATTTATAAAGCATACGTTCCTGAAATCGTCCAAGAGGAGTGACTTACGCGGCGTACGACTATCGACTTTGAAGAGTGGGGAAATTTCATAGGTTGTCACGACTATTTTTACTTTTTGGTGAGGTAAGAAAAATTTTCATGTTCTTTTTTCACTTTTTTGTTCAAGTATAAAAAACGGATAACACTAAAATCATTGAAGACCTCATACGAGACAATTGAATTAAAAATTGTAATGTTCCGTCTGGTGCATATTCACCTGAAGATCGTACGCATTTTGCTGTCCCAAAATGGCATTTGGTGGGTGAAAAGCTTATGAAATAAGGATCATTTTTGGATAATTTTGAAAAAATTCGTAGGAGGCACGGGGGTCAAAAATTGAAAAAAAAAATTTTTTTGATTTTTTTTGTCAAAAAGTTTTTTTTGAAAATGTTGAATAATATTATTTGAAAGTTTAGGAAATTCTGCATAAAAAACACCCATAATATTTTTAAATCTATTCATTTGGTTGCAAGTTATTGCCAGTTGAAAATTATACTGCAATAAAATTAGGCCCCTGATAACATGGCAACCACGCATTACACGGACCTAAAACTCTAGTCAAAATTTTTGTATTTATACATACTTTAACATATATGATTGATAAAAAAATTGGACTACTTTTTTTTTAGGGTGACTTTTTTCCCAGAGAATGCCCCATATGTAAACAGTCAAAATTTAGTATATTGTAACGAAGTGAAATTTTGCTATGCTCCGAATTTGCTCGCCGGAGCCAAGGTTCTCAAATTCTCAGAATTTCCATTGGTAAGAAATAACAAAAAAATATAGATTATAACAAAATAAAAAGTGTACAAAAGTAGTATATTATAATACTGAATAAATTTTAATAAGAATATAAATCAATTAAAAGAAGAAGAAATTTAACAATAATAATACAAAATAAATAATAATCAAAATACAATTCATATACTAGAAGAGCCGACGATTGTTTAAAGAAAACAAAATAAGTAGAAATCCTCCTTGCGATTTAATCAAAAGTTTTCCCCTGCCAGAAACTCGTTAAATTCTGTTTCTGCGGTATCTATAAACAGATTAATAAAAATAATGTAGATTACACAATAATATTCTTAATTCAGTAAGAATTATCCGGTATAATCTATCGCAGATTAAATCGGTAAAATAAGAGTAAAACTCCGTCTCCTATACAATATAAGTTACGGACAAACCGCTAAAAAATATTGCCGCCGTCATTCACCGTGATGTTAAATGAAATCGGCCATTCAAACGTATGGTCGATTCGCGGATACGCACATAAAAAATTAATTATCAGGTAGAAAAGAATATTAATTAGTCTTTATGCCACGTTAATTACGCGTTTCAGTCCGGTAAAAATTGTTATTCTGAGCGCGTAATTTCAGGTGCGTGGTGAAATTATCTGGAGAACAGTTAAACGAATGCGGGTATTTACCTAGCATTGAGTCCGTTCGCCCGTGACGTAGCACAGGAGAAGCCCATGCGACAATCTACGTCATGATACGGCGCGGGAGATTCAAAATTGCTTCGAACATTTTCCTACGTCATCAGTGTTCTAACAATTTCTCTCTCGAATCCCCTGATCATTCGTGATGGACCACGACGATGATTAGGAAACTCGTCCCGGAGTGACTTTACTCGAGCCAGGATTCCTTCGTCTACGAAGTAGATGTCCAGAACGTTATCGTTCCTGAGACTCCACGATGGACCGTGACAAATCTCAGGGCGATCCTGACTAGAGGAAAGTAAAAGGTTTCGTTCTTACGATTTTCATTGAAAGCCTAATGCTAAATCTCCAGAACGTTCTCCAGGTACCATTCTTGAAGGACCAAGTCTATGGTATCTGGAGTATTTCTCGACTGAAGGACCAGTCCCAGAAATCCAGCACCCACCAATAGTTAATTTCTAAAGGACCAGAACTCCCGGCGCGTGACTGCCTGAAATGCGATCAAGTGGGTCGATCTATTGACTCGGCTCGCTGTAGAGCTGCGAGTTCGTACTACTTGGCGCTGTCCGCGCTGCATCATGCTTTCCACACAATCTTCCGTCGATCCGTGTGTCAGGTTGCGCGGTTGACCAGCAAATACTTCTGCTGGCCACGTTTTTGACAGTTCCAAAATAAGACGAGAGTGAAACTTAACCTCAAAGTTAAGTTTAATTTATTTTACTATTTAATAGTTCGAAACATTGTCAATAAAACTTTTTTAAAACAAACTAAATCGACCAATAAGCCATTTTATCTCCTCAACATTACGAAATCTGGTAGTTAAAGTACTATCTAAAAATAAGTGAATATTTACTTACGCGTGTGTATATGCACTTATTGGAATGAGAGGACGATTTTTTACTTATACAGATTTTGAGACTATTTAAGGTATTAGTCGCGTAAAATGATTTTCGTTAGATTTTTTTAAAACTTTGTATCTGTATTCATTAGGTATTTATCTATGAAATGAGATCTATCCTATAAATTTTGACCACTTCTGAGCTTTAAAATATTAATTCAAAGTTTATACCTTTTACATGCAATAGCACAAAATGCATGTAAATAATGTCTCTTATATTCAATTATAAAAAAACAAGTCGTCAGTTTTTCAAATAAAACTACTGAGTTACACATTGAGATAAAATAAATCCTTTAAAAAAAAATTAATTTTATTGACCACGCCGTATAAAAAATACAATAATTTAAAAATTCATAATTTTTTATTTTCACGTGGTTTTATTGAAAAATGTCGAAAACGTGTGAGCAATACATCACGATAACTTATAGTACCTGACTCAAAATCGTGAAAATTACATATATTACATTAGAAGAGGTCACAAGGAAGCAAGTGAGTTGATATAAAAGTTTATTTTTTGTTCTTTTTATTTCGCGGGAGTTTTGCGGGAGCATTTACGCGACTAATACCTTAATTGATTTTAGTATATAAATGTATTTCCACGTGGGGAAGTTCTGAAGTAATTATCTTAGAGGGTCAACCCGTGTATTAGCTTAAAAAAAATCAAATTTTGACATTTTCATATATACCATCTATAACATGTGTAGAATATGTGGGTAAAGCAATTTTTATGTATTCAACGTTCTTAAAAAGTTAGAACAGTAAGAATGCAAGATGTTCGAGCTCGCGGTCGAGTTCTCAAAGGAGAGTTGCTCGGAACCTTCTTTGTAGCTTCGGTTTTTCATCCGCAAATTTAATTATTATTTTGAACCGTTCGCCGGAAAAACGGCTTAAGTCGGAAATAGACATTTTGAGAAATCTTAAATTTAAGATTTGTTTGTAAGTTGTAACTAATTTAATGCATTATTATCAGCATTTTCATTTCTACTACAAAGGTTTACTATCGGTCAACAAATTTCCACAATAAAAGTAATGATTTTTTTATTATTATTAATTTAGTAAATAAACAAACGAAGACGGACTTAAGCCGTTTTTCGAAAGATCGAGTAAAATATTCAAAAAACAAACGTTTTTAATCAGTAATAGTTCAATATAGTATGTAACAAATAGTTTTTTTTAACGTTTTTATAGGGCCTGTATCATTTTGACACACATTTTTTCGGCCAATTTGTTATATTGTACTCCCGAAGATGAATGTTATATTTTACTCTTTCTGAAATCAAAGATTTTTAAGTCCTATTTATTAAATATTTGATTTTAATACATTAAATTAATATTAAAAGACTTAATTAATCCAGTAAGCTCAATTATTGAATAATTAAACCTTAAAAATCTTTGATTTCAGAAGGAGTAAAATATAACATTCATCTTCGGGAGTACAATATTACAAGTTGCCTGAAAAAATTTGTGTCAAAATGATACGGGCCCTTTTTATAGTCTTTGTTAAAAATGTATAAATATAAACAGCTTTATATGCGAAATAACATGGGTTTTACAGAACATTAAAAAATTTATTTTTAACTCAGTAACGCCCTAACTTAGGAAAAAATTTGTATCAAAAAAATGAATACAGAAAAGAGGAACATTGACCAAACAATAATTTTTGACATTAAAAATTGTTTCAGAAAACATTTGTTAATAACAAATTGTTTAAACAAGTTTTATTGGCAAAAATCATTATTTGGTCAACGGTCCCCTTTTCCGTTATTACATTTTTTTATATCAACTCTTCTCTAAGCATGGGCTAAGATTGGTTTACGGTTATTGTTATTGTTTATTGCTTATTTATAACAAATGGACTAAAAAATTAAAAAATGTCACAATATTACTTTTGTAATTTTTCGCGTATAATCGAATGACACTGTTTTATTTTTCCTAATTTTTTAGTTTTTTTTATTTGTTTATAACAAATTGTTTAAACAAATTATTTTTTAAACAATTTTTAATGTCAAAAATCGTTGTTTGGTCGAAGGTCCTCTTTCCTGTATTCACTTTTTTAATAACAATTTTTCCTTAAGCATGAGCGTTAATGGGTTAATATTCATCGCGCTTGTGTTGTTTAATTCTTCGTTATTGTTAATCTCTGCAAAAGTCAAAATGTTTTTATAAAATTCTCGATTGATTGGATTTAGAAAACGAGTGAGAGACATGTTATGTCCATAACAAACCATAAATTATTTTTTGTCTGAAATAACTAAAAAGGGGAGAAACGAAGGTTTGGGGATGCGTGGCGCCTGAAAGTAGGCAGCCCCGCGATCGACTAAACATCTAAATTAACCAAGCACTGGCCGCTCCAACTAATTTAATGCTGATAATTATGTGATTTCACATCACCTAAAAGGCATGTAAACATAAGGGCCAAGCTTAAAGTTTCGTTACTCAATAAATAACCTTTCCTGAACCTTTGTTAATTTCCAATTATAGGATCAATTATCCACTCAGATAACTGTTTTTACATAGTGATATTATTACACATGTATGCCGTTAAAAGAGTAAAGTAAAAGAAGAAAAATAGATGATTAGCTTATATTTTATCACAATAAGACTCTCCGTATAATAAATCAATAGAATAATTTAACATTCATAATCGCAATATCGATAAATAGTTAAACGCGACGTCGATAAGATAGAAACGCACGGCATACTTGTGTAAAATTCAAACACGGTAAACGGTAAAGTTGGATTGTATTATGACAAATTAAGCTGTCCGTATACAAACTAACATATGAGAGGCTATCATTGTGCCTTGTTTAACATAAAATATATACGAATGTTAGGAAACTGACTTGCGGTTAACAGATTAGCGCAATTAGCGGCTAGTCAGATTTAGCGCCTAAACGCAGGCAATCACGCCGTACATAGCTCTAAAAAATAGAGTAATTACAAAATAAATTATATCATTGATACAAGTTATCGCTGTCAATGTTTTGGCCTTTACTGTGATTTAAGACTATTTAATAAACAAATAACACGTGTATTAATCATTAATATGGATAAATTATCAAATTAAACGCGAAATTAATCCAAGCAAACCTCAAATAAAAATAGGAAATGTTCAAATACAGTAACTGGCGGAAGCATTGATGTGGTGATCTGTGATCAGTAAAATCATAAAATCAATACAAATCAAAGGGGTACACGTTTAATTACAGGCATTTTTACTACCAGTACGTGGCTATTATCATCAAATGATACTAGAGTAACGAGTCAAATCAAGATAAAGTAGAGCAGCAGTGATGTCTGATGCCTTGTGATACATACTTATCATAATGCGAATGATACCATGAGCCGGACAAAAGAAAGTAATTGCCATGAAAACTAATTACCTTCGATCAAGTAATAAAAACAATTATCATGATACATTGGAGATGATTTCAAAACCCTATATGAATTAAATATATGCAAGAAAAGAAATATTAAAATACAATTGTCATAAATAAAAATAAATTCAATATTATCAAAGCGAAAGTAATTGTTCATTTAGAAGGTAAAGCATGAAACTGTAATCATATACATCTCGTATTGATAGCCAAATCATGATAATTGACCAATGCCAATATTGTACCAGTATTGATGCCTGTGGTCGAACCTAAACTCTAATATAGTTGGTTTATCTGTGTCATTGAGGTTACTTTTCGACTCATTTTCTGAAATACTAATGAATGTGTTAAAATTGCCATATTCAATCAATCAATCGAACAATCGATTAAAGCTGTTGCAAATAAAAGTTAAGTCATGAGTCTGGGTGTAATCTCAACTGACAATCGTACGTGACCAACTACACTTTTTCATGAGAACGTGGTAAACCACACTTTTGCATGAGAACGTGGTAAACTACAATTTTGCATGAGTACGTGCTGAACTACACTTTTGAATGAGATCGTGTGCAAATATTATAAACTAATCCCCGCAAAAGGCGAAAATCGTCTTTAAATACAAGCAACACACAATGGAAGGGGTGTTAGAACCTCCGTAGAGTGAATATCTTCGTGACAGCCCGTCGGTACATCAAAATTTTAAACGTTATTGTTAATTCAACTCAAAGTGTGTAATTGAGATTGTTAATTAAATTATTGTTAATAACACAGCCCCACAAACAAAAAAAAGTGTCATGTACTTTTGACCGGAATACCTTAGCCCTATGTATTTTGACGCGCTGAACACGAATCCGAAGTCCATTTTGCTCCATCATGTCAGGATTTTTTCCTAACCTCAAAATCAATAAAATGACACTTTTTGTTTATTAGCATGTGAACCCGACTTAACATTAATACATGCCTTGGGCAAATAGAAAGCTTGGATTATGACCTTTAAAACGCTTTTTTAAAAATTGTTCTACGATGATTTTTAACGAAGTTATAATGTTTTATTTAAAATATAAATTTTTTCCAAATGTAAATAACACTTCAATTATTGATGTGGTATGGTGTAATGGAAAAAAATGATTTTAAATAAAACATCATAACTTCGTTAAAAATCATCGTAGAACAATTTTTAAAAAAGCGTTTTAAAGGTCACAATCCAAGCTTTCTATTCGCCCTAGGCATGTATTAATGTTAAGTCGGGTTCACATGCTAATGAACAAAAAGTGTAATTTTATTGATTTTGAAGTTAGGAAAAAATCCTGACGTGATGGAGCAAAACTGACTTCGGATTCGTGTTCAGCGCGTCAAAATACATAGGGCTAGGGTATTCCGGTCAAAAGTACATGACACTTTTTTTTTTGTGGGGCTGTGTAATTATTGTGGAAACCGTCGCAAAATAAGACATTTAACCAATTGTTTTGGTGCGTCAACAATCCTGAGTTGTAAAGGCATTAATCAAGTTCCATTGATTGGAAACATCGACCTCTAACTTTGTTTGGAATTGTAAACCACCAACAACGAAAATTCTTCAAATTACATGTAAGTTATTGTTTTGTTATTAATGTTGAACGAAAGAAATACCCAAAAAGCGTATACCGATTGGCAAATGATAAATGAGCAATGAATAACGAAAAATAATAGAGAATAGCGAATAATGAATGATTAGTAGCGAACATCAATTGTAATTCTTTTTGACTTTGTATTTTTATAGACTTTAAATTGCTTTTAAATAAATAAGCTACAAGTCAGAATCTATTGTGAGTTTTCTTACCTCCGATATATACCCAGTATTGGCCAGCCATTACTTTAAGAAAAATTACTTATTTCCAATTTTATATTAGTACTGAATTTTGTTATTGAATATATGAATCTGAGGCCTGATACCACAAAAGTGATAGTAAGTATACAAAGGTTTGTTTAACAAAAACCCCATAGGTTTTATAAAGTACACAACCCCGTAAAAATAAATATAAAAACTAGATTCTATATAGTTAGTTAGGCTGTTACAAAGCCTGAATAATTAAGATTAATCTAAATTACGCTCGGATGTAACAAGACAAAAGATCAAAAAAGTTATTCATCATTGATAATATCTTTTTAATCTTTATTTCGAACGTCAACACGAAAGACAGCGCGCTACATATACACGAGGTACGACCTAGGCAAGCTGCGTCGCGTTGCGACGTTTGGGTGGCCGTACTTTAAAATTCGAATTAAAACTTCAAAAACCTTCATAAATGAACAATTTCAATTGAATATTATAGTTTAGATGACACTTAATACGAAAGTGCCGTCATTCGAAAAACGGCTTAAGTCGGCTTAAGCCGTTTTTCCGGCGAACGCTTCATATAAGCTATGGAGCTGAAATTATAAGTGTTACCATGGAGCTAAAATTTGACATTTATTCTAACCTCACTTCTACAATAGCGCAAAATAAATCTATTCATTCTGCAGATCCCTTGTTTCACAAGAAAACTTTATGAAAATGGTAACAATACAATAGTTATTGAAGGATTAGAACGAAGAATAACATCATTAACAAATTGTGAAATACCATCTTCTGAGATTGTAAAATGTACAAAGTTTCTCTTTGACAATACGTTTTATATTTTTAACAACAAATGAGCCGCTCGCTCAAAGAACCACCTAAGTAGACTTAGGTGGTTTTTTCAAATTCGTTTATATACGTAATTTACAACATTGTGGCGAACCTATCGAGACTTTAACTTTTAATTATGATTAATTTAATAAGAAAAAGCTGCTAGCTCTGGGATCGGCTCGAGAAGGCCGGCACACAAAGTAGACGAGCGAGATTTCCAAACCGAACACCAAAATCAGACGAAATAAAAAGATACGAGCATGGCGAAGCACAAAGCAGAGTCGAGGAAATCACAAACTTACCAATTTTTTTATCACAAGCGCAGAAAGATCGAAACAAGCGTGGTCTGGTGGCACCGGTTAGTCGTTGCAATGCGGAACGAAAAACAGCTGATTTAATGTTTCTTTTAGGAAAGGTTGACACTCACAGTCCACACATAAACAATAATCCAATGGCTATATCGAGATCACAAATATATTTGGCACAGATATAATCGCTATAAAGCGCACAAATCTTTACAAAGATGGAAATCACGAGAAGCGTGAAAATGACGATTTGACAATTAGGTGCTAATTACACGGCGTCTCTCTGACGAAACATCGACCATGATCTATGACACGACCTTCGGGCCCTTTCGTATCTAGGCCGAGGTCGTCCGATTATCTAATTCGGCCGTTGACCGCAGATTGCAGCAGCTTACGCGCTTTTAATTAAAGCGGAAAATATAAAATATAATTCGAACATTAGAGTTCGCACGACTGGCAGCAAGAAGGATCAGCGTGTTTATTTACTTTTAAATAAATTATTAAATAAAGGCGGTAGGGGACGCCACAACATATATAGAACAAATCTGTTAAGTTTCCGAGGTTTTTAACCATTATTTATGATTTGATAAAGACTTTAAGTGCGCGACAACGATCAAAAGCGCGCCCGCAAGTACCACGTCCAGGCTAGGCGCAGCGCACAATATGACCAAAATCACTATTTTTGGACGAAAATCTGCCGATAACTAAAAAGTGAACTGATTTTAATATTTCTTTTTAAATACTTATAAAAAAAAAAAAAACAAGTGTCTTATTTTAAGACTTTGTTGTCCTCACTTTTAAGACGTTTTAAAGTGTCTTAATTTTAAACCAATGAGAAAGCATCTTTCAAAATTTCTAACCAATGAAATAGCTTGAAATTACCATAAGACGCTTTCTTAATGTCTTGTGTCTTAAAATAAGACACTTAGAAGACAGCAGTTTTTGCAGTGTACTATTGGCCTAGACTTACAATACAGTTTAAAATTTTTGCGAACCGTTTTTAAGTTGTTTAAACAATTATAGTTTAAATTAATAACTTCGAAAATTTTCTTAACTTAGATTACGTAGTAATTTTAGGCCAATTATAGTAATTAATTAATTTGACAAAAGAAACAGAATCAAAGTAAAAAATACTTTTGAAGTCCTGTATTTGTTAATTAAGGTTGTTTAAACAATTTAAAAATTGTTTGCATACATTTTCTTCTGTACTTCAATTCTATGCCAATAGTAAATTATTTATTTCACAAAAGAAACGAAATCTAAGTAAGGTAAATTTTTGAAGTTCTCTATTTGTTAATTAAGATTGTTTAAATAATTTAAAATTAGTTGTATACATTTTCTTTTGTATTTTAATTCTAGGCAAATAGTAATTAATTAATTTCACAAAAGAAACAAAATGAAAGTAAGCAAAACTTTTGAAGTTATTTATTTGTTAACTATAATTGTTTAAACAATTTAAAAATAATTAGTAAACATTTTATTCTGTATTGTAATTGTAGGCCAATAGTAATTAATAAATTTCACAAAAGAAACGAAATGAAGGAAAGAGAAACTTTTGAAGTTATTTATTTGTTAACTAAGATTGTTTAAATAAATTAAAAATCGTTGGTTAGTACCTAGAACTATTTAAAAATATTTTAGACAAATTTTGTGTGTAAAATTTATAATTTTATTTTGTGTATTTCATCAAAATAGTTCTTTTTGTTTCGTTTTTTATAGTTCGCCGGAAAAACCACTTAAGTGCTTTGTTATAAATAATCGTTTTTAAAATAGTTAGAATAATTTTATTTAACTACTTTTTGTCAAAACTTGTGATTAGATAATGCATCATCAGTTTAAAAAAATTCCAAGGTAATAATTACGTAAATTATACATGTAATTTGTTTCTAGATGTTTAATTTAAGTTTTTTGTCCAAAACCTAAGTCGACTTTGGTGGTTCTTTGAGCGAACGGCTCAAATACTATAAACAAATTGATGGTACACCGATGGGTTCTCCCATTTCACCACTTTTCGCAGATATTGTTATGTGTGATTTGGAGTGTAAGTGTCTCAATATTTTAAAAACCCAATACAATTGTGTTCCATTGTTTTATTATAGATATGTTGATGACACGATTGTTTGTATTCATAAAGACCATATTGATTTGATCCTAAATATTTTCAATTCATGTAACGAGAAGTTGCAATTTACTCATGAACTCCAGATTGATAATCAAATAAACTTCTTAGATGTTACTTTAAATATCCAAAATAACAAAATAATTAGTAAAATTGATATCAGAAGTCATCCTCTTCTGGTAGACTTATTAATTATTTTTCTAACCATCCTTACCAACAAAAAATAAATATTGTATACAATCTGGTAGACAGGGCAGTTCTTCTTTCACACCATTCGTTTCGCAAAGAAAATTTAAATAAAGTTAAACAAATCCTCATTAACAATGACTTTCCATCTTATTTTTTCAACAAATACATTAAGACCCGTTTAAAGAAAATCAAATTTGACAAAAATGATTCGGATCTCAAT
The DNA here is from genome assembly GCA_037103525.1 of Ganaspis brasiliensis. Lineage (NCBI taxonomy): Eukaryota > Metazoa > Arthropoda > Insecta > Hymenoptera > Figitidae > Ganaspis > Ganaspis brasiliensis. Next base: position 43,452 of record JAZKLR010000307.1, read on the forward strand.
AATGCCAGATCACTTCTGTATAAACAAATTCCTAAAATTTGTTTACCGTTTAATAATTTAAATTTCCCAAAATTATCTAGAATTCTAAAGTCATATAATATTCACACAATCCCTATTGACAATAAAAATTTCAAAAACATTGTTAAATTGGGAAAAGATATATCTGAAAAATGGCAAGAAACGAATGTTGTCTATAAATTTAAATGTAAAGAATGCCTAGCTACTTACGTTGGTGAGACGAAACGCACATTGATTGAACGTGTCAACGAACATAAAAAAAGAAAGAATGTTAAACTTGCCGTGCGTGCTCATCAACTGGAGTTCAAACATGACTTCGACTGGAACAATACCAGTATACTGGATCGCGAACCTGACCGAAATAAACGTTTAATTTCGGAAATGATACATATTTTAAATAATGACTCGACTATTAATAAAAAAGAAGACATCTGTTTTCTGAGTAAGAGTTATTTCCCTCTTATTAGAAAATTAAATTCCTACCACTTTCAGGTGTCTCCCTCTGAACTTGTTTACTTCTGATTTCATTGACCTCTTATATTTCCAGTATACGTGGTGTTCTTCCAAACTTATTTTAATTTTAAATTTAGTTTTGACTTGATACTTGTATCAAAATAACACAAATTTTAACGTCGGTCCTCTCTTTGTTATTTATTATTAATTTTTATTTATTGTATTTTAATTTTGACGAACATTTTAAATTTGGCTAGTTGCAATGTATTTAGTTTTACACGAATACTCAGGTATTATTATTTAAGATGTTATTTAAAGTCTAATGTGTGTGTCAGTTGCTTTTATTATATTAATTTGGTGTTTATTTATTTATTCAATAAAATTAGCCTGAAGAGGATAGTAAACCACACTATCGAAACGTCGCAACTTGAAAAAATGACATAAAAAGTGTTTGTGTTTTTTTTACCTTCCCATTGATCGAATTTACGTTTCTCAAACACATACTTGGAAGGGAATTTACTTTTCTTAAATTTGTTTTTAAGTAAAAAATTTTGTTTTAAAACTTTTTCCAAATGTGATTTAGTGCTAATGGATTAAACTTGAGATTAAAATTATTAGATGGCGTAATAACTAAACACATGACATCTTAATTATAAGTCTACAGATTGCGTTCAAAAATTGGAAAAATTGAGGGACAAAATATTTTTACAGATTCTAAGTATAAAAAAGGTACTGTGAAGTGCAATATAAACCTAAATTCTTCATAAATATAGACACTTTATGCTTGAAAAAGGCTGAGTTATAATTATGATATTTTTACCGAAAATGATTGAATTAGAGTTAATATTATAAAATAGGGACATGCCACGGAGCTAAAATTACAGCAGTTATAGTGCAATATAATAGAAGTTATAATATATATATGGGACGTTCCACGTCAACAAGGACAAGCCTGAGTCCAAAATTGGTCTTGACCGATTTTAAAGTTATATAGTTCAAAAAATTCGTACGTTTGTCTACTTTTAAATACCACATGGCGTCTTTTGATAATTCAAAATGGCGATGCCAATATGGCTGAAACAAGGCGGTAAATTGAAAAGTTTTTAAATTAATTCATGTATTAACAGGCCGAAAAAGATCAACTTGCCCTCAAACTCTCTAATGAACTGTTTTTGGGGTCGCTGAATAGAAATCTGATGTTGGTTTTTAAAAATTCAAAATGGTGGATCCAAAATGGGGGACATAAAAATTTAAGTTACGATCAAATTTGTTTGAAACTAATTTCTTGGGGGTTTTTGGGGTCGCTGATTACGATTTTAAGCTTACTTTTGGGAAAATAAAAACCCTCAAGGGTTTCTGTGGTAGCTGATTGCGATTTTGAGCTTACTTTTTGGAAATTAAAAATGGCGGATCCAAAGTGGCAGGTGCAAATTTTTAAAAATCAATCAAATTTGCTTAAAAGTCATTCCTTAGGAGGTTTTGAGGTCGTTGATTGTGATTTTGAGCTTACTGTTTGGAAATTCAAAATGGTAAACTGTGGTTTCCAAGAGTTACTGGTAACAAGTTATCACATAATATCATTTCAGGGAAGCTTCTAAATAATTTTTAACCGCCAGTCAGTTTGCAAATTGTACCTTTAGTTCCATAAGAGTAAATTAAAATAATGAGCAATGAAAATATCGATGTAGGGCGGTTTTTAGTGGTTGGTGATATTAGATTATCACTTGATATCTTTTCTAGGTGACTCTTAAATAATTTTTATCTGCTAGTCTGTCCGAAAAAAAACTTTACCTAATCGCAAAAAGTTAAAGTGAGGAGGGATGGAAAGATCGGGGCAGGGTGGTTTCTGAGGGTTGGTGATTTTAGGTTATCAGATGATATCGTTTCTAGGTGATTCTTGAAATATTTTCCACAGTTAGTCGTCTCGCAGAAGAGTTTTAATTTCACTTTAATAAATATAAGTGATAAGGGATAAAAATATTAAAGTTAGGGTGATTTTAAGGGTTGATGATTCTAATTCATCGCCTGTCAACATTTTTGAGTGACTAGTAAATAATTCGCAAAGTTTAATGAGACTGAAGAAGAGTCTTTAGTTCCTCGAAACTAAGTTATAGCGGTAAGGCATGAAAATGTCAATGCAGGGTGGTTTGGGGATAACAAAAAAAAAAAAATTCATTTTTTTGAGTTAATTCATTAACATTTTTTGTTGGGGTGATAATTAACTACAACACTGCAAAGTATAATTTAATTTAACATAGAGTTTATTTAATGCATTTTGTGCGGAGTCCTTTGGTCGATTTTTTAAATTTGTATCCGCCGTTTTGAATTTCCAAAAAGTAACATCAAAATCGTAATCAACGACACCGAAAACCCCCGAGGAATGACTTCAATGCAAATTTAATCGATTTTTTAATTTTGTGTCCACCATTTTGGATCCGCCATTTTGAATTTTTAAACAGTAAGCTCAAAATCATAATCAACGACCCCAAAACCCCCTGAGGAATGACTTTTAAGCAAACTTAATTACTTTTTAAAAATTTGCACCTGACAATTTGGATCCACCATTTCGAATTTCCTAAAAGTAACCTCAAAGTCGTATACAGCGACCACAAAAACACCCGAGGAATAACTTTTAAGCAAATGTAATAAATTGTTAAATTTTTTTTTATTATTTTGAATCAGCCATTTTCAATTTCCAAAAAGTAAGCTCATAATCGCATTCAGCTACCACAAAAACCCTTGAGGGTTTTGTTTTTCCCAAAAGTAAGCTTAAAATAGTAATCAGCGACCCCAAAAACCCACAAAAAATAAGTTTCAAACAAATTTGATAGTTTCTTAAATTTTTATGTCCGCTATTTTGGATCCACCATTTTGAATTTCCAAAAAGTAAGCTCAACATCCTAATCAGAGACCCTAAAAACCCTTCAGGAAATTTATTTCAAGCAAATTCAATAGACTTTTACATTTTTGTCCGCCTTTTTGGATCCGCCATTTTGAATTTTGAAAAACCAACATCAGATTTGCATTCAGCGACCCCAAAAACAGTTAATTAGAGAGTTTGAGGGCAAGTTGATCTTTTTCGGCCTTTTAATACATGAATTAATTTAAAAACTTTTTAATTTACCGCCTTGTTTCAGACATATTGGCATCGCCATTTTGAATTATTAAAAAAGCCATGCGCTATTTAAAAGTAGACAAACGTACGAATTTTTTGAGCTATATTACTTTAAAATCGGTCGAGACCAATTTTGGACTCAGGCTTGTCCTTGTTGACGTGGAACGTCCCATATTTATGTATATTTTGTTTTCTGTTACTCTAATATATACCTTTTAAGTTCACTAGTACCCTTCAGAATATTTTTTAAATTTAGGTGTATTTTTTCAGCGCCGCCAAGTAGCCCAGTTACGAAAGAATCGCCCATATATGTTACGATAAAACTACAAAATTGGTAAATGTGAAAATTTACCAATTTAGTTTGTGAATGTGAGAAATTCTTAAATTAATGAAAACACAACATACTTTTACCATGTAAAATTGGTAAATGTGCACATTGACCAGCGTTAGTTGGTAAATGTTAATTTTTTTTCGTTTACATTACAATAATATACAAATTATTCTTGTATTTTACGTCCGAGATTATTAAATATTGAAAAATAACGACCCTTGCGGACAGTCTTTAAATTTAAATTTATTATAAAGTCCAACGTTTCAAGCACGAACCGTTCCCATTTTAAACGACTGAAATACACATATAATTATTAAAAACAATTCAAAAAAATTATAAGTAAGGTAAAATAAATTTTTAAACACTCTCACTCACCATCAAAAACACAATATAAAACGCATATGAATGATAAACATAAAGAAAAAAAAAGATAATTTTTCTTTTAGTCAAAAAATAAAATTCATATTATTTTTAATTTTTCTAAACCACGCGACAATCATTTTCACATCGAACTTATTCGTACGAGTGAACAGAGACTACTAACAGATTGTACATAAACAGATTTTTATATTGACGAACGACCATTAAATTATTACAATTAGAAATAATATTATTAATTAAAATTTTAAAATATTGAGATAAAATTGTTATTTTAAATTTTGTAAAATAGAATTAAACGAAGGGCTAAAAAATTGCAAATCAGTTTTTTTATAAATACTATTTTCTTCTTTTTTAATAAAAACCATTTCAGCAAATTTTTTTTTTTGGGAATTAGTTTCATTATGTAAAACTTTTATTTCATCCCATAAAATCTGATGTGAATTAACTTTCTTGAAACGTTGGAATTTATGATAAATTAAAATTTTAAGACTGTCCGAAAATGTCGTTATTTTTTGATATACAAATCAATATTTTTTATATTTATTATAACAACATCTGCATCTTTTTTAAATTATTCTCAAAAAACAACATTACCATCTCAATCGTAATATTTGCAAATTTTTCTTTTAGTTCTATCATAACTTTCTTTCATCTACCATTTTCAACAATTAAATAAGTATCTTGAATAAAATAAAAAATATCATTCGTCACAAAATATTTCAGTTTACTGGTTTTAGAAAATGAAGAAATTTATTTTTTTTAATTGAAATTACATCGTACCGAGGGAGTCGTCAGTAATCCACATGTTTTATTTTTTAATTTGATTTAAGCATCTAGCATAATTTAAATATATTCTCCTTTGGATAAAAAAAAAGAATTAGCATTTTTTGCATTAATAATATTTTCTGCAAATTCATTAAATTATTTTTTTCATTTCAATACATTTACTTATTTTTATTTCACGAAATTAAATTAAATAGTAGTCCAACCCTGTTTTAGTCATTTTTATGGGGTATTTTAAATTTCCCTCGTGTTTGACTGCTTATAATGGGGAATTTCAATTTTCCATTTTTTTTTTTTGACGGATAAATCCTTAATTGTGTGAGTTGAATTTTTAAGTGTATTCTTAACCGACTTCCTAACCCTGTTTTGGTAATCGTATTGAGAATTTCTAAATTTTCCAACTGTAGATTCTGTTGGGTCTTTTTTAATGTTATGTATTACCGACAGTATTTTTAAAAAAGATTTCCCCAAATCATAGTTCATGCTGTGCTTGCAGGATTTTGAATTTACCAAGTAGAGTTTTGGTCTCTGGAAGTAAGGATTTTGAATTTTCCACGTTACCGACAGTGTTTAGAAAGGGAAATTCCCCAATTGTGTGAGATGAATCTTTAAATTTCCGATGTTACCGACTTGTCAATTGGAGTCCCACTACTACCGCAAGATGGCGTCACTATTTAATTTCATAAGAAAAATTCTGTATGTATTGGAGATTTTGATTTTCTTAACCATGTTTTAGTCGTTTGTATTAGGGATATTGAAGTGGGGACTTTTTAGTTTCCAAGGTTACCGACAGTGTTTTGAATGGGAAATTACACAACTGATTTTTGAATTTTTGCGCCAGTGTCGGTAACCATTTACCACCATTTCGGTAGTACAGATGCCTGACATGACTTTAAACTCAATTGATATGTCAGAGTTCAATCTTACCGACCGAACAGTTGTTTCCCATTTACCTAAGGCTTGTAAAGTTATAAAAAGTTTTTGAAATTTCACATCAGTATAGGTAATCGTCAGCCATGCTTTTCATGTTAAATTTGAATTTCCCACAAATTGAAACTGTATTCTTGTTCGATTGAGCCCATTTAATAATGTAAGTACTACATCTGTGCACATTTATTCTTGAAAGTGAAGAGGCATTAATGTAAACAATGGAAGTGATTGGAGACTTTTTAACGAATCAGAGACAAGTGAAGCCTGCGCAGAAAGAGAAGTAAATACATAATTTATCTATTCAATTGCTCTTTAAGTTTTCTTGGCTTTCAGTTATTACTTTTAACTTCTTTTTTCAGCTTATCTTTAAGTTTTAGCTTAAAATATTTTTCTTTCAATATCTTATATTCTAGTTTATTTTCTCTGTATTTTATGTGTACCAAATTATTGATTTACATTCTTTGTTTCTGTCTATAGAAATCAAACCCAAGACATTGCTGTAATGTAACGAAAGATTTCCCTACTATTAAAGAAATATGGACCTAAAGTCATCGTGCAGCTTGAATCGGAATTTATAACATTTCTGCCGTCAAGATTTGTCATCTTATTCCAGGATGATCCAGAGTCCTATATAAGAAACGAGTACTGAAGGTAAGCGTTAAAAGTTAACGGAAAAGCGTTAACAAGTAACGAAAAAGGATATTTTTATACCTGGTCCCTTGGTTGGAGAAGGAAGGTATTTGTTAAAAGTTCACGGAAAAAGAAACTCTCAGCTCATTATACAAATTACCTTGAAATTTAAAATTTATTTATTAATACAAATAATAGACTACCTGCAGTGTGTCATTATCCTTCGATCAAACTAATAAGGGTCAATGGCTTTAGGAAAAGAGAAAAAATTTTCGATTTTTAATGAAAAGAGAAAAATTAAATTTAATTCTGAAATTTTACCTCATTATTCAAATATTCTTCAAATTTTAATTTTTCTTTCTAAATACAAAAATTAGACTAAATAAGCCAATTGTTTTTTAGGTCAATCCTTGCATAATGAGTGTTATAATTGGTTTTGGAAAAGAGAAAAAATGTTCAAGCTTCAACGAAAAGAGAGATAAATACATTAGTGCGTGGTATAGAAGTACATGGTAGTGAAAGTTATCAATGAATAGAACTTGAGTGTGTATAATGTGAAAGTGTATAATGCTACTTATTGTGTATTTTTTATTAAGTGTTTTGAATAGAAATGTGTTTAATGTGAAAGAGTATAGTATTAATATGCTTATTTTTTATTAAGAGTTTGTATTGAATAGTTCTTAGTACGGTGACCAAAAAGTGTTTATTAAAGAAATGAACTGTAAGTGATAAATAATAAATAATAAAGTGACTCTAATAGTAAACATACAGTAAAAATTAAATGTGAAAAGTGACAGTGATTAAAATGAAAGTGTGCAAAATGTATTGACTAAAGTAACAATATTTAGAAAGTGTTTAAATTTTTATTTCCTTCTTATTTCCAATAAAGTTAGTGTTATGAAATGCTAAAAGTGTCCAAAAAATGCGATTGTGGATTCATTAAACAAGTGATTTATAACTGTTAAATAAATAAATTAATTGTGAATGTTTAATAAATAATAAAGTGATTATAATGTATCTAAAGAGTCATTACAGTGTAAAGGAAGTGTTAATAATATAATTATATAAAAGAGGTAAGATAAAGATATGAGACATTAACATGAGACAATAATATGAAATAAACAGATGAGACAATGAAAGAAATAAAGTAAAAATATGAGATAATAGCATGAGACAATCTTATGAGATAAATATGTGAAACAATGAGAGAGTTCAGGTAAAGAGAGGAGATAATGAGATAAGATAAATAGATATAAGATAAACATATGAGATACAGAAACAAAAAAACATTAAGGCTTGAAATATAAAGATACTTTTATGACATATAGGATAAAGAGGTCATTATGGAGTTAGATCGTGAGTCATAAAAAAATCATTTTTTGTTAATTTTTTGTTTTTAAAGTTGTTTCTGAAAAATGATATCTCAGTTAACGAAGAGATATTTCAATTTAAATAATAAAGATTAGGATATAATTCGTAATTGGGAAATGCTAAATGACAATCCCATGTATAAGTTTCAGGAATTTTTGGAGCTTGCATCAGGTATAAGTTTCCAATAAGAAATTACAGGATATTTAGAAATGTTAGATGAGATAAATAATAGCAATTAATAAGAATAAGTCACATATTCAAATATTGTTTAGTGCAAATCGACTTTTAGGTCACTGGATTTGCACTTACTATGATGGAAATGAACTTTTTGTTTATGATAGTCTTAATGAAGGTTGTTTAAATGATGATCAAAGAGAATATTTATGCAGGTTATATTTATTTAAACCTAATGTAGTTTTTTAAGAGAACAACAACAACCGAACTTTGTTGATTGTGGAGTATACGCCATTGTGTTTGCTGTTTCTTTATATTTTAATATCAACCCTGAAAATGTTGTATATAATCATTCTTTAATGAGAACTCATTTGTATATGATGTTTAAAAAAACGTGTCATCTTATTTTCGGATAATTTTACAAAATTGTTTAAACTTAGAATTGGCAATATCGAAGAAATAAACAACAATAATTTACTTGTGAGGAATGTAAAAAATGCAAAACAGAAGAGAAACTTAGACTGACGACTTTACAGAAATGAAAGGAGATAGTAGTAGTCCTTTATTACATTAAAAAATAGGACAGAAAAAAGTTGTTAATATTCCTGACTAAGAAACTAAAAAAAGCAGTACCAAATATGAAAGAATGTATTGCAAAAGACCTAAGTTAAAAGGAGAGATGGGAAAGAGAGATAAATAACAAATATGGAAAGTGTAAATAGTAACAGAATATAAATGTTTGTAAGAAAAAACATGTGGAAAATGCGCCAAATTCTATTGAAGTAGTCAAAGAAGGTAATAATTATAAAATGTTAGAAACAATAGTAGTAAGAAGATATTTTTTAGCAATGCTAGTGAGAGAAGTAAAAAAACTAGAGCAGAATATCAAAAAGAATATAGTGAAATGATGAAATTAAAACGAAAAAGATTTGATAACAAAGAAACAGAAATATTAGTTATTGAAGATGTATGTTTAAGTAGTGAAACAGATTTAAGTTTTTCTAAAAAAAACACATAAATAGTGCTGTTAAAGAAGGAAAGAGAGATAATAATTTTGAGAAATTAATAATTTCTATCGATTGTAATGAGACAAGTAAAAAAAGTCGTGCAGAATATCAAAAAATATTGAAAGTCAGTTAAACTATGTTAAAGAAGTTGGAGAAGATGATAGGAATGAGAAATTACAAAGAATAGTGAGCCAGACAAAAATTGTTAACACCTCTAATCAGAAAATTAAAAAAAAGTAGATCAGAATATAAAAAAAGATATCGTCAAAGATTGAAATTAAAACAGAAGATGTGCCATGATAAGGATGAAAATAATGAAATGAAGTGTTGGGTGCAATAAGGGTGTTAGACAAAAAACGACGATCAGAGATATTTTAACTCAAAGTTTTTAAACTTTTATAGATTAAAAACTGTAAATGCGAATTAAATAAACTTTTTATAATTTGATTAACCATTTATTAAACTCTCCAATTCACGTGTTTACTTGACTGAAACTTGTGATTAACTATTAAAAACTCATTGTTTTCGTAACTAATACTAACGCCCTTTTTGCACCCTACCACTAAATGTTTTGGGCGTTAGTAAAATTTTGAATTTAAACTTAATATAACTTTAATTTTAAGAAATATTTCGTTATATTTCGTTATATTATGTTATTTTTCATAAATTCTTAACTTTAAAACATAATTTTAAGCCTTAAATCAATTAAAAAATAAAAATTTTCAATGTTTTAAAAATCAAGATTTTTTAAAACATTTTTTGTTACTTTTTAAATGCTAGAATAATAATTGTTGATTGGTATAAAAATATTCTTATTTGTTTCTTTATTATTTTATAACTCAGATTTAGGACCATCTCATAATTTTAAACTATTTAAAACTATCCATTCAGTATATCTAAAATTTTGTAACCTCCTTTTAACTATAAAGAGCCTGCCATGCAGTGTATATCGTCAATTGCTTTTTAATAAAAATTAATTTACAAAATTTTCAAAGCAATAAAATTATGTGACATACTTCCAGATATTTATTCTTAGCATCATAAAGAAGCCTTAGATTGAAATGAAATTTTGTAAATATAAACTAGAGTATATTATTACCATTTGGGATTAATAATATCAAAACGGGCGTTAACTGTCTAACGCCCTTATTGCACCCAACGCTTCAAATACTATATTCAAACGATATGCAGGAGAAAGATATAAGAACTTCTCATGAGAAAATGAAAAAAGTCAAGCAAAATAACAAAAACAATAACGTAGAAGATTAAAATCAAAAAGAAACGTTATCGATGAGTAAAACATAGATTTTTCGGTACATACAGGTAAAAAAATGGAGTCATTTATGCGAATGAAAACATTGATATTCATGATTTTACTTATGCAGAAAAAAATATTAATAGCTTACATGTTACAAGTTAAAACAAACATTATCTTGGTAAAATGTCGTTTTTTTGCAAAAGATGCAAGGCTAAACATTTTGAGAAAGGAAAAGTTCAAAGAAATTAACTTATACTTATTGTTGCAGTCATGGTGGTGTATCGTTGCCTTCAAAATCATATCCTCATGAATTAAAAAAATTGTTACATGGATCTCATATGATATCTGGCTATTTTATGAATAATATAAGACTTTAGAATAATTCATTTGATTTTGCATCTTTAAATGTCAATGTAGTTAAGTTTAATAATAAAAGGCGGGAATCGTTTTGATAAATAATTCAAGGTCGAATTTATTATCAAATCAACAATTTTCTATTTAGTGAAATTGATAATGATCCATGTTTTGGTCAATTATTCCTGTTAGATCAAGAAGAAGCAATTTGCTATAGATTAAACAAATATGACAACTTAGATGTGGATATATTATTTAGTATTGCCAAATTATTGAGAGATTGTAACGCATATATACAAAGTCTTTTTTAATGATGTCTGAAATCATTGAGATAGAAACTGCGTTAGCAAAAAAAAAATTTAATTTACAATTTTCAAAGGTGCAATGAAGTTGCTGCGATATTTAATATATATTCTGAAGGTTTAATACCAGAGTCTTATGTAACGATTTATAATACATCGATTCAAAAATTGCAATTAGTTAGTCATTTAGATCCAAATGTTGAACCTTGGATATATCCTATACTTTATCCTCTAGGAAGCAAGTGTTATAGTCTCGATACGATTCGTACTGATAGTGACAAACCAACCAGAAATCAAACTGTGTCCAGATGTGCTTATATAAAATATTAAATAGGAGTAAGAGATCATACCTTCAATCAATTTTTATATGGTGGAAGAATGTTTCAGCAATGGTTAGTTGATAATTATGTCAAAGTTGAAAAAGTTAGGTTACATTTTTGTAAAAATAATTAAACAAAATTAAGAAGTGAAATTTACAAAGGATTAATTGATCATTTAGATAATCAAGAAATTGAAAATAATGTACATGTTGGCAAGATGTTGATACTGCCTTCAACATTTATAGATTTACCTCGTAAAATGTTAAAACAATATCAATATGCAATGACCACTATGTAGCTTTTCATGGTAGACCAGATTTATTTATTACAATGACATGTAGTTCAAAATGGAAAGAAATTTAAATAAATTTATTACTTAATCAGTCAGCTTCTAATAAACCTGACAAGTTGCAAGAGTCGTTCATTTAAAAGTAAAAAAATCAATCGAAACTATAGTAGATGATAAAGTATTTGGACAAGTAAAGTCTTATTTTTATGTTATTGAATTTCAAAAGCGTGGTTTACCACACATTCATTTATTGGTTATATTGGAAGAAAGTTCTAAAATATTAAAAGAGTTTTGATCGGTAAACTTTTTAAAGTAAGGTTTTTAAATGGTATTAGGCATATCATAATTTTTTATAATTACTCCTCATATTCTTCATTTTATTCTTTATCTTTATTTTACTTTATTAATTTTTAATTAATCATAATTTCCAAATGATTTATTTATTTATTTATTTTTAAACAATATACGGATGATACATCCATTACATAAGTAGATAGAAAGTAGACCAACTATAATTTTCACAATTTATAATAAACAATTCAAGTTGCACCGCTGGTGTGAAAAACAATTCTTCGCAACGAAGTTATAAATGCGGTCAAATTATTATTAAAAAAGTCAGTGTCATCACGGAGGACATTTGCACGATGCACTAACCTATTCATCGTAGAATTTCTGATGAAGTTCGTTTTATGGAATGATTCGCGGAACTGGAGGACGCTGCACAGGGATCTCTGAGGTGCATTAAAATGATCACATCAATTTAAATTAATTGCAATTTCTTCTTATCATTAAGTATCTTTTTTAATTTGATTATGTATTTCCTTCATTTCATATAATTATACATAAATGAAACATTATTTTAAGAAATAATAAAATTTGTCGTGCGCTTTAGCGCGCGCTTTTTTTCTAGTACTATATTAAGATTTAAGACTGTAAGAGATGTTTTCATTTTTTTTCACTCCCTAAACTTACGTGATAAGTCACTTATAAAGTTAAAGATAGTTTATTACACATTAAATTAAAGATAAATTAAATTTAAAGTATAGTTATAGTATAGTTGAAGCATAAAGTTAAAGTAAAGTTTGAGTAACATTAAAGTTAAAGTAACGTTAAAGTAAAGTTAAATTAAAGTTAAAGTATAGTTGAATTAAAGTTAAAGTATAGTTAAAGTAAAATTAAATTAAAGTTAAAGTAACGTTAAAATATAGTTAAAGTAAAGTTAAAGTAATGTTAAAGTAAAGTGAAATTAAAGTTAAAGTATAGTTAAAGTATAGTTAAAGTATAGTTCAAGAAAAATTAAGGTAACGTTAAAGTAAGGTTAAAGTAAAGTTAAATTAAAGTTTAAGTAAGTCGACGATTTAAATTTTAAGTTTTTAATCAAAGGACATTTAAAATCTTCTAAATCTACCACATTTAAGAAATATTTCTCTAGCTACTGTTTCTTCTCTAATTATTTAACGTAGAATGTTTTTGCATTTAACAAATTTTCTTTTAAAATTGGCAGCAGTTTATCGTAGGGAATTTCTCCATCAAACCATTCGGTTTCAAGGTAATTTCGTGTTAATCAGCGATTCTCATTCTTGTATCGTACAGTTAATGTACTTCAAAGGTTAGGTGGTTCAAAGAGGAAACCAAGTGGTTGAGTTTTAATCTGAAGAGAAATTATGGCCAATTCCTTGAAAACAAATTTATTGTAAGGCCTTTTAAAGCCTTAAACGTCTACAATAAATTCCACCTTGAAATGTATAATATTAAAACAGAAATGAGTCGGTGGCCGACGAAAGCTGTATTTATACTTTATATCCCCACCACTTCCTTGCCCCCTTTACAGCAACTTCTAAACAACGCCGCTGATTGGTTTATATTGTACAATGCGGTCATTGATATGATGCAATAGGCTGTAGTTTCAGCTGTCATATTATTAGTTAATTCGAATTCCAAACGGACGTACACAGACTCTTGTTTGAGAAATTCATTTTGTTTCGAACAGTAAATTACAATTAACGGAGCCAAATTTTTAAAAGTTGTTTTTGTTAAGACGGGCACTGGTTCTTTTCCATAATAAGAAGTTTGGAAATTAGCATATATTTCTAAAAGTAGTGAATATTGATTTTTATCAAAATTTATATTTAAATTGCCATAAGGATAATACTGAGAATTCAAAAAGAGTTTAAAATTTGTAATATTGCAATGATCAAAATGACAAGCATATCTTTTACGCTTATCTTTTCTTCCTGTTTAAAATCCCAAGTATTACATATCGTGGCTTCTCTAATTGTATTGAAGTTATAATATGCCACATGACTTTTGAACTTGTTGGCACTAGAGGATACTCATACCTTTCCCATGATCGAAAACTCATTGAGAGCAGTGGGTCTTTTTCAATAAACTTGAATAATTTAATTTTATTATTGCCTGCTGGGAAAACGTATGGAACCATCCATTCAATTTTATTGATTGTAATTTTGAAATCTTCATCAACTTCTGCTTGTCATGTTTGAATTATTGCATTCAAATCGTTTCGTGACCTGGTCAAGAGAAGTTCATGTTTAGCATTTAGAACAATATTTTTATAATCTTCAGCAAAGCCAAAAATCATGCCGAGTGGAATTGTTACATCGAGATCGACATTTTCCAAAGTAATTCTTGAATCATCTGATATTTTTGAAAATTCTACATTTTCTATAAAGTTAAGCTGAGGGGGGTTTAGGCAAACATAATTTTTCATGATTGTAGTGTGTCCAACGTATTTACAACTGTCAATCTCGATACCATTGAATTAAAAGCGGATTTCATCAAATAAAAAACATATGGCGTTGCTGCTAAAGTGTACATTTTTAGTTAGAGTGACTCAATTATTTCTAGTCAACTTTACAAATACGTGTAATGAGCTTTTGCTTGGTAGAATACTCAAATTTTGATTTTGTACTGCAATTCGAATTTCATCACTATTGTTAAAGGATGTAGAAGCATAGGGCTTATGAGCATGAATCTCATAATGAGTTATGGACTCATCAAAATTTACTAGAGCTGCAATGTTAAGAAGATCTTCCATTTTTATTACAACAACACCCAAAAATATATAGATTAATTATCTTGTTGTTTTCCTTGAGGTATAACATTTAGATCTATTTGCTTTAGAAAACTGCGATTCTGAGGTGGTAACACCCTGCGACATAAATTTAGACTGGTTTGGCTCTTGCATGTTGACTAATTTTTATAGTTTCCTCTAACTTTTTGATTATATACAATCCCCATTATATGCCCCATGTCTTGCCTACTATCAGAAGATAAATGACATGTGTTGGCACTTCTACAATGTTCTATCCTGGTGGAACACTAGGAAAGAATTAGTGGATTGTATGCACATTTTGATTATTTATATATATGCACCAGATGTAATATTGCATTCAACACGTAGAGCATTTACTTTTAAAATAGATACAGGTAAATCTGATGTATATGTCTCATTACCAACTAATTCTCGAGGAGTAAATCCCAAGAACGTACCGACAAAATTTGGATATTTAAAAGTAAGAAAATTGTTTGCCAATTATGCTTAATTGCCCTTTCCGAGTGGGAAGGGGGGAATTTTTTTTAAGTTTTACGGTATAACGCAAATTTCAGTATTTTTTTTCTAGTTAACTATTTCTAGTTTCGATTGATGATATGTATTAAAAAAAAAAATTTTTTTTCTTTACCAAAAAAAATGAAAGTCAAAAATAAATTTGAGTTTTTTTTTGGTGAAGCATACGATTTTTTTTTAAATAGAAAGCTGAGATTTTTTCCTATAAGGGTATGTAGATGAAAACTTAGGTCTTGATTGTTTAAGCCATGAAAATTAGAGTTTTAGATGGCTGATGCCTCTAGGTCGCGTTGAGTCTGCAGCGCTCCGATCTAAAACTCTAATTCATGGCTTAAACATTCAAGGCCTAACTTTTCATCTAAAAATACTGAAATTTGCGTTATACCGTAAAACTCAAAAAAATTCCCCCCTTCCCACTCGGAAAATATTGGACAAAAAGAATTTCCAAAAATTACCATCTACATGCACCATAAATACTTCGAATTTAAGCATAACTGTCAAACAATTTTTTTACCTTGATCACTTCAATATGGAATCTCTCATATGCTTCAATATCTTTTATTTCATAACTACCTGTTGGTATAGTAATTATGTTATAACCTATATGGTAGTTGCTTTCATCAATATTGGAAATTGAATTAAAAGTCATCAATTCAACAAGACCAAGTACATAATTTTTATTTTTATTGAGTTCTATTAGTGGGAAGTTTTTAGCTTTAAGAACTGAAGATGTTCCGGTTAACGTTGAAGTAAATGAATCACTCATAATGCTGTCAGTTTTCACACTGAAGCTTACAAAAGTTGGATGTTCTTATATTGCTAAAAACTGTTCTTAACATTAAGTTGTTTACATAAAAGTTTTAAATACAAGTGTCTACATATAAATGTATTATAACTTTGATATCTCTCATGATTATATTTTATGAAGCTACCATCACCTAGGTACGCACAAACTCTCCAGGAAAATGAAGTATTTTTAGAGTCTTGGTATATTTCAACAAATCAAACTCAGTCAATACACGATGAGGTAACTTCAATATTAGTTTTTTTTCTTCCTTGAAGTTTTTAAACCTGTTCCCATATTAAAAGGTTTAATATGAAGACCAAGTCCTTGTCTGCAGGGTTTCAAGTGTAACCCTTTTCTAAGTGATATTTCTTTCATTGTTTTGTTATGTCGATGAGCTTCTGCAAGTTGTTCTTTAGTTGTTTTAGCATCCTTCACAGCTTTTGCAATACCAGATGCTCCACTAGCAAGAGCACCTATTGCGCTAAGTCCAGCAAAGATTGGAATTAGTAGTAAAATACCACCAACTTTTGTAGGTACTGGAAGAATTCAAGGTGATAAAATTTTAGAGCTACCACCAGCACTTTTAATTGCTTTACGTGCACCAATCATAGCCGCTCGAATAGATTGTTCAGCATTATTGCTAGGAATCATATTCTTTTTAGCAGCATCAACGACTTTGCGTAGCGCTAGTTTCTTCTTGCATTTGGATTTCCTTCGCACCCCCATACCTAATGTGGATTTAGCCTTCATTGTTCCAGATATAGCAAAAGCAGCTGTTCTTTCACCAATTGTTGAATCTTTAGCTAAAACACGTTGCCACGCTTTTTCAGATAGTAATTTATCAGCAGCGTTTCTTGCGTTTATATTTTCACAATTTTGCGAATAGGCAATGACGTGTTTTTTGCAAGCAGAGTGTAATGAATTAACACCTTGATCACCACGAGCTAATCGTTTTGCTAGTTTCGTACCAGGTCCACAAAACTGATAACCGGGTAAATGTAACTCGAATGGTAAATTATTGATAACACGGTTCACTAGGCCTTTACCTTTTTTCACTTCATGTATAATCATTTCAATCGTACATCTTGATATTTTATATGAGACTGACTGAAAGGCTATAAAAGCACGCTATTTATAGTCTCGTCAGCCAGTCGATGTCAAGATGTTGTTTACAACACAACCCGTTAAACTACTAATCACAAGTGTAGATTTTGAAACTAATAAAAAAAAGATTAAACGTCACAGCAGTTTGTTTTCAGACAGCTTCAAGCTGTTTTTTGCGGTCCCTCCAATTGTGGTAAAACAAACGTCCTACTTTCTCTAATCATACATCCTAATAGTCTAAGTTTTGAAAACATTTAACTGTATTCAAAGTCTTTTGAACAACCTAAATATAAATTTTTGGAAAATGTACTAATAAATGTTGACGGTGTTGAGTACTTTTCTTTCAGAGAGCATGAGGAAGTAGTTTCACCTAAGGAAGCTAAACCAAATTCAATATTCATTTTTGATGATATAGCTTGTGAGAAGCAAGGCAATGTAAATGTAAACGTTAATAGTTTCTACTTGTGTCAAACTTATGCTTGTATTCCAAAACTTTTGGTTCGAGACAATGTCAGTTTATTATTACTTTTTAGACAAGACGAAAAAAACGAGATCAAAACAGTCTCTCAAGTTACATCTTTAATAAGATCAGCACTTGACAACAATAAAACATTATTAAAAACCCTTGAGGATTCAATAAATCGAAAATTCAAAATTTTAGAGAGTCAAACAAATCAAGAATTGGCTTTACGAATCGCAAAAATTATTCAACAATTGGACGCTCGATTAACTCTTCTCGAAAATGGACGCCAAAAAGTTGACAGTAGTTTTGAACTTCAAAACAAGCTAGAAGAAATTATCCACGACAAAGAGTTCAAATGCGTGGTATAGATGAAACCTGGCAAGCTGATTTGGTTGCAATGATACCTTACTCTAAATCCAATAAAGGTTTCAAATATATGCTTCCTGTTATCGATATATTTTCAAAGAATGCGTGGACTGTTGCTGTGAAAAGTTAAAGTGGAAAGGATATTTCCGCAGCCATGAAATCCATTCTGATACAAGGACGTGTTCCTAAAAACTTACATACTGACAAGGGCAAAGAATTTTACAACTCTCAATTTGCACTGTGCTACTGTATGCAGCACCTGTGTGGGCTCCTACCCTGCGACAGGAAAGGAGCAAGACCATCTTGAATAAGGAGCTGTCCGCGCAAAGAAATGTTACTACGCGTATCATTTCGTATCACAAGAAAGAGAGGAAACTTTCCTGCTTTTTAGAGAAAGAATGTCTCCCGTTACACGGATGACAACAGACCCAGCAAGGACCAAATTCGTTGAGATGCGAGAAGTAGACTCGTCGCAAGATGGCAAGCGAGATGGAGCAGAGAGGAGACAGGCCGGTGGACCTACCGCCTCATCTTCAGCGTCGAAATGTGGATCAATAGGAAACACGGAGTGGTCTCCTATTATTTAACGCAAGCTCTCTCAGGTCATGGGTGCTTTGGCTCGTACCTGGAGCGCTTTAGAAAACGAGAAAGTGCAGAGTGTGTGTACTGTCGATCCCCATACGATGATGCAGACCACACACTTTTCATATGCTCAAAGATGGGACGCTCAAAGACGGGTCATGTTCGCCAGTGTAAACTGCGAAGTTACAACGGAGAACGTGATCCTGCTCATGACCGAATCCAAACAAAAATGGCGACACATCGAGACCTTCATACAATACGTTATGAGGGTCAAAGATCTTGATGGTCGCCAAGAAAGGTAAATTTCCGGAAGCAGAGGAACAAATCGCTTAGGCAATAGTCAGATACTGACTCTCCCCTGAAGTGGTCTTCAAGGTCCCAAGAAAGGGTGAGTTTTTAGCGGGTCGGCAAAACATCGCTACCCCCGCATAACCCTGTAGTACGGGCTACAGAGTACCTGGAGGCAGGTTTTAACACCCTACGCAAAAAAAACTCTTAATTTGCAAGTTTAATATAACATATAACATTAAACTTTATTCAACTTTTAGTAATCTAAAAGCATCTATTATTGAAATGTTAATTCGGACTCTTAAGAATATGATGTGACCTCAATTCATTTTGCAAAGCAATAACAAATGGTTAAACCTCTTACCAACTCTTGTGTCTAAATACAATAATCAAAAACATCGTACTATTGGTATGAAACCTAAAAATGTCACTGTCGAAGAAGAGCGGAAATTATTAAAACGTATCAGCAAACAGAGAAGAATTCCACTGAAGAGATCAAAATTCAAAGTCGGTGATCGAGTGCGTGTTAGAAAATACAAAAACATCTTTGAAGAAAGATATACACCCAACTGGACAACGGAAATTTTCACTGTGGATCGAATTAAACAAATGAAACCAGTGACATACAAGCTAAAGGATTACTAAGATCAACCAATCGAAGGTGGATTTTATGATCATGAGCTTGTAACGATTTTATTATTTTAAAACATCTTAAATCGAAACATTAGAAATAAATTTATGAAAATTCTTATTTTAGCAAAAGATTTAACACTTTAATGAATAAAATATTTTACATAGAAAAACAATCAATAATAATGAATAAAATAAATTGATAAGTACATATATGTCAAGAATAATTTATTAACTATTATCCGTCCAATTCTAATAAACATATAATATTTAAAACTTTATAATTAAGTGTACTATATGGATCCTTGAAAATTCAAATCAAATTTGTCGATCAACGTATTCTTTTGTTATAAATATAGATACGCTCTTGATTTTACCCTTACTATCTTATATTCATTTTTAGAAATGACATTCGGGTAGGAATATTTTAAAAATACTTATCTATAATTCGAATAAGATGTCAATCGGATGATTCATCGAAGATATTCCATTTTCGAAAGTTTAAAGCACATTGAAAGACATCCTCTTGACGTGAAGAGCTCCGAGTGATGCTATCCGTTATGTATAATTAAGTATCCGTTTCTTCCAAATTAATTTAATATTAATTCATTCAAATCAAATTAATTCAATCATTGTGGCCGAATAAAACGGCCAAAGTAAAGTAAAGTATGAAACTTAAAAATTCAACTCACACAATTGAGGAATGCTCCTTCAAAACACTGTCGGTATCGCGCTAAATTAAAAAATCTCAATAAAAACAGGGTTGGGAAATTGAAATTCCCCATTATAAGCGGTCAAACACGAGGGATATTTAAAATACCTTATAAAAGCGACTAAAACAGGGTTGGGAAATTAAAAATACCCTATACAAAAGACTAAAACACTGGAGAAATTTCAAAATACCTAGTAGAAACCGCCTTTTTCTTGGGCGATTAACAAGTGGCGCCATCTAGCAGCGGCCATCATGAGTTCTCGGGATGGTCGTCAGATTTGTTTTCCAAACCGTTTAGGGCTTGAACTTATACCTGTGCTTTGAGCGATTTACACAGCGTTTCTGTTTATAATAAAAAAATGTTTTGTATAAAGCTGTAATAAATTGTTTATCTGTCATTTTTGGCATTTATTTGCAATAAATAATGACATTAAAAAATAAAAATAATATTCATATGCATATACATATAAATCTGTATATGTTTCTAACCAATCACCGGAACACAAGGTGGACGAATTACTCATGACTCGAATCCACTCTCTAAATCTGAATTAGTAAAAAATGACTAATTTTCAGTCATTAATGACTAATTCAAATAAGGTGGATTCGTTGACTGTGAATTAGCCAGTGTTACGTCTGGCAAAAATTTTTCCTTAAAAATTTCTGCCAAACTAAAATTTTTAACACGCGTTTCGAAACTCAATAAATGACGAAGTAAAATATCCTTATCCTATATAATAAATAATTCACGTGAATTTTGGTAAGTTCGACAAAAGGAAATCTTGTTAGAAATAATTCATTCAACTTAAAGAATTAAGATCACAACAGTTAATCTAATTTAGTATGTATTTATACATTTTTTAATATTTAAAGTAAATTAGAGTTTTAGTAGATTATATATTGTCCATCGTAGAAAAAACTATTTTATAATTAATCTGTTATCAAGAATTCAAAACCAATAAAGTAAGAAAGTACGAACGATTTATGAATGAGAAAATTAATAACTTCTGTTACGATCTCTTTAGGGTTGATACCGTAACGGGGTGTGTTGAGGCGAGGAGAGTGAGAGCGAGAGCGAAAGCGAAAGTGGAAGCGAAAATGGAAAACGAAATCTGAATGAAAACGAGAGGACCACTTGGTTGACCATCGATGTTCTCAGGAGGAAGGATGAAAGAATTTTCTGATTTCTAAAAAATGTTAAGGTTCGATTTAAGAGACTAAGAAAAATCAAGTAAAAAGGCTTTCAGTTCGTTACGTTAAGTTTCTAAATTTAAAACTGATATGAACTTAGGATTACAAGCTAAGAGGAAAGGAGAGTGAAGAGAGAGAAGATCTACAATAAATAACGTTTATTCAATCAACCCCCTGGCCCCTTTGTACCGACGGATATCACACACGCTTGGTGGCGCGGGGATATACTCGGCGGTTGTGGCGTTAAGGTTTCACACGCATGGAGGCGCGGGAACTCGTAACACCAGGTTGTGCGAAGAAATTCGCACTTCGCGGTTTTTCGCGGTTCGCGGTTTCCGCGACGGATATCACACACACTTGGTGGCGCAGGGATATACTCGGCGGTTGTGGCGTTAAGGTTTCACACGCATGGAGGCGCGGGAACTCGTAACACCAGGTTGTGCGAAGAAATTCGCACTTCGCGGTTTTTCGCGGTTTGCGGTTTCCGCGACGGATATCACACACGCTTGGTGGCGCGGGGATATACTCGGCGGTTGTGGCGTTAAGGTTTCACACGCATGGAGGCGCGGGAACTCGTAACACCAGGTTGTGCGAAGAAATTCGCACTTCGCGGTTTTTCGCGGTTCGCGGTTTCCGCGACGGATATCACACACGCTTGGTGGCGCGGGGATATACTCGGCGGTTATAGCGTTAAGGTTTCACACGCATGGTGGCGCGGGAACTCGTAACACCAGGTTGTGCGAAGAAATTCGCACTTCGCGGTTTTTCGCGGTTCGCGGTTTCCGCGACGGATATCACACACGCTTGGTGGCGCGGGGATATACTCGGCGGTTAT
Organism: Ganaspis brasiliensis; assembly: GCA_037103525.1. Taxonomy (NCBI): domain Eukaryota; kingdom Metazoa; phylum Arthropoda; class Insecta; order Hymenoptera; family Figitidae; genus Ganaspis; species Ganaspis brasiliensis. Next base: position 65,712 of record JAZKLR010000307.1, read on the forward strand.
GGCGTTAAGGTTTCACACGCATGGTGGCGCGGGAACTCGTAACACCAGGTTGTGCGAAGAAATTCGCACTTCATGGTTTTTCGCGGTTCGCGGTTTCCGCGACGGATATCACACACACTTGGTGGCGCAGGGATATACTCGGCGGTTGTGGCGTTAAGGTTTCACACGCATGGAGGCGCGGGAACTCGTAACACCAGGTTGTGCGAGAAATTCGCACTTCGCGGTTTTTCGCGGTTTGCGGTTTCCGCGACGGATATCACACACGCTTGGTGGCGCGGGGATATACTCGGCGGTTGTGGCGTTAAGGTTTCACACGCATGGAGGCGCGGGAACTCGTAACACCAGGTTGTGCGAAGAAATTCGCACTTCGCGGTTTTTCGCGGTTCGCGGTTTCCGCGACGGATATCACACACGCTTGGTGGCGCGGGAATATACTCGGCGGTCGTGGCGTTAAGGTTTCACACGCATGGTGGCGCGGGAACTCGTAACACCAGGTTGTGCGAGAAATGCGCACTTCGCGGTTTTTCGCGGTTCGCGGTTTCCGCGACGGATATCACACACGCTTGGTGGCGCGGGGATATACTCGGCGGTTATGGCGTTAAGGTTTCACACGCATGGTGGCGCGGGAACTCGTAGCACCAGGTTGTGCGAAGAAATTCGCACTTCGCGGTTTTTCGCGGTTCGCGGTTTCCGCGACGGATATCACACACGCTTGGTGGCGCGGGGATATACTCGGCGGTTATAGCGTTAAGGTTTCACACGCATGGTGGCGCGGGAACTTGTAACACCAGGTTGTGCGAAGAAATTCGCACTTCGCGGTTTTTCGCGGTTCGCGGTTTCCGCGACGGATATCACACGCGCTTGGTGGCGCGGGGATATACTCGGCGGTTATGGCGTTAAGGTTTCACACGCATGGTGGCGCGGGAACTCGTAACACCAGGTTGTGCGAAGAAATTCGCACTTCGTGGTTTTTCGCGGTTCGCGGTTTCCGCGACGGATATCACACACGCTTGGTGGCGCGGGGATATACTCGGCGGTTATGGCGTTAAGGTTTCACACGCATGGTGGCGCGGGAACTCGTAACACCAGGTTGTGCGAGAAATTCGCACTTCGCGGTTTTTTGCGGTTCGCGGTTTCCGCGACGGATATCACACACGCTTGGTGGCGCGGGGATATACTCGGCGGTTATGGCGTTAAGGTTTCACACGCATGGTGGCGCGGGAACTCGTAACACCAGGTTGTGCGAAGAAATTCGCCCTTCGCGGTTTTTCGCGGTTCGCGGTTTCCGCGACGGATATCACACACGCTTGGTGGCGCGGGGATATACTTGGCGGTTGTGGCGTTAAGGTTTCACACGCATGGTGGCGCGGGAACTCGTAACACCGCACTCCGCGGTTGGTACTGCACGGTGGGGCGTGGGGACTTGTGCACACGACACTGTGCAGTGCTACACACGCTTGGTGGCGCGGGAGCACACAACACTGGTAAAATTTTACTTACTTTTGTTGAGGAGAAATAATGTAGGCGAAACTTTGGAAAAACGTCTTTATTAACACACAGAGTGACAGGGATGCTCACGGTTTGACGAACCGAAAGGGACTGCCTGACAGCTCTGCGAGAACGGCTTATAAAGGGAAAAACTCTATGCAAAAAAAATCCCACAGAGAATTTTCCCTTTCCCTACGCCCACAAGATTCTGGAAGTTTCTGGAAACTTCCAGATTCTTTCCAGAGAATCAGGCCCCATAATAGAAATACAATAATTATAATAATATTAATAATAATGTTAATAATAATAATAATAATAATAATAATAATAATAATAATAATAATAATAATAATAATAATAATAATAATAATAATAATAATAATAATAATAATAATAATAATAATAATAATAATAATAATAATAATAATAATAATAATAATAATAATAATAATAATAATAATAATAATAATAATAATAATAATAATAATAATAATAATTTTTTTTTTTTTTTTTTTTTTTTTTTTTGGAGGGGGGAGGTGAAAATGCTTTATGCACATCCTATGTCCAGGATAGTGTGGGACTGAGTCGATCCTGCTTTCTGCAGCCGCCCTTACCGCACTAAAAACACCCGCCCAGATAATGCCAACCGTCTAGCTCTGGTATCTGCTTTCGCATTCCTTCAGAGACTGAGGTTATCGGCCATTTTTTGCCGTACTTCGGCTTTTCTCCCTTCTTTCGCCAGCTTGGCTCTTTACTCCTGCTTTACTTCTTTCTTTTCAATTCCTCTGTCTTTCCCTTTTCCTATTTCTATTTCCTCTTTTATGTACAACTATTTATACGCCCTGCTATTTTCTTCTTAATCTTCCTTTTTCCCTTCTACAAAGCTAATTTCTTTTTTCGAAGAATCGTCTCGACAAAAGAACTTACCAGGTTCCAATTTTTCTCCGCATTTATCATGACAGCTACTATGTTATCTGGTGTTATGTGACCGACAGCTCTTTCCAATTCCCTTCGTTGCTCTTCCCACCTTTTACAGTGAAAGAAGGTATGCTCCGCATCATCCTCTGTACTATCGCCGAACGGACAGTCGGGTCTGTCTACTTTGCCTATTTTGTGTAAATAGGCCTTGAAATATCCGTGGCCACTAAGAAGCTGGGTAATATAGTAGTTTACATCTCCCGCCGTGCGGCTTGTCCACGTTTTCACGTTTCTAATCAGGCGGAAGGTCCATCTTCCTCTGTCTTCCTTTTCCCATCTGCCTTGCCAAACCTTCCAATTTTCTTCTTGGGCGAGTTTCCGTGCGGCTTCTCGTCCTTCTACTGTTTTGTTTTGGTAGACACATAGCCTTTCTGCTGCCATGAGGTCTATTGGGAGAGTCCCTGCTATCACCATAACTGCCGGCTCTGAGACTGTGCAATATGAGCAAGCTACTCTAAGTGCCCCTGTTCTCTGGACGTCCGCCATGCGCTTTCTGTATTTTTTGATTTTTAATGTTTTAGCGATTAGTTCCCCTCCGTACAACAGAATGGAATGTGTCACTGACATTAGAAGACGCCTTTTGCTTTGCGTAGGTCCTCCTATGTTGCTCATGAGCTTGCTGAGAGCAAGTGTTGTCTTTGCCGCTTTCTCAGTTACCGCGACAATATGATCCCAGAAAGTCATTCTGCTATCGATTCTTATTCCGAGGTACTTGACAGTTTTGCAACTGTTTATCACCGCTTCTCCAACTGAGAATGGTATTTCCAGTGGTATTCGTTTTCTTGTCAGAAGCACAATTTCCGTCTTGTGTAAGGCGAGTATAAAGCCATGTTCTTCCATCCATGGAATTAATCTTCGCAGGAGTTGATTTAATTTTAACCTGGCTGCTTCGATATTTCTGGCCATAATTATTGCTGCCATATCATCTGCATACCCAGCAATCTCGGTATCCTCTGGTTTTTCAATTTTTAAACTGCCATCATAAGTAATGTTCCAGAGATCTGGACCAAGTATCGACCCCTGGGCTACCCCTGCGGAAATGTTTCTCCGTTGTTTACCATCAGTAGTCTCGTATATCAATACTCTATCCTTAAGATAGCTGTTTAGTATTTTTAGGAGATACTTTGGTACGTGGAAATCTTCTTTTAAAGCTTTCCGCATATCTGCCCATCTCATCGAGTTGAAGGCATTCTGGACATCAAAGGTTACCAGTAAAACAACTTTCCTGGAATAATGGTTTCCTGCTTGAGCCTTATCAAAGGCTTTAACTACCTCTTGGACCGCGTCTATGGTTGATCTGCCTTTTCTGAAGCCAAATTGTCTTACAGATAAGTCCCCTGCCTCCTTTATTGCTTCCATTAATCTAGGTTTCAATAAACTCTCCAGCAGTTTTCCTGTTGTGTTAAGCATACACAGCGGTCTGTATGCTGATGGTGAGTTTGGGTCCCCTTTTCCTTTACTAATTAGGACAAGCCTTTGTTCCTTCCAAGGCTTAGGAAAGACTCCTTCTGTTAGGCATCTGTTGAACAGGTTTAGTAGTAGGTCCGAGTGGGACTCTCCCACTAATTTGAGAACCTCTACCGGTATTCCATCTGGGCCTGGTGCCTTTTTACTCTTCATAGAGGCTAATGCCTTTTTCAACTCTGCTTCCGTGAATCTTGGGACTTCCTCTACTTGCACAGAGATATTTTCCTCTGCTTCTACTGGGTGCCTTGGAAACAAGGTATTAACGGCGTTTTTCATGAAGGCGACACTTTGGATTGGACCCGGAGTCACGTTTCCTAGCTTTTTCAGCACTATTCTATAGCCTAGTCCCCATGGGTCCCTGTCTACGTCTTTTTGCAGAGTTTTCCAGCACTGATGTTTGCTTCTTTTAATTGCGTTTCGAAGCTCTTTTTTCCCCTTTAAGTAATTCGCCTGGGCAATAGCTGATTCTTCAGTACCTTTCATGTTTCTTCTGGTAGCTTTGCGCCGCAATCCTAGACAGGTTTTCCTAAGCTGTGCGATCTCCTCATTCCACCAGTAGACCGGTTTTCTTTGTGTTCCATTCCCATTTTTGCGAGGCATTGAAACGTCACAGGCTCGCGTAACAATCATTTTAAAAGCTTTTGTGACGTCCTCTACTTTTTCTCTTGCCAATAGGATGATATCCTTGTCTTCCTCCAGTGATGTGCAAAGGATTTCTTTGCATAGCTTTTCCGTCTTCCACTTTGGCCATTTGCTTTCTTTGGACACTTTACTCTGCGTGGTTATGTCAAAGACAATGTATTGGTGATCACTGCCCGTGAAGTCCTCTATGACTCTCCAATTTCGCATTTTCGGGAAGGTTTTGTCCTTTATGAGGGTGATATCGGGTATCGAGCCCTTCTGGCTTGACCTCCTGAAAGTAGTCGTACATCCCTCGTTGGCAACGATCAATCCAATTCTCGCAGCCATCTCTAGTATTCTCCTGCCTCTAGAGTCAGTTTTTGGCATGCCCCATTCTATAGCCCTGGCATTAAAGTCTCCCCCTATTATAATGTTTCCTTCCATTTCTCTGACCTCTGTTTCCAGTGCGTCGAGTTTTCCTTGGAAATCATTTATGCTTTCATTTGGAGTGAAGTAGCAACTGACGTAGGTAATACCCCTGAGACGAATCCATACGAAGCCCTTTCCGGAGCCTCTTCCTTCTAACATTCTTCCAGCTGTGCTTGTGGTCCAAATTGCTGCTGTGCCAAGATCATCGGAGAGCCATCCTGAAGATTCCTTTCGAGTATATTGTTCACTTATGAGGACCAGATCAGCGTTATATTCGAATACCAGTTCACTTAGGAGCGCATTTGCAAGTCTGCTTCTGTGTAGGTTTCCTTGTAGAACTCTCACTTTCTCTGAGTGGTTTTTGCTTTATCTAGGGCCTCTCTGAACACCTGACAAATTCCGCTCCCAGGCAAGTGGTTTACTTTTGTCGGGTCCAAGTTTCGTGCGACGCATAGGCAGCATTTTGGGCTTTTTTGGCAATCTTTTTTGAGATGACCTTCTTCTCCACACTGGATACACAGCCCAAGGCTCTTTCTGTCAGGTTCAGTGCACTCACCTTGTCTATGTCCGTATCCAAAACATTTGAAGCATCTGGTTACCATAACTCGGCGTCCTATTCTGCAGTTTACTAAGCCAATAATGATTTTGGCTTTATTTAGCAGTTTTTCTGCCTTTTTTTCCGCAATATCTACTATTGCCATCTTCTGGTTCCAGGTATTCGTTCCAGTAACAAAGACCTTCTGGGCTGAGTTCTCTTCTCCAAGGTATTTGTCTAGGGCTTCCTTAACTTCTTCTACGGTAGTGAGGCTGTCCAGATCCTTTATTTCTAAGGTCGTCATTTGCTCCACACATCGAACACTCGTCTTCTGTCCTAATATCTGCCTGATCGATTCAGCAAAGTTTTCTTTTTCTTCACTACCAGTTCCCAATTCCAGTAGGACGTTTCCCTCCTTGGTTTGTCGTATCGTTTTGATTTCGACTTTTGTCTCTTCTGTTTTTGTCTTCTCTCGCAGACTGCTAAGTATCTGTGCATAGGACATTCCCTCGCTGGTCTTAATGATAACTACCTCCTTTCTCTTTTTTGTTATCTTTGGTCTTGTCCGGGGGTCTTCCTCCGTCTTCTCCAAGCCACTTTTCTTGAGAGATTTTCTCCTAGTAGCGACCGTTTTCCATTGATCTGGCAGCTCTGTCTTGCTTCTGTTTTTCTTAGTAACTGGCTCTGTTTCTTCTGGGCTTCTGGATAGGTCCCTTTTATTGTTTCGTTTGCTTACTGGTGTTGCGATCGCTGATTTTTTCGTTCGCCCAATAAGTTCTGCCTGTTTCTCTTTCCCTATCACCCATTTTTTCCTCTGATGGTCTAGGACATCTAGAGACTCTTCCATCTGGGTTAATCCAGTTTTAATGTCTTTGCTGACATTTGTTTGCCTCAATGTGGCTGCTCTCATGCTCGCCAGAATGGTCTTAAGATTTGCTATCTCTTTCGCCTCTTCGCTTCTGATATTTTCAAAGAATTCTTCGAAAGCTATTCTCCTTTCTTCATTCGATGTCCTAATATTCGCATCCGCCAATTGAGCCACTGTTAATTTCCTGCAGTCGTTTGATGACGACGTAGCTGAGCCTGCTGGGGCACCCGGTTGCTATCGCCGACCCTGGCTTCCGAAACCCTGAGGTGTTAAGTTCTCCTTCCCTGGTGTGTCTTTCATAATTTTAGGATTTTTTTACTGGTTTTTGGTTTTTTGCATAGGGGTGTGTGACACCATAGTGTAGCGTACATGAGAGTGGAAGAACCCGCAATGTACTGCCCCGTGAGGCAGGGTGCGCGGGAGTATGTGTGAGTGAGAGTGAGTGAGTGTAGCCCCTATGCGTGTGTATAGGTGTGTAAGTGTAAGTATTAGTGTTGATGTTGATGTCGTTGGTCAGATCGGACAGACAACCGGTCCCCCGGGCGCCAACCCTAGATCGAGACTACTCCACACCAGCTTGAAGTACCAAGCAGGCAAAAGTGTCCTATTTCTCCCAGGACCCACCCCCCCCCCCTAAGCCGCCGAGAATGGTTAGCCCCCGTTTGGAATCCGAAATAACATCATCCGCACAGGCAGCCAGTGCACAAGGTGCAGAACAGCGATTACCCGAATTAACGGGTTCCCATTCGTTCCCCGGTGCCCAAACCGTCAGACAACGGGAGTCGATGAGTTCTGGGAGAAGCCAGACAGCTCGTCTAGTGGTGTCGACCGACGGACAAGCGCGTGGCCGGTCCTAAGCCCCCTCACCACGACAAGGTGACACCATGAGGGGGAATAATAATAATAATAATAATAATAATAATAATAATAATAATAATAATAATAATAATAATAATAATAATAATAATAATAATAATAATAATAATAATAATAATAATAATAATAATAATAATAATAATAATAATAATAATAATAATAATAATAATAATAATAATAATAATAATAATAATAATAATAATAATAATAATAATAATAATAATAATAATAATAATAATAATAATAATAATAATAATAATAATAATAATAATAATAATAATAATAATAATAATAATAATAATAATAATAATAATAATAATAATAATAATAATAATAATAATAATAATAATAATAATAATAATAATAATAATAATAATAATAATAATAATAATAATAATAATAATAATAATAATAATAATAATAATAATAATAATAATAATAATAATAATAATAATAATAATAATAATAATAATAATAATAATAATAATAATAATATAATAATAATAATAATAATAATAATAATAATAATAATAATAATACCCGGAATCTCTGTGATATTTGGTGCTATCCGCTACCAGATATCACAGAAACGCTTGATCGATTTGGTCAAGTCCTTAGTTGCCCTTTCCCAAACATCGTGGAAATGCTTGGTTTGTTAGGCCGAGTGTTTAAAGGGCATCTAAGGTGGGTTGCTGGACCTCAACCGGGCGCGTCCCCAGGTGGCGGATAGGGGGATCCTCCTAGATATAGGTGGTATCGGGGAAATGAAATACCCGACGCGGACCATAACCAGATAGGGCTTGACACCTGAAATAATTGTCAACCCTGTGATGGGTTAACCACCCCCACAGGGTAACTTGCGGTTACGACAACTGTAACGCGCAGTGCCACCCACAATAGGTCTCTTTCGGATGGAGACCTGGGTTCAGTTGGGAGTGGCAATAGGATAGAACCCAGGCGACGACCAGGCTACGCCCGTGGACAAGCTCGTGAGCGTATACGATGGACTGAGGAGATGAAGAGAGATGCCATCTTATGTTGGCGAAACTCTTCTCCTGACCGTAGAGGAATAATGAAGAGATGTTATGAGCGATGGATCACTATGTATCCCAATACGCTCAAATAACATCTCAGAATCTAAGAGATCAGATATCCTCTCTGTTGGGTAGGGGATATGAAGCTCTCCTTCAAGAAGATCGAGACCCCGTAGAGAACAGACGATCAGTTCTCACAACACAACAAATGGTCGAGCATAGTATTGTGGGCGCAAGAGAAACCAAAATTCATCACAAGGTTTCCATTAAAATGGACAAATTGGCAGCGGCGAACAGAGAACTTTCGGACCTTTCAGAAAATGTAGACCTCTGGACATTGAACTGTGCAGTTTATGAAAAGGCGGTTTCTTTGCTTCGCGAAAGCAACAGAAAATCTGTTTCTGAGCGCATTGCAAGAACAAAACAACGAATTAAACAGGTACAGTTCAAGATTAGGGTGGCCAGACGGATGGCTTCTCAATTGCAGAGTGTGATTGCATATCTAGCAACAAATAGAGCATTTACTCCTAGAGTTTTGGGCATAGCCCAATCTCTAAAAAGATTGCATCATACTCTCAAGAAGTCTAAGCTGCAGAATATCAAGCAGCATTGGATTGAGAAGATACGTACTCTTGTAATTATAAGAGAACAATTAGAACGGCGTGTAAAATGGATAGAGCAAAATAACACTTTTGCTATCAATCCGTCCCGCCTGTTCCCAGTACCTTCTCCAACCGTTGAAAAGCCACCTAGTCGTGAAGAGGTTGAAAACTTCTGGAAGAACATCTACGAAACCACATGTTCTCTAAACGATCAAGATGCATCTATACCACTCTTTCGTAGCTTCTGTCATCGGCAGGGGCTTGAACACCCTATGGAAGAGTGCTCACGAATCACTGAGGAGGAAGTGAGAAATGTAGTTGCTAAAACTAAGAACTATTCAGCACCCGGTCCAGACAAGATTAATAATCTATGGTGGAAGAAGTTCACTTTTACCCACCAACATTTGGCCCGTATATTTTCTAGCTTTCTTAACGGAGAAGATCACGTACCTCAGTGGTTGGTTGAAGGAAGAACGGTACTTCTACCAAAATCAGGAAATTTGTCTAATCCAATGAATTATAGACCAATAGCTTGTCTTAACACCTGTTACAAGCTATTCACTGGTATCCTCAAAGAGAGGATATTAACATCCATAGAGCCAGTGTGGAGTGCAATAGGTGAACAGCGAGGGTGTAAGAGAGGCCTAGCAGGTTGTAGGGATAACCTACTGATAGATAGGTGCGTGACCCAAGATTCGATATTTTATCGGCGCAACCTGTCAATGGCTTGGATTGATTACCGTAAAGCATTCGACTCTACGAGTCACGAATTGATTATCAAGCTTCTTGAATGCTTACAGGTACATCCAAACATTGTGAGATGCTTGAAAGATCTAATGCTCAAGTGGAGGACAAGGTTTGTTATAACATCGAACAAACAACAGGTGAATACTAACATCGTCACTTATAAAAGAGGAGTTTTTCAAGGAGACTCACTCAGTCCTCTACTTTTTTGCATCTCCCTCTTGCCTCTGTCTATTGTTCTTCGAGAAAAGCACTCTGGATACATGTGTGGCAAACCAAAAAATAGAGTATATAAGATCAACCACCTTTTTTATATGGATGATCTTAAGCTCTATGCCTCCAGTAAGGAGGCACTTAATATCTTAGTGTTTGCAGTAGCTGTGTATTCCAGAGCTATAGGTATGTCTTTTGGATTGGACAAATGTGCCGTGATTCATCTAAATAGAGGAAGACGAGAAACATCGGATTTACAAAGTAACTCTGAGGACCTTCAGCTCATTGGTGGCAACACCATACAACATCTTGGTGTAGGGGATGCTTACACATATCTTGGGATTCCACAATCGGAGACTCAAGGTGTTTGTAAGCTTAAAGATCATCTCCAAAAGAAATATCGAGGTCTTCTTAGAAAAATTTGGTCATCTGAATTATCTGGGAAGAATAAGATACAAGCCACAAATACATTAGCCATTCCTTTACTTCTCTATACATTTGGAGCTGTTAAGTGGAATGTGGATGACCTGAAGTTACTAGATAGAGAGACACGTAGGATAATGTCAATACATCGATGTCATCACCCAAGGTCTTCTGTACCTCGAATTTACCTTCCACGCGATCAGGGAGGGAGAGGTCTACTTAGTGTAGAGTGTCTTCATCGCCGTATTGTATTGGCTGCGGCGTGTTCGGTGATGAACAGTAATGATCCTCTTATGCAATTTGTCCACCATCATGAAATTGCAGATAATGGGGCATTTTTATACAAAGCGGCAAACAGAGCGGCAGATGAACTTAGTCTTTCGTTTGATACCAGCGATACAGAACAGGGATTGGCATCATTAACACCTTTGATGCTTAAAAGACAAGTGAAGCAGGCTGAACATGTACTTCTATTGGAGCAACATGTTAGGAAGCCTCTTCATGGGCAATTCTATAAGATTCTTAGGGAGATGGAGTTGTCTAAGGATCTGTCTTTTAGATTTCTGAAATCTGCTGGTTTAAGATCGGAGACTGAGGGATTTTTATTTGCTTGCCAAGATGGTGTTATCAATACCTTATATTATCGCAGTAAGGTCATGCAGATACCTGTCGACAATTATAACTGTCGAGCATGTAAACAATATCCGGAAACACTTACTCACATTCTAAGTGCGTGTCCGACGTATGCATGTTCCAGGTATATTGAAAGACACAATGCTGGACTTAAGGTGTTGTATTACCATCTTCGACACCAATATGGTGTAGATAAGGAACCTGTCTTGCCATACGCCCAAGAGGATCAGGAGGCTGTTGTGGAGAATGAGAATTGCAGAATCTACTGGAATTTTTCGTTTTCTACCACTCATCGTATCAGTGCTACTAAGCCTGATATAGTACTCCAGGATCATAAAGGTAAGATCATCTGCGTGATTGAGTTTTCGGCTCCTGCCGAGGGCAATATTGCTCAGAAGGAGGATGAGAAACGGCAAAAGTATCAAGACCTGCTGTTCGAATTGAGGAGAATACACAGAGGCTATAAAGTCCATTTAGTTGTCCTTATTCTCGGCTGTCTAGGGGGGATGAGAGCTTCATTTGTTAGCCAGCTTCAAAGAGTTCCAACCTGCGAGCGTCAAGCTGACGCATTGGCAGGTCGAATGCAGAAGGCAGTTCTGCTGAGCTCTCTTCATCTGGTCAGGCAGCACTGTTCTTCATAATATAACATCACGAAGGTAGCTCTAAAAAAGCATCCAATAGCGTTCCTGGCCACCGCGTAAGAACAACAGCGGCAACGGACAGGAACACCTACAGAACAGTGAACTGAAAACACCTCGAGCAAAGGAATCGCGCTATTGCTTACCTTTCAGGACGGAAGGAGCAAAAGCGGATAAGAATACGTAAGGCAAGAATGGGAGAGGTTGTTTTAGTGAGGTATTACCACAGCATGTGGTCGAGTCCCACACGAACAAGTGCGTAAATGCATTTTTTCCTCTCCTAAACTTGTTTTGTTAAAAAAAAAAAAAAAATAAAAAAAAAATAATAATAATAATAATAATAATAATAATAATAATAATAATAATAATAATAATAATAATAATAATAATAATAATAATAATAGTAATAATAATAGTAATAATAATGCATTAATACTAATTCGAAAAAGAACAAACAGTAATGCGTGAACAAATGGAATTTTACTAAATTCCTTGTTTTCTGACATTCGTGTCAAAACAAGTCGAAAAGGATGAATGGTCACATCCGAAAACAATGGTTGAAGGCGCGTGACGTAGTCTCTGCGGGGAGCAGGCGCCGGCCTGTCTGAACTTCGTGGCTGCTGCGAGGGAAAAAACTTAGAGGGGAGCACCGGCGAGACCGGTTTCTGCTGGCGGCAAAAGCTGGCCGAAAATCAGGCGCGGAAAAAGGCTCTCAAACGGAGGAGCCGTGCAGGGGTTCTTTGTTTAGACTCCGCGAGGTTGTGAGTCTTTGACACATAACACTTCAAAGAAATAGTATAAAAATAAATCGAGTCAAGAATAAGGAAGTAAATTCCAACAAGTGCAAGTAAGATAAACGAAGTTTTAATCTGAGATCCATGTCGCGTGCCGTAAGGTCGCTAAGCCGATAAGATAAAGTTTTGTACATGCGTTACTCTCGCACAAACGACCAACTATAATTACATTCTTAGACTCGAGTCTCGTGCCGCCATATCAACAACAAGTACAAGAAAAAAGCTCGTGTTATGTTTATTTCCTTATACTCCTAACTGATTAATATTGTACTACATACTCGAGTCGCGTGCCATTTTATTTTTGTCAAACAGACCTTAGATTACAAAGAATCCTAAAATAAATTCTCACACTTTAAATTTAAACATGTATATGTGCATATATTGTGTATGTATCACATTGTATATATATATACATTTATATATATATATATAAATATATGTATGCATATATTTATTTGTAACAAAATATAAAGGTAACGTAAATCTAAATAAAATATTATTTCTCGATTTGAAATGAAGTAAAAGACTTTAATTGTCTCTCAGTTCAGTGCAATCACACAGGAAATAGTATCAGATAACACATTCCTGAGTCATCGGTTGCCTGTCGGTGACTAAATAATCCAAGTAAAATATAATTCTATTTCGAAATACAAAATCTTTTAATACTAAACTAAATTTTAAACATTTACATTAACGTTAATAAAATATAATAATTAATAATTATTAACATTTAGTTAATAAAAATTTATCAAGACACTACGACCACCATAATGAACAGTGTACTTCGCGTACATTGGGCCCCCTAGCCCACTGGGGGGGGGCAGCATGTTCTTGTCTATTTTTCTGATTCTACTTGTCAGAAAGTTCATTTTTGTCCTTGGATGCTTTTACGCGCTAAACTCAAATCTATGGCCTGTATCTAGATTTTTAACTGTTCCCTAATCCATCTCATCGTCTCAGATAACACATTCCTGAAACGTCGACTGCCTGTCGGTCACTGAATAATCCAAGTAAAATATAATTCTATTTCAAAATACAAAATCTTCCAATACAAAACCAAATCTTAAACATTTACATTTATGTTAATAAAATATAATAACTATTAATTATTAACAATTTAGTTAAAAAAAAATTAATCAACTAAATATTTCAATATTTAACATTTCACTTAAACTTTAATAAGAAAATTTCAAAATCAACAATATATTAAAATCAATAATAACAAATAAACAAATTATTAAAATTATTATTTATTATAAAATTTTATTACTAAACAATAAACAAATTCAATATTAATTAACATTCAATAATTTAATAATAATCAATTATAAATAAATAAAAAGGGTATAATAACCATAATACAGAGAAGAGGTAATTTTAAGTGACTTTTCTGTTATTTGGGTTTTCTGGGCACAAGGAGTCGTGAAAGGTGGTTTTATACGCTAGGCCAAAATGGAGACATTGGTTATGGGGTTCAATTTACCATATATAAATCCGTATATTAATACAAAAAAAAAATAATAAATAAATAAATAAATAAAATAAAATAAAAATGGTAATAAACAAGCCAAAGATTTTGTATATTTGTTTTACTCAATAAATTAAATAAAAAACTTTGAAAAACTTCTCAAGGTCAGACCATGATGTAAGTAAAAATCCAAATTCTCCATAAACTGAAGTCACTTACTTAACTATTACTATCGCCGTCAACATTTAAAATTGATTTACAGAAATTAATAAGCACATTATCACTGTTGGTTCAGCAAACAAACAATTAACTTCGAAAATTTATTTTAGGAATAAATAAAATTTGATAAAACTTCTTTTCACAATCACTTTCGATCTTATTATTTCACCAATATTAATGAAATAATCTTAACATTATTACACCAATTGTAGTTAAATAATCTTAACATTATTATACCAATTGTAGTTAAATAATCATTGAATGCACGGTTTATTATTATTTCATTGTTAACCATCAAATTTAAATTCTATACAATAATTCTTGATTCTAAGAAAAAGAATAGTATATTTCGTAACATGCGTGACAAGCAGTCGTTTCTGAAACGAGAGCAATGTTTTTGCAACGAGTGAAACGAGTTGCAAAAATTGCGCGAGTTTCAAAACGACTGCTTTGTTCACGCAGTTACGAACGATACTTTTCATAACAAAGTCATAAAAGGCGTGATTCGGTTCTCTGTATAGATAACCAGAAAGTTGCAGAATTAAGAACGATTCACTATGTCACGTTAGAGTGTGCACAAATACAATCCAAATTGAATGTTTCACACTTTTTTACTTGTCAACACGCTGCGCTAGTGATACGGTCAGGTTAGATTTTGAAGCTGTACTACTCCCGCTAAAGACATCGACTCTGTTCTGTTGGTCAAACAGTGCGTGCAAGAAAAGTAGAAAAGTGGGAGACATGCAATTTGGACTGTACTTGTTTGCACTCTGACGTCACATAGTGGATCGTTCTTAAATCTGCAACTTTCTGGTTATCTACAGAGAACCGAATCACGCCATTTTTAAGACTGCGTTATGAAAAGGTTATAATTGTACAGGAAGTAGAAAAGTAAAAGAATGGAAAGGGAATTAGTCCCACCCGAATGAGTATGAAAGAGGGGGAAACTCAGGTGTTTCTCTGTATGGTAGCGATTAGATATAGTTCAGTTCACGCTCATAGCTGTTATCTTTAGGTTTAAGTTCCGTCTCGCCGCTCTTATCTTTAAGATTAGATTATAATTCTTTTTCTTTACTTAAAATTTCTGAGAATTAAGAATCTATACTGACTATAAATAAAGTACAAAAATAATTAATGTGTTTTTTGTGATTGTAAAACAATTTATTCGAGACTCTAAGGATTTACGGAGTGTTAAGTTAAAATAGTTAAGTGATTGTTAAACTGTTAGTTTCGATTTTTTGACCTTTGGTGATTAATAAACGTTATGTTTACAGTGCGAAATATTTGTGTTGTGAATTTTTACACTTCAAAAGCCCCTTCCTTCCGATTCTGAAGACTAATTCAAACTGAAGAATCCATAGATGTATAAGACAATATCATAAAAGAACTTTGTAATTCAAGTGACTAGAAAAGAAAGACTTTAAAGATAAAAATAATAGAAAAAATATAAATTATTAAATTCAAAGAAAAGAAATTGTTTTGATTCTCAATTTTGATTTTATGAAAATTTAAAAGTATTTGATAAAAAAAAAGGGAGAAAAGAAATATATTTTATAATCAGAACGAACTTCAACAAGGAGGAATAACTACGAACGCTGAGGAATCTGAACCGTTGCAGCCAATAGGATTTTCAAATTCTACAAGTAACCAAGGCCTACTATCAATAGTAAGTGCAGATTTTAATACTATTCGAAACTCTAAAAATAATAATTTCTAATTTTGCGTTAACAAATTTTCTTATCGTTAATATAAGTCGATCTTTCCTTCGACTCAAAACTCAGGAAAGTGGTGACCGCGCTGCCCTCTAGTTATTAAATTTAAATTTTAGTTTTTCTTTCAAAATATTCAAAATCTATCATGTCTAGATTTCTCTAAGTATAAAATTTTCGATCACTTTGCACGCCCGACGGACCAC
This sequence comes from Ganaspis brasiliensis, assembly GCA_037103525.1. Lineage (NCBI taxonomy): Eukaryota > Metazoa > Arthropoda > Insecta > Hymenoptera > Figitidae > Ganaspis > Ganaspis brasiliensis. The sequence continues at coordinate 81,657 of JAZKLR010000307.1, forward strand.
TAAAACCTGCCTTTTTAGAAGTCTTGGGACCTGCCCCGAGACGTAACACAAGCAGGTACTAATTTTATCACTAACAAATGTGTGACTAAATGAATTGGTAGCTTTAAGTACTTATTGAATTTGTAGACTGTAACTGCTATTAATCGTTTAAGACATCGTCGTGGAATCGCATCAAACTAATGTTGATAATCTATTCCCAAACTGTAATTAAATAAAGAAAGTAAAAAAATAAATTTGGAAGACTACAAACAGTACTAGTATTATACTCCTTAACTACTTATAACTAATAATCGCCTAAACCTAACAGAAAAACCCCCTTCCGCTGGGTATTGAACGGCGACACTAACACTAACAGTCCGCAGTATTAACCAACTACCTACGCAACGCACGCTGTAGGGTTTAATAAGAAATTTGAAGACATTTTTACTACAGACTGCACATGAAGTAACACTGTCAATTATAGATAATAAGTTTACCATGCGTTTTATTGATAAATTGCTATTAGTAAAATAATCCAGTCTGTCATTTTTTAATTTTAAAATCGCTAATTTATTAATTGATGCAAATGCAAGGTTGACAAAAAAAGATACAAATTAGGTAAGCTGATTTTTTTATACTAAATTATGTATACATACAAATCAATATGCTGTTATTTACCAAGTTTCTATAAAATATAGCTGAAAATAATAAGCTGCAAAGGAGACCGAGAAGGAAAGTAACAGAGTTGGAAAGTAACAACGCTTGTAACTTCTAAACCAATGAGCGGACAGACATAGTCTGTCCTGATGCAACCTGATGCAATTATGTAAAATAACTAATTTCAATTTCGTAATAAAAAAATATATTATTTTAAATTAAATTCCGATAAATTTAAGAGAAAGTTAATTTAAAAATTTTATCTTGAATTTATTATTCAGTTTTATTCTCAGAAAAACATTCTGATGTCTATTACACATGCACAAAAAAAACCATGTTTTTCGTACATATGTGGTAGAAAATAGCATATGCACCTCGGGAGGTCGATTTTTTACCTCGCACAAGTGTTCTCCGAAAAAAACACGGCCTTCTAACCCTCGATGCATAATATAATATTTATTACTAGATTTTGCGTCTCAGTTAAAAAATGTTATAGTAAACTTTAATTTCTAACTGAATAATTAAATTTAATTCATTTATTCTACATATGTAAAAGATTGTTTTATCTTAAATAATAATTAAATACTTTATTATCACATAAAGAAAAGTATTGTGTTTCAAGATTACTTAAAAAAGTAATCTCTATTATGTATTATAACGTAAGGTTATGTTTTATTATTTTGACTTATTCAATTTGTAATACATGACAACAAAATAAATTAGTAGAATATCACTACTAATTCATTTAGCAAAGAAATATGACTATTTTTTTCATACAAAGAGATGAAATAACGAATTCAGCAGTCAAAACTGACGCTACTAATTCCATTAGCCAAATTTTGACTAATTCAAATTTAGATAGCACAAACTCCAGTACTGCGAACTTAATTATACTGGGAACGAAGCGATAAACTCACTTAACCAAGAAAGTTATGAAATACTTTCTAAAAAAAGAGTCCTGTGTAAGAAATATTGAGACATTTAGGAGTTGTATATACATTATGAGGGATCAATTCCTTTAAGACATACGTACACTAAAGCATAAGTGTGAGCAAGACGGTTATATTTTGACAAATTAGCATTAAATAACCACTTTCTCACTCGTTAGTAGCTAATATATCATATACTACTGTATTTTTAAATTTCTGTTTAAAATCTAGACTAAGAAATTTACCATGTCTGGGGTCCTATCACGTAATTTTGAAAGAGAAACCGAAAACGAAAACGCAAGTTCTATTTTCAAATTTTTTTGTGAAATGTCAGTTTGCCTTTGTGATTATTATGATCATTGTTTGTATTATGAAATCGTCACTATTTTGGAGTTAATAGAATTTCAAAAAAGCTTAAAAAACTAACCACTTCGGCAGTATGACGCCAAAATTGGCGTCATGCGTGAAATGGCCCGGAGCGGTAAAAATGATTTAAAATGACGTCATGACTATTTCTCGATTAATAATATCTGTTGTGATTTTTTTTGTATGTAAATTCTTATATTTTAGGATTCAGTGATCACGAATATAATACTAAAAATTTAATTTTTTGATGTTTTTATTGTTTTTTAGCAAGTTGAATATTGACGATTTTCAATAATTTTGGCGAATGGCGTCATACGTTTATTCAGTTATTATCTTTCATTTTTGGTTTATTTTTTTTTAAATTTTTGTAACAAATATATCGTCTCAGCAGGACCCAGCGGGGGTCATTTTTATGCAGGGGGTGACTTACACCCGTGTGAAAATTAATATCAAAAAATTAAAAACTTATCTTTGATAACAAATATGTCGTCCAGCATTACCTACCCCCACATAGAAATGCTCCCGCTGCCCTTTTCCCCGTTTGACAAAAATAAGTTTTTAATTTTTTTAATTTAATTTTTACGTGGGTGCGTAATCCTAAAACGGGATATTTGTTGACAAAAATAAGTTTTAAATTTTTTGATTTAAATTTTCACATGGGTGCAAGTAGCCCCCCTACATAGAAATGACCCCCGCTGGGTCATCCTGAGACAACATATTTGTTGCCAAAAATATGGTTTAAAAAAAAAAAAACTGAAAATCAAGGACAATAACTGAAAAAACATTTGAAGCCATTCGCGAAAATTATTGAAAATCGTCTATATGGGGCAAAATTCCTGAACTGTCCAGGTCAAAAAATAAAATTTATTCAAACTTTGCTAAAATGTTTTCATTGTTGGTGGAAGTGTAAATACCAAATATTTTCAAATTCCATGAAATAGTTTTTGAGTTACACAGTTTTAAAATTTTGAATTTTTTTGAAATGTATTTTTTTTAATTTATTATATTTTTAATTAGATTGCATAAAAGTTAACATAAATAGAGTGATTTTTAAAGCTTTTTTTACGGGCTATTCGATGATAATAAATGTTTTTTTGTAAAAAAAAATTTGACCTTTAAATTCAAGATCAAAGTGTTAATTTGATTGTATCTCGAAATCGGAGTTTTAAAAAAAAATTTAACCTATCTCAATGGAAAGCTTGACTTTTTTCCTATAAGATATGTAAAAATTAGAGTGGAACTCTAAATACATTTGTCAAAAATACATCTCAAATACCCGCGCGTGCTCGAATAACGCGACCCGCGCGAGTAACTAGTGGTTTCTCGAGCACGCGCCGGTATTTGAGATGTATTTTTGACAGAAGTGTTTAGAGTTCCACTCTAATTTTTACTTATCTTATAGGAAAAAAGTCAAGCTTTTCATTGAGATAGGTTACATTTTTTTTTAACACTCCGATTTCGAGATACAATCAAATTAACACTTTGACCTTGAATTTGAAGGTCAAATTTTTTTTACAAAAAAAAATTTATTATTATCGAATATCCCGTAAAAAAAGCTTTAAAAATCACTATATATATGTTAACTTTTATGCAATCTGATTAGAAATATAATAAATTTAAAAAAATACATGTTAAACAAATTCAAAATTTTAAAACTGTGTAACTCAAAAACTATTTCATTTAATTTGAAAATATCTGGTATTTATACTTCCACTAACAATGGAAACATTTTAGCAAACTTTGAATAAATTCTATTTTTTGACCTGGACAGTTCAGGAATTTTGCCCCATATGCAACTTGCTAAAAAACAATAAAGACCTTAAAAAATTGAATTTTTAGTATTTTATTCCTAACCACCGAATCTTAAAATATAAGAATACCTACTATGTTTACAAACATAAAGAATCGCAACAGACATTAATAATCGAGAAATAGTCTTAAAGCCATTTTGCTTATTTTTTAAAGCTTTGGGACACTTCACGCATAGGTCAAGATGGCCAATTCGCTGCGAATTAAAAAAGTAAATTTTAATTTTTTAAAAGTAAGTTTATAAAATTAAATTTAATGTTATTCAAATTACATTTCGCAAACTCCCTCCGAACTTCCTGCGAACTTCCTGGAAAGTAATGTGAAGTTATCAATTATTACTGTTCTTTTTATGAATTAACTATACTTTGACTCTTTAAGAAACGCACGCTTATTTGTTTTTTCACAATTCTAACCTATTTAAAGCCTAACTAACGATTTAAAACATCTACACTTGGAGCGACTCGATCCCGCGACCCTAAACTTGCAAGACGGATGCACTCACCACTTCGCCATGATGTGTACGTAAAGTCGTAAAAACGAATCGTTCTTATAAAGTGTGATATCATCATATTTAATACAAATATTGTAAACAGTTAAATTTTTGTATACAATTTTACGTACACTATATGGCGTAGTGGTTAGCTTATTCGTTTTTCAAGTTAAGGTCGCGGAATCGAATTCCCCCAAGCGTAGATATTTTAATTCGTTAGTTAGGCTTCAAATATGTTAGAATGGTGAAAAAACAAATAAGCGTGCGTTTTTTAAAGAGTAAAAGTATAGTTAATTCATATAAAAAAACAGTAATATTTGATAACGTCAGTTTACTATCTAGGAATTTCGCAGGAAGTTTGCGAAATGTAATTTGAATCATTTTAAATTTAATTTAATAAACTAACTTTTAAAAAATAAAAATTTACTTTTATAATTCGCCGCGAGTTTACTTTGCAAATTTGCAGTAAGTTTGCATTGCGAATTCGCGAACAGGAGGACATTTTACTATTCGCAGGAAATTGTAAACTTAAATTAATTAATTATTATGGAATTATTATTATTATTTTATTATGTAAGGGTAGAGGGTGGTTTTTAAAACTATAAAAATAAAATCAAAAATCCAATGATAAACTTTAATTCAACTTAGTATAAACTAATGTGAAATGATTAAAATGTATCCTATACTAATAAAAATTAATTGTAGATAATATTAATTGAATCTAATAATTAAAAAGAAGTAGGGGATCGTCTTTAATTTACGTTATTCATTCAACGTGCCGGCAGAGGGACGCATTTTGCTCTAGTTGGTATGTAAGTTAATCAACAAGAAAAACAAAACAACTGTATTTGTGAATTCTACATTAACAGTTTATTGAAATTAATAAATGCTTACACTGCAAATAACAATAACAATTACGACAATCTAAGTAGTACTTCTGTAGTACTTAATAATTTTTCTCATTTAAATAAAATGTGTATTTCACTGTATGAGTGTATATGTGGTGTGTTTAGTTTTTATGTACTCACCAATAAATCTAAATTCCTTTTAACGAGATGTCGCCACTCATAACCATTTATTTATCATATACGTATATTTGATATATATATATATATATATATCACTTTATAATGTTAATTACAAATTAGAACTTCTTCTATTTCTTTTTATTATTCCACTTATTTTTCTCAAATCTTTACTGATCCAGTATTTTTAAATGTATACTTCTTACATTATTTATATTTAGTACTGATATTTAAATGCCTTTTTATGAATCATTACACTTTCAAATCTAATGACAATAAACTTGTATTTATTACTCAACTGAGTGTTAACTTGTTTTACTCAAAAGAATTATTATTTGCATGTCTTCTAGGTGACGGCTACCTTCAAATATACAAAATAATCGACCTCCGTCTCCTCTTGAGACTCGGCCGAAAAAGACCTTGATTTCATCCTGTTCATTCGTTTTATTAACTCATGTTTTGGGTCATCGTAATTTTGCTGATAAACTTTTCATCATTCTTGATGAAATTAGTTCGCTGTAATTTTGAAATGTCGACATTGATACAATTCTTGTTGTAAAATCGAGAGCACCTCACCTTGCGTTTTTGATTTGTAATATAATGTTTTGATCTTGAAAGTGTAATTTTTTTCTTTATCATGTTTGCTTCTAATTTGAATAATAAGAAAAAATAGAATTTTGTTAATAGTCCATTCGACTTTTTCTATTATTAATAAGGGAGTTTTAGATTTAATTTGGTGTCTATAATTTGGGTTGATTCGCATTTTTCACTTAATTGACAATTTTAATCATCCTCGCTCTCGCAACACAATTTTTATGTTTCGCAATTATATGTGAAAAAAAACAGTGTGTATGACCCGAAAAGGTCTTTGAATTAATAATTAAATGATTTATTTCTTTAATTTTAATATACTCAAAGAATATTTAAAACATTATTATGAGCAAAAAGTTTAAAAAAATAAGGTCACTGATGCTTATCGTGACAAATGCCCCTGTTTTGTGGGCTGACGTCCTCTGTCAGCCGTTGCGTTGGTTGTATCCATAATCATTTTGATTTTCAAAATTTGTCTCTATGACATACGGTTTGAGCAATTTGTAAAGTGGTATTTTAAATGTTTCTCTGGAAAAGACTAAAATGATGATAATATTTCAAATTGGTTTTAGTTATTTTAGCGTTATTGAAGAATGCAAGAATAAACAATATTTAGGAAGAATTACTGCAAAAACAGGTGTCTTAGTTTAAGACATTTTTGGATGACTTAATTTTAACCAATAAGAGTGCGTATTTAAAAATTACTCACCGTTAAAATAACTAGAAATTAATATAAGACATTTTCTAAATGTTTTATGTGTAAAAAAAAAATAACCATAAGAAACTTATTTTTGCGGTGAATGTGTCGAACGTTTTTCTGTCTCTCCTGTATATTTATGGGTGACCGGTTTGTCCAATATATGATGTTCTGGTTTTTGTTTATGTTTTAATTTTTATACATATATATTGACACGTATGTGCCCATTTGTGAATATATTGCATCTAGCGGCCAGTTTAGGCGTCTGTCAGCTTTGTCCACAAATGAATTGTTTTGTCATTGGTATGTTCTTGCATTCTTCTAGAAAAATAAAATGTCGAAGTGTGAAAATAAAGAAAAAAAACTGGGATTAATCGCCCTGTTTTATTACCCCCCTTCTTTGCTGAATGTCGTCCCTTAACAGTCTTTGCAACTTATAATGTTGTATTGTCCCTGTTTTTAGAAATAAATAAAAAAAGAAAATTTTTATGTATTGATGCTCTTTTTTAAAAAAAAGTTTATAAAAAAAATAAAGAAAAGAAAATTCCGGTGAATTACCCCTCTTTTTGAAATTTTTTTTTTTAATAAATAAAGAAAAGAAAATTTCTATGAATTACCCTCCTTTTTGAAAAAAAAAATTTTATGAAAAAATAAAGAAGAGAAAAATCCCATGAATTACGCCCTTTCTGAAAAAGGTTTTTTATAAAAAAATAAAGGAAATTTCTATGAATTACCCCCTTTTTTGAAAAAAAAATTTTGAACTTAAATTTTTTTAATTTCTCTTCTTAAATTTAAATAGTGACAGTGATTTCTTAAATTATAATGTTAAAATACGACTCTTAGATTTCAAAAGTCTGATTACCGATAATTTAGAATCAAGTTATCAGAAATAAAAAATGTAAGTCTTGTTTTTTTTTAACTTTTTGGAAAAAATGTCATTACTTCTGTTTGAAATAGTACTTTTTAAATTGATAAATCTAAAGTTTAAGTTGTAATAAAATACATACTAAAACGTTAAGTATTACTTTAATTAATTTAAGCTGTTTTTAAGTAATTCTGGAACAAAATTAAGCTGACCTATGCACATTCATACGTACTTTTTGTACACACATGTATACGTCAAATTTACAATAAGCATAGGTTGTTACTGTTACAGATAATGAATCAATGTTATGCTTTTACCCCAAGATTATAATAATCCCATTCTTATGTAATTGTTAAAATTCTTTTAGTCTCTCTAAGTTAGCTGCTTCCAATTTAATTAAATATACTTAGTTTTAAGAAAAAAACATAATTTGGGATTAAAATCTAAAAAATCTCATATGTAATTAATTTACTAACAATTATTGATTTTTAATTATTTAATCATTTAATTATGATTATTTTTTAAATTATTTGTAATAATACTTCTAATAATAATACTAATAATAATAATAATAATAATAATAAATTACCATCTCTGTGGTAAATGGTAACATCCGTTACCGAATATCACAGAATTGCCTGGCCGGCTGGGTCAGGTAAGATGCCCTCTTCCGAACACCAAGGAAATATTTGGTCCACTTGGCCAAGTGTTTGAGTGGCTTCTAACGTGGGGTTTCTGACATCTCAATCGAGCGCCTCCCCAGGTGGCGGATAGGGGAAATCCTCCCAAATATGGGTGGAACCGGGCAATTCAAATACCCGGGGCGGACCAACGTCAGATAGGGGTGGGAACCCGATACAATTGTCGACTTTGTGATGGGCCAACCACTCACACAGAGTTTTTTGCGGTTACGACCACAGTAACGCGCAGCGCCACCCACAATGGGTCTCTCTCGGATGGAGACCAGGGTTCAGTTGGGAGTGGCAACAGGATAGAACCCAGGCAACGACCAGGCTTTGACCAGGGACAAACTCGAACACGTTTAAAATGGACGGACCAACTTCGAAAGGACATCTTAGACTGTTGACGACAGAGCTCTCCGGACCGAAGAGGTTACATGAGGCTTCATGAGTGATGGAGCAATATGCATCCCCAATACGCACAAATGAAACCTCAGTACTTACAAGATCAGGTATCCTTTTTGCGAAGGAAATGCCATGAAGTTATTCCAGAAGAATCCTCTGAGAACATACCATTAGTTCTCACAACAACACCTTTGCAGACAGTCGAGTATGTAAACATAAGAGCAAGGGAAACCACAATCCATCTTAAGGTTTCCATTAGAATGGACAAAATGGCTGAAGCGAATAGAGAAATTTCATTACTTCCAGAGGATGTAGATCTCTGGACATTGAACTGTGCAGTCTATGAAAAAGCAGTTTCCTTGGTTCGTGACAGTAACTGAAAATCTGTTTCAGAACGCGTTGCCAAGATCTGTAAAAGAATTAGGTAGGTTCAGTTCAAAATTGGGGTGGCTAGACGGAATGCTTCTCACCTTCAGAGTGTGATTGCTTATCTAGAGATGAATCGGAGATTTACACCTAGAGTATTAGAAATATCCCGATCTCTGAAAAGATTGCATCATACTTTGAATAAATCTAAGCTGCAGACCATCAAGCAGCATTGGACTGTGAAGATACGTTCTCTTGTAGTCATAAGAGAACGTTTAGAACGTCGGGTTAAGTGGATAAAACAAAATAATGTTTTCGAAACTAATCCTTCCCGCCTATTCGGTATAACATCGCCGGTCGTTGACACACCACCATGTCGCGAAGAGATCGAAAACTTCTGGAAAAACATCTATGAAACCTCATATTCGTTGAATGAAGAAGACGCTTCTTTGCCTCTTTTCCGTAGCTTTTGTCTTAGACAAGGGCTTGACCATCATGCGGAGGAATGCCCATCAATTACTAAGGAGGAAGTGAGAAATGTAATTGCTAAAACTGAAAACTTTTCAGCGCCTGGGCCGGATAAAATTAACAACATGTGGTGGAAGAAGTTTACTTCAACACACCAACACCTGGCCCGCATATTCTCAACTTTTCTCAACGGAGAACATTCCGTACCACAGTGGTTGGTGGATGGTCGTACGGTACTATTGTCAAAATGTGGAGATTTGACTTGTCCAAAGAATTACAGACCAATAGCTTGTCTTAACACCTGCTACAAGCTATTTACTGGTATCCTTAAGGAAAGAATTTTGTCATCTATTCAACCAGTATGGAGTACAATAGGCGAACAACGAGGATGCAAGAGAGGTTTGGCATGTTGTAGGGAGAACCTACTAATTGATAGGTGTGTCACCCAAGACTTGATATTTTATCGACGAAACTTGTCCATGGCTTGGATTGACTACCGTAAGGCGTTTGATTCCACCAGTCATAAGCTTATTATTAAGCATCTTAAATGTCTTGCGGTACATCCAGACATAGTGAGATGCTTGAGAGAGCTTATGCTTTTATGCAGAACAAGGTTTGTATTAACATCAAACAAGCAACAGGTGATGACTGACGTCATCATCTACAAAAGAGGAGTTTTCCAAGGCGACTCTCTTAGTCCTCTCTTGTTTTGTATCTCCCTCTTGCCTCTGTCTGTTGTGCTTCGGGAAAAACACTCTGGATACTTGTGTGGCAAACCAAGAGATAGAGTTCACAAGATTAACCACCTGTTTTACATGGACGATCTTAAGCTCTATGGCTCCAGTAAGGAAGCATTGAAAATTCTAGTGTTTGCAGTGGCCAAGTATTCCAGTATAATTGCAATGAGCTTTGGACTTAATAAATCATCTGTTGTCCATATGAATAGAGGAAGACTGGAAACATATGAAACATCAGGCGATTTAGACGATCTTCAGCTTATTGGTGGCAACACCATTCATCATCTTGATGAAGGAGAAACTTACGCATATCTTGGAATTCCACAATCGGAAACTCAAAATGTGCGTGGGCTTAAAGATCATCTACAAATTAAATATCGAGGTCTTCTCAGAAAAATTTGGTCATCCGAATTATCAGGGAAGAATAAGATACAGGCCACAAATGTATTAGCCATTCCTTTACTCTACACATTTGGGGCTGTTAAATGGAATGTGGATGAGCTGAAGATACTGGATAGACAAACGCGCAAGATGATGACAGTACATCGATGCCATCATCCAAGGTCTTCCGTAACTCTAATTTACCTTCCACGAGATCAGGGAGGAAGAGGGTTACTAAGTTTAGAATGTCTTCATCGCCGTATTGTACTGGCTGCGGCATGATCAGTGATGAATAGTACTGATCCTTTAATGCAATTTGTCCATCATCATGAAGTTGCAAATAATGGGGCATTTTTATATCAAGCGGCAAATAGAGCGGCAAAAGAACTTAGTCTTCGATTTGATACAAATAATACCGAACATGGAATAGCGTCATTACCACCTTTGATGCTAAAAAAACATGTAAAGAATGCAGAACATGTACTTCTTTTAGAAAAACATGTTATTAAGCCTGGTCACGGACAATTTTATAATATTGTCTGTAGGTTTGTCTTTTGCATTCCTTAATTCGGCTGGATTAAAATCGGAGACAGAAGGATTTTTGTTCGCTGGTCAGGATGGAGTGATTAATACTTTGGTGTACTGCAGCCGTGTGATGCATATACCTGTTGACGATTCCAACTGTCGTACATGCAAACAATACCCGGAGACACTTAGTCATATATTAAGTGCCTGTCCGATTTATGCATGTAACAGATATATAGAAAGACACAATGCTGCACTGAAGGTTTTGTATTATCACTTTCGTCACCAGTACGGTATAGATAAGGAGCCCATTCTGCCGTATGCCCAAATGGATCAAGAGTCCGTTGTAGAAAATGACCAGTGCAAGATCTACTGGAATTTTTCTTTCCCACCACTCATCATATCAGTGCCATCAAGCCTGATATGGTCCTCCAAGATCATAAAATTAAGATCATTTATGTGGTTGAGTTTTCGGCTCCTGCCGAGAGAAACATCATTAAAAAGGAGGATGAGAAACGGATCAAATATCAAGAGCTCTTATTCGAATTGAGTAAAATGCATCCAGGATATAGAGTCCACTTGATTGTTTTAATTCTCGGCTACTTACGAGGGATGAAGGCTTCATTTGTGAGACAACTGAAGAAGATCCCAACCTGCGAACGTCAAGCCAATTTGTTAGCAGGTAGAATGCAGAAAGCGGTTCTTTTGAACTCTCTTTTTCTGGTCCGACAGTACGGTTCCTTGTAAAAAAAAACATCTTTAAAGGTAGCTCTAAAAAAGCATCCCACAATTTCATGTCGGCCGCATAAGAACATCGGCGGCAATGGACATGAAGGCCCAAAGAACAGAATGCTGAAACTGTAGAAGAATTTTTTTAAGTGCGGTATTGCCACAGGATGTGGTCGAGTCCCACACGAACAAGTGTGTAAATGCATTTTTTCCTCTCCTAAACTTGTTTTGTAAAAAAAAAATAAAAACAATAAAAACAATATTTCAAATATACTACAAGTTTTTAGTTCATCTAATTTTTACACTCAACATAGCCAGTTTTATTTGACTTTATGAAAAATAAATTTTTAAAAAGAATGAGTTTTTTTTGTGAACGAAAAATTAATATGATCTAATTAAACTCTGTTTTGATTTTAAGCAGTTTGTAAATTAAACTAAATTTTCCTGATTAATAATTTTATACTCGTTAATTTACAGATGAAAATAATCACTATACCTCTGCAAGTTACAACCGTTTGTGATTCTAAAATAAAAAATCTTGTAAGCCTTCTTTATACTTTATTTTACATTGTATTTGAGTAAATTGTATTCATTTTGTTCTATCTTATGACATTAACTTAAAACATACTTGTTTAGTCTTATTTATCCCTTTTATCAAAAAAATCAAAGAGAAGCTTTAGTTTAAATATTTCAGAATTTTAAAATATAATTTAATGTTAAAATCAACACCTCAACAAATTAGTGTTTTATGTTTTTTTTTTAAATTGGTTTGTGTCTTAGTAATGCTTTTAATTGTTGTATTTTCTGCTAATTTATTACTTATATATTCATTAGCACTAATAATTCCTTATTCATTAAAATACATGTTTGTTATGTTTGTGGCTGTTTTCAGTTCTGTATTTGAAAGTGGTTAGTTATCAAATTTTTTATCTATTCATTTTATTACTCTTTACATATTTAATCATAAAAAAATTATTAGACTCCACCCTATTTAAACATTATCCATTTTATTAGTTTATAAATTAGAAATGAATTTTACGTTAATATGTGTAAACTATACGATAAAAAAAATACCATAAGTCGTATATCCGAAAGAATAGTATATTACAGATTCAACCTATCCCTAGCTTGTCTAGAGTTATTTTGAACTTAATTTTTTAATCTTCTTCTTGTCTTAATTTACAATCTTCTGTATAAAACTTGGTTTGCTTGAAATCAGTAAGTTTTTGAAGCTTTGTTTTCCTTTTATGTACCAGTGGTAACTCTTTTATCAATTTTTGATCTATGTTTTGTAATGTTAAAAAGATTTTCTTTTCAGCAACGTTTGCTTCTTCATCTTCTTCTTTTCTTCTTCTGCATCTTTAAAGTCATTTTCTAGCTCTTTCACATGGATTGATGTTTCATTTTCTTTTAAAATTTTCTCTATTATTTAATTGTTTGTTAACATTGTTGTCTCTTAGTTTTTTACTAATATTTAACTGATTTGCATTTCTCGGATCGATTTGCATAGCGAATGATGGTTCATTTCTTTGTACTTTTGGGTCGTTTGCCGTCAGCTTATTTTTATCCATTACACTGTTTATAAAAAGAGTCCTTTTTCCTACCATCCTTAATGATTCCTCTTTATGTATTCGAATGTTATTTTCGGCTTGTTCATTTTTAGTTTTCTTTGCAGAATTTTTGATTTCTGATAAAATGTCTTTACTATCTTTTGATTCCACAAATAACTTCGTTAACCATCCTACAGATCTGCTTGGTTTACTTTCAATTGCATGTTGACAACTTTGTGATCTTTCCATTTATTCTAAAGGTTTTAGATATATGGATGATTTTTCTGAAAGAGCCTCTTTTGACCGGTTTTACGTATTTTATTAATTAGGCAAAATCTACACAATATTATTTATTGTCAACTTCCCCAGTCGAAATTTAGTCTTTTCTTAGTATTATTAAAAATCCGTAAGCAATTTCATTAGGCCGTACCTGCGTATGAGCTAAATTGCATTCATCTCCGAAGATTTTTTTACTTGACACAACTCTGATATAAATTCGGATGAAATGCGTAAAACAATTCTTAAAGTACTGAGTAAAGAGTATCTTTTAACTATAAAAATCGACAACAATTAGTAGTGAACAGATTGTACAAAATTAATCGAAATAAGAAAATATTTAAAAAAGGCACTTTTAGAAAAATCACTCATATACAAGATATTATATCTGGGTTTCTAGCAGAGATGCTAGAAAGTTCATTTAAAAATGGTTTTCCTAAAATTCCATCTGTAGTTATTGGAAATGCGGGTTCCACGACATAAAAAATACTCTTTTTCTCTAAAATTATCAGTTCTATGAGTCCTAATGTGTACAGTTTATTTTTTGTTATCTCTGCAATCTCTATTACTTGGTCAGTTCTAACAGGGTCTTGGCACTTAATGCTGTAATTTTAATCAAATTTAAATTTGCGTCTATGTCTACCAAGAAATTAGCTTTTCCTGCGAATAAACATTTTCCGTCAAGTGTCACTGTTGGAGGTTCTGTTTTCATTTCGTTTATATAAAGAGATTCCGGTTGTCTTTCACTTCCTAGGGCTATAAACCTATCTTGCTTGAAATTTGAAATATACATATTCCTATGATCTTCTGAGTACCCGTCTATCCGATTCATATGTGGATTAGCAAAGTATACCGCCTTTCTTCTCTGATCTTCTCTTCTATATATCTATTAGATGAGTTTTTATTGTCTCTATTTTCGTTTCTAAATTGATTTCTTGGTTTTTCCTGTTACGTTCGAGCAAAGGATCGAACATAATTTGGATTGAATCGAAATTATTCAGGAATTGTAACAGAATAATCAACTAAGTAGAACCTAGTCTTTATATTTATTTTTAGGGGTTGTTCACTTTATAAAACCTATGGGATTTTCGTTAAATAAATCTTTGTGTACTTACTATTAATATCGTGGCTTCAAACCTCGATTTCGTTATACTGAATATCAGAATTTTAAAAGTGAAATAAGCAAATCTTTATAAAACAGTGGCTAGCCAGTACTGGGTAATTATCAGTAATAAAAAAACTCACAATGAATACTGGATTTTAACTTATTTATTCAGAAAACAGATCAAGGTTTATGAAAATTACAATGTTAAAGTAAATTACATTAAATATTCGTCATTGATTATTCTTTATTTGTTAATTTTTATTAATTCTCGTTATTCATCAATTATTGATCATTTGCCAATCGGTATACGTTTTTTGGTTTTACTTATGTTCAACATGAGTAATGAAATAATAATATAATAAAATAATAATAAAGTAATAACTTACATGTAGTTGAAGATTTTTGGAGATTTTACGATTGACTATATCGCACAGCTTTGGCGGTCGGTTGGCTCAATCGATTGAACGGGACTGAAGCGGCTGACAATTTCGTACAGTTGGGGCGGTTTACGTGTCCATACACTGGAACTTGAATTTAACACATTTCGCAAATTCGAATCGTGACGCTTCAAAACACTTACATAACAGTTTGTTTTACGAAGGTTCCACAATATTTTCAACGATATTTTGAGCTTTACTCTAACAAACACTTTGCAGAAGTTTGGCAAGATATAAAGTATGAAGATTTGATAACCGACGGGCAGCTACGTGATGCTCTCTCGACAGAGGTTTCAACGTACACGACCCCCTCCATCTGGCGTCGTTTTCTTTTAACGCCAATTTTAGCCATTTGCGGGGGTGAAACTGTCTTTCTCGAACACGTTTTCATGAAAAATGTAGTTATCACGTTTTCATGTAAAAACGTATTTGTCACGTTTTCATGCAAAAGTGTAGCTTCTACACTTTTGCAATTTCTCCTAACTTCGCGACTTAAATATATTTTGAAATGACCGCTGATTGATCCATCGACCATTCGACTCTCGATTTATTGATGGATCGATTATTGATTTTACGATTTTACGACTAATCTATTGATTTTATTTATTTTACTGATTTAATAATCAATCGATTAATCGATCGATCAATCGATTATCATAATAATGCATTAAATTTGTGAAAAATTTAATTGTATGTCAGATAAACTAGTGCATCTTCCATGTATGGCGCTGTAGCCTACTCTCATCTCGGGAGCTAAACCTAATGTCTTATCGTGTTACATATATGTCAACTTCCAACCCGAATTTTAATGCTAGTTGTCATTTAGACATTTGCGCCATTGTACCCAATTGTTACGCACACATTTTTAACAACAATAACATAATTTAAATTTAACATTATGTGTGACAAACACCTTATTAAACAAATATCCTTTGCAAACTTTTCCCTTACCAATGACAGTCTTGTTTTGTTTTTGGAATTTATCATTACGTGAAATAGCGTAAAATACCAGGGATATAATAAAGGCAAAAAAACGGTGAAGGTGATACATAGGGCATCTAGGACTTGGCATAACCGAGAGATCCCTCCAATTTCCAGTTGTAAAAGTAAAAGCTTCGGACATAACAGTCCTTCCTTCTTAAAATTGTTCATAGCCCTCTATGAACCGTGATCTTCGGGGTCTCGCAAATTTTACCAATTTATAAGCAATGTTACCGAAGATTTTACTACTATTATCAATAAATTTTAAATTCATTTGCTATCATATTTTATTAACCAAAAGCGTGCATCTTCCATCAACGTTTCAGTGCAGGATGAGTTATTTCTGTATCCATATAAGCTTATCATACCTAGCATCCCTTTTGCTGCCATAATCATTTTACGACATTGCTCCTAGCGTTATTGTCAGCCCTTTTCGCGAGTGTCATCAATGTTGTTGTGACTATGTCGAGTGACGAGTCTATCTTGGGTGATACCACCACAATGCTCTCCCATTACTTAAAACAAAGGAGACCAGCAGTGGTAAGTGATAAACTTTATCTTCCATAAGTGTAAAGATCTGCGTCTGGCGATGAACTTTTCGGGTTGATTGTGGACCAGTGTTGATTTTTAATGAGCGGCAACAAATTTCCGGAAACGTTGAGTGCAGCCGTTGGGGAATTTTAAAGATCTATCAAGAATTTGATCTATCCTCATTCGATGAACCAGTAGTTTTGGTAACTCCAGGGACGAGGAGTAGTCACCTCGAGTCGGCTTCGAACAGCACACCATCCGGGGTGGTTTCGAAATATGATTCCGTAATCCTTAGAATTAGTGAAATTGAGGATAATTTACAAACTTTCAAAGTCGCTTTCTGGAATGTCAATAAGCTTGATGGTAGGCGCTGTGGTGTGTTAGTGCATGTACCTTCTTAAAAAATTAAAAAAAAACTATTATAGGCAATAAACCTTTTTTTATTCGTAGGGGATATCAAGTGGGGCTAGCGTGACGTAATCGGTGCGTCTCTTACTTATTTCCTTACAAATTATTATTTGTGTTCATTATTCAATGGCCTCTTTGTTTTCAGGCTATTGAGAGGACACTTATGAGGGAAAAAGTGCGAGAGGGCCTTATTCACAAAAGGCTACGGAGACGGTTGCCCTCCGTGGAATTCCTGGCCAAGGTGTTCATGCACATTTCTGCCTGGGCTATTCACACCGAATTCGTGGAATGCCTTGAACACCAACTTGCAACAGCAAACTCGATCAACCCTCAACCTAAACATGAGCGAGGACGTCCAAGGAAACGCGTACAGCCGCTGCGAATTGCACGAGTTCCTGACACGTCCAGTTAAGTGCCGACTGCCATTTTGGCTGAATCCGTGTGGCGCCAGGACTTGGAGGTGCATCGCCCTCCTGCTGCCGCTATACGAGATAAACTTTATGCTCTCGTCCAAAGGTTCCTCGTAGATGCCCCTGCTGATGTTCTTGAGAAGAGTATGGTTAAGTAAAAAGTTTGTTCTTTCTTCATGAGGAATTTCTAACATACTCACTCTTGTTTATTTTATCTTTCAGAGAGAGACATGTCAGACAATTTTGCTTGTGCGGCAAATTCCAACGGGATCCTTCAATCCGATGCAGTTGTGGCACGAAACAAACGCGATTTGAGAGTGAAGATGATGATGATGTGATAATCCTTAGCGATTAGAGACTGTTGGATAATTATCATTATGCAGAGTATTCTTTTGTTTTCTTCCATATTTTTCTTATTTTTGGTTTATGTATATAAATATATATATATATATATATATATATATATATATATATATGTACAATGCATGTTTTGGGGACGTGCTTCAAATCAATCATACATAGTTACCTTATAACCTAACGCACATGCTACAACAAAAATTTGTGATATACTCTTAAAATAACTGGGTGTATATCAACTTTAAAGTATGCAAAGCATGATTTGGGGACATTTGTTCTAACATACATTTTGGGGACTGTCCCAAAAATATGCATTCCATAATAAAAACATGTAAATCGCTAGAGTCCTCAAAACATGCGTTGTACATGGACGTGTTTCTTATGTACAAAGCATAGTTTGAGGACTGAATCATGTGTACAATGCATACATTAAGGACTCTTTTCATATACAACGCATATTTTGAGGACAATTTTTATGCACAATGCATATTTAAAGGACATTTTCATATACACAATGCACATTTTGAAGACAATTTTTTTATACAACGCATATTTTTAGTACTTTCTTATGTATACAACGTACATTTGAAGGACAATTTTATATAATCAACGCATATTTTAAGGACAATTTTTTATAACGATATATATTTTGAAAACAATTTTTGAACTTGTTCTAGAATTATACGTCTGAAGATTACTCATCACGAGAAGGAAGAATCAATTTACTATGTAGGTTTACAATTTCATGAAAATGTGTCAAAATCAATATTTTGAGAAAATGGAATATAATATGAAAATATTATTTCGGGAAACTAAATCAGTTTCTATATGAAATTCTACATGGAATACTACACTGAGAAAAAAATGCTATTGAATCAATGACATCTGTCTTTGATTCATTAAATAGCGTCATTGCGGGCTGCCGTTTGCATATGCTATTAAATCTAAAGCGCTGTTTTAATAACTCTATAGTGTCGGTTTTATTAAATCAAACAATGATTAGTTGCATTATCAGCAAATTGTTTTGAAACATATGTATATTCTGTAAATTTAATAAAATAAATCCTATTGTATCAATAAGTCATTCCTACTGAAAAATAGTATAGAATGTTACCCCTAAAGTAGCAGTTTGTTACATAATATACAGATACATTCAATTTGATAGCACTATGCTATCTGTATCTGGCTTGGAAGCAATAACACCTCACTTTTGAGAGATGAAAAGAATAAATCAAAATAAATATTAATTCTTATTAACTGGTAGCATCCTATTAGTTGTACTGAATTTTTGTTTTTATTTATTATATTTGATATTTTTTATTTATACTATTTATAATATTTTTTGTTATTTTCATACATATAACATATACATCTTAATTCTAACACAAAACTTATAAATTAAAATATTTGACGCTAAGAGGTCTCGAACGCGCGACCCCTGGGCCTAAAGCCCAACGCTCTAACCACTATGCTATGCGCTCACTGTTAGACGTTTAACGAAATGCCTACATAAGCTACAACAAGAGGTAGGGGAAGAACATTGCCAAAGACCTTCGCGCTAATGGGACAAACACAATGCCTAAGGATTTAATAACATTTGCTATTGGCAGTCCGCAAATTCGCCGTTTAATCGAAACGAAAGCTTATGCTATCAAATCTAAAACAGGGTGTTTATGAGTCTACGGTTTCTTGTATGAATCAAATACTTAAAATATTTCTTTCAAAAACACCATGGAAACATTTTAAGAGAACTATGTTAAACGAATATTAAAATATACTATTGATTTATGTAAAGAAACAATTGAGTAGATAACAGCGATTTGATAGCACCATGCTATTATTTCAAAAACTTCAGACTTTTGTTTTAAAGGTCTACGATTATGATTATGATTTTATAAACAAATGATCATATCTTCCTTAAAAATTATCGTAGAGCAATTTCTAAAAAATCGTTTAAAAGGTGATAAAAATGATTTAAGTGCCTATTATGGTATTGAAATGTGATGAATTCTTCCAAAATGGTATAAATTTAAAATTTTTCAAAAAAAAGTAAAATTTTATTTTTTTATTTTAAGCAATTACACAATAAAAAAATTAAAAAAAAAAAATTTCTACGTATTGTCTTAAGTAAAATACTTAAGCTTAAAAATTAATATATGATAAAGGTTTTATCTTCATTATGAATGAAGATACAAAACTTTTTGCAATGACCTTGCATGCCGTAGGGTGCAAATTCAAATTAATTTTTGGACTTGTAGCCCTATACACAAACATGTCAGTCAATAACCCTCAAAATTGTCGATTTTCAAAATTCTTTATAAATATTAAAATTTAAGACTCAATGTATAATTCGAGGACATAATCCCAGATACCTGCAACATCAGGTAGAAAAAAAAATTTCTCCAGCTACATTAACATCTTTGCTAGCTATTGAACCCTGTTTTAAAACACTTTACATATTACTAGACTTGTACTCAAAAACTACTCCACATGGCCCAGAAACCTTTCCCTGAAATTAGTGAATTTAGGAGATCCTAATCAATGCAGTAATCCGACTCAATGTTTAATTTGGCAACATCACCCCAGATACCTCTAACAACAAATAGAAAAAAAAATTCTCTAGCTACAATAATGTCTTTGCTAGCTATTAGACCCGATTTTAAACAAATTTTTAAATTATTAGACTTGTACACAAAAACCTACGCCACCTGGCCTTGAAAACGTTTCCTGACAAACGGTGAATTTAGGCGATGCTGATCATCCCAGAGATACCTAACAGGAAAAAGAAAAAAATTAATCTTGCTACCTAAGGTTTTTTGTCATCTTGTATATCCAAATTTAAACTACTTTTCGTATTTGTAGCACTATACACAAACAAGTGTATCAACATGTTACGTTCTGGCAAAAGGACAGAACATAATTTGAATTTGCATCGAAATTATTTAGGATTCGTAACAACTTAATCAACTAAGTATCAGTAGTAAGAAAACTCACAATAATTTCTGAATTTTAACTTATTTATTCAGAAAATAGATTAATGTTTATGAAAGCTACAATATTAAAATAAGTTACATTTATTATTCGTTATTTGTTTATCATTAATTATTTATTGTTATTCATTAATCATTTATCAATTGCCAATCGGTATACGCTTTTGGTATTACTTTCGTTCAACAATAGTAATAAAACAATAACTTACATGTTATTTGAAGAATTTTCGTTGTTGGTGGTTTACAATTCCAAACAGCGTTAGAGGTCGATATTTCCAATCAATGGAACTTGATTAATGCCTTTACAACTCAGGATTGTTGACGCACCAAAACACTTGGTTAATTGTCTTATTTTGCGATGGTTTCCACAATAATTATTAACAATATTTTAATTGACAATCTCAATTACACACTTTGAGTTGAATTAACAATAAAGTTTAAAATTTTGATGTACCGACGGGCTGTCACGAAGATATTCACTCTACGGAGGTTCTAACACCCCTTCCATTGTGTGTTGCTTGTATTTAAAGACGATTTTCGCCTTTTTCGGGGATTAGTTTATAATATTTGCACACGATCTCATGCAAAAGTATAGTTCAGCACGTACTCATGCAAAAGTGTAGTTTACCACGTTCTCATGCAAAAGTGTGGTTTACCACGTTCTCATGAAAAAGTGTAGTTGGTCACGTACGATTGTCAGTTGAGATTACTCCCAGACTCATGACTTAACTTTTATTTGTAACAGCTTTAATCGATTGTTCGATTGATTGATTGAATATGGCAATTTTAACACATTCATTAGTATTTCAGAAAATAAGTCGAAAAGTAACCTCAATGACACAGATAAACCAACTATATTAGAGTTAAGGTTCGACCACAGGCATCAATACTGGTACAATATTAAAATTGGTAAATTATCATGATTTAACTATCAATACGAGATGTATATGATTACAGTTTCATGCTTTACCTTCTAAATGAACAATTACTTTCGCTTTGATAATATTGAATTTATTTTTATTTATGACAATTGTATTTTAATTTTTCTTTTCTTGCATATATTTAATTCATATAGGGTTTTGAAATCATCTCTAATGTATTATGATAATTTTTTTTATTACTTGATCGAAGGTAATTAGTTTTCATGGCAATTACTTTCTTTTGTCCGGCTCATGGTATCATTCGCATTATGATAAGTATGTATCACAAGCATGACATCACTGCTGCTCTACTTTATCTTGATTTGATTGCCTGCGTTTAGGCGCTAAATCTGACTAGCCGCTAATTGCGCTAATCTGTTAACCGCAAGTCAGTTTCCTAACATACGTATATATTTTATGTTAAACAAGGCACAATGATAGCCTCTCATATGTTAGATTGTATACGGACAGCTTAATTTGTCATAATACAATCCAACTTTACCGTTTACCGTGTTTGAATTTTACACAAGTATGCCGTGCGTTTCTATCTTATCGACGTCGCGGTAAACTATTTATCGATATTGCGGTTATGAATGTTAAATTATTCTATTGATTTATTATACGGAGAGTCTCATTGTTATAAAATGTAAGCCAATGATCTATTTTTCTTCTTTTACTTTACTCTTTTAACGGCATACATGTGTAGTAATCACTATGTAAAAACAGTTATCTGAATGGATAATTAATCCTATAATTCGAAATTAACAAAGGTTCAGGAATGATTATTTATTGAGTAACGAAACTTTAAGCCTGGCCATTATGTTTACATGCCTTTTAGGTGATGTGAAATCACATAATTACCAGCATTAGATTAGTTAGAGCGGCAAGTGCTTGATTAATTTAGATGTGTAGTCGATCGCGGGGCTGCCTACTTTCAGGCGCCACGCATCCCCAAACCTTCGTTTCTCCCCTTTTTAGTTATTTCGGAACAAAAAAAAATTTATGGTTTGTTATGGACATAACACAACAACCCTCAAAAATGTCAATTTTCAAAATTCATTATAAATATTAAAAATTAAGACTCAATGTATTATTCGGGGGCATCATGTCATATACCTCTAAAAACAAATAGAGAAAAACATTCACTAGGTACATTAACATCTTTACTAGCTTTTAGACCCTATTTTAAACCAATTTAAAAAATATTAGACTTGCACACAAAAATCTGCGCCACCTGGCCTTAAAAACTTTTTCTGACAAATAGTGTTTTTAAGCGTGTCTAATCATTCCATTGATGCCTAACAATAAGAAGAAAACAATTTCTCTTGCTACCTAAAGTTCGTTGCCATGTTCTGAATCTAAATTCAAACTAATTTTCGGATTTGTAGTCTTATACACAAACAAGTGTGTCAACAGTTCTCGAAAATGTCGATATTAAAAATTCTTTTTTAAATATTAAAAATTAAGACTCAATGTATAATTCGGGAACATCATCCCAGATACATCTAACAACAAGTAGAGAAAGAAATTCTCTGGCTAAATTAATATCTTCGCTAGCTATTAGACAACATTTTAAACCAATTAACAAATTATTAGACTTGTACACAAAAATCTACGCCACCTGGCCTCGAAAACGTTTCTTGACAATTACAGTGTTTAGGCGTTTCTGATCATTCCAGTGATGCCTAACAGGAAAAAGAACAAAATTACTTTTACTACCTAAGGTTCTTTGTCATGTTCTCGATCCAAATAAAGACTTATTTTCGGATTTGAAGCTCCACACACAAACATGTGAGCCAACAACCCTTGAAAATGTCAATTTTGAAAATTCTTTATAAATATTAAAATTGAAGACCCAATGTATATTTCGGGGACATCATCCCAGATACTTCTAACAACAAGTAATAAAAGGATTTCTCTTGCTACAGTAACATCATCCCTAGCTATTAGACCCCATTTCCAGCCAATTTACAAATTATTAGACTTGTACACAACAATCTACACCCCTTGCCTCGAAAAGGTTTTTTAATAATTACAGTGTTTAGGCGTTTCTGATCATTCCAGTGATGCCTCACAGGAAAAAGGACAAAATTACTTTTACTACGTAAGGTTCTTTGTCATGTTCTGCATCCAAATAAAGACTAATTTTTGGATTTGTAGCCTTATACACAAACATGTGATTCAACCGCTCTCGGAAATTTCAATTTTAAAAATTCTTTATAAATATTAAAATTAAAGACTCAGTGCATATTTCGGGGACATCAGCCCAGATACCTTTAACAACCAGTAGTAAAAGAATTTCTCTAGCTACATTAACATGTTCGCTAGCTATTAGACCCCATTTTAAACCAATTAAATTATTTGACTTGTACACAAAAATCTACGCCACCTGGTCTCGAAAACGTTTCTTCACAATTACAGTGTTTAGGCGTTTCTGATCATTCCAGTGATGCCTAACAGGAAAAAGAACAAAACTAATTTTACTACCAAAGGTTCTTTGTCATGTTCTAGATCCAAATAAAAACTAATTTTCGGATTTGTAGCCCCATACACAAACATGTGAGTCAAAAACCCTTGAAAATGTCGATTTTAGAAATTTTTACAAATATTAAAATGAAAGACTCAAGGCATATTTTGGGGACATCATCCCAGATACCTCTAACAACAAGAAATAAAAGGATTTCTCTTGCTACAGTAACATCATCCCTAGCTATTAGACCCCATTTCCAGCCAATTTACAAATTATTAGACTTGTACACAACAATCTACACCCCTTGCCTTGAAAACGTTTTTTGACAATTACAGTGTATAGGCGTTTCTGATCATTCCAGTGATGCCTCACAGGAAAAAGAACAAAATTACTTTTACTACGTAAGGTTCTTTGTCATGTTCTGGATCTAAATAAAGACTAATTTTCGAATTCGTAGCTCCATACACAAACATGTGAGTCAAGAACCCTTGAAAAGGTCGATTTTAGAAATTCTTTATAAATATTAAAATGAAAGATTCAAGGCATATTTCGGGGACATCATCCCAGATACCTGTAACAACAAGTAGTAAAAGCACTTTTCAAGCTACATTAACATCTTTGCTACATATTAGATCCCATTCTAAACCAATTTACAAATATTTAGACTTGTACACAAAAATGTACGCCCCCTAACCTCGAAAACGTTTCTTGCCAATTACAGTGATTAGGCGTTTTTGATCATTCCAGTGATGCCTAACAGAAAAAAGAAAAAAATTACTTTTACTACCTAAGGTTCTTTGTCATGTTCTGCAACCAAATAAAGAGCAATTTTTGGATTTGTAGCCTTATACACAAACATGTGAGTCAACCTCTCTCGAAAATTTCAATTTTAAAAATTCTTTATAAATATTAAAATTAAAGACTCAGTGCATATTTGGGGGACATCAGCCCAGATACCTTTAACAACCAGTAGTAAAAGAATTTCTCTAGCTACATTAACATTTTCGCTAGCTATTAGACCCCATTTTAAACCAATTAAATTATTTGACTTGTACACAAAAATCTACGCCACCTGGTCTTGAAAACGTTTCTTGACAATTACAGTGTTTAGGCGTTTCTGATCATTCCAGTGATGCCTAACAGGAATAAGAACAAAACTAATTTTACTACCTAAGGTTCTTTGTCATGTTCTGGATCCAAATAAAAACTAATTTTCGGATTTGTAGCCCCATACACAAACATGTGAGTCAAGAACCCTTAAAAATGTCGATTTTAAGAATTCTTTATAAATATTAAAATTAAAGATTCAATGTATATTTCGGGGACATCATCCCAGTTACCTCTAACAACAGGTAATAAAAGAATTTCCCTAGCTACATTAACATTTTCGCTAGCTATAAGACCCCATTTTAAACCAATTTACAAATTATTAGACTTGTACACAAAAATGTACGCCCCCTAACCTCGAAAACGTTTTGTGACAAATGGATTGTTTAGGCGGTTCTGATCATTTCAGTAATGCCTAACAGGAAAAAGAACAAAATTACTTTTACTACCTAAGATTCTTTGTCATGTTCTGGATCCAAAAAAAGACTAATTTTCGTATTCGTAACCCCATACACAAACATGTAAGTCAAGAACCCTTGAAAATGTCGGTTTTAGAAATTCTTTATAAATATTAAAATGAAAGACTCAAGGCATATTTCGAGGACATCAGCCTAGATACCTCTAACAACAAGTAGTAAAAGAATTTCTCTAGCTACATTAACATCTTTGCTAGCTCTTAGACCCCATTTTAAACCAATTTTCACATTATTAGGCTTGTACTCAAAAATCTATGCCCCCTGGCCTCGAAAACGTTTCTTGACAGTTACCGTGTTCAGGCGTTTTTGATCATTCAAGTGATGGCTTACAGGAAAGAGAACAAAATTACTTTTACTACCTAAGGTTCATTGTTATGTTCGGAATCCAAATAAAGACTAATTTCCGGATTTGTAGCCCCATACACAAACATGTGAGTCAACAACCCTTGAAATGTCGATTTCAGAAATTCTTTACAAATATTAAAATAAAAGACTCAAGGCATATTTCGGGGACATCATCCCAGATACCTCTAACAACAAATAGTAAAAGAATTTCTCTATCTACATTAACATCTTTGCTAGCTATTAGACCCCATTTTAAACCAATTTACACATTATTAGACTTGTACCCAAAAATCTACGCCCCCTGGCCTTAAAAACGTTTCATGACAGTTACAGTGTTCAGGCGTTTTTGATCATTCCAGTGATGCGTAGCCCCATACACAAACATGTGAGTCAAGAACCCTTGAAAAGGTCGATTTTAGAAATTCTTTATAAATATTAAAATGAAAGATTCAAGGCATATTTCGGGGACATCATCCCAGATACCTGTAACAACAAGTAGTAAAAGAACTTTTCAAGCTACATTAACATCTTTGCTACATATAAGATCCCATTCTAAACCAATTTACAAATATTTAGACTTGTACACAAAAATGTACGCCCCCTAACCTCGAAAACGTTTCTTGCCAATTACAGTGATTAGGCGTTTTTGATCATTCCAGTGATGCCTAACAGGAAAAAGAACAAAATTACTTTTACTACGTAAGGTTCTTTGTCATGTTCTGGATCTAAATAAAGACTAATTTTCGAATTCGTAGCTCCATACACAAACATGTGAGTCAAGAACCCTTGAAAATGTCGATTTTAGAAATTCTTTATAAATATTAAAATGAAAGACTCAAGGCATATTTCGGGGACATCATCCCAGATACCTCTAACAACAAGTAGCAAAAGAATTTCTCTAGCTACATTAACATCTTCGCTAGCTATTAGGCCCCATTTTAAACCAATTTACAAATTATTGTACATGTACACAAAAATCTACACCCCCTAACCTCGAAAACGTTTCTTGCCAATTACAGTGATTAGGCGTTTTTGATCATTTCAGTAATGCCTAACAGGAAAAAGAACAAAATTACTTTTAGTACCTAAGATTCTTTGTCATGTTCTGGATCCAAAAAAAGACTAATTTTCGTATGCGTAACCCCATACACAAACATGTGAGTCAAGAACCCTTGAAAATGTCGATTTTAGAAATTCTTTATAAATATTTAAATGAAATACTCAAGGCATATTTCGAGGACATCAGCCTAGATACCTCTAACAACAAGTAGTAAAAGAATTTCTCTAGCTACATTAACATCTTCGCTAGCTATTAGATCCCATTTTAAACCAATTTACAAATATTTAGACTTGTACACAAAAATGTACGCCCCCTGGATTTAAAAACGTTTCATAACAGTTACAGTGTTTAGGCGTTTTTGATCATTCCAGTGATGCGTAGCCCCATACTCAAACATGTGAGTCAAGAACCCTTGAAGAGGTCGATTTTAGAAATTCTTTATAAATATTAAAATGAAAGATTCAAGGCATATTTCGGGGACATCATCCCAGATACCTGTAACAACAAGTAGTAAAAGCACTTTTCAAGCTACATTAACATCTTTGCTACACATTAGATCCCATTCTAAACCAATTTACAAATATTTAGACTTGTACACAAAAATGTACGCCCCCTAACCTCAAAAACGTTTCTTGCCAATTACAGTGATTAGGCGTTTTTGATCCTTCCAGTGATGCCTAACAGGAAAAAGAACAAAATTACTTTTACTACGTAAGGTTCTTTGTCATGTTCTGGATCTAAATAAAGACTAATTTTCGAATTCGTAGCCCCATACACAAACATGTGAGTCAAGAACCCTTGAAAATGTCGATTTTAGAAATTCTTTATAAATATTTAAATGAAAGACTCAAGGCATATTTCGAGGACATCAGCCTAGATACCTCTAACAACAAGTAGTAAAAGAATTTCTCTAGCTACATTAACATCTTCGCTAGCTATTAGATCCCATTTTGAACCAATTTACAAATATTTAGACTTGTACACAAAAATGTACGCCCCCTAACCTCGAAAACGTTTCTTGCCAATTACAGTGTTCAGGCGTTTTTGATCATTCCAGTGATGCCTAACAGGAAAAAGAAGAAAATTACTTTCACTACCTAAGGTTCTTTGTCATGTTCTGGATCAAAATAAAGACCAATTTTCGTATTCGTAGCCCCATACACAAACATGTGAGTCAAGAACCCTTGAAAATGTCGATTTTAGAAATTCTTTATAAATATTAAAACGAAAGACTCAAGGCATATTTCGGGGACATCATCCCAGATACCTCTAACAACAAGTAATAAAAGAATTTCTCTAGCTACATTAACATCTTCGCTAGCTATTAGATCCCATTTTAAACCAATTTACAAATATTTAGACTTGTACACAAAAATGTACGCCCCCTAACCTGGAAAACGTTTCTTGCCAATTACTGTGATTAGGCGTTTTTGATCATTCCAGTGATGCCTAACAGGAAAAAGAACAAAATTACTTTTACTACGTAAGGTTCTTTGTCATGTTCTGGATCTAAATAAAAACTAATTTTCGAATTCGTAGCTCCATACACAAACATGTGAGTCAAGAACCCTTGAAGAGGTCGATTTTAGAAATTCTTTATAAATATTAAAATGAAAGATTCAAGGCATATTTCGGGGACATCATCCCAGATACCTGTAACAACAAGTAGTAAAAGAACTTTTCAAGCTAGATTAACATCTTTGCTACATATTAGATCCCATTCTAAACCAATTTACAAATATTTATACTTGTACACAAAAATGTACGCCCCCTAACCTCGAAAACGTTTCTTGCCAATTACAGTGTTCAGGCGTTTTTGATCATTCCAGTAATGCCTAACAGGAAAAAGAAGAAAATTATTTTCACTACCTAAGGTTCTTTGTCATGTTCTGGATCAAAATAAAGACCAATTTTCGTATTCGTAGCCCCATACACAAACATGTGAGTCAAGAACCCTTGAAAATGTCGATTTTAGAAATTCTTTATAAATATTAAAATGAAAGACTCAAGGCATATTTCGGGGACATCATCCCAGATACCTCTAACAACAAGTAATAAAAGAATTTCTCTAGCTACATTAACATCTTCGCTAGCTATTAGATCCCATTTTAAACCAATTTACAAATATTTAGACTTGTACACAAAAATGTACGCCCCCTAACCTCGAAAACGTTTCTTGCCAATTACAGTGTTTAAGCGTTTTTGATCATTCCAGTGATGTCTAACAGGAAAAAGAACAAAATTACTTTTATTACCTTACGTTCTTTGTCATGTTCTGGATCCAAAAAAAGACTTATTTTTAAATTTGTAGCCCCATACACAAACATGTGAGACAACAAGCCATGAAAATTTCGATTTTAAAAATTTTTTATAAATATTAAAATAAAAGACTTAATGCTTATTTCGGAGACATCATCCCAGATTCCTCTAACAACAAGTAGTAAAAGAATTTTTCAAGATACATTAACATCTTCGCTAGCTATGAGATTCCATTTTAAACCAATTTACACATTATTAGACTTGTACCCAAAAATCTACGCCCCCTGGATTTAAAAACGTTTCATAACAGTTACAGTGTTTAGGCGTTTTTTATCATTCCAGTGATGCCTAACAGGAAAAAAAACAAAATTACTTTTACTACCTAAGGTTCTTTGACATGTTCTGGATCCAAATACATACTAATTTTCGGATACGTAGCCCCATACACAAACATGTGAGTCAAGAACCCTTGAAAAGGTCGATTTCAGAAATTCTTTATAAATATTAAATTGAAAGATTCAAGGAATATTTCGAGGACATCATCCCAGATACCTGTAACAACAAGTAGTAAAAGAACTTTTCAAGCTACATTAACATCTTTGCTACATATTATATCCCATTCTAAACCAATTTACAAATATTTAGACTTGTACACAAAAATGTACGCCCTCTAACCTCGAAAACGTTTCTTGCTAATTACAGTGATAAGGCGTTTTTGATCATTCTAGTAATGCCTAACAGGAAAAAGAACAAAATTACTTTTACTACGTAAGGTTCTTTGTCATGTTCTGGATCTAAATAAAGACTAATTTTCGTATTTGTAGCCCCATACACAAACATGTGAGTCAAGAACCCTTGAAAATGTCGATTTTAGAAATTCTTTATAAATATTAAAATGAAAGACTCAAGGCATATTTCGGGGACATCATCCCAGATACCTCTAACAACAAGTAGTAAAAGAATTTCTCTAGCTACATTAACATCTTCGCTAGCTAGTACATCCCATTTTAAACCAATTTACAAATATTTAGACTTGTA
This sequence comes from Ganaspis brasiliensis, assembly GCA_037103525.1. Lineage (NCBI taxonomy): Eukaryota > Metazoa > Arthropoda > Insecta > Hymenoptera > Figitidae > Ganaspis > Ganaspis brasiliensis. Next base: position 112,076 of record JAZKLR010000307.1, read on the forward strand.
CCCAAAAATCTACGCCCCCTGGCCTCGAAAACGTTTCTTGACAGTTACAGTGTTCAGGCGTATTTGATCATTCCAGTGATGCCTAACAGGAAAAAGAACAAAATTACTTTTACTACGTAAGGTTCTTTGTCATGTTCTGGATCTAAATAAAGACTAATTTTCGAATTCGTAGCCCCATACACAAACATGTGAGTCAAGAACCCTTGAAAATGTCGATTTTAGAAATTCTTTATAAATATTTAAATGAAAGACTCAAGGCATATTTCGAGGACATCAGCCTAGATACCTCTAACAACAAGTAGTAAAAGAATTTCTCTAGCTACATTAACATCTTCGCTAGCTATTAGATCCCATTTTGAACCAATTTACAAATATTTAGACTTGTACACAAAAATGTACGCCCCCTAACCTCGAAAACGTTTCTTGCCAATTACAGTGTTCAGGCGTTTTTGATCATTCCAGTGATGCCTAACAGGAAAAAGAAGAAAATTACTTTCACTACCTAAGGTTCTTTGTCATGTTCTGGATCAAAATAAAGACCAATTTTCGTATTCGTAGCCCCATACACAAACATGTGAGTCAAGAACCCTTGAAAATGTCGATTTTAGAAATTCTTTATAAATATTAAAACGAAAGACTCAAGGCATATTTCGGGGACATCATCCCAGATACCTCTAACAACAAGTAATAAAAGAATTTCTCTAGCTACATTAACATCTTCGCTAGCTATTAGACCCCATTTCCAGCCAATTTACAAATTATTAGACTTGTACACAACAATCTACACCCCTTGCCTCGAAAAGGTTTTTTAATAATTACAGTGTTTAGGCGTTTCTGATCATTCCAGTGATGCCTCACAGGAAAAAGAACAAAATTACTTTTATTACCTTACGTTCTTTGTCATGTTCTGGATCCAAAAAAAGACCAATTTTCGTATTCGTAGCCCCATACACAAACATGTGAGTCAAGAACCCTTGAAAATGTCGATTTTAGAAATTCTTTATAAATATTAAAACGAAAGACTCAAGGCATATTTCGAGGACATCAGCCTAGATACCTCTAACAACAAGTAGTAAAAGAATTTCTCTAGCTACATTAACATCTTCGCTAGCTATTAGATCCCATTTTGAACCAATTTACAAATATTTAGACTTGTACACAAAAATGTACGCCCCCTAACCTCAAAAACGTTTCTTGCCACTTACAGTGTTTAAGCGTTTTTGATCATTCCAGTGATGCCTAACAGGAAAAAGAACAAAATTACTTTTACTACCTTACGTTCTTTGTCATGTTCTGAATCCAAAAAAAGACTTATTTTTAAATTTGTAGCCCCATACACAAACATGTGAGACAACAAGACTTGAAAATTTTGATTTTAAAAATTTTTTATAAATATTAAAATAAAAGACTCAATGCTTATTTTGGAGACATCATCCCAGATTCCTCTAACAACAAGTAGTAAAAGAATTTTTCAAGATACATTAACATCTTCGCTAGCTATGAGATTCCATTTTAAACCAATTTCCACATTATTAGACTTGTACCCAAAAATCTACGCCCCCTGGATTTAAAAACGTTTCATAACAGTTACAGTGTTCAGGCATTTTTGATCATTCCAGTGATGCGTAGCCCCATACTCAAACATGTGAGTCAAGAACCCTTGAAGAGGTCGATTTTAGAAATTCTTTATAAATATTAAAATGAAAGATTCAAGGCATATTTCGGGGACATCATCCCAGATACCTGTAACAACAAGTAGTAAAAGAACTTTTCAAGCTAGATTAACATCTTTGCTACATATTAGATCCCATTCTAAACCAATTTACAAATATTTATACTTGTACACAAAAATGTACGCCCCCTAACCTCGAAAACGTTTCTTGCCAATTACAGTGTTCAGGCGTTTTTGATCATTCCAGTAATGCCTAACAGGAAAAAGAAGAAAATTACTTTCACTACCTGAGGTTCTTTGTCATGTTCTGGATCAAAATAAAGACCAATTTTCGTATTCGTAGCCCCATACACAAACATGTGAGTCAAGAACCCTTGAAAATGTCGATTTTAGAAATTCTTTATAAATATTAAAATGAAAGACTCAAGGCATATTTCGGGGACATCATCCCAGATACCTCTAACAACAAGTAATAAAAGAATTTCTCTAGCTACATTAACATCTTCGCTAGCTATTAGATCCCATTTTAAACCAATTTACAAATATTTAGACTTGTACACAAAAATGTACGCCCCCTAACCTCGAAAACGTTTCTTGCCAATTACAGTGTTTAAGCGTTTTTGATCATTCCAGTGATGTCTAACAGGAAAAAGAACAAAATTACTTTTATTACCTTACGTTCTTTGTCATGTTCTGGATCCAAAAAAAGACTTATTTTTAAATTTGTAGCCCCATACACAAACATGTGAGACAACAAGCCATGAAAATTTCGATTTTAAAAATTTTTTATAAATATTAAAATAAAAGACTTAATGCTTATTTCGGAGACATCATCCCAGATTCCTCTAACAACAAGTAGTAAAAGAATTTTTCAAGATACATTAACATCTTCGCTAGCTATGAGATTCCATTTTAAACCAATTTACACATTATTAGACTTGTACCCAAAAATCTACGCCCCCTGGATTTAAAAACGTTTCATAACAGTTACAGTGTTTAGGCGTTTTTTATCATTCCAGTGATGCCTAACAGGAAAAAAAACAAAATTACTTTTACTACCTAAGGTTCTTTGACATGTTCTGGATCCAAATACATACTAATTTTCGGATACGTAGCCCCATACACAAACATGTGAGTCAAGAACCCTTGAAAAGGTCGATTTCAGAAATTCTTTATAAATATTAAATTGAAAGATTCAAGGAATATTTCGAGGACATCATCCCAGATACCTGTAACAACAAGTAGTAAAAGAACTTTGCAAGCTACATTAACATCTTTGCTACATATTATATCCCATTCTAAACCAATTTACAAATATTTAGACTTGTACACAAAAATGTACGCCCTCTAACCTCGAAAACGTTTCTTGCTAATTACAGTGATAAGGCGTTTTTGATCATTCTAGTAATGCCTAACAGGAAAAAGAACAAAATTACTTTTACTACGTAAGGTTCTTTGTCATGTTCTGGATCTAAATAAAGACTAATTTTCGTATTTGTAGCCCCATACACAAACATGTGAGTCAAGAACCCTTGAAAATGTCGATTTTAGAAATTCTTTATAAATATTAAAATGAAAGACTCAAGGCATATTTCGGGGACATCATCCCAGATACCTGTAACAACAAGTAGTAAAAGAACTTTTCAAGCTAGATTAACATCTTTGCTACATATTAGATCCCATTCTAAACCAATTTACAAATATTTATACTTGTACACAAAAATGTACGCCCCCTAACCTCGAAAACGTTTCTTGCCAATTACAGTGTTCAGGCGTTTTTGATCATTCCAGTAATGCCTAACAGGAAAAAGAACAAAATTACTTTTACTACGTAAGGTTCTTTGTCATGTTTTGGATCTAAATAAAGACTAATTTTCGTATTTGTAGCCCCATACACAAACATGTGAGTCAACAACCCTTGAAAATGTCGATTTTAGAAATTCTTTATAAATATTAAAATAAAAGACTCGAGGCATATTTCGGGGACATCTGCCCAGATACATCTGACAACAAGTAGTAAAAAAACTTTTCGAGCTACATTAACATCTTCGCTAGCTATTAGATCCCATTTTAAACCAATTTACAAATATTTAGACTTCTACAAAAAAATGTACGCCCTCGAAAACCTCGAAAACGTTTCTTGACAGTTACAGTGTTCAGACGTTTTTGATCATTCCAGTGATGCCTAACGGAAAAAGAACAAAATTACTTTTACTACCTCAGGTTCTTTGTCATGTTTTGGATCTAAATAAAGACTAATTTTCGGATACGTAGCCCCAGACACAAACATGCGAGTCAACAACCCTTTAAAATGTCGATTTTAGAAATTCTTTATAAATATTAAAATGAAAGACTCAAGGCATATTTCGGGGACATCAGCCTAGATATCTCTGACAACAAGTAGTAAAAGAATTTCTCTAGCTGCGTTAACATCTTTGCTAGCTATAAGACCCCATTTTAAAACAATTTACATATTATTAGACTTGTACCCAAAAATCTACGCCGCCTGGCCTCGAAAACGTTCCGTGACAGTTACAGTGTTCAGGCGTTTTTGATCATTCTAGTAATGCCAAAGCGGAAAAAGAACAAATTTACTTATACTACCTAAGGTTCTTTGTCATATTCTGGATCCAAAGAAAGACTAATTATCGGATTTGTAGTCCCATACACAAATATGTGAGTCAACAACCCTTAAAAATGTCGATTTTAGAAATTCTTTATAAACATTAAAATTAAAGACTTAATGTTTATTTCGGGGACATCATCCCAGATACCTCTAACAACAGGTAGTAAAAGAATTTCTCTAGCTACATTAACATTTTTGCTAGCTATTTGACCCCATTTTAAACCAATTAAATTGTTTGACTTGTACCCAAAAATCTACGCCGCCTGGCCTCGAAAACGATTCGTGACAGTTACAGTGTTCAGGCGTTTTTGATCATTCCAGTAATGCTAAAGCGAAAAAAGAACAAAATTACTTATACTACCTAAGGTTCTTTGTCATATTCTGGATCCAAAGAAAGACTAATTTTCGGATTTGTAGTCCCATACACAAATATGTGAGGCAACAACCCTTGAAAATGTCGATTTTATAAATTCTTTATAAATATTAAAATTAAAGACTCAATGTTTATTTCGGGGACATCATCCCAGATACCTCTAACAACAGGTAGTAAAAGAATTTCTCTAGCTACATTAACATTTTTGCTAGCTATTAGACCCCATTTTAAACCAATTAAATTGTTTGACTTGTACCCAAAAATCTACGCCGCCTGGCCTCGAAAACGTTTCGTGACAGTTACAGTGTTCAGGCGTTTTTGATCATTCCAGTAATGCTAAAGCGGAAAAAGAACAAAATTACTTATACTACCTAAGGTTCTTTGTCATATTCTGGATCCAAAGAAAGACTAATTTTTGGATTTGTAGTCCCATACACAAATTAGTGAGGCAACAACCCTTGAAAATGTCGATTTTAGAAATTCTTTATAAATATTAAAATTAAAGACTCAATGTATATTTCGGGGACATCATGCCAGATACCTCTAACAACAGGTAGTAAAAGAATTTCCCTAGCTACATTAACATGTTCGCTAGCTATAAGACCCCATTTTAAACCAATTTACAAATATTTAGTCTTGTACCCAAAAATCTACGCCCCCTGCACAGTGTACGAAAAAGCTGTTTTTGTGGACAAAAGTCGCTCGACAGCTCAATTTTCATTCGATTTTAAAGTTTTTTTTTTAAACTGATCGTTAATTCATAGGCAATGCTCTCCTGCTGCTAAAAATTAATTTTATGTAAAGCTTTTTTTTTATTTGAGGTTAAACATTAAAATTCTGTTTATTAAATAAATTTGTTACCGCAAAGAAATATTTTCCATGCAGAATCACTAAAAAACACAAAATGTTTACATTTTAGTCATGAAAAATTTGTTTTTATCATAAAAATCATAAATATGAGGTTATAAATAAATTAATGTTAAAAAATTATTCTAACAATAGTTATAATATATAATATGTTAAATTTCATATTTTTGTTTAAATTTTGTTAATTTTTTAATCACTTTTGAAAAGAAAACTTAAGTATGCTAGATGTACCTATTACTGCGAATGCATCAATTACTGCGATTTTTTGAAGAAAGTTATTATGCACTTTTCATGATTGTAAAATTAACTCAAATTAATTTAAAAACTTATTTATAACCTTTTTTTGATACAAATGCCAATAAAGATATACATTTAAACGATTAATTATTTAATTATTCTAGATTAAATTACAATTTACCGCAGTAATTGGAACATGCGCGTGTTTCTATTACTGCTGACAACCTAACCTCCAAATACACGTTATTCTTGTCGCAGTAATTGGGGCACAGTAATTGATCCATACCCGCAGTAATAGTATCACAAAGAATTTTTTATAAATTTGTTATTTAAATTCTTTGTATATTATAATTAGTGGCTTCTACTTCAATAGATAACAATAATGCTTTTAAACTCAGTGATATGTGACTTGGAAAGTTAAAAGGGACCTTACGTCAAAAAAATCGATTTTTTTATGTTTAGTTCATTCAAAAGAGTAAACTTTTCTCTTTCAGAATCACCTATTAGTAAAAAAAATCGATTTTTTGACGTAAGGTCCCTTTTAACTTTCCAAGTCACAATATTTATCTCCTTTTTCAAAGTTTTATTGGAATTCGATTTCACACAGCAGTAATTGGCACATCTACACTACTGTTATTCATTTGGGTGCCATTTTCATTCAAAAAAACTTTTTAACTTGAAATAATTTTTTTGGTTTTTATATCTAAAGAGTGACTTTTTTCAAAAATAAAGTTATAGATTATTTACCTTCACATAGCCACTGATGAATATTGAAACTCTTTTTATATGTTTGAATATAGTGTTCTTCAATGTTTAAAAAAATTGTAAATTGAAATTGTTTCATTTATTAAATTCATGATTTAAACTCTATGGAACGACGAATAATGATAAATATTGTTTTATCTTTACCAAATTGTATTCTTAACCTACAAGAGAAGTTTCAATTAAAGTTAGTTTATATGTTAAAAGAAACATCGAAAATCAATCAATTCATTTTTGAAAAAAAAAATTTTTTAAACCTATACATTTAATTTTTCATGTGTTTTGGTTGCAAGTACTTTATGTTTTAGTACATTCGAAAAATATTTAAGGAAAACAGAACAAATCATTATGCTAAAGAAATCAGTAGGTGTAGTAAAGTTAAAGGAAAACTGCATTTTGTTACAAAATAATACAAATTGTTCAATTTGTATAGTTGTGTTTAAGCCTCTTCACCAACGACAAGGTAGCAGCTTACGAAGAGGGTTTTTTTTTTGTATTTTTGTTTTTTATTATTTTTTTTTTATGTTTTTAATTAATTTATTTACAAAAGAACTAAAGTAACGAATAACTTGAAACTAATGTGTAACTATTAACTTTTAAGCAATTTTTCAGCTCCTTTTGTCAATGCCTTTACTTTTCTTTGCTCCTTAATCCTGAAAGAGCTTACTTTAGGATCTGAAGATACCAGGAGATAATGAATCGTATCTTTATTGGTAAGTTCTCTTCTGGACATTCTGCTATTTTTGCTCCTTGCTTTTCGAAAGATCTTATTATTGGCTTCTTGGGGTTCTTCTGATAGCCATCCAAACGGTACATCGAATGATTTGATTATTTCGCTGCCATGAATCAGAACTTTATGAACAGAAGGTGGCATAGGATACCAATTATATAAAGCCACGCATGTTTCAGCTGTTTCAAAAAAAAAATTTTGAAATTTGTCACAATCAATCATTCTACCGCAAGTTATGGCTTGGAGAATGTCATGAAATCGAGTAATTAAATTCTCATCCAACCCTGTATATTTAGCTACTTCTTGAGCTTGAGCAAAAAAGGAGCGAGCTACATTCCCAGTGTTACTTGTCCCTGCACCTTGTTTAACAACATCAACAGTTAATCCTAAACAAGATTTTAATTTAACTTGAATTTTTTTTTCCTTAAAGCTTTTAATTCCTTATGTTCTTTCGATCTTGCAGAACCTTTACAAAAATCCAAATTATAAGCTATATGAAGCAAATACTCCATAAAGCGAATCCAACAGTGTAACGTAGATAGACCAAATTTAAAGTATTCAATATTACACTGAAGCTGCCTTACAAACTGTAGGTCATTAACTTTCTTGGGACCAATTCTGCAAATATTACAGCAATTTGAAGCTCTTTGGTTGCACAGAACATTGCATACCTTGCCATCTATCATTGTACATTTTACATCGAAACTTACATTCAACTTTATATTACTAAATTCAAGCTCATACACTTCTACCTGTTCCAATAAATTTGTGAAGGTTTGATACTGTTGTTCAGTAATTGAAGGATTTTCTTTAACGAAGCCGAATTTTATCGTTCGACAAAAATGAACTGAATTTGGAGTATCATTACTCCAAATTACAACATCATTTGCTTTCAATTGAAGAGGAACAAAGGAAACCAAGAATATAGAATCGTCCATATTTCATTTCAAATCATCATTCTCATCTTCGTCCTCATCATCATCGCTGCTCTTATTCATTTGGGATGACCACTTTTGTCTTGTAGTTTGTTGACCACTAGCTCCATCCATCCCCCACTTCCCTACTAAAACTAATTTTTGTTCAGAAAGAGATTTTAATATGTCAGTACTTAACAACGACAAAATTCTTTTAACCGTGTGAATTAATAAGGATATAAAATCAATCTCTACTCCTGACTCCGATATATTTATATGATCACTTTCAGGGTAACATTCATTTTTAGCTTCAACAACCTTCTCATACGAAGGATAACTTTTATTACCAAATTCATCATTATAAATCTTCAGCTTTTTATATTTTCTGGCTGTTAAATCTAAATCTACGTACATTGCTAAGATTTTATCCATATCTTCAAATTCATTTAAATCTACAACTTCAGGTTCGGAAACTTCATCACATGCTTTATTCTTCTTTTTTAAAGCTTCTTCTAACTCTTCTTTACTGTGATTAGAAGCAAGTTCATCTGCACGTCTTTTTTTAGTCTTCCTTGAACCTTCTTCAAATGATAATCGCGGACGACCTTCTTTAATATTATCACGAATATTACTTTTTTCATTAGATATATTAAGTGCAACACCATCATCAAGTTGTTCTTGAAAATCCACAACAAAATCTTTTCCAATGAATACTTCAAACTTTTCAATAAATGCTTTTCTATTTCGTCTAACATTTTGCCACTTTTTTGAAAACTGGGGATAGAACACATTCAGTAACCTTTTCTTTAGCTGTAATAATTGTTCTTTAGAAAAGTTATTTTCACTTTGAATTTTATTCAGAACAGAATCTACTTTACTTCCACCATCACAGGAATTAGTATTCCAAAAAAGCTCGCACAGTATTTTGATATTTTCATAAATGTTTTGTTTAGTATGAAAAAACATTTGAAGTTCCATATGAAAATGCATTTCATAAAAATCTCGTAAATCTTTTGTTCTTTTTTTTTAATTGTTTTGAAATAAGGGTAAAGTAGATTAGGTTTTGAAAAACATTGAAAGTGAAAACAAATTTTTTAAACAACAGTTATTTCAGGTAAGAAAAAAGTTCCTGAATGTGTTCAGCCAGTATGCAGAAAAGTGGAAACTTTGAAACAAAAAAAGCATTTATTAAAAACTTCAAAACATTAATTGGAAAAGGTTTTGTTATATGTTTTCAAGAGCAACCTAATGATAATTTTACAGTTAATAGATCACAGTAAAAAAGTAATATTTGCGATAATATTACAGAAGGTCGTACGCGATTATTATTAAAAAACGGATCAAGCAAAACTAAAAGAAGACGTGCATACAAACTTGCTTCTAATCACAGTAAGGAAGAGTTAGAGGAAGCTTTAGAAATAAAAATAATACATGAGTTGAAAGTGCCGAATCTCAGGTCTTAGATTTAAATGAATTTGAGGTTGTTAGTAAAATTCTAGAAATGTAGGTGAATTTTAGACAAAACAGCAAGAAAATAAAAAAGGTGAAAACTTGTAATGATGAATTTGGTAATAAAATATATTCTTTATATGAGATAATTGTTGGAGCCAAAAATGTTACACTGAGAGAAACCGATAGTAAGATTTTGATGTTAAAAAGGTTATGTTATACGGTATTATCATTATGCTACTGGCTACCATCAATGATGTTAAAAAAATATAGTTATTGTATCCCGTACTATCAAGATGTTACTCCGTACAATCTGGTGGTAACTGTTACTATCTAGATAGCTGTCCGTATTTGTAACATTAAATATGGTTACCGTGAACATCATTATGTTACCCATAACTATAATTTTCTCTCAGTGTACTCTAAACGTGATTGTATTTCTAAATGATGTTGTTTGGAGTTATAATGCTTCAAATTCAGTTCATGTTTGTCACACCATAATTTTTGACTTATTGAAAGAAAGTCCTTCAATTACACTGCAACAATATCAAAATTTCTGAAACTTATTTTAACAAGTTCAATTTTATAAGGTTGAATTTAGGGATATGCAGTTTCACAGTTAAGTAATGACGTGGACAAAAATGGAACTAAGAAATTGCTTAGAAATCAGTAGACCTTTTAACTTGTCTTGAATAAAGAAGCTCAAACTTAACTTTGCAAATAAAATACTTTCGGAAATTGTATAACAAAATTCAGTTCTAGTTTAACTTTTCGTACGGATTTGTTCAGTTTATCAATTACTGTACCCCAATTACTGCGGTGAGAATAACGTGTATTTGAAGGTTAGGTTGCCCGCAGTAATAGAAACACGCGCATGTTCCAATTACTGCGGTAAATTGTAATTTAATCTAGAATAATTAAATAATTAATCGTTTAAATGTATATCTTTATTGGCAATTGTAACAAAAAAAGGTTTTAAATAATTTTTTAAATTAATTTGAGTTAATTTTACAATCATGAAAAGTGCATAATAACTTTTTCAAAAAATCGCAGTAATTGATGCATTCGCAGTAATAGGTACATCTAGCATACTTAAGTTTTCTTTTCAAAAGTGATTAAAAAATTAACAAAATTTAAACAAAAATATGAAATTTAACATATTATATATTATAACTATTGTTAGAATAATTTTTTAACATTAATTTATTTATAACCTCATATTTATGATTTTTATGATAAAAACAAATTTTTCATGACTAAAATGTAAACATTTTGTGTTTTTTAGTGATTCTGCATGGAAAATATTTCTTTGCGGTAACAAATTTATTTAATAAACAGAATTTTAATGTTTAACCTCAAATAAAAAAAAGCTTTACATAAAATTAATTTTTAGCAGCAGGAGAGCATTGCCTATGAATTAACGATCAGTTTAAAAAAAAAAACTTTAAAATCGAATGAAAATTGAGCTGTCGAGCGACTTTTGTCCACAAAAACAGCTTTTTCGTACACTGTGCCTGGCCTCGAAAACGTTTCTTGACAGTAATGCCTAACAGGAAAAAGAAAAAAATTACTTTTACTACCTAAGGTTCCTTGTCATGTTCTGGATCCAAAGAAAGACTAATTTTCGGATTTGTAGCCCCATACACAAACATGTGCGACAACAACCCTTGAAAATGTCGATTTTAGAAATTCTTTATATATATTAAAATGAAAGACTCATGGCATATTTCAGGGACATCAGCCCAGATACCTCTAACAACAAGTAGTAAAAGAATTTCTCTGGTTAAATTAACATCTTTGCTAGCTATTAGACCCTTTTTTAAACCAATTTACAAATTATTAGACTTGTACACAAAAATGTACGCCCCCTCACCTCGTTAACGTTTCGTGACAAATGGAGTGTTTAGGCGGTTCTGATCATTTCAGTAATTCCTAACAGGAAAAAGATCAACAAATTACTTTTACTGCCTAAGGTTTTTTGTCATGTTCTGGATCCAAAGAAAGACTAATTTTTGGATTCGTAGCCCCATACACAAACATGTTAGTCAACAACCCTTGAAAATGTCGATTTTAGAAATTCTTTATAAATATTAAAATGAAAGACTCATGGCATATTTTAGGGACATCAGCCCAGGAACCTCTAACAACACATAGTAAAAGAATTTCTCTAACTACATTAACATCTTTGCTAGCTTTAAGACCCCATTTTAAACCAATTTACACATTATTAGACTTGTACCCAAAAATCTACGCCCCCTGGCCTCGAAAACGTTCCTTGACAGTTACAGTGTTCAGGCGTTTTTGATCATTCCAGTAATGCCTAACAGGAAAAAGAACAAAATTTCTTTTACTACTTAAGGTTCTTTGTCATGTTCTGGATCCAAATGAAGACTAATTTTCGGATTTAAAGCCCCATACACAAACATGTGAGTCAACAACCCTTGAAAATATCGATTTTAAAAATTCTTTATAAATATTAAAATGAAAGACTCAAGGCATATTTCGGGGACATCAGCCCAGGTACCTCTAACAACAAGTAGTAAAAGAATTTCTCTAGCTACATTAACATCTTTGCTAGCTATTAGACTTTATTTTAAACCAATTTACACATTATTAGACTTGTACCCAAAAATCTACGCCCCCTGGCCTCGAAAACGTTTCTTGACAGTTACAGTGTTTAGGCGTTTTTCATCATTCCAGTGATGCCTAAGAGGAAAAAGATCAAAATTACTTTTACTACCTAAGGTTCTTTGTCATGTTCTGGATCCAAAGAAAGACTAATTTTTGTATTTGTAGCCCTATACACAAACATATGAGTCAACAACCCTTTAAAATGTCGATTTTAGAAATTCTTTATAAATATTAAAATGAAAGACTCAAGGCATATTTCGGGGACATCAGCCTAGATACCACTAACAACAAGTAGTAAAAGAATTTCTCTAGCTACACTAACATCTTTGCTATCTATTAGACCCCATTTTAAAACAATTTACACATTATTAGACTTGTACCCAAAAATCTACGCCCCCTGGCCTCGAAAACGTTTCTTGACAGTTACAGTGTTCAGGCGTTTTTGATAATTCCAGTGATGCCTAACAGGAAAAAGAACAAAATTACTTTTACTACCTATGGTTTTTCGTCATGTTCTAGATCTAAATAAAGACTAATTTTCTAATTTGTAGCCCCATACACAAACATGTCAGTCAACAAACCTTGAAAATGTCGATTTTAGAAATTCTTTATAAATATTAAAATGAAAGACTCAATGCTTATTTCGGGGACATCATCCCAGATACCTCTAACAACAAGTAGTAAAAGAATTTCTCTAGCTACATTAACATCTTTGCAAGCTATTAGACCCCATTTTAAACCAATTTACACATTATTAGTATTATTTCTAGTTTTACACATTAAACTAAAAACGAAATATTTTTATCTTATTTTTGGCCTCAATGTAACCAAGTGCTCTTTCCCCTTTCTTTTCACTCTGTTGATTACTTTCATAGAAAAACTTATCCGTATATTTTTCGAACTGTAAGTACCCCCAGGGTTATTTGGAAACATAAATTAAACTGAAATCTAAACTTTCCCATGAAATAAGAATGCACGTGCAGCTCTCATAGATGCACACGAACTCTTAATTCCTAAAAAATAACTAGACCCTATCATAAAAAGGTTAACAGCTTGCCGGTTATAAATGATAACCCAAGTTGCAGCTGGCAATCACTGCTTCCAGAATTGGGGCAATTCAAAACGCATGTTGAAAAAAACCTAAGCATTTCAAATATATCTCTAAACATTACGGTGCGTGGGCCCTGGTTTCCCGAGGGTCTGGCCTCTTAGATAGCCTAGGCGACAATGATTAGCAGCCGAAAACCATAAAGATTTCCTCTGCTCGGAACATTGAACCTAAGAATGGCCTTTGAACTCCCTTTTCTAAAAAGCTTTCGAAACTAATAATCTTTACAGAAACAGAAAATTTGTACCATAAAATTTAAATCTAACTTTCCATCCTCCAAATAAACTTTATAATATTTACTTAAATAAACCAAATTTGGTCATTCTTAGATTCAATAAAATAATCATCAGTGACATATTTCAACAAATAACGTTATTACTAGTGCTGAAAATTTTATGTATTTTAGAAATCCATAACGATTTAATTAACGTCAAAAGTAAGTAAAAATATTAATTTCAATTCTGTACATTACTTAAATTCATTTTATTATTAATTGTTCGCAATTTATAGGTTAGGGTTAATATTAGTACAAATACGAGTATGCAAATGTACGCGTGTAAATTTAGTTAATTGTTGAAACTCAAATAAGTTAGAAGATAAATATTAATCAAATGCATTATTCCATTTTTAGGTTATAATGTAAAACTATTATAATTTAAAAATTATTAATTTTATTAATTAAAAAAAATTATTAATTATTAATTACACAGCCCCACAAAAAAAAAAAAGTGTCATGTACTTTTGACCGGAATACCCTAGCCCTATGTATTTTGACGCGCTGAACACGAATCCGAAGTTAGTTTTGCTCCATCACGTCAGGATTTTTTCCTAACCTCAAAATCAATAAAATGACACTTTTTGTTCATTAGCATGTGAACCCGACTTAACATTAATGCATGCCTTGGGCGAATAGAAAGCTTGGATTGTGACCTTTAAATCGCTTTTTTAAAAATTGTTCTACGATGATTTTTAACGAAGTTATGATGTTTTATTTAAAATATAAATTTTTTCCAAATGTAAATAACACTTCAATTATTGATGTGGTATGGCGTAATGGAAAAAAATGATTTTAAATAAAACATCATAACTTCGTTAAAAATCATCGTAGAACAATTTTTAAAAAAGCGTTTTAAAGGTCACAATCCAAGCTTTCTATTCGCCCTAGGCATGTATTAATGTTAAGTCGGGTTCACATGCTAATGAACAAAAAGTGTCATTTTATTGATTTTGAGGTTAGGAAAAAATCCTGACGTGATGGAGCAAAACTGACATCGGATTCGTGTTCAGCGCGTCAAAATACATAGGGCTAGGGTATTCCGGTCAAAAGTACATGACACTTTTTTTTTTTGTGGGGCTGTGTTATTATTATTATTATTATTATTATTATTATTAATTTTAAAGGTTAGGTCTAAAAAGCAACATAGTATGAGTGTGCGAATGTATGAGTATTAATTAAATTAAGTTAATTAAAAATTTATTAGAATTCAAAACAAATTAAAAGAAAATACCAACCAAATGTACTTTTCACTTTTTGAGGTTATGATGCGAAATATTATAAACTTAAAATTAAAAACCTTAGTAATTTTTAGTAATTTGTTTAATTTTATAATTATTTTAAAATAAAAATAAAAAGAGATACCTTGCTCAAACATAACCTGAAAATTTAAATAATGAATTTGAATTTTTCGTTTATAAAAAAATGTATATTAAAATATTATAATTATAAGAATATTGTTAGCATTTTTTATTGTTGTAGTCTGGATCCTTAAAAACGGTACAAGTGGCTCCATCTTCTTTAAACCTTAAAAGTTTTAACCCTTTTTGGGCGGTTTTCACTCCACCCTCAAAAATCTGAAGAAACCAATGACAACTTAAAGAATGGAGAAGTCTTCCATTTTTAAAGAGTCAACATGACTGAAAATAAGAGTTCTTTTTTAAAATCCAATCCCTAATTTCCTAATAAGGAATGACCCGATTTTTTCTCGAAATTTACTCCTCCTCTTTAAGTGCAGCAGTCCTCACTTGCACTCTGCATCATCGGATCTTTTTTTTCTTCTCCGTGTTCTCTCTCTTCTCTTCCGTGCTCTCGGTCGACCCTAAAGTTCAGTGGTCCTATGAGCGTAATCTCTTTTCCTCCGCCTACGATTTTTATAGTCTAATACTCCTCATTATTGGTATTCTATTTTTTACAAGACTTCTCCCTTAAATTTTCTTCTCCTACTCTTCCCCAATAGAGAACCATTGGGAGGAAAATTATATAAACCTCTGCACCCTCGAAAACTGCAGTTATTACTACATATTTCAAGCTTCTATTTTCAACACTAAAATTTACTCCGGAGTTACTTCCAGTTTTTTTTTCCTATTTTTCATGTTGTTCTATAATTCCCAGTTCTTATTACAATATTCACTTCTATAGTTCGAGATTTAATCAATTTCCAAATTTATTCAATTTTATTACTTCACTTGTTCCAAAATTATATAAATGAAGTTCTCGCTAAATTTACTGCATGTGATTATATCATCACCATAAAGGATTAACAAAACATCCAGCTGTCACCTCATAGGATTCACCAGCACTTGTACCGGAGTTGAGAGCAGCTACGTCTTCAATATTTTTCAATCAACTTAATAAATCAAATTAAGAAATCTTTTTATAATAACCTTTTAATTCTTACTTTTTTTTTAGCTTTTGGAATCTTTATAATAAATATAAATTAAACTTTAATTTCTCTTTTTCCTTTTTGTTTCTAAAAAATTCAAAAGACTACTTTGGGTCAGGTGAAACTCCTTTTTGACCTGCGTCTTTCTCATTCCTTTCCTTACCTATAATTTTTTCTAAATTTAGTTTAGATTTTTTTTAAAGGGGTTCCACAGTTAAGCGGGTGAGCCCCAAGTTAAAATCAATTAAAATTAAAAACTAATTAATAAAGGTTATCATTTTTGATAGGCGGGACTTTAGAATTATCGATTTAATTTGCACTGATTTTGCTTTTCCATTGGGATGAATTGATCTTTCCCGAGCTATTGCGGTTTCGTCCGAAGGCTCAAAAATAATAAAAATAAAAATATAGTAGTATTTACATTTTCGGATGTAACATACTATTATAAAAATTTTGGAGACCCCGGAGGGATAGATTTCGTTTTTCTTTTGATGGAATTGCTTTTCATTGCATTTTAGATTTGACATTTTCCTTTCTCCTAATTCTTTCAACTAAACTTATTTTTCGGCATACTAATTCAATTTTATTTTCTCTATATATGTGCAAAATTGATAAAATAGTATGATTTATTATTGAATTGTTTAAACTTATTTGAATTGTTATAATTAAAATTTCAGAAACTAATAGTTTTAACTTAAATAAATCTTAATATTCAGCTTTAGATACAAACTTCTATTTTAAAACATTTGTTTGTCATTTCAATTTAAAAAAAAAAAACTTTCCTAATTTTAAAAAAAAAAAAAGTTTCAAGAAACAGTGATTATAAACTAATGGTTTCTCTAATAATGTTATTTTCTTTATGCAAGTGTGAAGGAAAATTTAATAAGACCAAGAGTGTGAAAATTTATTGAAAATTTATATTTTCCAATTTCTTCATAAATTCATAAAAATACGAATTTATGCATTTTTCTAATTTCTTCTCTTTTGTAAGAGATCTTTTTTTCTATTTGTATGAGATTCTAAATAAATAGAATTTCTATGAAATTTTTCAAATTTACTAAATCTAAAATATTTTAAATAAATGAAATATCAAAAAATTAAAATTTCTCTAAAGAAATAAAATTAATGGAATTAAAAATCTCTAAATCAAATTAAAAAATTATATACATGATAAATTAATGTATAAAACAATTGATCTAAAATTTTTAATATTCAAAATTGAATAAAAACTTTATAATACGCAACTTTTCTAAATTTCTATTTTTCTTTTACATCGGTGAATTCAAATAAATGAATTCTTTTTCTATTTCTTTAAAAAGAAAAATAAACTAAAAAAATAAAATTCTAGGAAAAACATATAAAAAGATATTCAAAATAAATATTTATGAATAAAAATAAAAATTAATTAATAAAAAAATTTACAATTCCAATTCTAAAGGATTATTCCTTAAAAATTTTTTTTAAAAAAAAAACATTATTGAAAATTCTACTTTTTGGTATATAAACCTGAAATTTTTCTAAATTTACAAAATTTTTCTATTTTTAAAAAAATTTCTACATTTTACCTTTTTAAAGAATAATTAAATTTAATTAAATGAAACGATATCTTAAAATATAAATAATTTAAATAAAAGATTAAAATATTTCTATGTCGATATTTTAAATTTTTTTTAGCCATTAAAACTATTTTAATAATTACAACGTAAAGAATAATAAATGCAATTATTTTTATATACATATTAAAGAATAATAAATAATTATTTAATTAAAAATTCTTAAAAATAATTTAAATTTTTCTCGAGTAAATAAATTTTGAAGTTTGGTTATAAAAACCAATAAAATTCTAAATAAATCCTATCGAAATTTGACAAGGGAAAATTTGCTGTTAAGTATACTGAATTTAAAATCTATGAATTTTTCTTCCATATTTTATTCAGCGGTAGGTATTTGTTAATCCAACGTAAGTGATCGCCTCGATTAATTTTTTTTAATCGTAATAATCGCAAACGGGGAAGATACTTATCGAATACATCCCGAAGCAATTGCGAAACAAAACAAAAACCCTAATTAAAAAATAAAAGAAATTTCGAAGAATCGGAATTCCCTATTGATTTAAGAATTTTTATTATATATATAGTAAAACATTATTAAATAAAAACAATTTAGTAATTTCTAAAAATTTTGTATTAATATACTCAAATAGTTAATAAAAATAAAAAAAAATTTACTTATAAAATCTAAATAAGTTAGTACTTTATAAAGAAAAAAAATCCTTGAAAATAAATATAGTGTATAATTTGAAAATTCAATTATAATAAAGAAAAAGAAAATCAAAGTAAAATATAATTCCGATTCAAGGGAATATAATTTTTTTTTGTTTTTGATCTTTTTTATATAATTAAATTATTTTTACTTTCTGATAAATTGTCTAATTTTTCCAATTTTCTAATTCTGACTAAATCTATTTTTTCTATTCAATAGAATAATTAAATAAATAAAAATCGTAAATTTAATTAATTATAAAAAAAAAAAGAAAATTCTACCTCAAAAAAGGAAAAGAAGCAAATTTCAGACTATTCTAACTAAAATAGTAAAATTGACTTGTACTTTTTCTTTTCCAAAATAAAGTAGAAAAATAAAATCCTAGAAAAAAAACCTACATACTTAAGTATATATATATATTCAAAATAACTATTTACGAATATACAATCCTAAATTGTGAAAAAAAAAAATAAAAAGAAAATTTTTTAATTTTTTTTGAAACATATTATTAAAAGATATTTTAATATAGGTCTCTACTTTAGGTCATTAAACTTGAAAATTATCTAGTTTTTCGAATTTTTTCTATTTTTGGGTTCTATATTTTACTCTTTTTAGAGATAATTAAACTTAAGTAAAAGAAATGATATTGTAGGATAAATATACAATTCCTAAAGTAATAAAATTTATTAAAGAAATAAAGGGGTTAAAAGAAAAAGTTAAATATTCTACCTCTTTCTTTTTTGCAAATATTTAAACGAATTATTATAAAATAATTCACATATTAATTTACCAAAAATTTGTTTAAGGTAGTTCTCTCGAAAAAACTTTTTCTTTAAATATTTTTCTAATTGAAATATCATACAATAGAACATCCAACGAATACAATGATCTTTTTTAAAAGTAGGAAGTGATGCTACTTTTTAAGATATTTGAGAATCAAGTTGAACTTTTTAACATGGAAGAAAGTAGAAGCCATGGTTAAAAAATATAATTTTGCTAACCACGCAATGAATTTTCTTTAGGTTTAAAAATAAAAACTACTAAATTATTCTTAAAAGTATAAGGAATAAGATCCCGTTTTAAAAAATGTAGCTTCCCATACTAAATTTCGAAAAATAGTATTTTGAAATACACGTTTTGACGTTTTATTTATTTTTTTTAATAAATACAAAAGAGAGAGACTCTACACCTTGAAATTGGCGCTATTCATTAAACATCACAAAATAAGTAAAAAAGGACAAAATTTGAGTTGAGAACCACAAGAACCAAGAGAACTACCTTAAATTTCGATTAAGTTTTAAAGAAAAAAAGAGAGAAACAGAAGATCTCATTTTTATTTTTTATATTAAAAGGTGAATAAATTTTCCTTTATATTTTGTATGTCAATAACCAAAAACATTTTAAAATATAACGCAATTGGAATTAATTTAAAGAATAAATAAAATAAAATTTTATTTTCAGTTATTAAAATATATATTGAACTAGATTCAAATTTCATATTTTCTGGGAAATTAAATTAAGAGGATAAAAACTCCTTATAAAAAAAATAATTAAAAGAAAATAAAAATAATTAGACAAAAAGTTTTACAAAAGATAATAACAGCGAAATTGGTTTCAATTAAAAAACAAATTTTTCAACTTAAGTTAAACAAATTTCTTAAAACTAATCGTAGTCATTAAATAATAATATTCTAAACAGGGTCATATTATATCTTCGAAAAGATATTTTACTGGCGCCGTAGGCAGCCGCATTCAATTTGTACAAAAGGCTGAGAAGTTCGGATTAAGCATTTCCCGAAGTACTTAAGAATCCATAATCTCTATTCAATAATAAAATTTTAACGAACCGGAATTTCCGGATATTAAAATAAATTTTATTTAAAAACTTTTAAATTATTTCTCACTTGAAACATGCTTCAAATAAAAAAGGAAATTTTAGTTTCTTAAATTTCATTTTAAAAAATTTAATTTTAAATTGCAAAAAAAATTTTTTTAAAAAAAAAATATTTTTTTTTTCTGAAAGATTTAATTAAAATGATTTAATTAAAATTATTTAATAAATATATATATATATATATTTATTATATTGTATATATATATGTATATACATCTTTATAATTTCGACGATATTAATTAGGAGAATAATAATAATTAAATAATTTTAAATAATTAAATCTAAATAATTTTTTTTTCTTGTACAAAAATATGCAAGAAATAAAAAAATAATTAAATACCTATACACTAAGAAAAAGACTATTAAAAACAACATCATAAATTTGAATAAATTTTTTTATAAAAAAAAATAAAAAAAACATTGGTATTATTTCCTCCTAGAAAAGACGGGACTTACTATTTTTTACGACGAAGCTGAATTCCTGTAAACATCTGGCAAGTTGTCCAGGTCAGGAACACGTAGAACTCGGCGACAGGCAGCCCGCCCTAAACTCTGCACTAATAAATTTCTCTTCCTATCTCTACTCTAGAAAAAGAAAACACTCACAAACTAACACTCTTTGTAAAATTTTTTTTTCACTCAAAAAAATAATAATAAATTTATTTACACAATTTGTTTTTCTTACACCAAGAATTTCACTTTTATAAAAAAAAACAAATCAAAAACTTTTTCCCCTTTCAAAGAGGAAGGATTTTTACATTCCAAGTATAAAAACACACACTTAAAATAATATTTTTTTTTATACACTTAATACCTATATCCTATAATCTTACACAATTTGTTTCCTCTTTTTCTTCACTTAACTATAATCACTAATTTTTCCCCTTTTTCTTTGCTACACTATTAAAGAAATCAAAAAAAGAAAACACCACACACGAAAAAAAACACGGTCGGAAACTCACCCTATACGCGCGCGGACCGGGCGAAACTGACCCTTGTAGTCCCATGCCCAAAGACAAGTGAATTATTGAACCTCCCTGATTGGTCAATGAGTTCGGCTAATTAGAAAATTGCGACAACGGGAATATTCGTTTGAATTTGAAATTCAAAACGGACAAAACCACTTCTACTTTCTTAAACATTTTTTTTTATGATTACATAATACCAAATTAATAACTCTATAAAAAAGGGGTTAATTAAGACATAGATATGTGTATATATTTATAATATTATACTTGTGTAATAATATTTACCTTCAGTAATAATTGAAAGTAAATTTCCAAATTTCATTTATACCTCTAATATTGGTATTTTAACAAATTAATCGCAAAAATAAATAAATTAATAATAGATTTAGAGAGCATTATAGGAAAAAAATATACAATAATTTAAAATTTTTTTTGTAAAAATTAATTTCTCATAAAAATTCTTACATTTTTTTCCCTCCTCTTCTAAAAAGAAAATGTATATATAAAGAAATTGGAAAAAAAGAAAATAATCTAAATCAATTCTCTTCTTTTTCTTTTACAACTCTTTTAAGTTCACACTTGTATTTCCTTAAAATAACTACCTAATATATGATATATTTCTGAAAAAAACACATATTACTGGATTTGAGCATAAAATTTTCTTTTTCTCCCCAACTTCATAAAAAAAAAGAGAGTATCAAATTCTTTTTAATTTTTCAATAAAAATAAACAAAAAACCCTGAAGTCAGTACTTATCATATTCTAGTGGAACACCCAGGTTATTTTACGCACAGGCGTAATAAACCAAATAAAAAGCACCGTCGTGCTTGGCGGAGAAAGAAGGAATATTTAAAAAAGTTGGAAACTGAGAAATGGGCCATTGAAGCCTCCCAAAAAATACAACCACCTTTGCCTTTAGAAGATCCTCCTCCACAACCACCTTTACCTCCTCTAACCTTAGAGGAAAAAATTAAAGCTTTCCGTAGAGCTTTGTGTACGATTGTTTGGTGACGGGTTTCCGAGAAGGATGCTATGCATGTTTTAGCAAAAATAATCCGGGATTTAGAATTCCAAACATAAGGAGAAATTAAATAAACAAAACCAAAGGTAAACCTATTATCTTAGAACCTATGGTTAATTCTTAATTTTTTTATTGGTGTTGGTAATTGTTTAGTTAAAATTTGGATTAAAAAAGAAAAAAAAACGAATAACAATTCTTTTTCTCTCTCTTTAATCCTTTTAATGTAGATGCCAACGGTTGCTCAAACGGTCTTACATGTAAGAACTAATGAAATTGAAAGGCCTGTAAACTCCTTTCAAACTCGAGTTGGTGAGCAAGAAGGAAGGATCAATGATCTGGTATCAATAGTGAACACACTACATGCCAATTTCTCGGCGTTCGAGGAATCAATCGCCTTAAAAAACGCAAAAAGGGACGACGATTCTAAAAAAGAGATCAGATTTTTAAAAACAGACAATATTGTCTATAAAACTATTATTGTAACTGCTATTTCTTGCTTTCTAGCAAGTAAATATATTTTTAAATAATATTTAAATTTTCCTAATATATTTTTTTTATAATAAAATAAAAAAAAAATCTTAACCTAACCTCTTATTTTCTTCTCTTTCATGTTTTCTTCACATCTAAATTAAACTTAAATTTTTAAAATAATAATTAAATCATTTATATAGTTTTTATATGATTAAAACTAGATTTTTACTACAATTCATTTGTCGTTTTGTTTGTTTTACTTTACTTACTTAATTTAAAAAATTCATTATTATTGTTTGTCTTACCTAAATGATTTTCGATTTAAATCCTAGTAGCGGACATAATGAATTAAGTAACAGTTTGCGTTTAGACCTTGTTTATTTAGAAATTGAAAATTTAAATAATCGTTTAATAAATTTAAATACATTAATTGTAGCTAAATCCAATCCAAGTAATAAAAGCGAATTGCTATATTTTTTCGAGGAATTGGAGAATTTGGAGGAAAGAGTGGTGGAAAGGAACTCTAACCTAAAGGGGGAGCAGATTAAAATTCAAAATCAAATCGATAAACAACTAATTCTATTTTTACCTTCAAGCCTAGCCTTTTCCCATTTTGAAATTTTAAATACGAATAATAAAAATATAGGAAAAGAAAATAAAAAACAAGTAGTCTTGATTAAATATATTTTTGTTCTAATTTTTGTACTTTTTGTATGGGTAGTTAAATTATCTATTTAAAAGTCTAAAAATCTTTCAATTCTTTTTTTTATTTCCTCTTTTTTTTTGCTATAAAAAAAAAATGTCTTATTTTCCAGATATTTTTCGAAAAACAGAGTTTTTGATATTGATGCTACCATTTCGTCAATAAGGCGATCGATTAACAATATTGAGTGCGACTCAATAGAACACTCTAAAGATATTGATAACCGATTTCTAGAAATCGCATATAACACTGTAGAGACGGAAGACAGGTTCCAAAAACTAGTTGATGTGGACCTGCAGATAATCAAGGAGTTAGAGTGTTTAAAGGACTATAACGAGCTCCAAGACCAAAACACAGAAAAAATAATTAAGGAGCTAAAATCCTTAATCGAAAAAAAGAACCACCCTAATCAAAACCAGGAAAATTTCTGGAAACTAAAAATTTACCCAAGAATCAATAAAATTTTATTAGGAGTATCAATTGTTTTAGTAGGAAATCTATTCTTTTCCAAATTTAAATTATAATTTGTATACCTATATTCCTCATATCTTTAATAATTATAAAATTTTTTATACCTTTATAATGTAAAATATAATACTTTTATTTTTGCGTTTCCTCCCTTATTTACCTTTTCAGGGCGCGAATAGAGTATTTCAATTTCAATTCTCTAAATAGACTTTTGAATTTCCTTACTCTTATAAGATAAGTTTATTAAACTATTAATCTTTGATAATTATAAATGACTAATGTCAACCAGCGTTTAGAAATTCTAGAATTAGCTGTTAATAATTTGAATTCAAAACAAATATTAAATAGAAATTTTATTCAAAATTCGTTCGTTCTGGGAACAGAATATTACATCAGAATATACTAAGTCTAAATTGCGAATTAACAGAAACTAAGAGTTTGCTGAAAACTAAAGTTAAGTATACAGATTTAATTCTTTTAGAGTTACATAACGATATTGTAAGAGATAGAAAAAAAACTGCCTAGAAATTAGAGTACCATAATTTTTATATTTAAGTCTGATAATTGCAAGTATTTATCTGACATTGAATCAATTAAACCTTATTTCTCCTTCTTTATACAATTTTTTTTCTTATAATAACAAATTTTTTTTTAAATAAATAAATAAATAATAATATAAACAAATATAATAATAATAAATGACTAAAAATTAACCAACTTTTATCTGAATCCTACTTATCAATTAACTTAAATAAAAATTTAGAATTTTATCTTGCGACATTTACATTAAAACTGTTAGAATTAAGCATACTTAAATAATTTTGTTTTGATACATGTCCAAAGACGGTCCAAAAACTAGAAGTCAAACCAGAAAGGCTACTGATTGGAAAATCGATCCTAAAACTTTTCAACCACGTAATAAGTTGGTTCATAGTCCTACAAAAAACAAATCTTCTATTGAGGATAAGGATACTTCCCCTCCTCTGGGTGATTTAGACCCAGAGTTAGTCCCAGTAACACTACGTTCAAAAGAGTTGAATCAGGAAAATTTGGAACCAGAGATTGATCTTTCAGATTCATTTCTATCTGATTTAGATTCTATAGTAGTTAATCAGACCAGTGACCCTAATACAGGTGAAGCAAATACCGAAACCAACGATCCGCCTAAGTCGAATCAAAATAATTTAGTCAATTCAGTAGATCTAGCAAATCCAGCAGCAAATATGGCTGAAGGTGTCCCCCACCCACAATCCGTCTCTATAAGGGATGCTGTTATGATTGTCCCAGAGTTTGATGGCAAGCAAAGTAATTGCAGTGCTTTTATTGAAGGTTGCAATGAAGCAAAAGCCATGATAGAAGAAGACTCCGAAGCATATTTAGTCAAATTAAGTCGAAGTAAAATCAAAGGTGAAGCTCGTCAAGCTATTTTAAGAATGAATTTTGCTAATATAGACTCACTTACTGATTATCTAAAAGGTATTTATGCCCCAACTAGATCAATTACCCAACTGTTCGGTGAATTAGGAGCAGAATTTCAAAAAGAAAATGAATTAGTAATAACTTTTGCGAACCGTATTAGAGATATCGGTAGTAGAATTTTGGAAGCAAAGAGATTAGAAACAGGTGTTGCACCAGTCGAAGCTTTCCAGACCTCAACCAACTCTGCTCTTATAGAAGCATTTAAAAGAGGTCTGAATATTGAAATCGAACAAAGATTGCCTGAAAATGCTGACGTAAATGAAACCATAAAAAACGCTATAGGTATAGAAAAACAATTATTGGCACGTAGAGCTCTTAGATCTACTTCCGCATCAACTAAGGAAGTAGATAGTCCACGCTTTGTCAAAAAAATAACATATCAATTATGTCGCAGAAATGGCCATAAAGCTAGGGACTGCCGTTTGCAGAAATTCTGTTCCGTTTGTAAAAAGACGGGGCATACATCTGATGTCTGCAACTTCAGAGTGCATACAGTAACAGCCACACTGGTTACATGCCAAATTTGTAAACAATCTGGACATTCCGCAGCAGAATGTAACCAAGTTAACAAATGTCAGATTTGCCAACAGAATGGGCATACAGCAAAAACGTGTCCCCGCTCAAAGCCGGCACATTTCACTTGCCAGTACTGCGATAAACCTGGTCACACTGCAGACCGGTGTTTTATCTTAAACAATGGTACAAATAAACTTCAAAATTCTTACAATACTCTTAGATGTAATAGATGTCAAAGAGTAGGACATTTAGCAAATAACTGTCGCGTAAAAACTACCTGTCGGTATTGCAAAAATGAAGGTCATGATATAACAGACTGCCGTAAACGACAGTATAATGAACGTAATCCGGGAACCTTAACTCATGGTTATCTTAATTATTTAGTCCCACATGTAAAATTAAGGAATTCAATTTCCGGAAAAACCTTAGTATTTCTTCTCGACACTGGCGCTGAAGTAAGTCTCATTAAATATCATGCTATACACGATCTTGGTAAATTGGAAACTGAAAATGTAATCTATATAAAGGGTATCGACGAAGATATATTACCATCTATTGGTAGTATTGAATTAAAGTTGCTGGGACAAACTGCTGAACTGGCCGTTGTACCCAATAACTTTCCAATACTTTACGATGGTATCATTGGTTCTTAGTTCTTCAAAAAATCAGCAATTAAAAGGTATTTCAAAACCAAATGCCTTTTCAACAAACATGGAAAGATACCCTTTTTCCAAAAATCCGTCCCTCATTTTGAGAACCACATCAGAGGGGTAAGAAATTGGAAAAAAAATCTCGCGATAGGAACTTACCCTATTTCAATATCTTTAATCCTCCAACAGGTACCTTAGGACAATTCCTAATTGACTCAGGCTCAGAAATAAATCTAATTAAAGAAACCCTTTTACCTCGAGAAATAGATATCGATAAATATCGACCTGTGTTATTGAAAGAAATAGGAATGGACAGGCACATAACCATTGGAGTTATTGAATTATCCGTCCACAATCATACTTCCGAATTCCATGTTGTCCCAGGTGATTTCGATATTCCCTTTGAGGGCATCCTTGGCGCAACCTATTTAACTAAAGTGAAAGCCTATATTGATTATGAACTCAATAAAATTACAATTGGAGAGAAATCATTCGATATGAGCTTTCAAGAAATGACACCTCGTAATAAAGCCCAAATTTATAATTTGGAAAAAAATGGTTTACCAAGTCCTTCTGGCGCATGGAGTATCGAAGCTTCCATGTCGTGCAAAGAAGAAAATGTTGGTTCCAGCCAAACTAGTTCTTCATGCACTCAGATAGACAATTCTGTAGCTAATCTTAGTAATACCAATACAGTAAATGTTTTTTTATCTAAAGCTGATCCAATATCTTCTTTTCGCATAGCATTGGAAGAAACCACTTCAGAGCGATCAAGTGAGTTAGGTATAGATGATTTTACTGATAAGGAATTAACTGAAATCTACGAACATGTGAGTGAATCCAAAACAAAAGAGGTCTTAATAATTAAAAACTCCGAAACAATAGAAAAGTCAAATGAACTTATAGACCAATTAAGACTGGACCACTTAAATCAACAAGAAAAACATCATGTCCTACAATTGGTACATAAATATCAAGATAGATTCCATATTGAGGGTCAACCCTTACAAGCTGCATCGTCTATTATTCACAAAATTCCAACAATAGACGATGAGCCCATAAATATTAAACAATATAAAATTCCAATTTCTCTTCAAAATGAAGTAGAACGACAAGTTCAAGAAATGTTAAACGAAGGCATTATTAAGCACTCTTGTTCTCCCTATAATTCACCCTTGTGGATTGTTCCTAAAAAAGCTGACTCTTCTGGAAAACAGCGTTGGAGGTTAGTTTCCGATTTTAGGGCTCTTAACGAGAAAACAATCGCTGATAGATATCCTATTCCTGATATAAATCAATTTATAAATCAGATTGGTGGTCATAAATATTATACCACACTCGATTTAGCAAAAGGTTTCCTACAAATTAAAATAGACCCTGATGATGCTCACAAAACAGCATTCAGTACCCCTTTTAACCACTATGAATACGTTAGAATGACCTTTGGTTTAAAAAATGCTTCCCCTACCTTTCAAAGATTTATCGATGACACATTCAAAGGTTTACAAAGTAAAGTCATATTTACCTTCATTGATGATGTTATTATTTATGGTGATTCTCTCATCGCGCAGGCGCATTGCGGTGCGCCGCAATGCGCGATGAGAGTTTTTTTCACTGTTCGGAAGTTTTTTTACATCTAACGTTCACTGACCTAAAAACTGTGAGTTCTGCCCCGCTTAAGGCGAACGAAAACACGAGGTTTTCGTGCATGTGTGGTAGAAAATATTTTCTCCACATTGAAAAAACTTAGACAAATTCTTCTAGAAAAATCTATCAAAGGATTTAGTATCTCCAAAAGCCCTAGAATTGAGGGTCCAGCTTGGTCTGAAATTGTAAATATTCTTAAATTAGTTTTCTACCACACATGCACGAAAACCTCGTGTTTTCGTTCGCCTTGAGCGGGGCAGAACTCACAGTTTTTAGGTCAGTGAACGTTAGAGGTAAAAAAACTTCCGAGCAGTGATAGAAAATAGCATATGCACCTCGGGAGGCCGATTTTTTGTCTCGCACAATGCTCGTGCTACACTCGTTCTTCGAACATTTGTGCTTGACAAAAAAACACAGACTTCCCTCCCTTGATGCATAATATGCTATTCCAAAATAATCCTATTAAAATCTTAATTTGTAACGGTACTCTTCAATTCGTGCCACCCGAAAAAAGAGATGAAATTTTTTAGGAACTCCATACCTCACCCATTGGCGGTCATAGAGGCGTTACCAAAACCTATAATCGCATAAAGCATAGATATTATTGGTCTAACTTGAAAGATGATATTCAGCGAAGAATTTAACAATGTTTGAATTGTCAACTAAAGAAATTGGTATGTCTTAAGACTAAGCAACCAATGATAATCACAGACACCTCAGGCACTGTCTTTGATAAATTAGCTTTAGATGTAGTTGGTCCATTACAGAAAACCAAAAACGGTAATGAATATATTCTAACAATGCAAGATCAATTATCCAAATTTCGTTTAGCCGTATCTTTGGAAGATACAGTAGCATCCACTATAGCTGATGCATTTATTAAAAAATTCATTTGCGTATTCGGACCTCCGCGTATTATACTTACAGACCAAGGTAAAAATTTTCTAAGTAAATTAATGAAACGAGTTGCCAAACGTTTTAAAATTAAAAAAGTCAGAACTACTGCTTTCCATCCCCAATCAAACGGTTCATTAGAACGCTCACATCACGCCTTACGCGAATTCCTTAAACAATATGCTACAGCTGATAATGAATGGGATAAGTGGGTAGATATTTCTATGCTTAACTATAACACCTGTGTTTCTGAAAGTACAAAACATACACCTTATGAAGATGTATTTGGTAAACTTGCTCGATTGCCCTCCAGTGAACCACTGCGAGAGGCAGATGTTGTACCAACCTATAAAAATTATATAGTAGATTTAGTTACTAGACTCCATGGGATTAGATCATTAGTTTACGATAATTTACTTAACGCAAAAGAAAGATCAAAGAAGTATTACGATCGACACATAAATCCCAGAAATTTTAAAGTTGGAGACTATGTGTACCTTCTTAAATGACCAAAGCCCAAGAAATTCGGTGACCACTACACAGGTCCCCATAAAATTCTAGAAATTATTAATAAAACTAATGCTCGTATAAGTATGCTCAAATCCAGTAAAATAGTACATATGAATCGCTTACGTATTTCTTATATTAACCAGATCAAAAACAACAAACCATCTAAGGAACCTAAAACTTAATGACCTTATCTAAAACTTTGCTTGTGTGTTACAGATGAATGGTGTACTCGTAATTTTTCTCTTTTTATTAGACTCTTCTTATAGTCTAATAGGTTATGACTGTGGTACCAGGAACCTTAATATTACGACCTTATCACTTCTCGATGTGGGAGAATGTGATATTCCGGATAAACCAGTCAATGTTACAAGGACCTATCTTCAATTACTACAGATAAACGAATTTAACGATATTCATGTCAAACAATGTAAAATCGAAGTAAAGAGAAACATATATTATTGTGGAATGTTTTCTCATTTTGGACTTACGAATGGCGGTATGGATGAGTATATTAAAGATGTAAATAAGCGTGTGTGCGATGATGCTTTTTAGACAGGTAGTTTAGTTATCACCACTAGCCATACAATTCACAAATTAAAAGTTAACCAAACTGTTAGTTCGTCTTTAAATTTAGCAGGTCATACCCTAGGAGATGGAGATTGCACCGGAGCAAGCTATTCAGACCATTTTGGTACTTGGTATAATGTAGTAGTACAAGCTTTAGTAAAAGTTACTTTAACAGAATTTACTGGAAGAGTTAAACTTTCTTCCAACACTGTCCATTTACGCTCCGGTACAGTATGCCCTCTCTCCGAAGGTCAATGCATAGATTCAGAAGGAGGTTATACCTTTTAAAACCCATTGACCATTGATCATTGTAAATTCAATAAATTTAGCATCTTATATAAGGTTTATGGCAATAAAATCACTGAATTAAATTCTGAAAAATACCAGCAAGTTTTTTCTATAAATTCACAAGACATTACGGTTGCATTAACGGCTAAAAGTAAAGATTCTGTCTGCGGTTATGAAATTACAAAAACAGAGCACCCAAAATTAGTGATTTTCGAAACCACTAAAGGGGAAAGCTTTGCGGTACACAAAAAAATATCCGTATCAAATTTAGACATATTCGCCTATGTCAACTCAAAGTTCGTCTATGTAGAAAAACATATGAAAACTCAAATTAGACTTTTATACCGGGATGTTATTACCCAGAAATTTAATGTCAAAAGACAAACCCTGAGAAATTCCTTAAGCCTTGCCACCCAACCTCCTGACCAATTTGCCTATGACATCATGAAAGGACCAGGATATGTGGCTCTAGCAGCTGGAGAAGTGGTACATATCGTCAAATGTGTTCCTGTTGAAGTGAAGATTGAACGTTCCACATCATGCTTCAGTGAACTCCAGGTAACTAAAAACAATAAAACTTTCTATATGACTCCTAGAACACACATTCTCAAAAATAAAGGAACTGAAATCACCTGCAATAGACTCCTTCCAGTAATCTTCCAAGTTGTAGATAACTGGTACAAAATTTTACCTGAACCTACCGAAGTACAAAAGCCTGGAGAAATCGAACCAAGTAAACCAAACACTTGGGAATATACCGAACCTTCTAACCTCGCAACCAGTGGTATTTATAGTGATTCTGAATTGGACAGCATGAGAGATATTCTTATGTTTCCTGTTGAGAGGCCAGCTATGCTGAATGCTTTAGCTAGAGGACTTGACGGACATACAACTTATAATTCTGATGGTAGCATCCTGAGATTATTCAACGAAGATGTCATGGACAAATTCGTAGAAAACACATGGGATAAATTATGGAGTAAAATGCTTACTTTCGGTACTATTAGTGCCGGAATATTCGATATTTTGACTATCATCAACCTTATCAAAATAGTAGTAGATGTAATTGTACACGGCTACACTTTACATTCCATATACGGATGGTCAGTCCATCTATTAGGAGCAATCTTTAGCTCCATTGCTCACCTTTTAGTACATTTATCCAATGAACCCAGACCACCTCCAGAAGAACCAAGGGGAGGAACATACACGGATACTCGAGTTGTTGAACTTGCTAGATCAAAAGTCCATACAACCGTGCAAGTTGAAGAAACTAGAGAAGACAAGAATCAAGATACTAAGATAACTATTCAATTATCAACCAAAACTTCGACCTAAAACCAAACCGTTACGTCTCAGCAGCAGTCGATAACCACACCAGAATCATCAATGGCAACATTGACAACTAATCAAACTGATCGAGTTCATGCTGATAAGCTTTATCCTATGGTTTAGTGGATATATATACGTAAAACTATACGTCCGCATAACTATATCTTTCATTTAATGTGAGACGCGAACAACAATCATCCTTCCTTCCTACACAGAGGATGGTTGCTTCCAAAATTTCACCTTCCAGCAACCATTTTACGGTGGGGGTGTAACATCCTGCGTATATATAGTATAAAAAAAATCTTTTATATTCTTATTTCCAGTTTTACACATTAAACTAAAAACGAAATATTTTTATCTTATTTTTGGCCTCAATGTGACCAAGTGCTCTTTCCCCTTTCTTTTCACTCTGTTGATTACTTTCATAGAAAAACTTATCCGTTTATTTTTCGAACTGTAAGTACCCCCAGGGTTATTCGGAAACATAAATTAAACTGAAATCTAAACTTTCCCATGAAATAAGAATGCACGTGCAGCTCTCATAGATGCACACGAACTCTTATTTTCTAAAAAATAACTAGACCCTATCATAAAAAGGTTAACAGCTTGCCGGTTATAAATGATAACCCAAGATGCAGCTAGCAATCACTGCTTCCAGAATTCGGGCAATTCAAAACGCATGTTGAAAAAAAACCTAAACATTTCAAATATATCTCTAAACATTACGGTGCGTGGGCCCTGGTTTCCCGAGGGTCTGGCCTCTTAGATAGCCTAGGCGACAAAGATTGGCAGCTGAAAACCATAAAGATTTCCTCTGCTCGAAACATTGAACCTAAGAATGGCCTTTGAACTCCCTTTTCTAAAAAGCTTTCGAAACTAATAATCTTTACAGAAACAGAAAATTTGTACCATAAAATTTAAATCTAACTTTCCATTCTCCGAATAAACTTTATAATATTAACTTAAATAAACCAAATTTGGTCATTCTTAGATTTAACAAATTAATCATCAGTGAAATATTTCATCAAATAATGTTATTACTAGTGCTGAAAATTTTATGTATTTTAGAAATCCACAACGATTCAATTAACTTCAAAAGTAAGTAAAAATATAAATTTCAATTCTGTACATTAGTTAAATTCATTTTATTATTAATTGTTCGCAATTTATAGGTTAGGGTTAATATTAGTACAAATACGAGCATGCAAATGTACGCTTGTAAATTTAGTTAATTGTTGAAACTCAAATAAGTTAGAAGATAAATATTAATCAAATGCATTATTCCATTTTGAGGTTATAATATAAAACTATTATAATTTAAAAATTATTAATTTTTTTAATTAAAAACACATTCTAATCTTTTTTGATTCTCAAAAAAATGTTTTGCGCAACATAACTTCAGAATTCGAATATTGAATTTGAATTTTTGTATTATTATTATTATTAATTAAATTAAGTGTCATGTATGACTATTGGTCATTTTTATTTTTATTTTTTTGGGAATTTATTTGTTATTCATCAAAGTAAATTCAATTTTAATTATTACGAGTTTCACATACTTCATACATAAAAACAAACATTAATTAGGTCATTTTACATCATAAAGAAATTGTCTTCGCAATATTATGAAATTACATTGTATTTTCGGATAAAATAATCATTAAGAAATGCTTCGTCAAAACTTCTCTGAGAGATTTAAAAACAAGCATATGCGAAATCTTATTATTAAAGAAAGAATTAATCAATACAGAAAAATGCAACTTAGGTAAATTGATAAGGAAATAAACATGTTCTTAATATTTAGCAAGTTACACTTTCATGATGAATAAACTAATTTCGAAATTTGTGATTATGTTTTGTGAAATATAACACAAATAGTCTTCCGAATTTGTTGAAATTACAGCAATCGAATGAGAAACAAACTAACAATTATGATTTCTTAACGATTCTGTAAGATATAAAAGATCACGAAAAGTGATGAGAAGTATCAGTCGCTAGCTGATTTCCGTAAGGACAGCTGTAGAATAAAGATTTTGGATTCAAGCTCTGAGCAAGAGCCAATAAGTTGAATCTCTGTGTTGAGATTCCTAGGAAGATAAAGTTAGAAGTTATATTCGAGTTAAAAGTGAGACAATTATTCTAAGTTGCATATTTTTGATTTTGATATTCAAAGTAGACGGAAATATATTGAACAACGATTGTGAAATATTATTACATTTATCAAAATCTCTCAGGTGAGTAATACGAAGCTCATTACACTTGACATACATTAATTTGCTGAATATTAAAGAATTATGAAAAGCATGTTAAATTGAATAAATCAATGTTTATAGATCAATATAAATAGATCAATAGATCAATGTTTAGAATTGTGTAAACAAAATAGTTGAAGATTATATTGAATAAATAAACCATTTTAGAACTGATTTGTTCAATTGAACAATTTTATTTAAATCGATTTTGGATGAAATATAGCTCTCTGCCAACAAATTGAAATAATAATTTAGAATAAAAGAGAATCCAACTACCTTATATATTCTTTATTAAAGAGTATAAATGTCTATAGGACATTACTTTATTTTTGAGCAATAAATACACGACATATTTTGATTTTAAAGACTAATTATTAAATTTGATAATATTATACAAAATATTCATCTTGTATCTATCAAATGGTGGCAGCGGTGGGATTTTCTTTGTTTATTTTGTCTAAAATTTGGGTTTGCTAAAATTTTCAATTTTATGAGAAATGATTGTAGGTACACTATACACTATCAAATGAGAACACTGATAATATATTGCAACTGAATGAATTCTGAATTAAGGTTATTTATGTTTATTGATGATAATTGTTGTGTTTTATAAATAAATATTTCAGGAATAGATCAGAAAAAGTGCGGGTAGATAGGCAGGATTTTTGTGTTTGCTAAAGTCGAATGTAGTATGGTACTACCCTTGCAACGGCAAGCTCTGGCTACCTCAACAAAACGTGATTTTCCTCGAGTTAAATAATCTTACCGGAAGTGAATTAGCCACTTGGGTAAGTGAGAGGACTAAATAATTAATTTTTGAATTGATTGTGAAAATAAAATCTGGTATATGTTTCAAGAACAGACAATAATAAAGAATCGAGCAAAAGGAATAAAACAGTTGTAAACGTTGGAACTTCGAAAAATTGTGTAAATCAGATCGGGTTGCAAAACGGAATAAGGAAAAGAATGAATAAAAATAACTTATCGTAATTCATTGAAATAAAAGGAAGTATTTATTATTCTCAGATTTAAAATTTTTTTTTTTGACTCAAGAGTTTTTCGTTATTTTATTTACTTTAAATAGTATTGTTTTCCTTGTGTATATCTATTAGATGTCTTTCTTTCTATTTAATGAAGTAATACCCGAGCAAATACCAGGAATAACGAGAGTTAATTTGAGATCGAGAAGTATCGAATTAAGTAACGCTGAGTTTTACATTACTACCTTAGAAAAACACAACTACATCGCAGCTTCGCTTTTAAAAGTAGAATTTCGGCCGTGTAATCCGGAAAGAGTTGAATTATTGGGAAAATCATTTTACGTAGTGGGAGGAATAGAGATAAAATTAGAAGGTCGTGAAACTTATTTCCAAGTTATTGAACCAATTTTAAGAAATCAAGAAAGTAAAAAAATTAGTGATCGTGGGGTGGAAATCTGCAGGGTGCTACGGTTGGATCTCACACCCGTTAATTAGTTCTTATTTTGGGACTTTAGGAATTCCGTCCGTGAATTTACAGCTACCACTAAATTAATAGAAATCCGTATTTAATTTAAACCATTATGCCCGAAACACTTAATCAAGAAGGAAATCCAGGGGGTGGAAATGGGAATGAAAATAGAAATCTACATAATCGTTCTAACCCTTTTGAACAAGAAAGACAAGATAATTTAAATGCACCCACTTTGGCTGAAGTCTATAGTAATCGAACGGATTTAGGATTTTTACCAAGTGTTAGGACTGCTAGGAATATGACTGAAATAAATTCTGAAAATGCAGCCATAATGGCAGCTCAATCAATAGCAGATTCACTTGCTATTCAACAAGCAGCGAATCACATACCCGTTTTTGATGGTAAAAATATGCCAGTACGAGATTTTATACAAGACATAGTGAACGCATCGTCCTATGTCACTCCTTCCTGCGAAATGTCTTTGACAACTGCAGTCTTGAGTAAGTTATCAGGAAATGCGCGTGATTGTACTAGGAATAAGTCATTTCAAAAGCTAACAGATTTAATAGATTTATTAAAGGAAAGATTCGCGCCAGGTTTGCCGTATGAAAAATATTTAAGGGAAATAATGGATTTGCGGATGTTCAGAGGAGAAAATGTCAATGATTTGAATGACCGTCTACAAGGTTACATCAGTGGCGCTAGAGCCGCATTACATGCCAAATATGAGAATGAAACTGTCAAACAGGTAATGTTGACAGTAAATGACATTGCTCTACGATCATTTGTTCGTGCTTTACCAGACGAAATTTCGTCTATAGTAGATACTAAAGATCCTACAACTTTAGAACAGGCAGTAAATTATGCTAAACATGCGCAAGAAGTGAATGGCCATTTGGAACAAAGAGGTTATTCCACATACCACACTCAACATAGAATTGAAGAGAGAAGACCATTTAATGATGGAAGACGATATGAAAGAGAAAATTCTCAAAGAGCAGGAAATTTTCAACCCTTAGAAAGAAAGGAATACATGCCGGGGAGTTATCGCAATTATCATGGCAGATATCAGAGGATAGATGATAGATTCCAAGGAAATGGATATACGGGGAACCAAAGGGTACAGATAAATAGTAATTGGAGAAACCCGTACAACAATGGTAGAGACAATATGGGTATGCATCATCACTTAAATAATGAACAAAACAATGTAGAAAGAGAAAATAGGAAAATCGGTTTTTTAAACGGGAATCAAGTTCGAACGACAGACGCGCTCTCGGACTTGAGCAGCCAGGCGCGTCCAGGAGTATTGAGATTCAGAGAACCCCAGCAGTCTACTTAATCAACGAAATAGGAAATGAATCGCCAGTAGTGCTATTAGATGGTGAGGAGTTAGTCGAAGGGAAGGCTAATTTTTTTATAGATACTGGAGCTGATATAAATGTAATAAAGGATGTAGCATTAAATAAGGAAGTTGTTATTGATAGAAGGGATATAGCATATATTACGGGTATAGCAGCAACGAAAGTTTATACTCTTGGAACGGTGGAAATTACTATTTTTGGAAAGAAAAACCTCTTTCATGTGGTAGACTCAAATTTTCCTATTACTTCCGTGGGAATATTAGGAAGACCTTTTTTAAGAGAAGAAAGATCTAACATTTCTTTTTTTTATAATGCATTACTTGTACAGTCTAGGCAAGTAAATCCTATACCTTTTGTGGATGCTGAATCTCTACGAGCGAGTAAATCTTTAGAAAAAGAGGTCAAACCAGTACCAAGAATATTAAGAATCAAAGCTCGATCAAGGCAAATAATAGAGATCCCAGTACAAAATACAAATTTAAAGGAGGGTTATTTACCGAGATTGGAGTTAAAAAAAGGATTATTTATGGGAGAAGCGTTGGTAAAACAAGAACAAGGACATTGCAGGATCAGAGCAATAAATAGCACAGAAAAAGATATAAATGTCACTATACAACCACAGGAAATTTTACCATATGATTACTTAGCCTCAGGAAAATGTTATGATAATGAAAATACTGAAATCGCAAAAAAAAGAGTGAAACTTATCTGGGAAAAATTAAAATTAGAACATTTAAATCAAGAAGAGAAAAATTATGTAAAGAAATGGGTAAAAATGGGACAGGAAAGGTTTTATTTGCCAGGAGATAAATTACCCGTAACTCCTCTAGTTACTCATCTAATCCCCACCACAGATGAAATTACAGTAAAATGTAAACAATATAGGCAGACACCTGAATATGAAGAAGCTGGGAAACAATTAATAGAAAAAATGTACAATGAAGATTTAATTACAGATTTAAAATCAAATTATAATTCTCCAGTATTGATAGTTCCAAAAAAAGCTGATGCTCAAGGAAATAAAAAATGGCGTTTGGTAATAGACTTTAGAGCGATAAATAATAAAATGGTAGGGGAAAGTTACCCCATGCCTCTAATAAATTCTATATTAGAGCGTCTGGGAAGAGCAAGATATTTTTCAGTATTTGATTTAGCCATGGGATATCACCAAATTGGAACTGCAGAAGAGGACCAGCATAAAACTGCCTTTTCCTCAGGTAGAGGACATTACCAATATAAACGTATGCCAATGGGAATTAAAAATGCTGCAGCTACTTTTCAACGTCTTATGGATAATGTGGTGGCTGGGTTACAAGGAGCGGAACTATTTGTTTATTTAGATGATATTATAGTTTTTTCAGAAACCTTGGAAGAGCATGATAAAACTATAATCAGATTGTTAGAAAGGTTAAGTAAAGCTAAATTAGCGTTACAACCAGAAAAATGTGCTTTTCTATGTAAAGAAGTATCGTATTTGGGACATGTAATAGGACCAGAAGGAATACGTGCAGACCCCAAGAAGTTAGAAGCCATAAAAGATTTCCCACAACCTACCAGAGCAAAGTCTATTAAAGAATTTTTGGGTATAACAGGATACTATCGACGATTCATAGAGGGATATGCTAAAATAGCAAAACCGCTATACAATTTATTAAAGAAAGAACAAAAATTTATTTGGGGAACAGAAGAAAAGAAAAGTTTTAATAAATTAAAAATGGCGTTATGTCAAGATCCCATCTTACAGCATCCTGATTTTAACAAAATGTTTCGAGTAACAACAGATGCTTCCGAACACGCAGTAAGTGCTGTGTTAACACAAGAAAAAGACGGTATTGACCTCCCGGTAGCATATTTTTCAAAAACATTAGTAGGCGCTGAAGAAAATTACGATCATACGGAAAAAGAATGTTTAGCAGTCGTTCAAGCCTTGGAACATTTTAGACCCTTTATTTACGGAACAAAATTTGTACTTTCTTGTGATCACGAATCTCTCAAAATAGTGGACAATGGGAATAAGCCTACTATACGAATGACAAAATGGTTACTTAGTTTAGAAGATTACCAATACGAATTTATATGTAAACCGGGAAAAATAAATCGATGGTTACCATGATTATCGGAAAACCCGAAGGAAAATGAAGAAGAAAGTATCGAAGAAAATAAATTCAAAGAAGAATTGGAAACCACTGTTCAATCAAAAGAAAAATTAGATGTAAAGAAGGCATTTCCCATAAGTAGTGGAGCAAGAAAAAGCAAGTTAAAAGCTAATGAAGCGCTATCAAAATTAATGACGGGAAATAAAAAGAAAAGCAAAACAGAACTAGATACCAAGGAAGTGCAAAATAA
The DNA here is from genome assembly GCA_037103525.1 of Ganaspis brasiliensis. NCBI lineage: Eukaryota > Metazoa > Arthropoda > Insecta > Hymenoptera > Figitidae > Ganaspis > Ganaspis brasiliensis. The sequence continues at coordinate 151,189 of JAZKLR010000307.1, forward strand.
AAATCCCAAAATTCAAGACAGAGCAAGGGCAAAATCCGACTCTAGTATAGAAATATCGAAACCTGAAAAAGTTATTAATAGGAAACCAAGAGGACGCCCAAAAGGAAGTGTTAAAACACAACCGTCGCTAACTGAAGAAATTAATCAGCCAATTGCTTCGAGATTAAGACCACGTAAACCCGAAGATAGAGAAAGATTAAAAAACATACCAGATGAGTACGATGAGGAAATAGAGCAAAACGACGAAGAAGAAAACCTTGAAGAAGAAGAAATACCAGAGGTACAACCAATTCCTATTCTTAGGAAAAGTCACAGTGTACTTCCATCATTAAGTGAAGCTAAAAATGATGAAGAAATGAGTCAAGAAGAAGACTTAGAATCCGAAAATGCTATTGAAAAAGAACTAGAGAAGGATGAAATAGCAGTGTTTATAGAACCTCCTGTAGAATCATCTGAAGATGAAGAAGAGGATGAAAGAAATTTACAATCAATTGATACAAGGAGACCTAGTAGAACAATAGATCCTAAATTTTTTAAGGAGATTCATGACTCAATAAGACGATACGATGATTCAATAGGGAATCACCAATCATATTTTTGGGATAATCAAATGTTCGAAGAAAATGAAGAGGAACAGGATGATCAATATGAAAATAAAGAAAATGACGTTCCATGAAGGTACACCGAAGGGAAACTTAATTCGATTGACGAAATAATTGCAGAATTACAAGATATACAAAACAATTTACCCGAAGTCAATCAAATGGAAGAAGAACAAGGAGGAGATGAAGAAATTGAACAAGAAACTATAGCTGAGACATGAAGAAATAAAAAATCGGTAACATTTACAACACCGCTTTTACAAGGAATACTACAAGCTAGATCTACACTATTTGACAGAGGAATAATATTAGAAGAAACAGAACAAGAATCAGAATTGGAAGACAAGAGAAAACGAATGATACCTAGAAACTTGATAAAAGAACAAAAAGCAGTACAAGCAGAAAACAAAACAGCAATTAATAGACCGAGTATAGGATTAGGAATTGAAATGCCACATATGAAATATGGAGACATTATAGATAAGAATGATAAGGAGTTGGAAGTTGAAAACTCTCTGAATAGGATGGAAATATTAGAATATGATCGAGAATCAATTACTAGTACTAGAGACAACTATGTACATTTTATGTCAGCTGATTTGGAACTAAGCTCTACAACAAGCAAGCAAATGGTAGCAATAGGTGCAATAGACCTTTTAGAAATGAAAAGTAGGAAACCCTAAGTAGGATAAAATACTAATCACCAGCAGGGGAAGATATTTTATTTACACAGTTATAGTCAAGAAAACCTTTTATGAAGAACTAAAAGTAGATAATTTTAGGAAAATATTATGCAACTTAAAGAAGACATTGCTAGATTCAGGGATAAAAAGGGTGCGCATTCCACGAAACGATGTTTTTTTGAATGAAATGGATCCTAATTGGATAAATGAAATTGCTACAATCTTCAAAAACAATAAAATTAAATTCAAGGTATGTTACGGCGAAAATACTATTCCTCCTGAAGAACAAAGAGCTAAAATAATAGCTGAGTATCATGATAGTATAATAGCTGGACACAAAGGTGTAAATAAAACTTATCATAGAATTAGAGAAAGATTCAACTGGCCAGGATTAAGACAGAAAATAATTGAATATATAAGAAAATGTCGAAGTTCTGCTCAAAAGAAAATAGTCAGAACTAAAAATAAAGAACCAATGATAATAACTGACACACCCTTAGATGTATTTGACAAAGTATCCTTAGATACAGTTGGGAAACTACCCACAACTTTAAATGGCAATTGTCATATACTCACTATGCAAGATCAGTTAAGCAAATATTGCATTTTTGTAGCTGTACCAGATATTAGTGCTACTACTATAGCACATGCAATAGCCACTAAACTATTTTTGGTTCATGGAGCACCAAGATGTATATTAACGGATCAAGGCAGAACTTTTACTAGTAATATGCTTAGACACTTAGCAAGATTATTCAAGGTCAACCAAGTCGCAACTACAGCGTATCGGCCTCAGACGAACGGAGGATTGGAACGTAATCATGCTGTACTAGCAGATTTTATTAGGCAATATGCAAAATCTTCGGATGATTGGGATGAGCTTTTACCATATGCAATGTTCGCATATAATACTTCTGTACATGAAGCTACGAAATTTACTCCCTTTGAAGTAGCTTTTGGAAGAATTGCCAGGACTCCCATCTCTTTTCCAACAGAGCAAAAACTACAAACTTATGAAACTTATTTAAGAGAATTAATTACAAGACTCATCGAAATAAGGAACATAGTAGCGAAAAATCTCATCAAAGCTAAGGAAACCCAAAAAGAGAAGTACGATAAATCTTCCAGACCACTGGACATAGAAATAGGAGATTTAGTAGACGTTAAAGAAGAGGTTAGAACAGGGAAATTTTCACCATATTATCATGGTCCCTATGAAGTAGTAGGAATCACAGAAAAGAATAATCTAATCTTGAGCGATGCAGAAAGGAAAAGATTTAGAAAACACAAGGATCAAGTGAAGAGAGCATATTTATGACAACTTATCTATGAAAATCTACAAATAGATGATCAAGGTTTTGTTCATGTTTACACCGAAGGAGCTTGCAAAGCAAATGGAAAAGAACAAGCACAAGCTGCTATAAGAATATGGTTCAACCACAAACATCCATGTAATGTCAGTGAAAAAGCTAGAAATAAACAATCAAATAATAGCGCCGAAATTGAAGCTATTGAACGGGCTATTGAAATTGTAAAAAATTTAGGATACAGAAAAATTAGAATTCATTCAGACTCAAAATTTGCGATCGAAAGCATAGAGAAATGGCTACCAAGAAGAGAAATTAATGGATGGAAAACCAGTAGGAAACGCGAAGTGACTAACAAACAAGCCTTTGAAAAAAAAAAAAGTGGGGCAATAGGTTTAACTCTAGAACTAATCTATGAACCAGGACATAGTGGCATTGTAGGCAATGAAGAAGCAGACAAGCTTGCTAAAAGTAGCATAAAATAATATTGTTCTTATTTTTGTTGTTGTTCTTGTTTTATTTCTCAAAACGAGCAAAATAACTTACAAGAGAATTTATGTACGTTACAGAAGACAACAAAATGGAAATAGGCATTTTGACTTTGGAAATGCTAATCCTAAGCATTATTGGGAATAATATACGACAAGAAACAGACAGTATAAGAATATTACCTTTTAAAAAAAGCACAGGTTTATACTATGAATTAAAATCCAATCTACATCAAATAGAAAGCATGTAGAGAACGGCAGTAATATTAAATTTGGAAAAATTCACTGAGCAATTGCCACGCTTAGTGGACAACTATCGGAATTTGATTATACCTTGCAAAACTATTAACAGAGCAGATTATGAAAATGTTCTGGTTATCCATACTATAAAAGGAAGGATACGTCTAGTGGAAGACCAGTTGGCAGAATTACAAGACGTCCTAAAGGAGTTACGAGAATCCAGCCTTACAGAAACCCAAAAACCTCTTAGTAAATCAATTAAAAAACGAGACACTCCTTGGTTTGGTTTTATAGGGAAAATATTAGAACCTGTTACAGGTATTTTAACCTATGATGATGGAGATAAATACAGAGATGCTCTTTATGAATTAAATGAAGCACAAAGAAATATTTCTCATCTAGTTGGAGAACAAACTCATGTAGTAAGAGCAGAAATACAAAATTTATACCATATTGCGGAAGAACAACACAACAACTCTGTAATTCATTTAGGACGACTAAATGCTATTCAAGATCATCTTATGCAAGCAGAAGATAAAATAGTGAACATCAATTATGCAGCATGGTTATCAGATACTGTAACCAAATGGAAACATCAATTAGACAATTACGAACATACAATAGAGCAAACCTTACAAGTACTATATCAAGCTAGAGAAGGGAAATTACACGCAAGAATGTTAACGAACCAGCAACTCAGAGAAATAGTAAAAGAAGCTCAAAGTCATGTTGGCGAATTGGAATTTCCTATACACATAAGTAAGATCAATGTAGCAGCTTTAAGCAAAATATCTACTGTAAGTTTCTTAATGGATAAAGATAGACTAGTAATGGCTTTGGATATTCCTCTAATTTCCAAAGAAGAATATTTGATATATCGAATGCACGAACTCCCAGTATTGCAAAGCGGAAATTCTATAGGAAAGCGTGCATATGTATCTCCAAAAGCGCCATTTTTAATAATAGGAGGAGCAGAAAGAAAATATTTCTATATGAACCATGAACAAATTAGAGACTGTTATGTTGTAAATAATAAATATCTATGTTCTCCATCAGAAGTAATATTAGACTCAGTACTAACCCCAAGCTGCGAAACACAGCTATTGAAAGGCGCAAACAATAACATACTTAAAAATTACGATATTAGAATAACTAATAATCTACAACCTTATTGGCAACCTTTAAGAGCCATTGGAGGTTGGTTATTTTCGATAATAAAGGAAGAAACTGCACATATAATTTGTCCAAATAATTCAACCTCTTAACACGTAATAAAGGGAATAGGTATTATACAAATAGCCCAAGGTTGCAAATTGGAAACAGACGAATCATGGTTACCTACTCTTAACTATGTTCAAAATCCACAGCCATACTCCTGCGAACCAGAAATAGATTTAAAGTTAGAAATTGTAGCCCCAACTTTAGTAGGTTACAAAATTGAAAACTTAAAAGATGAAGAAAATATTCTTCCACATTTATGGGAAAGTAGAGATAGTGATTTAAAACTAGCTCAATTGGAAGCAGAGTTCAAACAGCAAAGTAAACATAAATTAGGACATAACAAAATAGATTATTTTAGTCCTTCTGCATTAGGAGTTTCTACTATACTACTAATAGTATTCATAATTTATGCTATTATTAAATGTACAAAAAGAACAAAAACAACATTACAAATAGGACTACCAGAAACAGGATTACGTCCAGTAGAAGTTCGAAACGGAGCTATATACGACCTTCCTTGCGTCAATACTCAGGAACAAATTCCTGCCAGTACAGGGCCTCCTCCAATAGCCCAACGAACGAAAACAGTAAATTACAACAGGACTAAGAATCCCTTTACGAGAACTAGAACTCCATCTTCAATACCTCTTCAAAACATAAAAGTGGCCTAAGAAGGAACGATTTTTCTTTCGAAATGAAAGAGAAAACGAGTATGTAAATAATACCTGTAAATATGAACTTATTAAAAATCTAACTTCAAATAATATATAGTTAACTAACAAATTTTTATATATACATTTAAATATTTATATCACATCCAGAATTCTAAATTATTTATTTTATACAAAGGAAATTTACTAACTAAATTAAGTTTTAGAATAAAATTATTTTATTGAAATACTTGGAAATTTTTTTTTTTAAATACTAAATTTTTTTTTTTCTAAACACTAACAATTTTGTCTATCTTTTATATTTTCATCGTACTAATAAAGGGAAAATAAATACAACGCAATATGAGGTAATTTTATTTTTATTTTTAATGCACTTAAAATAGGATGGGCTATACAAATAACAAGTGCTAACAGAAATGGGTTTTAATATGTATAAACATTTTTTTATTGTTTTATTCTTATTCATGTGGTTTGTTTTTCTTTTTGGTAACACAAATTGATAGAAGCAATGCTAGAGTGGAGTCCAAACTGCCTCTAGAGTCACATTCCACCTCGTCTCCCATCTTGGATGATATACGATTTACTCATCCTTAAGCTTCATTGAATTTTTGCACATAAATTAGCTGTAGTTTCTTATCTTCTGCAGCGTACCCTCTTGTTAGGGGCACATACGGCAGGTCTCCAAATTCACTAGAAGCAAAACAAAGCACATTCTATTAATCATACAATCATGGAAAATATTTTATAAAGGTACAATTAAAAGTAAAAGGGACTATACTAATAAAATAATTAATATTTCAAGACAATCTTAAGGACATTCAAAAAGGTTTTATCCAAAACATCACAAGACAATAAAAACTAATAATAACTCTAGAATTTTACGATTTTTGAAAATTTTTTTTTTTAATTTCATCTACAATCTAATATTTTATTTTCTATTTTCATACTTACACTACCACAGTGTTCCTATCCAAGCATCCTACAAGTGTAGACATTTTTTCTTCCGGTGCTACTAACACCCTGCTCGGATTTTGATAATGCTCATTGGCCCAATAACTCCGGACAAGGTAAATTAAATTCGCTGCATCCCACATATACTCTTGAAACCACCATTTGATAGATACAAGATGAATATTTTGTATAATATTATCAAATTTAATAATTAGTCTTTAAAATCAAAATATGTCGTGTATTTATTGCTCAAAAATAAAGTAATGTCCTATAGACATTTATACTCTTTAATAAAGAATATATAAGGTAGTTGGATTCTCTTTTATTCTAAATTATTATTTCAATTTATTGGCAGAGAGCCATATTTCATCCAAAATCGATTTAAATAAAATAGTTCAATTCAACAAATCAGTTCTAAAATGGTTTATTTATTCAATATAATCTTCAACTATTTCGTTTACACAATTCTAAACATTGATCTATTGATCTATTTATATTGATCTATAAACATTGATTTATTCAATTTAACATGCTTTTCATAATTCTTTAATATTCAGCAAATTAATGTATGTCAAGTGTAATGAGCTTCGTATTACTCACCTGAGAGATTTCGATAAATGTAATAATATTTCACAATCGTTGTTTAATATATTTCCGTCTACTTTGAATATCAAAATCAAAAATATGCAACTTAGAATAATTGTCTCACTTTCAACTCGAATATAACTTCTAACTTTATCTTCCTAGGAATCTCAACACAGAGATTCAACTTATTAGCTCTTGCTCAGAGCTTGAATCCAAAATCTTAATTCTACAGCTGTCCTTACGGAAATCAGCTGGCGACTGATACTTTTCATCACTTTTCGTGATCTTTTATATCTTACAGTATCGTTAAGAAATCATAATTGTTAGTTTGTTTCTCATTCGATTGCTGTAATTTCAACAAATTCGGAAGATTATTTGTTTTATATTTCACAAACCATAATCACAAATTTCGAAATTAGTTTATTCATCATGAAAGTGTAACTTGCTAAATATTAAGAACATGTTTATTTCTTAATCAATTTACCTAAGTTGCATTTTTCTGTGTTGATTAATTCTTTCTTTAATAATAAGATTTCGCATATGCTTGTTTTTAAATCTCTCAGAGAAGTTTTGACGAAGCATTTCTTAATGATTATTTTATCCGAAAATACAATGTAATTTTATAATATTGCGAAGACAATTTCTTTATGATGTAAAATGACCTAATTAATGTTTGTTTTTATGTATGAAGTATGTGAAACTCGTAATAATTAAAATTGAATTTAATTTGATGAATAACAAATAAATTCCCAAAAAAAAAATAAAAATGACCAATAGTCATACATGACAAATGCCCCTCTTTTATATGCTGACGTCCCTTGGCAGCATGCAAGTGTGATGTAGTTGCGTCTTGGATGCAGTCCGAATTCTTCGTTTTTTAAATTAGTCCATAGGACTTTACATGATTTAATGAAATTAATACAATGTTACATGAAAAAATGCTGGAAAATAATAAACATATTGATTATATATGGAAATTGATTTCAATTATTCGTTACTATAACTTTGTCTGAAACTGCTATCTTTCTTATAACTCGAAAATTTAAACTGTAATTGAAATCAATTCTATAGTTTGAAAATCTCATTTCAATTTGCAATAACAAAAGGTAGAGAAAAAAAAAATGTTACTTGTCCTCATAAAGAAAAAAAAAAAATAAGCTAAAAGAATTTAATTGGAATAATTTTAATTTAATTGTAATTGGCTAAATGATGTAAACCTTTAAATTCCGTTTGTAAACAAACTTCTGATTTCTTTAAATTTAAGAGAATTTCTGAATGCTTTTTAGCATCACTAATTTTAGATAAAAAGGTTTATATCCTTTATCATTTCTAGAAACAGAGTAATGAAAAGAAAAATAAAATATTTGAAGCTGAAGTAGCAATATTGAAAATAGAAAATAAAATAGAATAAGGACGTGTTAATCAGAATAATGTCCTTATTGCTGCCCCCCTTTTTGAAAAAAATTTTTGAGAAAAATAAAATATTAAAAAAAAAAATTTCCATGAATTGTCCCTCTTTTTTTTTTGAAAAAAATTTTTTGAGAAAAATAAAATATTTGAAAAGAAAATTTCCATGAATTGTCCCTCTTTTTTTTGAAAAAAATTTTTGAGAAAAATAAAATATTGGAAAAGAAAATTGCCATGAATTGTCCCTCTTTTTTTTGAAAAAAATAAAATATTTGAAAAGAAAATTTCCATGAATTGTCCCTCTTTTTTTGAAAAAAAAAATTTTTGAGAAAAATAAAATATTAAAAAAAAGAAAATTTCCATGAATTGTCCCTCTTTTTTTTGAAAAAAAAATTTTTGAGAAAAATAAAATATTTAAAAAGAAAATTTCCATGAATGCCCCCCTTTTTGAAAAAAAAACCAATTTTGAGAAAATATAAAATTGTGAAAAAAAATCTTTCATGTCTTGATGAAAATAAATGAGGACATAATTATTAAGACATAACTGATGCTCTTCTTTTCGTGAACTCATTTTTTATAATTTCATAATTTCTCATGATTGCAAAAAAAATTTGTACGAGCTGTTAGGTATATAAGCAGGGTAATTATTGTAAAATTTACTGAGATTGACTTGTGCCTTTTTCGTATTAAAACGTCTCGTCGTTAAATCAAATTCGGGAAAAATGTCTGTGGTTAGTGAGTGTGATCTTCTCCAGAAGGACTTCTCAATGATGGAGATAAATACTCCTGATGAAGATTTGTTTCTTAAAGAGAAACAATTAAAAAATGTATATGCTCAAATGGAGCAGTTATGTTTGGGACAGCCTGGGTAAGTGGTATTTAGTTTTTAAAGTATTGAATATAATTAGAATTTTGAATTTGATGTTTATTAATAAAAATATAACAGATATTTAAAAAGAGAAAGAGAGAAAAAAAAAATATTAATTTACATATTCTATGATTTGTTAATATAGGTGTATGACATTACTCGAAGATTGGACTCCGGCTCCGATTAGAAACTTTCCAGGACACCACTGGCCTTTAGATGTAGAGGCCAAAAATAAAAAAACTAAACCATTCCCTTCTGTCTATTGGTTTCAAGAGTATATGTGGGATGCAGCGAATTTAATTTACCTTGTCCGGAGTTATTGGGCCAATGAGCATTATCAAAATCCGAGCAGGGTGTTAGTAGCACCGGAAGAAAAAATGTTTACACTTGTAGGATGCTTGGATAGGAACACTGTGGTAGTGTAAGTATGAAAATAGAAAATAAAATATTAGATTGTAGATGAAATTAAAAAAAAAATTTTTTAAAAATCGTAAAATTCTAGAGTTATTATTAGTTTTTATTGTCTTGTGCTGTTTTGGATAAAACCTTTTTGAATGTCCTTAAGATTGTCTTGAAATATTAATTATTTTATTAGTATAGTCCCTTTTACTTTTAATTGTACCTTTATAAAATATTTTCCATGATTGTATGATTAATAGAATGTGCTTTGTTTTGCTTCTAGTGAATGTCGAGACCTGCCGTATGTGCCCCTAATAAGAGGGTACGCTGCAGAAGATAAGAAACTACAGCTAATATATGTGCAAAAATTCAATGAAGCTTAAGGATGAGTAAATCGTATATCATCCAAGATGGGAGACGAGGTGGAATGTGACTCTAGAGGCAGTTTGGACTCCACTCTAGCATTGCTTCTATCAATTTGTGTTACCAAAAAGAAAAACAAACCACATGAATAAGAATAAAACAATAAAAAAATGTTTATACATATTAAAACCCATTTCTGTTAGCACTTGTTATTTGTATAGCCCATCCTATTTTAAGTGCATTAAAAATAAAAATAAAATTACCTCATATTGCGTTGTATTTATTTTCCCTTTATTAGTACGATAAAAATATAAAAGATAGACAAAATTGTTAGTGTTTAGAAAAAAAAAAATTTAGTATTTAAAAAAAAAAATTTCCAAGTATTTCAATAAAATAATTTTATTCTAAAACTTAATTTAGTTAGTAAATTTCCTTTGTATAAAATAAATAATTTAGAATTCTGGATGTGATATAAATATTTAAATGTATATATAAAAATTTGTTAGTTAACTATATATTATTTGAAGTTAGATTTTTAATAAGTTCATATTTACAGGTATTATTTACATACTCGTTTTCTCTTTCATTTCGAAAGAAAAATCGTTCCTTCTTAGGCCACTTTTATGTTTTGAAGAGGTATTGAAGATGGAGTTCTAGTTCTCGTAAAGGGATTCTTAGTCCTGTTGTAATTTACTGTTTTCGTTCGTTGGGCTATTGGAGGAGGCCCTGTACTGGCAGGAATTTGTTCCTGAGTATTGACGCAAGGAAGGTCGTATATAGCTCCGTTTCGAACTTCTACTGGACGTAATCCTGTTTCTGGTAGTCCTATTTGTAATGTTGTTTTTGTTCTTTTTGTACATTTAATAATAGCATAAATTATGAATACTATTAGTAGTATAGTAGAAACTCCTAATGCAGAAGGACTAAAATAATCTATTTTGTTATGTCCTAATTTATGTTTACTTTGCTGTTTGAACTCTGCTTCCAATTGAGCTAGTTTTAAATCACTATCTCTACTTTCCCATAAATGTGGAAGAATATTTTCTTCATCTTTTAAGTTTTCAATTTTGTAACCTACTAAAGTTGGGGCTACAATTTCTAACATTAAATCTATTTCTGGTTCGCAGGAGTATGGCTGTGGATTTTGAACATAGTTAAGAGTAGGTAACCATGATTCGTCTGTTTCCAATTTGCAACCTTGGGCTATTTGTATAATACCTATTCCCTTTATTACGTGTTAAGAGGTTGAATTATTTGGACAAATTATATGTGCAGTTTCTTCCTTTATTATCGAAAATAACCAACCTCCAATGGCTCTTAAAGGTTGCCAATAAGGTTGTAGATTATTAGTTATTCTAATATCGTAATTTTTAAGTATGTTATTGTTTGCGCCTTTCAATAGCTGTGTTTCGCAGCTTGGGGTTAGTACTGAGTCTAATATTACTTCTGATGGAGAACATAGATATTTATTATTTACAACATAACAGTCTCTAATTTGTTCATGGTTCATATAGAAATATTTTCTTTCTGCTCCTCCTATTATTAAAAATGGCGCTTTTGGAGATACATATGCACGCTTTCCTATAGAAATTCCGCTTTGCAATACTGGGAGTTCGTGCATTCGATATATCAAATATTCTTCTTTGGAAATTAGAGGAATATCCAAAGCCATTACTAGTCTATCTTTATCCATTAAGAAACTTACAGTAGATATTTTGCTTAAAGCTGCTACATTGATCTTACTTATGTGTATAGGAAATTCTAATTCGCCAACATGACTTTGAGCTTCTTTTACTATTTCTCTGAGTTGCTGGTTCGTTAACATTCTTGCGTGTAATTTCCCTTCTCTAGCTTGATATAGTACTTGTAAGGTTTGCTCTATTGTATGTTCGTAATTGTCTAATTGATGTTTCCATTTGGTTACAGTATCTGATAACCATGCTGTATAATTGATGTTCACTATTTTATCTTCTGCTTGCATAAGATGATCTTGAATAGCATTTAGTCGTCCTAAATGAATTACAGAGTTGTTGTGTTGTTCTTCCGCAATATGGTATAAATTTTGTATTTCTGCTCTTACTACATGAGTTTGTTCTCCAACTAGATGAGAAATATTTCTTTGTGCTTCATTTAATTCATAAAGAGCATCTCTGTATTTATCTCCATCATCATAGGTTAAAATACCTGTAACAGGTCCTAATATTTTCCCTATAAAACCAAACCAAGGAGTGTCTCGTTTTTTAATTGATTTACTAAGAGGTTTTTGGGTTTCTGTAAGGCTGGATTCTCGTAACTCCTTTAGGACGTCTTGTAATTGTGCCAACTGGTCTTCCACTAGACGTATCCTTCCTTTTATAGTATGGATATCCAGAAAATTTTCACAATCTGCTCTGTTAATAGTTTTGCAAGGTATAATCAAATTCCGATAGTTGTCCACTAAGCGTGGCAATTGCTCAGTGAATTTTTCCAAATTTAATATTACAGCCGTTCACCACATGCTTTCTATTTGATGTAGATTGGATTTTAATTCATAGTATAAACCTGTGCTTTTTTTAAAAGGTAATATTCTTATACTGTCTGTTTCTTGTCGTATATTATTCCCAATAATGCTTAGGATTAGCATTTCCAAAGTCAAAATGCCTATTTCCATTTTGTTGTCTTCTGTAACATACATAAATTCTCTTGTAAGTTATTTTGCTCGTTTTGAGAAATAAAACAAGAACAACAACAAAAATAAGAACAATATTATTTTATGCTACTTTTAGCAAGCTTGTCTGCTTCTTCATTGCCTACAATGTTACTATGTCCTAGTTCATAGATTAGTTCTAGAGTTAAACCTATTGCCCCACTTTTTTTTTTTCAAAGGCTTGTTTGTTAGTCACTTCGCGTTTCCTACTGGTTTTCCATCCATTAATTTCTCATCTTGGTAGCCATTTCTCTATGCTTTCGATCGCAAATTTTGAGTCTGAATGAATTCTAATTTTTCTGTATCCTAAATTTTTTACAATTTCAATAGCCCGTTCAATAGCTTCAATTTCGGCGCTATTATTTGAATGTTTATTTCTAGCTTTTTCACTGACATTACATGGATGTTTGTGGTTGAACCATATTCCTATACCAGCTTGTGCTTGTTCTTTTCCATTTGCTTTGCAAGCTCCTTCGGTGTAAACATGAACAAAACCTTGATCATCTATTTGTAGATTTTCATAGATAAGTTGTCATAAATATGCTCTCTTCACTTGATCCTTGTGTTTTCTAAATCTTTTCCTTTCTGCATCGCTCAAGATTAGATTATTCTTTTCTGTGATTCCTACTACTTCATAGGGACCATGATAATATGGTGAAAATTTCCCTGTTCTAACCTCTTCTTTAACGTCTACTAAATCTCCTATTTCTATGTCCAGTGGTCTGGAAGATTTATCGTACTTCTCTTTTTGGGTTTCCTTAGCTTTGATGAGATTTTTCGCTACTATGTTCCTTATTTCGATGAGTCTTGTAATTAATTCTCTTAAATAAGTTTCATAAGTTTGTAGTTTTTGCTCTGATGGAAAAGAGATGGGAGTCCTGGCAATTCTTCCAAAAGCTACTTCAAAGGGAGTAAATTTCGTAGCTTCATGTACAGAAGTATTATATGCGAACATTGCATATGGTAAAAGCTCATCCCAATCATCCGAAGATTTTGCATATTGCCTAATAAAATCTGCTAGTACAGCATGATTACGTTCCAATCCTCCGTTCGTCTGAGGCCGATACGCTGTAGTTGCGACTTGGTTGACCTTGAATAATCTTGCTAAGTGTCTAAGCATATTACTAGTAAAAGTTCTGCCTTGATCCGTTAATATACATCTTGGTGCTCCATGAACCAAAAATAGTTTAGTGGCTATTGCATGTGCTATAGTAGTAGCACTAATATCTGGTACAGCTACAAAAATGCAATATTTGCTTAACTGATCTTGCATAGTGAGTATATGACAATTGCCATTTAAAGTTGTGGGTAGTTTCCCAACTGTATCTAAGGATACTTTGTCAAATACATCTAAGGGTGTGTCAGTTATTATCATTGGTTCTTTATTTTTAATTCTGACTATTTTCTTTTGAGCACAACTTCGACATTTTCTTATATATTCAATTATTTCCTGTCTTAATCCTGGCCAGTTAAATCTTTCTCTAATTCTATGATAAGTTTTATTTACACCTTTGTGTCCAGCTATTATACTATCATGATACTCAGCTATTATTTTAGCTCTTTGTTCTTCAGGAGGAATAGTATTTTCGCCGTAACATACCTTGAATTTAATTTCATTGTTTTTAAAGATTGTAGCAATTTCATTTATCCAATTAGGATCCATTTCATTCAAAAAAACATCGTTTCGTGGAATGCGCACCCTTTTTATCCCTGAATCTAGCAATGTCTTCTTTAAGTTGCATAATATTTTCCTAAAATTATCTACTTTTAGTTCTTCATAAAAGGTTTTCTTAACTATAACTGTGTAAATAAAATATTTTCCCCTGCTGGTGATTAGTATTTTATCCTACTTAGGGTTTCCTACTTTTCATTTCTAAAAGGTCTATTGCACCTATTGCTACCATTTGCTTGCTTGTTGTAAAGCTTAGTTCCAAATCAGCTGACATAAAATGTACATAGTTGTCTCTAGTACTAGTAATTGATTCTCGACCATATTCTAATATTTCCATCCTATTCAGAGAGTTTTCAACTTCCAACTCCTTATCATTCTTATCTATAATGTCTCCATATTCCATATGTGGCATTTCAATTCCTTATCCTATACTCGGTCTATTAATTGCTGTTTTGTTTTCTGCTTGTACTGCTTTTTGTTCTTTTATCAAAGTTTCTAATTATCATTCGTTTTCTCTTGTCTTCCAATTCTGATTCTTGTTCGGCTTCTTCTAATATTATTCCTCTGTCAAATGGTGTAGATCTAGCTTGTGGCTTCTTCATTTTCCTTCGGGTTTTCCGATAATCCTGGTAACCATCGATTTATTTTTCCCGGTTTACATATAAATTCGTATTGGTAATCTTCTAAACTAAGTAACCATTTTGTCATTCGTATAGTAGGCTTATTCCCATTGTCCACTATTTTGAGAGGTTCGTGATCACAAGAAAGTACAAATTTTGTTCCGTAAATAAAGGGTCTAAAATGTTCCAAGGCTTGAACGACTGCTAAACATTCTTTTTCCGTATGATCGTAATTTTCTTCAGCGCCTACTAATGTTTTTGAAAAATATGCTACCGGGAGGTCAATACCGTCTTTTTCTTGTGTTAACACAGCACTTACTGCGTGTTCGGAAGCATCTGTTGTTACTCGAAACATTTTGTTAAAATCAGGATGCTGTAAGATGGGATCTTGACATAACGCCATTTTTAATTTATTAAAACTTTTCTTTTCTTCTGTTCCCCAAATAAATTTTTGTTCTTTCTTTAATAAATTGTATAGCGGTTTTGCTATTTTAGCATATCCCTCTATGAATCGTCGATAGTATCCTGTTATACCCAAAAATTCTTTAATAGACTTTGCTCTGGTAGGTTGTGGGAAATCTTTTATGGCTTCTAACTTCTTGGGGTCTGCACGTATTCCTTCTGGTCCTATTACATGTCCCAAATACGATACTTCTTTACATAGAAAAGCACATTTTTCTGGTTGTAACGCTAATTTAGCTTTACTTAACCTTTCTAACAATCTGATTATAGTTTTATCATGCTCTTCCAAGGTTTCTGAAAAAAACTATAATATCATCTAAATAAACAAATAGTTCCGCTCCTTGTAACCCAGCCACCACATTATCCATAAGACGTTGAAAAGTAGCTGCAGCATTTTTAATTCCCATTGGCATACGTTTATATTGGTAATGTCCTCTACCTGAGGAAAAGGCAGTTTTATGCTGGTCCTCTTCTGCAGTTCCAATTTGGTGATATCCCATGGCTAAATCAAATACTGAAAAATATCTTGCTCTTCCCAGACGCTCTAATATAGAATTTATTAGAGGCATGGGGTAACTTTCCCCTACCATTTTATTATTTATCGCTCTAAAGTCTATTACCAAACGCCATTTTTTATTTCCTTGAGCATCAGCTTTTTTTGGAACTATCAATACTGGAGAATTATAATTTGATTTTAAATCTGTAATTAAATCTTCATTGTACATTTTTTCTATTAATTGTTTCCCAGCTTCTTCATATTCAGGTGTCTGCCTATATTGTTTACATTTTACTGTAATTTCATCTGTGGTGGGGATTAGATGAGTAACTAGAGGAGTTACGGGTAATTTATCTCCTGGCAAATAAAACCTTTCCTGTCCCATTTTTACCCATTTCTTTACATAATTTTTCTCTTCTTGATTTAAATGTTCTAATTTTAATTTTTCCCAGATAAGTTTCACTCTTTTTTTTGCGATTTCAGTATTTTCATTATCATAACATTTTCCTGAGGCTAAGTAATCATATGGTAAAATTTCCTGTGGTTGTATAGTGACATTTATATCTTTTTCTGTGCTATTTATTGCTCTGATCCTGCAATGTCCTTGTTCTTGTTTTACCAACGCTTCTCCCATAAATAATCCTTTTTTTAACTCCAATCTCGGTAAATAACCCTCCTTTAAATTTGTATTTTGTACTGGGATCTCTATTATTTGCCTTGATCGAGCTTTGATTCTTAATATTCTTGGTACTGGTTTGACCTCTTTTTCTAAAGATTTACTCGCTCGTAGAGATTCAGCATCCACAAAAGGTATAGGATTTACTTGCCTAGACTGTACAAGTAATGCATTATAAAAAAAAGAAATGTTAGATCTTTCTTCTCTTAAAAAAGGTCTTCCTAATATTCCCACGGAAGTAATAGGAAAATTTGAGTCTACCACATGAAAGAGGTTTTTCTTTCCAAAAATAGTAATTTCCACCGTTCCAAGAGTATAAACTTTCGTTGCTGCTATACCCGTAATATATGCTATATCCCTTCTATCAATAACAACTTCCTTATTTAATGCTACATCCTTTATTACATTTATATCAGCTCCAGTATCTATAAAAAAATTAGCCTTCCCTTCGACTAACTCCTCACCATCTAATAGCACTACTGGCGATTCATTTCCTATTTCGTTGATTAAGTAGACTGCTGGGGTTCTCTGAATCTCAATACTCCTGGACGCGCCTGGCTGCTCAAGTCCGAGAGCGCGTCTGTCGTTCGAACTTGATTCCCGTTTAAAAAACCGATTTTCCTATTTTCTCTTTCTACATTGTTTTGTTCATTATTTAAGTGATGATGCATACCCATATTGTCTCTACCATTGTTGTACGGGTTTCTCCAATTACTATTTATCTGTACCCTTTGGTTCCCCGTATATCCATTTCCTTGGAATCTATCATCTATCCTCTGATATCTGCCATGATAATTGCGATAACTCCCCGGCATGTATTCCTTTCTTTCTAAGGGTTGAAAATTTCCTGCTCTTTGAGAATTTTCTCTTTCATATCGTCTTCCATCATTAAATGGTCTTCTCTCTTCAATTCTATGTTGAGTGTGGTATGTGGAATAACCTCTTTGTTCCAAATGGCCATTCACTTCTTGCGCATGTTTAGCATAATTTACTGCCTGTTCTAAAGTTGTAGGATCTTTAGTATCTACTATAGACGAAATTTCGTCTGGTAAAGCACGAACAAATGATCGTAGAGCAATGTCATTTACTGTCAACATTACCTGTTTGACAGTTTCATTCTCATATTTGGCATGTAATGCGGCTCTAGCGCCACTGATGTAACCTTGTAGACGGTCATTCAAATCATTGACATTTTCTCCTCTGAACATCCGCAAATCCATTATTTCCCTTAAATATTTTTCATACGGCAAACCTGGCGCGAATCTTTCCTTTAATAAATCTATTAAATCTGTTAGCTTTTGAAATGACTTATTCCTAGTACAATCACGCGCATTTCCTGATAACTTACTCAAGACTGCAGTTGTCAAAGACATTTCGCAGGAAGGAGTGACATAGGACGATGCGTTCACTATGTCTTGTATAAAATCTCGTACTGGCATATTTTTACCATCAAAAACGGGTATGTGATTCGCTGCTTGTTGAATAGCAAGTGAATCTGCTATTGATTGAGCTGCCATTATGGCTGCATTTTCAGAATTTATTTCAGTCATATTCCTAGCAGTCCTAACACTTGGTAAAAATCCTAAATCCGTTCGATTACTATAGACTTCAACCAAAGTGGATGCATTTAAATTATCTTGTCTTTCTTGTTCAAAAGGGTTAGAACGATTATGTAGATTTCTATTTTCATTCCCATTTCCACCCCCTGGATTTCCTTCTTGATTAAGTGTTTCGGGCATAATGGTTTAAATTAAATACGGATTTCTATTAATTTAGTGGTAGCTGTAAATTCACGGACGGAATTCCTAAAGTCCCAAAATAAGAACTAATTAACGGGTGTGAGATCCAACCGTAGCACCCTGCAGATTTCCACCCCACGATCACTAATTTTTTTACTTTCTTGATTTCTTAAAATTGGTTCAATAACTTGGAAATAAGTTTCACGACCTTCTAATTTTATCTCTATTCCTCCCACTACGTAAAATGATTTTCCCAATAATTCAACTCTTTCCGGATTACACGGCCGAAATTCTACTTTTAAAAGCGAAGCTGCGATGTAGTTGTGTTTTTCTAAGGTAGTAATGTAAAACTCAGCGTTACTTAATTCGATACTTCTCGATCTCAAATTAACTCTCGTTATTCCTGGTATTTGCTCGGGTATTACTTCATTAAATAGAAAGAAAGACATCTAATAGATATACACAAGGAAAACAATACTATTTAAAGTAAATAAAATAACGAAAAACTCTTGAGTCAAAAAAAAAAATTTTAAATCTGAGAATAATAAATACTTCCTTTTATTTCAATGAATTACGATAAGTTATTTTTATTCATTCTTTTCCTTATTCCGTTTTGCAACCCGATCTGATTTACACAATTTTTCGAAGTTCAAGTTCTTTTACTGAGTTCGTTTCTCACTTCCTTTTTATTGATTTCAACACTTTATTAAACTATTGCAATTTCATTTAATATTTTATTGTCCATTTGTTCGTGCCTTTAAATGATTCAGCTACTTCCGCGATCACTTCTGATTTCGCAAGGACTGTCTCGCGACGCGTAACTCGACACCGTTTCACGTTACACACTCCCAGAGTTCATTGTCTTTAAAATTCAAGTTCAAATATTATTTCACTTATTTGTCTTCAAAATATTTGACTACTTTATTTCCAACGTTTACAACTGTTTTATTCCTTTTGCTCGATTCTTTATTATTGTCTGTTCTTGAAACATATACCAGATTTTATTTTCACAATCAATTCAAAAATTAATTATTTAGTCCTCTCACTTACCCAAGTGGCTAATTCACTTCCGGTAAGATTATTTAACTCGAGGAAAATCACGTTTTGTTGAGGTAGCCAGAGCTTGCCGTTGCAAGGGTAGTACCATACTACATTCGACTTTAGCAAACACAAAAATCCTGCCTATCTACCCGCACTTTTTCTGATTTATTCCTGAAATATTTATTTATAAAACACAACAATTATCATCAATAAACATAAATAACCTTAATTCAGAATTCATTCAGTTGCAATATATTATCAGTGTTCTCATTTGATAGTGTATAGTGTACCTACAATCATTTCTCATAAAATTGAAAATTTTAGCAAACCCAAATTTTAGACAAAATAAACAAAGAAAATCCCACCGCTGCCACCATTTGATAGATACAAGATGAATATTTTGTATAATATTATCAAATTTAATAATTAGTCTTTAAAATCAAAATATGTCTTGTATTTATTGCTCAAAAATAAAGTAATGTCCTATGGACATTTATACTCTTTAATAAAGAATATATAAGGTAGTTGGATTCTCTTTTATTCTAAATTATTATTTCAATTTATTGGCAGAGAGCCATATTTCATCCAAAATCAATTTAAATAAAATAGTTCAATTCAACAAATCAGTTCTAAAATGGTTTATTTATTCAATATAATCTTCAACTATTTCGTTTACACAATTCTAAACATTGATCTATTGATCTATTTATATTGATCTATAAACATTGATTTATTCAATTTAACATGCTTTTCATAATTCTTTTATATTTAGCAAATTAATGTATGTCAAGTGTAATGAGCTTCGTATTACTCACCTGAGAGATTTCGATCAATGTAATAATATTTCACAATCGTTGTTCAATATATTTTCGACTACTTCGAATATCAAAATCAAAAATATGCAACTTAGAATAATTGTCTCACTTTCAACTCGAATATAACTTCTAACTTTATCTTCCTAGGAATCTCAACACAGAGATTCAACTTATTAGCTCTTGCTCAGAGCTTGAATCCAAAATCTTAATTCTACAGCTGTCCTTACGGAAATCAGCTGGCGACTGATACTTCTCATCACTTTTCGTGATCTTTTATATCTTACAGAATCGTTAAGAAATCATAATTGTTAGTTTGTTTCTCATTCGATTGCTGTAATTTCAACAAATTCGGAAGATTATTTGTGTTATATTTCACAAACCATAATCACAAATTTCGAAATTAGTTTATTCATCATGAAAGTGTAACCTGCTAAATATTAAGAACATGTTTATTTCTTAATCAATGTACCTAAGTTGCATTTTTCTGTATTGATTAATTCTTTCTTTAATAATAAGATTTCGCATATGCTTGTTTTTAAATCTCTCAGAGAAGTTTTGGCGAAGCATTTCTTAATGATTATTTTATCCGAAAATACAATGTAATTTCATAATATTGCGAAGACAATTTCTTTATGATGTAAAATGACCTAATTAATGTTTGTTTTTATGTATGAAGTATGTCAAACTCGTAATAATTAAAATTGAATTTAAATTGATGAATAACAAATAAATTCCCAAAAATTTGTTTTGAATTCTAATAAATTTTTAATTAACTTAATTTAATTAATACACTTATTTGAGTTTCAACAATTAACTAAATTTACAAGCGTACATTTGCATGCTCGTATTTGTACTAATATTAACCCTAACCTATAAATTGCGAACAATTAATAATAAAATGAATTTAACTAATGTACAGAATTGAAATTTATATTTTTACTTACTTTTGACGTTAATTGAATCGTTGTGGATTTCTGAAATACATAAAATTTTCAGCACTAGTAATAACATTATTTGTTGAAATATTTCACTGATGATTAATTTATTAAATCTAAGAATGACCAAATTTGGTTTATTTAAGTTAATATTATAAAGTTTATTTGGAGAATGGAAAGTTAGATTTAAATTTTATGGTAAAAATTTTCTGTTTCTGTAAAGATTATTAGTTTCGAAAGCTTTTTAGAAAAGGGAGTTCAAAGGCCATTCTTAGGTTCAATGTTCCGAGCAGAGGAAATCTTTATGGTTTTCAGCTGCCAATCTTTGTCGCCTAGGCTATCTAAGAGGCCAGACCCTCGGGAAACCAGGGCCCACGTACCGTAATGTTTAGAGATATATTTGAAATGCTTAGGTTTTTTTTCAACATGCGTTTTGAATTGCCCCAATTCTGGAAGCAGTGATTGCTAGCTGCATCTTGGGTTATCATTTATAACCGGCAAGCTGTTAACCTTTTTATGATAGGGTCTAGTTATTTTTTAGAAAATAAGAGTTCGTGTGCATCTATGAGAGCTGCACGTGCATTCTTATTTCATGGGAAAGTTTAGATTTCAGTTTAATTTATGTTTCCGAATAACCCTGGGGGTACTTACAGTTCGAAAAATAAACGGATAAGTTTTTCTATGAAAGTAATCAACAGAGTGAAAAGAAAGGGGAAAGAGCACTTGGTCACATTGAGGCCAAAAATAAGATAAAAATATTTTGTTTTTAGTTTAATGTGTAAAACTAGAAATAAGAATATAAAAGATTTTTTTTATACTATATATACGCAGGATGTTACACCCCCACCGTAAAATGGTTGCTGGAAGGTGAAATTTTGGAAGCAACCATCCTCTGTGTAGAAAGGAAGGATGATTGTTGTTCGGATAAGTTTTTCTATGAAAGTAATCAACAGAGTGAAAAGAAAGGGAAAAGAGCACTTGGTCACATTGAGGCCAAAAATAAGATAAAAATATTTCGTTTTTAGTTTAATGTGTAAAACTAGAAATAAGAATATAAAAGATTTTTTTTATACTATATATACCCCCACCGTAAAATGGTTGCTAAAAGGTGAAATTTTGGAAGCAACCATCCTCTGTGTAGGAAGGAAGAATGATTGTTGTTCGCGTCTCACATTAAATGAAAGATATAGTTATGCGGACGTATAGTTTTACGTATATATATCCACTAAACCATAGGATAAAGCTTATCAGCATGAACTCGATCAGTTGGATTAGTTGTCAATGTTGCCATTGATGATTCTGGTGTGGTTATCGACTGCTGCTGAGACGTAACGGTTTGGTTTTAGTTCGAAGTTTTGGTTGATAATGGAATAGTTATCTTAGTATCTTGATTCTCGTCTTTTCTAGTTTCTTCAACTTGCACGGTTGTATGGAATTTTGATCTAGCAAGTTCAACAACTCGAGTATCCGCGTATGTTCCTCCCCTTGGTTCTTCTGGAGGTGGTCTGGGTTCATTGGATAAATGTACTAAAAGGTGAGCGATGGACCTGAAGATTGCTCCTAATAGATGGACTGACCATCCGTATATGGAATGTAAAGTGTAGCCGTGTACAATTACATCTACTACTATTTTGATAAGGTTGATGATAGTCAAAATATCAAATATTCCGGCACTAATAGTACCGAAAGTAAGCATTTTACTCCATAATTTATCCCATGTGTTTTCTACGAATTTGTCCATGACATCTTCGTTGAGTAATCTCAGGATGCTACCATCAGAATTATAAGTTGTATGTCCGTCAAGTCCTCTAGCTAAATCATTCAGCATAGCTGGCCTCTCAACAGGAAACATAAGAATATCTCTCATGCTGTCCAATTCAGAATCACTATAAATACCACTGGTTGCGAGGTTAGAAGGTTCGGTATATTCCCAAGTGTTTGGTTTACTTGGTTCGATTTCTCCAGGCTTTTGTACTTCGGTAGGTTCAGGTAAAATTTTGTACCATTTATCTACAACTTGGAAGATTACTGGAAGGAGTCTATTGCAGGTGATTTCAGTTCCTTTATTTTTAAGAATGTGTGTTCTAGGAGTCATATAGAAAGTTTTATTGTTTCTAGTTACCTGGAGTTCACTGAAGCATGATGTGGAACGTTCAATCTTCACTTCAACAGGAACACATTTGACGATATGTACCACTTCTCCAGCTGCTAGAGCCACATATCCTGGTCCTTTCATGATGTCATAGGCAAATTGGTCAGGAGCTTGGGTGGCAAGGCTTAAAGAATTTCTCAGGGTTTTTCTTTCGACATTAAATTTCTGGGTAATAACATCCCGGTATAAAAGTCTAATTGGAGTTTTTATATGTTTTTCTACATAGACGAACTTTGAGTTTACATAGGCGAATATGTCTAAATTTGATAAGGATATTTTTTTGTGTACCGCAAAGCTTTCTCCTTTAGTGGTTTCGAAAATCACTAATTTTGGGTGCTCTGTTTTTGTAATTTCATAACCGCAGACAGAATCTTTACTTTTAGCCGTTAATGCAACCGTAATGTCTTGTGAATTTATAGAAAAAACTTGCTGGGATTTTTCAGAATTTAATTCAGTGATTTTATTGCCATAAACCTTATATAAGATGCTAAATTTATTGAATTTACAATGATCAATGGTCAATGGGTTCCAAAAGGTATAACCTCCTTCTGAATCTATGCATTGACCTTCGGAGAGAGGGCATACTGTACCGGAGCGTAAATGGACAGTGTTGGAAGAAAGTTTAACTCTTCCAGTAAATTCTGTTAAAGTAACTTTTACTAAAGCTTGTACTACTACATTATACCAAGTACCAAAATGGTCTGAATAGCTTGCTCCGGTGCAATCTCCATCTCCTAGGGTATGACCTGCTAAATTTAAAGACGAACTAACAGTTTGGTTAACTTTTAATTTGTGAATTGTATGGCTAGTGGTGATAACTAAACTACCTGTCTAAAAAGCATCATCGCACACACGCTTATCTACATCTTTAATATACTCATCCATACCGCCATTCGTAAGTCCAAAATGAGAAAACATTCCACAATAATATATGTTTCTCTTTACTTCGATTTTACATTGTTTGACATGAATATCGTTAAATTCGTTTATCTGTAGTAATTGAAGATAGGTCCTTGTAACATTGACTGGTTTATCCGGAATATCACATTCTCCCACATCGAGAAGTGATAAGGTCGTAATATTAAGGTTCCTGGTACCACAGTCATAACCTATTAGACTATAAGAAGAGTCTAATAAAAAGAGAAAAATTACGAGTACACCATTCATCTGTAACACACAAGCAAAGTTTTAGATAATGTCATTAAGTTTTAGGTTCCTTAGATGGTTTGTTGTTTTTGATCTGGTTAATATAAGAAATACGTAAGCGATTCATATGTACTATTTTACTGGATTTGAGCATACTTATACGAGCATTAGTTTTATTAATAATTTCTAGAATTTTATGGGGACCTGTGTAGTGGTCACCGAATTTCTTGGGATTTGGTCCTTTAAGAAGGTACACATAGTCTCCAACTTTAAAATTTCTGGGATTTATGTGTCGATCGTAATACTTCTTTGATCTTTCTTTTGCGTTAAGTAAATTATCGTAAACTAATGATCTAATCCCATGGAGTCTAGTAACTAAATCTACTATATAATTTGTATAGGTTGGTACAACATCTGCCTTTCGCAGTGGTTCACTGGAGGGCAATCGAGCAAGTTTACCAAATACATCTTCATAAGGTGTATGTTTTGTACTTTCAGAAACACAGGTGTTATAGTTAAGCATAGCAATATCTACCCACTTATCCCATTCATTATCAGCTGTAGCATATTGTTTAAGGAATTCGCGTAAGGCGTGATGTGAGCGTTCTAATGAACCGTTTGATTAGGGATGGAAAGCAGTAGTTCTGACTTTTTTAATTTTAAAACGTTTGGCAACTCGTTTCATTAATTTACTTAGAAAATTTTTACCTTGGTCTGTAAGTATAATACGCGGAGCTCCGAATACGCAAATGAATTTTTTAATAAATGCATCAGCTATAGTGGATGCTACTGTATCTTCCAAAGATACGGCTAAACGAAATTTGGATAATTGATCTTGCATTGTTAGAATATATTCATTACCGTTTTTGGTTTTCTGTAATGGACCAACTACATCTAAAGCTAATTTATCAAAGACAGTCCCTGAGGTGTCTGTGATTATCATTGGTTGCTTAGTCTTAAGACATACCAATTTCTTTAGTTGACAATTCAAACATTGTTAAATTCTTCGCTGAATATCATCTTTCAAGTTAGACCAATAATATCTATGTTTTATGCGATTATAGGTTTTGGTAACGCCTCTATGACCGCCAATGGGTGAGGTATGGAGTTCCTAAAAAATTTCATCTCTTTTTTCGGGTGGCACGAATTGAAGAGTACCGTTACAAATTAAGATTTTAATAGGATCATTTTGGAATAGTATATTATGCATCAAGGGAGGGAAGTCCGTGTTTTTTTATCAAGCACAAATGTTCGAAGAACGAGTGTAGCACGAGCATTGTGCGAGACAAAAAATCGGCCTCCCGAGGTGCATATGCTATTTTCTATCACTGCTAAGAAGTTTTTTTACCTCTAACGTTCACTGACCTAAAAACTGTGAGTTCTGCCCCGCTTAAGGCGAACGAAAACACGAGGTTTTCGTGCATGTGTGGTAGAAAACTAATTTAAGAATATTTACAATTTCAGACCAAGCTAGACCCTCAATTCTAGGGCTTTTGGAGATACTAAATCCTTTGATAGATTTTTCTAGAAGAATTTGTCTAAGTTTTTTCAATGTGGAGAAAATATTTTCTACCACACATGCACGAAAACCTCGTGTTTTCGTTCGCCTTAAGCGGGGCAGAACTCACAGTTTTTAGGTCAGTGAACGTTAGAGGTAAAAAAACTTCCGAACAGTGAAAAAAACTCTCATCGCGCATTGCGGCGCGCCGCAATGCGCCTGCGCGATGAGAGTTTTTTTCACTATTCGGAAGTTATTTTAATGAAACGCCTATAATACCCAGCTGAACCTAAAAATTGACGAATGTTCTTAATATTTTTGGGGGTAGGGAATTTTCTGACTGCTTCTATTTTTTTAGGATCCAGCGTGCAACCTTCCTGACTAAGAATGTGACCTAAGTAACAAACTTTAGTTTAAAGGAATTCACATTTGTCAGGATTGACTTGTAAATTAGCTTCACGAAGTCTATTAAATACAATATTCAATTTTCTTTCTATTTCTTCAAGAGAATCACCATAAATAATAACATCATCAATGAAGGTAAATATGACTTTACTTTGTAAACCTTTGAATGTGTCATCGATAAATCTTTGAAAGGTAGGGGAAGCATTTTTTAAACCAAAGGTCATTCTAACGTATTCATAGTGGCCAAAAGGGGTACTGAATGCTGCTTTGTGAGCATCATTAGGGTCCATTTTAATTTGTAGGAAACCTTTTGCTAAATCGAGTGTGGTATAATATTTATGACCACCAATCTGATTTATAAATTGATTTATATCAGGAATAGGATATCTATCAGCGATTGTTTTTTCGTTAAGAGCCCTAAAATCGGAAACTAACCTCCAACGCTGTTTTCCAGAAGAGTCAGCTTTTTTAGGAACAATCCACAAGGGTGAATTATAGGGAGAACAAAAGTGCTTAATAATGCCTTCGTTTAACATTTCTTGACCGGGATGTTATTACCCAGAAATTTAATGTCGAAAGACAAACCCTGAGAAATTCTTTAAGCCTTGCCACCCAAGCTCCTGACCAATTTGCCTATGACATCATGAAAGGACCAGGATATGTGGCTCTAGCAGCTGGAGAAGTGGTACATATCGTCAAATGTGTTCCTGTTGAAGTGAAGATTGAACGTTCCACTTCATGCTTCAGTGAACTCTAGGTAACTAGAAACAATAAAACTTTCTATATGACTCCTAGAACACACATTCTCAAAAATAAAGAAACTGAAATCACCTGCAATAGACTCCTTCCAGTAATCTTCCAAGTTGTAGATAAATGGTACAAAATTTTACCTGAACCTACCGAAGTACAAAAGCCTGGAGAAATCGAACCAAGTAAACCAAACACTTGGGAATATACCGAACCTTCTAACCTCGCAACCAGTGGTATTTATAGTGATTCTGAATTGGACAGCATGAGAGATATTCTTATGTTTCCTGTTGAGAGGCCAGCTATGCTGAATGATTTAGCTAGAGGACTTGACGGACATACAACTTATAATTCTGATGGTAGCATCCTGAGATTACTCAACGAAGATGTCATGGACAAATTCGTAGAAAACACATGGGATAAATTATGGAGTAAAATGCTTACTTTCGGTACTATTAGTGCCGGAATATTCGATATTTTGACTATCATCAACCTTATCAAAATAGTAGTAGATGTAATTGTACACGGCTACACTTTACATTCCATATACGGATGGTCAGTCCATCTATTAGGAGCAATCTTCAGCTCCATTGCTCACCTTTTAGTACATTTATCCAATGAACCCAGACCACCTCCAGAAGAACCAAGGGGAGGAACATACACGGATACTCGAGTTGTTGAACTTGCTAGATCAAAATTCCATACAACCGTGCAAGTTGAAGAAACTAGAGAAGACGAGAATCAAGATACTAAGATAACTATTCCATTATCAACCAAAACTTCGACCTAAAACCAAACCGTTACGTCTCAGCAGCAGTCGATAACCACACCAGAATCATCAATGGCAACATTGACAACTAATCCAACTGATCGAGTTCATGCTGATAAGCTTTATCCTATGGTATAGTGGATATATACGTAAAACTATACGTCCGCATAACTATATCTTTCATTTAATGTGAGACGCGAACAACAATCATCCTTCCTTTCTACACAGAGGATGGTTGCTTCTAAAATTTTACCTTCCAGCAACCATTTTACGGTGGGGGTGTAACATCCTGCGTATATATAGTATAAAAAAAATCTTTTATATTCTTATTTCTAGTTTTACACATTAAACTAAAAACAAAATATTTTTATCTTATTTTTGGCCTCAATGTGACCAAGTGCTCTTTCCCCTTTCTTTTCACTCTGTTGATTACTTTCATAGAAAAACTTATCCGTTTATTTTTCGAACTGTAAGTACCCCCAGGGTTATTCGGAAACATAAATTAAACTGAAATCTAAACTTTCCCATGAAATAAGAATGCACGTGCAGCTCTCATAGATGCACACGAACTCTTATTTTCTAAAAAATAACTAGACCCTATCATAAAAAGGTTAACAGCTTGCCGGTTATAAATGATAACCCAAGATGCAGCTAGCAATCACTGCTTCCAGAATTGGGGCAATTCAAAACGCATGTTGAAAAAAAACCTAAGCATTTCAAATATATCTCTAAACATTACGGTACGTGGGCCCTGGTTTCCCGAGGGTCTGGCCTCTTAGATAGCCTAGGCGACAAAGATTGGCAGCTGAAAACCATAAAGATTTCCTCTGCTCGGAACATTGAACCTAAGAATGGCCTTTGAACTCCCTTTTCTAAAAAGCTTTCGAAACTAATAATCTTTACAGAAACAGAAAATTTTTACCATAAAATTTAAATCTAACTTTCCATTCTCCAAATAAACTTTATAATATTAACTTAAATAAACCAAATTTGGTCATTCTTAGATTTAATAAATTAATCATCAGTGAAATATTTCAACAAATAATGTTATTACTAGTGCTGAAAATTTTATGTATTTCAGAAATCCACAACGATTCAATTAACGTCAAAAGTAAGTAAAAATATAAATTTCAATTCTGTACATTAGTTAAATTCATTTTATTATTAATTGTTCGCAATTTATAGGTTAGTGTTAATATTAGTACAAATACGAGCATGCAAATGTACGCTTGTAAATTTAGTTAATTGTTGAAACTCAAATAAGTTAGAAGATAAATATTAATCAAATGCATTATTCCATTTTGAGGTTATAATGTAAAACTATTATAATTTAAAAATTATTAATTTTTTTAATTAAAAACACATTCTACTCTTTCTTGATTTTCAAAAAAATGTTTTGCGCAACATAACTTCAGAATTCGAATATTGAATTTGAATTTTTGTATTATTATTATTATTATTATTATTAATTTTAAAGGTTAGGTCTAGAAAGCAACACAGTATGAGTGTGCAAATGTATGAGAATTAATTAAATTAAGTTAATTAAAAATTTATTAGAATTCAAAACAAATTAAAAGAAAATACTAACCAAATGTATTGTTCACTTTTTGAGGTTATGATGCGAAATATTATAAACTAAAAATTAAAAACCTTAGTAATTTTTAGTAATTTGTTTAATTTTATAATTATTTTAAAATAAAAATAAAAAGAGATACCTTGCTCAAACATAACCTGAAAATTTAAATAATGAATTTGAATTTTTCGTTTATAAAAAAATGTATATTAAAATATTATAATTATAAGAATATTGTTAGCATTTTTTATTGTTGTAGTCTGGATCCTCAAAAACGGTACAAGTGGCTCCATCTTCTTTAAACCTTAAAAGTTTTAACCCTTTTTGGGCGGTTTTCACTCCACCCTCAAAAATCTGAAGAAACCAATGACAACTTAAAGAATGGAGAAATCTTCCATTTTTAAAGAGTCAACATGACTGAAAATAAGAGTTCTTTTTTAAAATCCTATCCCTAATTTCCTTATAAGGAATGACCCGTTTTTTTCTCGAAATTTACTCCTCCTCTTTAAGTGCAGCAGTCCTCACTTGCACTCTGCATCATCGGATCTTTTTTTTCTTTTCCGTGTTCTCTCTCTTCTCTTCCGTGCTCTCGGTCGACCCTAAAGTTCAGTGGTCCTATGAGCGTAATCTCTTTTCCTCCGCCTACGATTTTTATAGTCTAATTCTCCTCATTATTGGTATTCTAATTTTTACAAGACTTCTCCCTTAAATTTTCTTCTCCTACTTTTCCCCAATAGAGAACCATTAGGAGGAAAAGTATATAAACCTCTGCACCCTCGAAAACTGCAGTTATTACTACATATTTCAAGCTTCTATTTTCAACACTAAAATTTACTCTGGAGTTACTTCCAGTTTTTTTTCCTATTTTTCATGTTGTTCTATAATTCCTAGTTCTTATTACAATATTCACTTCTATAGTTCGAGATTTATTTAATTTCCAAATTTATTCAATTTTATTACTTCACTTCTTCCAATATTATATAAATGAAGTTCTCGCTTAATTTACTGCGTGTGATTATATCATCACCATAAAGGATTAACAAAACATCCAGCTGTCACCTCATAGGATTCACCAGCACTTGTACCGGAGTTGAGAGCAGCTACATCTTCAATATTTTTCAATCAACTTAATAAATCAAATTAATCAATCATTTTATAATAACCTTTTAATTTTTTCTTTTTTTCTTTGAGCTTTTGTAATCTTTATAATAAATAAACTCCTTTTTGACCTGCGTCTTTCCCATTCCTTTCCTTACCTATAATTTTTTCAAAATTTAGTTTAGATTTTTTTTTAAAGGGGTTCAACAGTTTAGCGGGTGAGCCCCAAGTTAAAATCAATTAAAATTAAAACCTAATTAATAAAGGTTATCATTTTTGATAGGCGGGACTTTAGAATTATCGATTTAATTTGCACTGATTTTGCTTTTCCATTGGGATGAATTGATCTTTCCCGAGCTATTGCGCTTTCGACCGTAGGCTCAAAAATAATAAAAATAAAAATATCTTAGTATTTACATTTTCGGATGTAACAATACTATAATAATTCAGTATAGGAAATGAGGCCGAAAATCGTCGGAAATCATTTTTATTTACAAGGGCCTTTTTCCCCCAAATTAGGTGTCTCCCGAGCAATCCCTACAACCTATTACCTTTTCCTTCGTCTCTGCCGAAATCACATGACGTCCAGATAATCTGAACAACGCGATTTATCATAGACCTAGCATACAATATCCAAATTTTTAAACGAAATAAAAAAAAGCAAAATTAGGAAAATTTAAAGAATCCCTTCAAAAGTTGTGCGTAACTCGAAGGCCTTCACGTAAGTAACGTTCGATTTCTACAATATGTAAAGCATTTTACGTATATTACCCCCTATGCATTATGTAGGAAATTTTTTGTGTATATTACATACGCGATACATGTCATAACTCCAGACAACTTATTTAGAATAAAATAATTAGTTAAATAATGAATCAAAATTAAGCTCTTGAATAATGATAATAATAAGTTTTTGTTATTATCATTATATCTAACATTATTCATTGCAATTTCTATTTTAACAAGGTAATTTACAGTAAGAACACAATTAACCTAAAGGCTCGCAAAGAACCGCGTGAAAGCAAGTGAGACGCGCATAGTCGTACCCATAAGCGCGTATCTCTCGCCTCACGGACTGACCACTAGGGTGTCCCAAAAAATAAAAATATTTTTTTTCTTTGGTCTCACCCCCACAAAACCTTTCATTTTACGTCAAAATAAGTGTTCTGTATGTAAAAAAAAATTAATTTTAATTTTAACCCTTGGACCAGGGCCTCTGCATCATTGAAACGTTTAAAATTTAATTTCCTCAGATGAAAACAAAATGTAAGTGCCACTGATTTAAAAATGATAAAAATTAGGATATATATCAATATAGTTGATACTTTAAAAAAGGCAATTTCATGTATTTTAGCAGTTAATTTATATTATTTTATACTAATTTATATATTTTTAAAAGTAATTCTTACTTACATTTGGTTTACACAAAAAAACAAATTTTTAACGTTCTGATGATTTAGAGGCCCTGGACCACGGGTCAAAATTAAAATTAAATCTTTTTACATACAGTACTTTTATTTTGAAGTAAAATGAAAGGTTTTGTGGGGGTGAGACCAAAGAAAAAAAAATATTTTTATTTTTTGGGACACCCTATTGACCACGCATCGGTCAACCACTGTTACGTGCCTGCCTCGGAGATACGTTAGAATTTCCGTTAGGACTATGAATTGAGTAATCGATAGGCTCAATAACAGTGTCTGAATTTCTAACAGAATTTTCTGTAGCAAAGTCAATTTGTTGATTTGTTCTTGACATAGATGACACAGAAAAATTGGAAGGCTTTCCAATTTTTATTAAAAATTATGATAACTGACTCCACTTTTAAATCAATCACTATGGTTAAAAGAATTTCTAAGTTAATTCTTTCAATCTAAACCAGTTTATTTAATAGGTATTACTATTTGAATTTCTATTATTTAGTCACTGAATTGTTTTATGACCAATTTAAATAGTTATTTATAATAATTATCAAAGGATTGTAAATAAATACTACAATAATTATAGTTGGAAAATTTAGTAAAAACCAACTTTTATTCATTCTTATAAATCACTTGAAAGTTTTTTAATACACTGAATTTAAAGAACAAATAATTATTTCACAATGTTAAATTTGACTAGGGTCAAATTTAGAGCGAAGTTGAAAATAGCGCGAGAATACAAACAATCTGACGATTTTGGGTTTAACATTCCTTTTTATAATAAACAAGAAGGGATGGATTAATCTCTTCCATCAGCAATTTGACGAATCAAATTGCTGACGTCACAAAACGTTATGTTCATTTATCCTATTAAATTAAAGTAGGCGTAAACTAAATTCTAGTAATTCTAAAAAAGGGTTTCCAAATCGACGATTGACATTTTTGGTTTCATATTACATTTTATAGTTTTAAAGGCGCGACTTTGGGGCGCCATAGATAATAAATGATACTATTTTTAGTATCATTTCCTAGAAAAGCGGCCTTTTTCTCGGTAATGTTGCGCATGATTGTCGTGTATAATGTCATTAACCCTACTAATTTACACGCGTGTATGACCTTGAAATTACAATTTTGACACGTGTATAACTTTTAAACGTGTGTAACTCATTTAATTATATTTTCATAATAATTTATAGGATAGAGAGAGAGAATGCATTAATTATAAAAGAGAACACTATTAATTTAATACTATTTGTTTAATAGTATTTATGATTTAATTTAAATCTTTAGGTTCATATTTTCAAATCAACTTACAGTTCTTTAACTGCTATAAATAGCTTAAAAGCAAATTTCCTATGTTAGTAACTTATAGTAACTTTCGAATTTCTTTAAGTTCCCTAAGTCACTAAAAGACGAGACTAGTTGTCGCGTCACAACCACAATGCACCCGTATGCATACACTTAGTTACGTTCTAGGCGGAATCTAACCGCATATTACGATCAATTGCAGCAATAAAAGGTGATTGACACTAGATTATTTGTATAATAGAGTTAACTACATTAGTGATTAATAGCAAAATTTCTATATCTTATCAATTATGTGTCTAAATATCTAGTTATTATAATTTTTACAAATTTTCTTTTAATTAATTTTAACTTCAATTAAATAAGACCAATAAACTAAAATATTGATGTGCTAAAGTTTTTATTATAACACAGGATTTTAGATTGTTATTAATTAATAAAACGTATCAAAATTAATTAATGTTTAATTTAAGAAACGCTCCTGGGAGTTCCCAAGTGTCATCTATAGTGACTTCATGTAAATTTTCTTGTTTTATAAAATTTTTATTTTTTATTGTATTTTTACATTTATCGCTAACGTGCCCTCGTCGAAATCAAACCTGGCAACAGTTTTCCCATTTATATAATTAAATTTTTAGCTTATGTGGATCGTCTAACGCGAGAACGTATTTTAATTTGCTGGTCTTTGTAAAATTCTTTTCTTCGCAAAAAAAATAAGTATCATGCAGCATAATTAATATTTTCTTTCCTGCTGAATGCTTTGCTTGCTTTTTAGTTTTCTTTTCATTCCCTATCACAGAGAAAACATTATCATTTTTCCAATCGACAATACTGCATTTCATGGATAATATTTTATCATGGGAGGAGCCCGTTTCACTATAAATTTGATATTTTCGTTTATCTCAATCGTACTTAACTGCTAGTTTTTCTAGCGTCCATTTATGGAAATTAATTTTTTGTAGGTCTCCTTTTAGCAAAATAGTTTTTGTAACTATTTCTGCTTTGAGTGCTGGGGTGATGATTATTGAGGCAGTCATCCAAAAAAAAAGAAAACTCATGTTATTACTTATGAATAGGCAAGTTTTAACTTGTCTACATGTTTTTGAAACCTATGACCTTCATCGGTTATCAAAATAGCGGTATGCTTATCTAAAAGATTTACTATTTCATAAGGGCCGTGATAACGCGGGTCAAATTTGCTTGAGTTAGTTTCTTTTATTACGTACGCCCTGTCTCCTACTTTTCCGCGAAAAGTTTTTACACGTCGGTCATATTTTATTTTCGATTTTTCTTTCACAAGTATTAAGTTTTTAGCTGCTAAATCCCTACTTTCTAAAAGTCAGTTTATTAATTCGGACAAATATGAATTGTAAGTTTCGAGTTTTTTTCTGGGGGAAAAGAACTAGGAGTTCTAGTTGTTCTTCCAAATATTAGTTCAAAAGGGGTGAAGTTAGTTGCTGCATGTACGGATGTGTTTTAGAAAAACATAGCAAAGGAGAGTAATTTATCCCAATCATTGTAATTTTTCGCGTAACTCTTGATATATTCCATTAATACGGTATGACTTCGTTCGAGTGCGCCGTTGGTTTGGGACCTGTACCCGGACGTTGTCACTTGTGGAACGCCGAAAATTTTGGACAATTTTCTCATCAATTTGCTAATAAAACATCCACCTTTGTCGGTTAAAATCGCTCTAGAGGCTTCATATCTGGAATCATATTGTTGCTACGGCATGAGCAATAGTTGTTGTTGAGACATCCGGTACAGCTACGGCTATACAATATTTAGACAAATGATTCTGCATAGTTAATATGTGTCAATTTCCGTCGGAAGTGGTAGGTAGTTTTCCAACAGTATCCAATGATACTTTATCAAAAACGTCCAGGGGTGTGTCTGTTATTAACATTGGTTCTCGAGTTTTTACTTGAACTAATTTTTGTTCCTGACATATAGGACATTTTCTGACAAATTCGGTCACTTCATCTTTTATTCCTGGCCAATAGAATTTTTTGCGGATTGGTCTATACGTTTTAACGACTCCTTTATGACCTCCAAACTTGCTGCAGTGAAATTCTTTAATTCTGTTTGCCTTAAGATTTTCTTCAGGGACTGAAACTTGCCCATAGCACACAAAAATATTAATGCTGCTATTTTAGAAAATGGAATGTATTTATTATACTAATTCTCCTTTTCCCAATGATTCCCAATGATTCTCAAATCTTCTTTCCTTAATTCATCAAAGTGATTGTGTTTCACAACCAATGTATAAATGATGTATTTTCCTCTTGGAGTAATTAGTAATTGAGAGTCTCCACACCAAAAAGATCAAAGTTGCAAGTCAAGTTTTTCATTTTGATCCAAGTTGGTCAATTTATAGTATTTAGGGGTATTAATAACTTACTCAAGTATTTTTGAAAAATTTCCAAACTTTTAGGAATTACGTCACTTTGAATTTTTGACCCTTTATTTTTTCAAATTCTTGTCATTTTAAGAGTTTTTAACCGA
The DNA here is from genome assembly GCA_037103525.1 of Ganaspis brasiliensis. Lineage (NCBI taxonomy): Eukaryota > Metazoa > Arthropoda > Insecta > Hymenoptera > Figitidae > Ganaspis > Ganaspis brasiliensis. The sequence continues at coordinate 186,732 of JAZKLR010000307.1, forward strand.
TTTCAATAAAATTTATAGGGTGTATATGGAAAACTACAAGGTTTTAAATAAATTTGAACTGGATTTAAAAACTTCAAAAATTCATGTAGAAAAACACAAAAAAAAATGTTTAGGTGGAATCCATTTCAAATCATGCAGACCGACTAACTTCAAGTTGTAGATTTAACTGCCACTGAAATATGTTATTCTTTATGAAAAATAAAGACACTCGAATTTTTTTATTTTTGAAAAAAATTATTTTTAACGAAGTTATGCGCATTTGAATTTTGAACCAGAAAACTCAAAAGAACAGTAAAAAAAATTTCTTTCGCTTGCAATTTTTTGGCTAATTTATATAATCAAATTATTTTTCTTGGGTCTTTTGAGTGGTCTTGTATTCTTCAAAATCCTATTTGAAACTTGTAAAAAGTTTCAAAATTAACGAAATGGGGGGTGATTTTCTAAAAATAAATAAGGTCCATTTTCTCAAAAACCCCAGCTTTTTTTTGTCTCAAAATTTTACCATAAATTCTTACTAATATGACAACTAATTCCCATAAGTTTCAAGCTTGCTAAACCATACTGGCAGCCAGGGGAATTTTTTTTTGAAAAATATTTTTTTACTTGGTTTTGGATTGTTGGAGGGCAAGTTCAAAAACAAATGAAATGTTATGAATCAAACTGAAGTAAGTTTGTTTATAACCAACAATTATGGATTTAAGTAAAAGCATTTTCACAAAATTTCAAGCTAATATTACCATAGGTTTAAAACATTACACCCTGTAAAATTTCTTAATTTTAATATCATTAGAACTAATTAATATTTAATTCTTTGAAAACTTCGAAGAGAAATTGTTTTTTAAATATTACGATTCTAATGGGAGCGTACTTTCGAGATTTTCTTTAAAATCAATTTGTTATCATACAAAATATATTTTAAAGGTACTTTAATTTAAAAGATTACTTAAAAGTTTTTGCTAACAGATAATATTATGATATTAATTCTTGTGAATTTATAATATTATATAATTTATATATTTCAATAGACTTAATATTGTATAAATTCCAATTTGAAGAAATAAAGATTTAAAATTTTATTTTTAAGTACGTTTTAAGCTATTAAAAAGTGTTTTAATTCAAATTTATAAATGTTTTGAAATTTTCAGTATTTAAAAATAAGAGGCGTTTTTATACAGTAAAATTTGTAAATATATTTTTTGCATTTATTATAAATAACATTTCAAAATATAAAATAATTTTTTTTATTGCACATTAAACATTTATTTTTAGTGAACTTTGGATATATATTTGATATATGATTTAAAATACGTTTATTTAATTTTTTCAAAATCATGTTTTGCAGTTCGAGCCTCTGGTAATATTAGTTTGAAATTTTGTGAAAATGCTTTTACTTAAATCTATAATTGTTGGTTATAAACAAACTTACTTCAGTTTAATTCATAACATTTCAATTGTTTTTGAACTTGCCCTCCAACAATCCAAAACCAAGTAAAAAAATATTTTTCAAAAAAAAATTCCCCTGGCTGCCAGTATGGTTTAGCAAGCTTGAAACTTACGGGAATTAGTTATCATATTAGTAAGAATTTATGGTAAAATTGTGAGACAAAAAAAAGCTGGGGTTTTTGAGAAAATGGACCTTATTTATTTTTAGAAAATCTCCCCCCATTTCGTTAATTTTGAAACTTTTTACAAATTTCAAAGAGGATTTTGAAGAATACAAGACTACTCAAAAGACCCAAGAAAAATAATTTGATTATATAAATTAGCCAAAAAATTGCAAGCGAAAGAAATTTTTTTTACTGTTCTTTTGAGTTTTCTGGTTCCAAATTCAAATGCGCATAACTTCGTTAAAAATAATTTTTTTCAAAAATAAAAAAATACGAGTGTCTTTATTTTTCATAAAGAATAACATATTTCAGTGGCAGTTAAATCTACAACTTGAAGTAAGTCGGTCTACATGTCTTGAAATGGATTCAACCTTTAAACCTTTTTTTTTTATGTGTGCTAATTCATATTTTCTATTTTCGTTACAATATAATGCAAGCTTTTTATTTTACCTTTATTTAAAACAAAAATTGATGGAGGGTCTCTTAGTTCTCGAGATATCGGCAAAAGAGTATTACGCTTCACGTCTTCTATCCTATGAGCATAACGATTTTTGAGTTTTATTTGTTTTTACAAATATTGTAAATGAATAAACTATAATGATTTATTCGGTAAAATGAATAATTTTTAATACATTTATAGTTATCTACTGTTGGAATGGCTATCTAACATAGGGCAGTTTCCTCTAAATAAATGTTAGCAGTAGACCAGAAAATTTTTAAAACTATATATTTACAACTATATACTTATTTACAAAATCATTCGACTTTATGTGGTTACCAGGACCATTTTAACGTTTTGCTTTTCTAGCAACCTACTTTTTTAGAGCAGATTTCTGGATATCCACAGTTTCTGAATGAATGGAAGCAGAAAATTAATTGCAAAAAATCTCCCAAGATACTCAGCAAACGATTTTGAAGATTTTCTGCAAAAGATTTTTTGCTTTTATTAACACAAACACTGTAGGTATACAGAAATCTGCTCTATAAACTTAGTATTACTTAGTATTGATGAGCTTCAACAATAGCGAAACCAGAAAATTGTTTCAGTTTTTTCTTTTTACTTTTTTCAATTTTTAAAAATAAATTAATAGGAATAACAACTAGGCTTTAAGTGTAAGTCACAAAAAACTAATGGTTTGAGTTTAGTAGTAAAGTAAGATTAAATTAATCTGCAACGCTTTTTTATGCCTTACAGTTTTTTAAGTTACTGTCCAGGCCCGTTGCCAAAAATTTTTGTCGGGGGGGGGGGGGGGCAAAACCCCATGCCCGCAGCTACCGTATAAAAAAATTCTTCTCAGAAAAAAAAATGTCAACGAGTTAAAAAATTTTCAGGGTGGCCAGGGCCCCCTGGGCCCTACCTAGCTACGTACCTGTTACTTTTGACAAATAAAAATTTGTTATATACATTTTTCATTGTTACACAATTGGTAGACTATTAATTCAGATCGTCAAATTTATCACATTCAATTACATTTAAATTTCAGTCTTATTTGCGGTATAATTAATTAAATAAAAACTATTTTTAAACTTTTTGACACTACTATTGGTAATTCCTAAATTTTTGGAAATTTTTCAAAAATACTTGACTAAGTTATTTCTACCCCTAAATACTACAAATTGACCAACTTTGATCAAAATCAAAAACTTGACTTGCAACTTTGATCTTTTTGGTGTGGAAACTCTCAATTGCCCCTTTTTGGATTTTTATTCTCTATTTTTTGAGGTTCTATTGCTCCTATGTCAACTAATAACCTGCTTATGGGAGATGTAAACTCACAATCAGCAGATAAGAAATGAACATAGTTATTTCTGAGATAAGTTAAAAGTTCTCTACTTCCTAACACGCTAGAATTGAAGTTGGGGTTTGTGTCTTCTTTGTCTTGATCGTAAGTTAAACCTGGTTGGATATTACTTATTGCAGTGTGTACTCCGACATCCCAGTCCTGATTCGTGTCGTCAAAGGACTTTTCTCTATTCTTATTCTCTTCTGTAGCTACTTCCACTGATTGTGCTTTATTTCCTTCTTCTTAGGCGTTATCTTCCTCTATTATTGCGGATTCAATTGTCCTTGGAGCCACGTATGGAGTAGATACTGCAGTAGGACGATAAAAGCTAAAAGGTGTTTACAACTGCTTTGTTGAAAGGTCGAAAGTCACACTTTTTCTTCCTTTTGCTGTGAGCGATGTGGTCAAAGGAAGAAAGAGTATTAAAGAGGGAGCTTCTTCTTCCTCCTCAGATCACAATTCGTCTCTTTTTTCTTCCTCATATCATGGTAATCGTGCTTCTTCTTCCAACTCCGTTAAACCAATACTGGCCCAATCCAACAACTCATCAAGTTTCTTTGCAAACTCTTTATTTGTTCCTGTAACGATGGAATTTGTCGCTTCATGAACGTCAGGATCATCATCTCCATCAGACTATACTTGCCAATCCCTTGGCTCTAATTCTGGCTCCTGCAACCAATTTTGATGCTTAGATAATGATTAATTTAACTTGGTAAACGCCTCTCTCAGCTCAGTGGCAAGTTCCTTCCTTGGCTTTGGTTCTGGGCTCTTCAGGTGTGGCAGGACGTTTTTTTCTTCTTCTGAACTTTCATCACTCTAGCTCATGGGTGGACTTTTCGTTGATTTGTTCTTAAATTTGGCTCCTCTTTTTCTTGCTTAAATAACTCTGATTGAGTTATTGATACATCTAGAGGCGCACTTTTGGGCGCCCTAAAATGTGATGAAGATAGTGGAGGCAGATTTAGACTAGGGAGTACGCTTCTGCGTTTCTTTAGTAGTGGAGGATTGAAATCTGCAACTGCCTCGTGATCTAGTCCATACTCTTCATTATCCTCTTCTATTATTGCTGGTTTCGGTTTGTTTTCTAATTTCCTTCTTTGAAGCAATCTTCCTCCTATTGAACTTTCTTCTAGTTTTTCTTTTGAGGTTGAAGCCTCTACAACAGGTTTTAATATTGTTGGTTTCGATGTTGCAGTTTGCGCAGATTTGCTGGTAGATGGAAGGCCTTTGCTGGAAGGTCCAGACAGGGATTTGCTCCTCGTAAGACGACTAACTGCAGGTTTATTCACGGGTAATTTAGATTTTGTAGATTGTCTAGTGTGCATTAGGATATTGACTATTTTTTCTTGTGAATCTTGATTTTCAAGGTCTAGAGTTGCATTTTCGAAGTCCTCTGTTGGTGTTTCAATAGGATTTGTGGAGAATGCATCCGCATTCGAGTTCAATTTACCCGGTTTATACTTGAATTCGTATTCATAGTTACTTAATTTTAAACGCCATATTACTAATCTCTGTCCTTCTCAGTAGTTGAATAATTCCTTTTTCAGCAAGTTAGTTAAAGGCTTAGCCCTGGCAGAAAAATCCTTGATGAATCGCCTGTAATATCCAGCCAGTCCTAGGAATTGTTTCACATTTCTGGGAGTTTTAGGGGCGGGGAAATTTTCTACTGCCTCTATTTTCTTCGGATCAGGCTTACTACCTTCGTTATTAATAATGTGACCAAGGTACATTACTTCTCTACGCAAAAATTCGCACTTTTCTGGCTGTAGAGTAAGGTTACCTTCTTTTAAGCTTTCAAATAGTCTTCTTATCTTTTTATCATGCTCTTCAAGGTTATTTGCATAGACAACTATGTCATCTAGATACACAAATAGCTTTATTCTTTGTAATCCTAATAGGACCAGATCGATGAGTCTTTGAAACGTCGCAGGTGAATTTTTTAATCCCATAGGCATTCTGATATATTCATAATGTCCATTAATCTTGGAAAATGCTGTTTTTATTCTATCAGATGGATCTAGTTCTATTTGGTGAAATCGACTCGCCAAATCGAATATGGAGAAATATTGTGCTTTTCCGAGGCAATCTAATATGCTGTCAATACAAGGGATGGGATAAGCATCCCCTATTGTTTTCTCATTAAGAGTTTTAAAGTTGATCACGATACACCATTTTCTTTTTCCACTAGCGTCAATCTTTTTAGGAATAATTAATAAACGAGAGTTGTAAGGTTAAGATAAAGGTGCTATTGCTCCTTTCGATCTCATTCTTTCTATTACTTTATCGATTTCTTCTTTCTGAGAGGGTGAAAATCTATATTGTTTTGTGTGTATAGGTACCTCGTTTATTGTTGGTATTGTGTGATTCACTAAAGGGGTGGAAGTAAGAGGTTCTCCAGGAAGATGTAGTACCAGTAATTCAGGGTCAAGCATACATAGTTTGACAACATTTACATCGGCTCCTGTATCAATGAGAAAATTTGCTTTAGAGTTTATGAAGCAAGGGGAGGATAATTCTATAACTGGTGATCCTTGATTACTTCTTGCAACGAGAGTTTTTCTTGTCTTTTGAGTATTCTCACATTTGCTTAACGCTGGTCTGTTTTGTCTAAACTCGTCGTCGCGTCGGCACGAGGAGCAGAATTTAAGTTTAAATTCTTATCATTGTTTGGACTTGGTGATTGGGAACGAGTTGTCCTGTTTCCTGGATAGAAATATCCTTGATAGGATTGTTGAGGTGGTTGATGGTAAGGATATGGATTATATGGTGGATGATCTAAGTAATATTGATGAGGTTGATAATACCCTGAAGTTGAAGCAGGTGTTCCATAAGGATGTTTTAAAATACCCGAGGGGGTTGGTGATTGAGAATAATCTCTAGGAGCTAGAGGCTCCTCTAGCCTCTAGCTCCTCTAGCTTCTACTACACTAGAAACTCCATCTGGAAGACCTCTAATGAATGCCTCCAATGCACAATCTGTTAAAGTTGCATCATCCCTTTCGCCTTCTCCATCCCATATTTATCTTCTAAAGCCGCTTGTGCTCCTGTCATCAATAAAGTTAGTTTATCATAAAACTCGCTAGCACTCTCATTACGACCTATTCGAATTGTAGACATCCCGTGTAAATACCAAGAATAGGATTTGCGTGGTGCAAATCGTTGTTTTAAATGTTGAATAATTTGCTCCGTATTGTTGAAGATTTTGTCATGGGTACTATCTTGGGCTGCTCATTTTAATTTGGATAACACAGCTTTGGTGAATTGCGCTTCACAATTCGCGGGTACACTGGACTCTCCGTTTATGATGTCCTGAATGAAGTCTCTCGCGGGTATATTTTTCTCGTCGTAAAAAGGGATATTCGTAACGCCTTGTTGTAAAGCGAAACATTCTGCCATAGGTGTGACCATCGCGTCATTTAATGTTCGGTCAATGGTTCCACTGAAGAAACCATCCTTGCCCGGATTCTTGGTTTCCGTCATTATTATTGAAGAATAAAATAAATGTTTTTAAAAATAGACGCAACTATTATCCCCTACTACTTTAAACTCTCTTCTCCACGCATTGAAGTCTCTGGCGCGTGACCTTTTCGTTCACCGGGGAAGTCCAGGGCTCTTCCGCGGTTGCTGTGGCCGCTCTCCTTAAGAAGATGACTCGCTCGCTCGCACTGTAGCTTATATATGCTGTTCGAGCAACTAATAAGAAGCCTCAATGGTACAGTGGTCAGCCCACTGGACTCGCAATTTGACTGTCTCGGGACCGAATCCTAAAGGGCTTGGATAATTTTTTCTTTTTATGTATCAAATTGTTTATTAATAACAATAATTATTTATTAAAATTTTTCAAAATTATTAATTTTTACTGAAATTTTTATAACCAAAATTGTTTATTGATCGTAATTTTCCGATGAATCAACAATTTAGACTTTTTAGCTACGAAAATTTAAAATTTACTTTACCTTTATTATTTCTTACTTGTTAATAACTATTACCTATTAGTTGCAAAATAAACCAATGAATAAGTTTATATGAAATTTACTCAGATTTTAAACTTAAGTTAAGCAGGACTCTATGCAAATATAGTAAGAAAAATGCTCCTAGAATTATGTAAGTCCAAACTATTAGGAACCAAATCAATAAATATTGATCACGCAATAATTGAATAGTAGGAATCATGTTAAATTTATATTATTTAGATAACTTCTACACGAATTTTAATGAAATTTATTTTAATTTTACAATGTAAAATTGTCTGGATTTGTTCTTAAAAACGGTATCCCCAATATTCCAGTTATTTCAGACGGTTCCGATTTAACTGTATGAAAGATTACGTAATGATTAGCGATCAAAATTCGCACTGTTCATTACATGGACAAGGTATCCTGATCTAAAAAAAGAGACTCGGATTTTTTTATTTTCACGTGTTTCGCTAATTTCTTCTCGTCGATTAGATTTATGGTGGCAACTGGGCTTGCTATGAATAAATTTCTCAATTCTTTAAAATCGTGTGAACTCAAGCGTACTTTGGGATGTAGGTTCTTTCTAAACGGTAGATTCGCAAAAATATACATTCCTTGAACGAGCTGCTTTGCTAGATTTTAGTTTTCTAGTGCGTTAAGCAAACGCATAAGCACAATCGTTCCAAATATTAAATAAAACCAAAATGTGATACACTAAAGTGCAGTACAAAAGTACTCGTTTTCCAACAAATTAATAAACGAGTTCATTACAATGAAACCAACATAAAGCGTAAATAAAACACATTATTATTGCGTAGCTTTTTCAGGCGAGACTTTTACAGGTTAAATACGTTTATAAAAGGGCGTCCTACGACTCCAGCTACTTTTAAATCTTGACCTGCGCAAACGACGTTAAAACTCACGGTTTTGTCTAATATAGGGATTTGCACGATTCCGTTATTTGTTATTTGTTTTTGGTTGAATATGTAAATTTTTGTGTGATCTATTTTTATGAACCCTTTCAAATTATCTTTTTCTATTAAATTGATACTTAGCATGGGGTCATAGACGAAATCACCGAAATTATTCGTTAAACAATCTGAATATATTACAACTATTGGTTTCTGTTGGTGCTTAATCGACAAATTTGATGTCATGAATAAAAGGTATTAGAGATATTTGTTGACACTTAAATTTTTACCCACATGAGTGTCAACCCTTATTTTTCCTTTTAAATGGTAAAAAATGATTGAGTTATTATAGTACAACTCCACTAAACCTATTGTCACAATAGATTCTTTTCTTAAAATGTAGACTTTAGAACGATATCCGTCTACGTCCGGCGATAATTCCTTTTCTTTAATCAGGTTTATGGGTAAAGAAGGATGAATTAGAAACTTTCCTTCTGGATATCTTGGAATTATTCAGTTTAGTTTTATCCTTATTTTTTTCTACCTTAACTAAGTATGACGTCATAGGTTAGGGAAAGGAATATCGAGTATACAACAAGTTAACTTTAAAGTTTTTAAATTAATGGAAAACACGATATACAAATATCATATCTTAACCTTAGGATATAGCATCAAATGACGCCTATTATTATTAAATTATGGTGAAATCATAAGAGTTAATTTTATATTATTATTATTATTATTATTATTATTACAATGTTGTGTAATGACAATGATTATTATTATTGTAGTTCTGTTGCTGCATAATTGTAATATCTATTGCATTGTATTATTAACGCTATCATCATTATTAGTATATTATTGAAAGATTACATTGTTGTTGCATTATTGTCGATATTATTATCACGCATAGTGATGTGATAGTGTAATACAATGGCATGGGTAGCACATGATATGGCATGTAGTATTTGGCACATATCAAACAGGTGCGTATTGTGGTATGTGTATGTTATATACATACATTCATACAGATGCGTGTACGAAAAACTTAAACTTAAACAGTCTACACAGGAACATTCATGTCTATTCGAGTTCAAGCGTTGGTGTTTGTTGGGGACAACAAACGGGCATTTCCACGGTGGATTGTTACATACGTAGTAATAGAAAAAAAAGGACTGAAAAGAATTATGTGTATATGCATATATATATATATTGTTTCTAACAAATTATAATATTAAAGATATATTTATATAATACGTGATAATATTATAATAATGTTGAAAATAGAAGGTAATTCTTTTCAAGATGTAGCAATAAAAGAGGATTGCTACACCTGTCGCTATAAAGGAAATTCGTCAGCGAATTCCAGCGCTTGAAATCGTCTAATTATAAAGAAACAGATTGAATTTATATATATTTATAATGTAATTAAAAAAAAAATTTCTAAATTATGGATTAAGGGCAATATTTCAATGGCTGAGACATTATGACGGACTGTCCGTTAATTAATCATTGTAAAGTACCGATAATTCAGAAAGAAGTATGTACAATTTGCACACATGAGTGTTACACTCACGGGAAGGTTCAGGTACCAATACCAGCATAAGACTGTGTCGCGCGTTCACAATTATACACGGCGCGCGACACGGCTGGCGGCCATCATTGCTTCCCTACCTCCCACACCTCATCCCTCTCTTTAACCCATAGTTGAGCGGCAGAATGACTGTATCAAAACAAATGCACGTGTTCGTGCATTGTAAAATAAATTAATCTTGCCACTGGAAGATTGATCAAATTCAGAACCAATGCCAATTACTATTCACATTCACGTTGTGATTGCGAACTATTATAAGGGTTAGTATCATCACTAATAAGTTGTTAGTGATTGTATACCTAATCTTTAAAAATTATTAACAGTAATTTCAATGATTGAAATTATGAAATGCCAGCTTGCATTTCAACTCAATTCGAAGCTGTTTCGAAACAATTGCATTAAAATAATTAAAATAAAAAATTCGTTCACGTTAGTTGAACGAACTGAGTTCTGCCTCAGCAAAAAGATTCAACCACTCCTCGAAGTCTTAAAATCCAAATCATCAAAATTTCCCTTTAAGAGCCGTGTAGCGATGTGTAGAGGAAAGACGAGTAGAGAAATAAGGTGCAGTACGACGATCAGTCTTAAACGATCGGTACATTCTTTTGTCAATAACCTAGAGGTATTGTATTAAGAATTCAAATCGCGACTTGCCCGTCTGTACGATTTGAGGCGGATTTTCGGTCCTCGATATAGTGACATAGAATACATTCCGTGCAGACGAGAATAAAAATTAGTCTATCGCAAGTTCAAACCAGCCATCCTGGGACCGACAGATACCTGAGACTGTACCTGAATCATCCGAGACGTGGTGAGCTCAAGAGTGCAATCCGGGCACTTCAAACCGCGGATAACCAACTGTCTCAACCAACTGTCTCAACCAACAAATCAGCCCTTGCCCGTGGTGAATCACGTGCGTGTTCCACGGTAGTCGTAGGTAGGGTAAGTGGATATTTATTAAACACATCAAAAATCTTGTTACGCACAACATTCTGAAAATTTTCTCGTAAAATTAATGTAATGAAAATTTATGTTCTCGAAACGAAATGAAAAGTTTTATTAAATGCGTAATTACTGAATAATTAATTTATTCAGTCTATTTTAGTTTTATTTTATTAAAATTCAAGTTGGTGACAATTTGAATTTTATTCGAGATTCAACAAAATTAGATTTGTGTTCTGAAACAAAGTGAAAGGTTTTATTATTGCGGCGCGCCGCAATCCACCTGCGCGATGAGAGTTTTTTTCACTGTTCGGAAGTTTTTTTATCTCTAACGTCACTAACCTGAAAACTGCGAGTGCTGACCGCTAACGCGAACGAAACACGACATTTTCGTACATATGTGACAGAAAATAGCATTTGCACCTCGGGAGGCCGATTTTTTGTCTCGCACAATGTTCTCCGAACTCGTTTCGCACTCGCTACGCTCGTGCTACACTCGTTCTTCGAACATTTGTGCTTGACAAAAAAACACGGACTTACCTCCCTTGATGCATAATATACTATATTCAGTCTATTTTATTTTATTTTTTTAAAATTCAAGTTGGTAACAATTTGAATTTTATTCGAGATTCAAAAACATTTGATTTGTGTTCTGAAATAAAATAAAAGGTTTTATTAAATGTGTAATTACTGAATAATTCATTTATTCAGTCTATTTTATTTTATTTTATTAAAATTCAAGTTAATGACAATTTGAATTTTATTTGAGATTCAACCAAATTTGATTTGTGTTCTGAAACAAAATAAAAGGTTTTATCAAAAGTGTAATTACTGAATAATTAAGTTATTCAGTCTATTTTATTTTATTTTATTAAAATTCAAGTTGGTGACAATTTGAATTTTATTCGAGATTCAATAAAATTTAATTTGTGTTCTTAAACAAAATGAAAAGTTTTATTAAATGTGTAATTACTGAATAATTAAATTATTCAGTCAATTTTATTTTATTTTATTAAAATTCAAATTGGTGACAATTTGAATTTTGTTCGAGATTCAATGAAATTTAATTTGTGTTCTGAAACAAAATGAAAACTTTTATTAAATGTGCAATTACTGAATAATTAGTTTATTCAGTTTATCTTATTTTATTCGAAATTCAACAGGTGAAAAACATGTAATCACATCTAACTACGAAATTCTATCGAGGATAGAACAAGTTAAAATTTCAATACATCCAATTGTTAAATTATTTGAAATTAGAACTATCAACACTCTTTGCGACATTTGAGGTGTAACGTGTTTGTACATGCATTCAAATTAAAGACGTACACTATTGAAATTGCAATCGTTTAGAATTTCTAGGTTAGGCCGAGAGTTCCAATCTGATAATTTCAATACAAAGTATGGCAGATGTTCTATGTAACAGGTATAAATTATGGAATTAGATATATGTTACTAATAAATGTATAAAAGGGAATAACTTGTTTTTAATTGACTTAAATTCCCTAAATCCACAAAAGAAAAGTTTAAGCACACACTCAAGGGTAATTAGTGGTCGACAGCACGTTCAAGCAGGTAAACGATCCCGCATTCAAAAACGAATTCAGGACTACTTGGATTCGGCAGCTTGGGGGCCTCCGACGACTCCCGAAAGAAAAATAAATCTTAATTATTGATAACTTAATTATCTAAATCAATTAATAATAAATTATTAATTTGTTTAGTAACGGTTAATTTATTATTATTAGTATTGCCATTTTATTCGGGTCGTAACAAGCTGATGGTGGCAGCGGTGGAGTCTTCCTCACGTAGCTGTCAGCCACGTTACCTGGTGACACGGTAACGTGCCCTTTTTCATGTTTGTAACATTACGTTACTCTTGTAACCTTGTTACTAATTTTACAAGGCAATTTAAATCTTTTACGTCTTTTTCGAATTTCGATTTTAAATTCTAGATTTAACAGATCGAGGACTTCATGTTACCGGTGGCAATTGACAATTGTCAATTAAGCTTGTCATTTCAGTAATACTATGTTACTTTTGTGAATTATTCTTTTATTAATCTTTATTGCTTCTGTAACAATTTTGTTACTGTTGTTGTTTAGTATTTATTTGGTTACTTAATTTTATTAGGTAACATTTTAATATTTCTACGGTGTTTTCCTGCCGTCTCCAAATTTAATTGTTAGTATCGAAGTTTTAAGAAAATTCCTGGCAGACACGGCTCCGCAATTATTGCTGGCAGACGAGGCTCCGGAAAACTACTTAAAATTTCAATCTTCAAATTTGTCTTGGGTAACAAGATTTTCTTTCCTTGTTTCTCTTTGTTACCCCTGTCGTTTTGTAGATTTCACGTTGATACGTTTTCTTGTTCTGTTACTACTAAGTAACAATTTGTTTTATTATACGGTAACCTTGTTACCGTATTCACTTTGAATTACTAGTTTCGAAATTTTTAGAAAATTCCTGGTAGACATGGCTCCGCAATAAATTGCTGGCAGACAAGGCTCCGGAAAATTACTAAAAATTTCAATCCTTAGAAAATTTTCTCGTTTGGTAACCTACGTTACCACCAGCTTCTACTTTTTCGAAATTTATAAAGTTGTCCTGGCAGACACAGCATCGGACAGTTATCTGAAATTTAAAAATCAAAATTTAATTTCGAACTTGATTAAAAATTTTTTTTTTCTTAACGTATTTTGTCAATCATTTCTAAATGAACTACTTACGTTAATTCCATTGTACTGTGACTATGGCGATCATAGTTTTGTAAGAAACAATTAGCGAGAACTGTTTAATTTTCTGCATTCTGAAAGAAAGGGATGTTATCCATTTCAATGTTAATTGGAAATTTGACCACTCTTTAGGGAAAGTTTTGGACAACCAAAATTTTTCACTGCCGACAAATGTGCTTACATGTCTAATGTTAGTCGGAAACGAGGAAAGAGATCACGAGGTACGAACCAGTCAAAAATTCCGAGGCCATTAGAAGTTCATGTTTCTAACCACGAAACTAAATCCAAAACAGAGAGTTGTCCTATTTTAAATGCACCCCTCCCTGCTCAGACTTCTTCGAACGATTTTCCAAACTTTAAAAAGGTGCTAGCTGATTGGAAAGAGTTTTCCACATTCTTCGAAAAACTCCTAAACAGAGCAGAAACAGAAATCAGTCGTTCACAGGAAAGTAGACCCAAGTAATAACCGCATTTTAATAACTGTCTATAATTTATAACTGTTTATAATTCCGTCCATAGATTCCGTCCCATAGTGAAACTAGCCGTTCATACAATTTAGAACTGAACAAACGAACCCCGACCAATCCTGTAGAAAGATGATTAAGAAAAATGATTATTTCGACTACGAGGTTAGGGTCTGAATCTCTTTTCGTTTCCATTAGCACCATAACCGCCATTTTGTTTGAGAATCTCTTAGTGAATTCTGTAGAACTCATGGTTGATCCAACCATTAAAAACAATTATATTTGTAAGACAGAGCTCACGAACAATTGTTTAATTTTGGGCGTTTTTGACCAAGATTCAGTTTACGACGAGCTCGTAGAAATTTCGGGCATAGTTTGCCTACTAGTCAATGGGAAAGAAATTCCTTTCCAAATTGTAAACTCTTCCCATCACATCATCGGTTTAACGAGTGTAGGAATTTTAGGATTCAGAGGCATCAGAGATGCAGGTTTAATTTGAATTGATTAAAATTGTAGATTTAGAATAATAAATGATCCAAGTTTGGATTTTTGTTTGTTTGTTGTTCCGAACCTCAATTAAATCCTGAATGAACCTTCGTGTCTAGCGCCACCAACATAGAGTTGTAATTACAAGAACCTTTGTAATTTCAACAGTCATGACTCTTACCAGCTGTTGTTAGCACTGTGCAGGATGAGTGGAAAGTTCCGCGCGAATTCAAGTCAGGATCGATAGTCAGATTAATACAAATTTTTCTTTCTATCTCTAAGCACTTGAAAAGCTGGATTAGTATACTCTCCGGTATGGGAAAAACGTACGCGCTGAGTTCGTAACAATAGTAGTGTTCTCGACGCGCAAGATCAAACAGAGAGTTTTGGTTTATGGCTACAGAGGTTAATGTAGACACTGATTTCACGAAAAAAAACATTGTTTTTAAAAAGTTGTGACTCTTTTAGCTGTTGTAATCACCGTACAAGTAGAGTGGAAAATTCCGCGCGATTTCAAGTCAGGATCGATAGTAAAATTTATACAAATTTTTCTTTCTATCTGTTAACACTTGAAAAGATGGATCAGTATTCTCTCCAGTACGAGAAAAACGTTCGCGCTGAGTTTGCAAAACTGCAGTAGTCTCTGTTCAATAACCGGAAGAATTAAAAATTGAGAAAAGGGTTCCCTAATTTTATCAATTCATGATGATTATTCAGAATGTCAACTTTAATGATAAATATTCATCCTGAGGCCAAACGAAAGAGAAAAGAGAGAACACGATCGGGAAGAAAACACGCTCGGAAAAATCCAGAATCTAATTTTTTTGAGTTGGTTAAGAAAAATTCAGAAACCAAGCAAATCCCCGTTGACGAAATTTCACGAGTCGTTTTTGGTCCAGAACCTCCTCCAGAATATACGCAAATTTATAACAAACTTTTCTATCCAATTGAAAAACAAATACCGGTTAAAAGCGTAAGCCCATTTGATCCGACACCTACCGAAGACACTCCTCCGGTCCCAGAGATCGCCCCTCCGGCACTAGAACAAAACTTTGGTAGACAAGAGGGAGATCTTGATGCTGAAGTCGCAGCAGCAATTCGCTTAATGCTTATGGAAGGAGCAATTCCCGCCAGGCTAGTAACCCCCACTATTCAGGAAGTTGTATCTTCAGACTCGAGTTCAGATTCCGACTCAGACTGGGAATAACGCGCCTAGAAAAGAAATTTTAGCTCAATTTCCGCCAAAAGAATTAGCTATATTATAACCTAGATTAGCACACCGTAAAAATCAATGTTTCCTCGAGTGGAGAACGTAAACCCTGTCGTTTTTCCGGAAGACCAGTGGGAAGAGATAATCAGTAGGGTAGTAGACCTTGAAGAATACTGTAAAAGGGTCGAATTTTCCAATATTGTACTTACTTGTCAGGTAAAAGGTTTGGAAAATCGTATCAAATGTCTGTCCTCACAAATAGCTAGTCTATTAGAATCAAACGATAAGGTGCTTCAAACCACTGGAGAATTGAAAGAAAGGGTTACCAATCAACAGAAAAAAATTGATGAATTAACGGGTAAATTTCAAAACCTTAATTTAAGTTAGATCATGTCCCCAGAATTGAAAAAAGTAACTTTTAATAATACCGAAGAACAAGTTGGCCTATTGAATAATCGCCTGAACACTCTAGCTAGAAATTCTCGCCGAATTTGCAATCATAATCGGGGTACTAAGTCGCACAGAATTAAAGAGAAAATTTCCAGAATATTGACTAATTACTATTTTCTTAAGTTTCAGCTCACATTTTAATACTCGAAGTCAAAACTTTCGACATTAAAAAATGGCGGACGGCGACGCGAATAATTCAAATGAAAATCGCAATGACGGTGAACTAGGCCATAGGGACCATGTACCGGTACCGGGAGAACATCCTAATATCTTGATATCTCAGCAAGCCACGAATCACGACACGAGCGCGGCCATGGCGTCCGTTCTTGAGTGTTTAACGCTGCAACAAAGCACGTACCATATACCTGTTTTTGATGGTAGAAACCCCCCCCCCTCCGAGAATTCATTCAAGACGTGGTGAATGGGTCAGTGTTCGTAACTCCGGCAACGGAGCCGGCATTTATCAAAGCCGTGTATAGCAAATTAAAAGGAACAGCCCGCGAAAGCTGCAGAGACAAGTGCTTCAACAAAATCTCAGAATTTCTGAACCATTTAAAGAAACGATTCGCGCCGACAAAGAAATATCAATGGTACTTCGAGAGTATCATAACCCTACGCCTGAAACAACCTGAATCCGTGAATGACTATTATGATCGCCTCCCACACAGCACAATTCCTTGCCTGAAGTTTGAGCGAAGTTGGCACTGCAAACTTCGCAAGTTTGCATTTGATATTTATGAAAACTTGACCTAACCAACAAAATGTCCGCTTGTGCAGAAAGCTTGACGGGACAACTTGCGGCAAATATAACCTAGTTGATAATTGAAAACTTTCCTCGCAAGTTTCAGGAAAGATTCTAGAAAAGTTCGATTTAAAGGTAAAATTTTTTTTTTGTGGATTGAATGAATTTTTAACACATTATTGTGACTTCTGTGGGAGGTTTAAAAAAATCTATTGCGCAGCCCTAGCTATCATAGAAATCAACTGCGCAAGGCCTAAAGTTGAAATTTGCAGTGAAAGTTTCCAGCAAGTTTCAAACGTCAAACTTTCTGCACAAGCGGACATTTTGTTGGTTAGGTCAAGTTTTCATAAATGTCAAATGCAAACTTGCGAAGTTTGCAGTGCCAACTTCGCTCAAACTTCAGGCTAGAAATCGTGCTGTGTGGGCTGCAGGGTTTAATTAGCGAAGCTAAACATGCCCTTGAGTCAAAATATCACCGGAGATTTCTCGACACCGATTCGAATGGACAGGCAATACCCGTGTCGGAAAGTGATGTTATAATACAACCGGTTATAGACTGTGCATTAGGGGCATTCATAAGGGGGCTGCCGGAGGAAATGTCCACTTTTGTCGAAACTCGAAATCCTATTGACCTGGAAGAAGCTCTTGAACACGCGATACAAGCGGAAGAAAGGCAGAGATTCTCGGAGAAGACTAGGGTGTCCTCCTATCATATTACGCGAACGGAAAAGCGCCCGCGGCCTACGAGTCCATTCTCCCGACCGATGGAAAGATCAGGAAACTTAAAACGTAGAAATTCGGATCCAGACCGGGAATCACATCACCATCCAAAACCAGCAAATCCCAATTCTAATCTGCTTCAATTTACCCCGGAACAACTAGCCCAATTCTATCGGTCTATGATGCCACAGGTTCCCACGCATTCTTTTCCGCATCATCGACCAGAATCAGCTAACCATGCTCCGAACCCCACTTACCCCTCTCGACCTCAGTTCCAACCACCAGGTCAATATAATAGAACCCCTTAAGAGTATAAACCTAGCACAACTCCACCTAGAGCTGCATCTCCAGCACCCCACGATAATTTAAACTTTCCCCAGGCTCGGCGCTCAGATGCGGCAGCGAGTCCGACTTCTCAGCGTCAACGAAATGTACATTTCGGAGAGAATACGGTAAGGTCTTTCGAGCAAGAGCCGAGACCAAAGACCCCGCCACCGTTCAACTAGACTCTCCTGTTATTCGGTTGCAAGCTCCTGAATTTAGGTACGAAAGGATGAGTTTTCTGGTAGACCCGGGCTCAGACACAAATCTTGTTAAATTATGTGCTTTGAAGCCTGACCTCACACTTGATACAGATAAGTGTGCCGGGATCACAGGAATCACACGTCACGCAGTTCAGACGTTGGGCACCATTGACCTAACAATTTTTGGAAAACCTGTAGAATTCCACGTGGTGCGAAACGAGTTCTCAATTTCAACCCATGGAATTTTGGGTAGGCCATACCTTAGAAAGGAGCAAGCACAGATTTATTTCCGACACAAGTCACTAGTGACTGTCTCTAACCCAGTGACACCTATTTCATTCGTGGATGAGGAATCACTTAGGACCAGAGAATCACTACGAGGAGAAGTAAAGCCTTTTGCGAGAGTATTTCGGATAAGCTCGCGATCCAGGATCCCCGTGGCAATTGATGTTCTCAATCCGGAAATAAAAGAAGGATATCTCCCACGAATCAAGACCCCGCAAGGAGTCTTCTTGGGAGAAGCAGTGGTATCTAGTAAGAATGGCGTTTGTCATGCAATGGCTATCAATACCATTTAAGAGGACATCGATTTTAAAATGCCAGCCCAAGAGCTAATTCCTTTCGATTATTGTAAATTCCCAGGAGAAGAGGTTACCGACTCTGATCCTGAACAGTTTGAAGATAATATGATGCAATCCTATACAGACAGAGTGAGAAAGGTGAAAAATGCTCTACACACCTCCCATTTGAGTCCGGAAGAGCGGAAAATCGTAATGGGGTGGGCGGAGGATTATGCCGACATTTTTCATTTGAGCGGTGAACAGCTTACGTGTACCCACCTTGTTCAACATAGGATCCCAACCACTGACGACAAGGTCATTCATAGAAAGCAGTATCGTTCACCGAAGGAAGCTCTAGGTCAGATTGACACCCAGTTACAGAAGCAACTTGATAGTGGTATAATTGGACATTCCAACTCGCCTTACAATGCACCACTTCTGATCGTGCCAAAGAAACTCGATGCATCGGGTGAAAGAAAATGGAGAGTTGTGGTCGATTACCGAGCCTTAAATGAGAAAATTATTGGGGACGCTTATCCCCTTCCCAATATCACTTCAGTCCTCGAAAAGCTCGGGAAAGCTCGGTATTTTACAGTCTTTGATCTCGCCAGCGGATTCCACCAAATTGAAACGCACCCTGACGATAGACTAAAAACCGCGTTCTCCTCCAGAAACGGACATTTCGAATATAAACGGATGCCAATGGGAATCAAGAATGCTCTGCCCACATTCCAACGCCTGTTAAATGGTGTTTTGCATACCATGCTGGATGAGGAGGCAGTGGTATATCTCGATGATATTATCATTCCCTCTGAAACTCTCAAAGAACATGATAAGCGAGTGCGTCGACTATTTAACAGATTGCGAAATACAAATTTAAAACTTCAACCAGATAAGTGTGACTTCCTGAAAACTGAAGTGGCTTATCTCGGACACGTAATTAGTGAAGAGGGTGTAAACCTAATCCAGACAAGATAATTGCTATAAAAAATTTTCTGCGACCCAAGAATCCCACGAAGATCAAACAATTTTTAGGTCTCTCGGAATACTACCGTGGATTCATTAAGGATTATGCAAAATTAGCAAAACCTTTGACGGAGTTGTTAAAAAAAACCAATACCTGGAAATGGGACCAACCGCAACAAGAGAGTTTTTCATGCCTCAGAAAATATCTCTGTAGCAAGTCCATTCTATATTATCCAGATTTTACCAAGGAATTCAAGCTAACCTGCGACGCGTCTAAAGAAGCTGTCGGGGCGATGTTAACTCAGGAAAATGAAGGAGTCGACCTACCCGTAGCTTAATTTTCCAAGACACGGGGTGATTGTGAACGAAAATACGCAAAAGCGGAGAAAGAATGTCTTGGAATTTTATACGCAACAGAACACTTTAGACCCTATTTGTACGGCCGTGAATTTACTCTAGCATGTGATTTCGAGCCCGTTCACTGGATGACTTATATTGATGATCCCGGACCCCGCATACATAGGTGGCGTATCCGGCTCCAGAATTGACAGTATAAGTTTAAAAATAAATTCGGTAAAATCAATAGAATCGTCGAAGCGTTGTCCAATAACCCTGCAGACAAAAACCAGGATTCGGTTTCGGATTGGTCAGAGCCACTCCCCTCTGCAGAACAACTCGAATTTGTCGAAAAGAAATTCCAGGAAGACCACGTGACCCATGATTTGAACCAATTAACCCCTTCTTGTATTTTAGTTGTCACACGCGCAACTGCTGGAAGAAGCAAACAAGATGGACCTCAAGAGGGCATCCAGGATTCTACCAAACTCCCTAAGGATAGTCACCAATCTAACTCTGCAAATTGCCCTTTAAAGCGAACAGAAAGCCTCAAGGAAGGCCTCCGACCTAAAAAAAAACACCGATCAGGAACCCAAGGCAAGTGGGGACGAACAAGGCGTCAGAACTGAGAATGACTCTTTTCAAGAAGCCCGTCTTGACTTAAGTCACTAAAGAACCCACACATAGCACTGTTCCAAAATGTCTCCCTGAAACAGGTGCAATACCTAAAGCTCGAGGAAGACCGAAAGGCAAGACAAAGTCTAAAGTCCCGAGGTACGAAAAATCTAACACGTCTCGAGAAACATCACTCGTCCCCAATGCAGACGAAAGCTGTATTGCAAAGCGGTTAAGAACAAGAAAGAAACGTAAAACCGGGGATTTCAGCGCCCCCTATCATTCGGCCTCCCCCTCAGACGAACCTTCCCGTGACGAGGACAAGGATGAAGAAGAATCAGATCCCCCAGTTTTCAGAAAAGGCTACAGTGCGTTTCCAAACCTTTCTACAACCTCTCCCTCGATTAAGAAAACCTTTCCTAACACCCCAATGAATAAAAATCAAGAATCAAATCCTAGCATCCCTGCTACCGCAGATTCATACACAGATGTGTATGTAGATGGTGCATGCTGCGAAAATGAAGGGCTCAGGCCGAAAGCAGGAATCGAAATTTGGTTTGGACCAGATCATCCTCTCAATGTCTCCAGACGCTACAGAGGACGCCAAACAAACAATGCTTCTGAAATTGAAGCAGCTGCTGTAGCTGCTCACCATGCTCATAGAGCAGGAATTAATAAGTTACGCATTCAGACAGACTCTCGATATCTGATACAGAGCATCGAAGAATGGGTGCCCAAATGGCAGGAAAACGAGTGGAAAACTACCGAAAACAAACCTGTCAAGAATAGAAAGGCATATGAGAGACTCCTGAAGGCGATTGAACCACTCGATGTTGTTTGGGAACATGTTCCCGCACACGAAGGGATCACTGGCAATGAGAATGCTGATCAACTGGCCCGAGCAGGTGCCTAAATGGAACCGCAAAAGAACTCTTCATCGTCCAAGTCAGAGACCGGATTGATTCCGCCCGATCAGGTGATAATTAAAGGACAACCCTACTTAAACAGTGATGAGGAAGACTCTGACATTTCCAATCCAGAAAAGTCTGTAGAGGAAAGAATATTGATCGGAGAAGTTAACAAGTCTATTAAAAAATTTAATGACGTTATTACAACCGCAGGAATAGATTTGACTGCACCTACTAGTAATACCTTACTATGGGATTATGAAGGGTTACAAAGTAGCCCACAGAAACAGCATCTTTCTGATGGTGAAGAAGATCACGAATACCTGGAAAACCCCGATCCAATACTAGAAATCCATGACACTTTCTCCGAACGAATTAAAAACTTCATAGATAATTTTAATGAGAATTGAAGAGCGTCCCATCCAAGGGAACAGGAAATATACCCAATTGAGAGCAAAGGAGAAGCCGGTCCTTCAAAAACCCTAAAGGAAACACCAACGACGAGTCGTCCCTCTTCATTAAGGCAGCCAAGTGTGATTCGATTCCGAGAAGTTCCGGAAGTGATGGAACAATCCGAAGACGAGGACGATCAGTCCCTACAGAACCAATTGTCTATTCCAGGTCCTTTAATGGCACCCGGTGCTCAATCAACCCCTTTTCCCAGCAGACAAAACGACTGTCGAAGTTCTGGAAAGCAAGAGGAAGCGAAAATAATCCCTGAATCACCACCGTCCAAAAGTGATGCAACTAAGAACAACTATGCGCCTCATACGAGTTCGATCATTGATGTGCGAGATCCGTTTTGCGACCTCCCGTCACCTCTATCCTCTCACGAATCGTCAGACCATGACGAGGAGATTAACGAATCACTGGCTCCATCGAAATTCGAGACACCGCGACCGGTAAATAATCAATGGACGAGACAATTATGCCCATTTCATTTCCGCAGATTGTGAACCTGTGGATGCAATATGCAAACTTCTTATTGCCACCGAAAAAATCGACCTACATTTGCTGGTAAGACGTAACCAATGGACTCAAAAATTTAAAAAGAGACCTGGAAGCGGACGGACAAAAGTCATGTCGCATGGCCAATTCCGGCGATCTATTGGGCACACTTCCCCAAGATCAAATGTCGAGACTCGTAACAGGTATTTTCCGCGGTGGCGATATAATCATTACCCTTTGCCACGGAAAAATTAAAGTGCCACCTGTCGAGTTAAGACCTCAAATAATCTCCGAATATCACTCCAGCTTAATGGGAGGTCACAAGGGAATAACGAAAACTTACCTTAGAATTCGAGAACGGTACCTTTGGCCAAGAATGCGTGATGAAGTAACTCAGTATATTCGAGGATGCAAAAGTTGTTTTGAGAATAAACTGGCTAGGGCACGCACTAGAGAACCCATGGTAATTACCGACACTCCAGCTGCGCCTTTCGATAAGGTGTCGCTGGACACGGTAGGGAAATTACGAACAACCCCGAATGGAAATAGACATATACTTACGATGCAGGAGAACTTTTCTAAATACTGCATTGCAGTCCCTATTCCCAATATCGAGACAAAAACTATTGCCCATGCTGTTGCCACACATCTTTTCCTAGTTCACGGAGTACCAAGATGTGTGTTGACAGATAGAGGGCCCAGTTTTATTAGTTCTCTAATGCGGAAATTAGAAAAATTATTTGGAGTTAAGCAATTAACTACATCCGGATATAGACCCCAGACAAATGGATCTTTGGAACGAAGCCACATAGAACTGACGGATTATATTAAACACTATGCAAAGGATTTTGACGATTTGGACCGTCTATTACCTTTCGCTATGTTTAACTATAATACTTCGGTTCACGAGGCCACTAATTTCACCCCATTTGAATTAGTGTATGCTCACTTGGCTCGCGCTCCTAGTTCTCTGCCCCAAGAACCTACGGTAGAAACGTATGGATCGTACGTAAAAGACCTTATTACGCATATGAATGAGCTACAAAACCTTGCGGCTCAAGACCGAATCGGGTCGAAAGAAAAATCAAAAGAACAATATGACAAGAAAGCGCGGCCGTTACATGCGCAATTAGGCTATCAAGTTTATGTTTTTAAAGAAGTCAGAACAAATAAATTCGATAAACGAGCAGAGGGCCCTTACACCATTGTAGGATTTACAGAAAATCACAACTTAATCTTAGAAAATGAATATGACGATCGTTTTTCTAAACACCGGGATAAGGTTACGGTTACACAATTGTAGATAATTACATTCCTTCATTTCTCTGTTACTAATAATTTCAATGTTCTTGGTTACCTAAGACGTATTGTATGATGGCAACTGTAAAAATGATGATGTCACTTCTTTTGCTCCTGTTCAATGTAGTTTTTGCCATCCATAAGGATCAACTGGATGGAACCATCACCACCAATCATTATGAGCTCACCCCTTTCAATACCAGCAGTGGGATGTATTATGAGCACATAGAAGAGATGAGAGGATCCAACAGCAACTGGCGGATAACCATTTTTTTTGGACATCGGAAGACAACGGCGACAGTTCGATGACCTACTCGCCCGAAGAATGATATTAAAAATCTTGTGTGCACCTGAAAATGGAAACTGCAGTCAATGGATTGGTCTTTTTGAATGGGGAGATAAATGGAAAGAGGCATCGGAACTGCAAAAATGTTTCCGTAATCAAATTGAAGAGTTGGAAAATGCTAAAGTAATCTCACCAAGAAAATTTAACTCACAGTTCAGAGTCCGTAGAACTGCTCCTTGGTTTGGCTTCCTAGGAAAAATCGCCGGCCCTGTAGCTGGTGTGTTAACTTACGACGACGGAGAAAGGTACAGCGCCGCAATCCAGGACCTTAATGCAGCCCAGGCTAACCTCTCACATCTTGTAGGAAGGCAAACACATGTAGTTAGGTCGCAACTGGATACCTTACATTACAGGATTCAGCTCCATAGTAACCAGTTAGAAAAATTACACACAGAGTTCCAGTCTTTAATCAAGAAGTTCGAAGCTGGAATCGCTGCCGAGACCACTCGTGGTAATGCAGCATGGGCACTGACTCAAGCAGTGAGGCTGGGACTTGACCACAACATCCAGGCTACTGCAACCATGCTGGCAGCTGTGCACGAGGCCAGGAAAGGACTACTCCATCCTGATATCCTTACAGCAGAGCAACTAGAGCCTATCTTGAACGACATACGCAAAAATGCAAAGGATGCCACTGTCCCAGTCCTCGGACCAAAAGTCAGTATTTATGATCTCGTTCAAGTTTCCACTGTGACCATCCTCTGTATGGACAATCATCTCAAGATTGTGCCACTCCTGGAAAATTGCATATATCAGGCATTCAAAATACATCCATTACCGACGATACAGTTATCCTGTAAGATAACTGCAACTTACCACGTATGTTTAAATGAAGTGCCAGCCAATGAAGTCAAAGAGCGACCCTCCTGTGAAATGTCAATCTTGATACATCCAACAAAAGAAGCATTGAAGCTCTGCGATATCAGGATAATAACCAGCCCAGAATCGTACTGGGAGCCCTTATCGAATCTGTCGGGATGGCTGTACTCTGTTGTCACGCCAATAAATGTGACCATCGCCTGTCCCACGCTTGAACCCAAATTAACTATGATAAAGGAAGTGGGCATCTTGAAGCTAGCCCCTGGTTGTGTTATGAAAACTGCAGATGCTACAATCCCTGCAAAGACAACAAGGGTAGGAGGTTCGGAACTCATTTATGAATCGGAGCTGCATTTGGACTTGATGTCCCTTTCTCCCACCATAAGCAAATATGGAAATCTAGTAACCAACGTTGAAGCCGAATTAATGAGCACCGGAGAAGAATCGGATGAATACACTACCTTCGAGGCCAATTCTAAAACTCTAGACCTACTGGAACAGCAATTACTAAACTTCGCTTTTCAACGACAGATCCATTATGGGCAGACCGTGACGATGTATCGATCCTGCGGAATCCTGGTGTCAATAGTCGTGATAACTATACTTTATCTCTGCCGAAAACCCATTACATCGGCAACGAATGTGCTGTACAAGGTTTCCTCAAGAAGCCCCAGTCGGAGAAGTACGATTTCCTCGGCAAGCTCAGTCGGACAGCCTAAATGGAAAAGAAGCAGGTTCCATCTGAAAAGAAAAACTGCTGCTATATCTAGAAACCAAGGACCACATCGAAGATTGGCGTGACGCTTCCCACCCAGAAACTTCTGCCAGTGTAATTGTGAACAAGTGCGGGAAAGATGTGTATCACAAATTGATCGATTATATCAATATGTGCTAACCAGAAGTTTAGTATGGGACCAAGAGAAAACTACATTATAATATAAGTTTACTAAAATAATAATTATAAACCACTCAGTCAAATCGTTAGTAAAAGGAAAAAGAAAAATGTCAACTGAAAAAAAACCTTTCTTGTACTGATACAGAAATGCAATGAATAAAGTATAAATATTATAGACTCAAGAATTTAAGGTTATACTAAACCGCTTTGCGCGTAATAGAACAGAACAAAGTTTAAGCCAAATATCCTATTCCTAGAACAGGATAAAAACGACTTCTGGCAATAAAATCCGTGTAGTATATGTTATCCTTGTCAAAAGAAAAGTTTTTTTTCAGTGTTGATCGCTGATTATGGTTTAAATTACAAATTTTTACTCAACAAGATACGGATTTCTACAATTATAATATAATAGTGTAAATGCTAACTAATGGTAAAATATATTGCGCTAAAAGAAAAGAGAGGAGTCAGAATCTTGATGCTCTGCAATGAGTTAAAGGGTCTAAGTGTCAGGACTACTTACGTATTCCCAAAAACAGCGTCGCACCGGGACCCCCTTTGCACTCCAACCATAATCCTGGACCATAATCCTATTAGTTCCAGGGATATGCTCCAAGCACCGATTCCACCTGCAGGTGGAAACTGAGGCAGGTCTTTGTATTGTCTAAAAAAAAAAGAAAAAAAAGGGAGGGAGACTTTAGAACACGCAAACAATAGTGACTAAAACTTCTATCTATTTAAATTTTATTCTCAATATCTACTATCGAAAATGCACAATCAATTTAACTCTACTAATTACTCAAATCAATATTCTAACAAAACAAATACAAAATGATTAGATCACTTACATTAGGCGTGGAGAACCATTCGAGATGACGTATCTCGCGGCATTGTGCAGGCGTTTTGGATTAACGAAGGCCGGCTAAAAAGAAAAGGAAAAATTTAAAGGAAATGACTAACAGAAAGGAAATTGTTTCACATTAAACTATCGAATTGTACCTTTTTTCAAAACGCACGCCCGGTCCATTTTTTTATTCGGTAATCAAACAAATTATATAAATAATTAATTCAATTAAGAATTATAACAATAAATAAATTATGTAAATAAATTAGACAAGTTATTAAACTAATAATAATAAATAGTTCAAACAAATAAACAAATAAATTAATTATATTAAAAGGTAACAAAATAGTTAATTATTTATAACAGTAAACTAAATAATGAATTTAATAGATAAATAATAGATTGCTCATTTAAGTAGTTATAGTTACAAGGTAGTTTAAATAAATTAAATAAGTAGATACTTAAACTGATCATAATGGATTGAACAAACAAATCAAATGAATAAATAACCAGTTAATTCAATTGACTGTAATAAACAGTTCTAGTAATTAGGATAAATAACAATTTAATATTCAATTGAGTAAACTGATTATATCAATTTGAATAAATAAATAAAAAAATTAGTTAGTAAATTATTTAAATTAATTAAAATAAATAATAATATTAATTAAAAATAATTATGTAAATAGATAAACAAATAAATCAATTATATCAATAAATAATAAAATAGTTTAATTAACTATAGTAACGAATTAACTTAAATAAATAATAATTAAATAATTATTAATTATACTAACTAGTTCTATCGAACTAAGTAATAATTTAAATGTAATAGTGATTAGATAAATAATAAATAGATTTAGATAAATAGTATTTAAATACCTAACTAATCGGGATAAATAGTTTACTAATTTAAATAAATAACAATTTAATATTTAATTAAGTAAACTGATTATATCAATTTGAATAAATAAATAATAAAATTAGTTAGTAAATTCTTTAAATTAATTATAATAAATAATAATATTAATTAAAAATAATTATGTAAATAGATAAACAAATAAATCAATTATATTAATAAATAATAAAATAGTTTAATTAACTATAGTAACGAATTAACTTAAATAAATAATAATTAATTAATTATTAATTATACTACCTAGTTCTATCGAACTAAGTAATAATAGAAATGTAATAGTGATTAGATAAGTAATAAATA
This sequence comes from Ganaspis brasiliensis, assembly GCA_037103525.1. Classification (NCBI taxonomy): domain Eukaryota; kingdom Metazoa; phylum Arthropoda; class Insecta; order Hymenoptera; family Figitidae; genus Ganaspis; species Ganaspis brasiliensis. Next base: position 214,608 of record JAZKLR010000307.1, read on the forward strand.
GATTTAGATAAATAATATTTGAATACCTAACTAATCGGTATAAATAGTTTACTAATTTAAATAAATAACAATTTAATATTTAATTAAGTAAACTGATTATATCAATTTGAATAAATAAATAATAAAATTAGTTAGCAAATTATTTAAATTAATTATAATAAATAATAATATTAATTAAAATAATTATATAAATAGATAAACAAATAAATCAATCATATCAATAAATAATAAAATAATTTAATTATCTAAGTAATGAATCAAAGAAGTAAACATTCACTTATTTAGAGTAAATAATTCTACCAATAGAACAAATACAATTAAATGACTTAATTAATTGTAATAATTAGATTAATTTAAATAAATAAATTAAATAGTTAAAATTTAATCAATTTATTGTAATAAGTAAGTTGATACTATTGGAAATTTTAATTTTTAAAATAGAAGAAAAATGTCCTAAAGAAATCACAAGGTACGTACCAAGAGACGCGTTGCATCCTGGGGCACTTATGGTATTCCTCCCCCTTTGTCCTCCTCTCACACTCCCAACAGAAGTCGACCCGTAATTTGATGTCGACAAGTGGAGTGCCCTTCTCCTCCTCCTCCTCATCAGAAGAGTAAAGTACCCCAATGATCAGTTTATTCTCACCCAGGCATTTAGGGGACACCACTCCCCCTTTTTCGTTTACACTACACTTTGCACTACACGTATTCGAAACCGAGCATATTGCAGGTAAAATTTGTTCATGGCACTCACGACCAAATATCTGACCTGAGTAAAAAATTTCAAGCAAGTCCGACTGATTTTCAAAATATCGTCCGCCATATTGAATCCGCCATTTTAAATTTTGTAAATCTGACATCAGATTCGTAATCAGCGACTCCAAAAACCCCTGAGTAAAAAATTTCAAGCAAGTCCGAGTGATTTTCAAAATATCGTCCGCCATCTTGAATCTGCCATTTTAAATTTTGTAAATCTGAAATCAGATTCGTAATCAGCGAGCCCAAAAACCCCCGAGTAAAAAATTTCAAGCAAGTCCGAGTGATTTTCGAAATATCGTCCGCCATCTTGAATCCGCCATTTTGAATTTTGTAAATCTGACATCAGGTTTGTAATCAGCGACCTCAAAAACCACCGAGTAACAAATTTCAAGCCAATCCCAGTGATTATCAAAATATCGTCCGCCATCTTGAATTCGCCATTTTGAATTTTGTAAATTTGATATCAGATTCGTAATCAGCGACCCCAAAAACCTCCGAGTAACAAATTTCAAATCAATATTATCGTTTTTTAAATATATTTTTAATTTTGGCCACTTTTGATGGCTTCCTGGCCCACTGTGGACCGGGAGAAGCCTCCGACCCAATATTTTCCCCCAACATCATTTGAGCAGCTGCACGTCCCCGTCCCCGAACCAAATTTGCGGTATTCAATCTCAATTCACAAAGATTTACCGCCCCCGGAACTCCAGATGCACACCTCAAAAGGCCGCGCCCTCGGCCAACACCCGCACCCACGATTGATGGTTGCATTGTTAATTATACGTTAGACGGTCGAAAGAATTCTAGAGCGCAAGTACAGACGCTGTACCATTGCAGCGTAACAACACCTGTTATCACACCTCTCCTCCCAGAGATGCACGCGTGGAGCTAGAGAAGTTACGCCGACCGTAGGTGGTAAAACTTCGTTCTATGGCCAGGCGTGTCTATCAAGGCCGCACCAAGAAGTCCGATGAAAATAACGAGGCATGACTATTGTTTTATTGACCACTATTGCGACTACCGATGCCAAAATGATCACTGTTATTATTATTGCTCTCTGCAGGATAAAAATGCGATGTTTCATTTAAATATCATGGGTAAATATTAACGATATCAGGGAAATAATAGAATAAATAAAGGATATTTTAGTTTAAAATCGGATATATATAATATTCAACGGCCCTGCACAATGAGTATGATAATAATGATAATAATAATAATGAATAAATAATTAATAATAATAATAATAATAATAACTATTATTATTATTATTATTACTATTATTATTACAATGTTGTATAATCACAATGATTATTATTATTGTAGTTCTGTTGCTGCATAATTGTAATATCTATTGCATTGTATTATTAATGCTATCATCATTATTAGTATATTATTGAAAGATTACATTGTTGTTTCATTATTGTCGATATTATTATCACGCATAGTGATGTGATAGTGTAATACAATGGAATGGGTAGCACATGATATGGCATGTAGTATTTGGCACATATCAAACAGGTGCGTATTGTGGTATGTGTATGTTATATATATACATTCATACAGATGCGTGTACGAAAAACTTAAACTTAAACAGTCTACACAGGAACATTCATGTCTATTCAAGTTCAAGCGCTGGTGTTTGTTGAGGACAACAAACGGGCATTTCCACGGTGGATTGTTACATACGTAGTAATGGAAAAGAAATTAAGACTGAAAAGAATTATGTGTATATGCATATATATATTGTTTCTAACAAATTATAATATTAAAGATATATTTATATAATACGTGATAATATTATAATAATGTTGAAAATAGAAGGTAATTCTTTTCAAGATGTGGCAATAAAAGAGGATTGCTACACCTGTCGCTATAAAGGAAATTCGTCAGCGAATTCCAGCGCTTGAAATCGTCTAATTATAAAGAAACAGATTGAATTTATATATATTTATAATGTAATTAAAAAGAAAATTTCCAAATTATGGATTAAGGGCCATATTTCAATGGCTGAGACATTATGACGGACTGTCCGTTAATTAATCATTGTAAAGTACCGATAATTCAGAAAGAAGTATGTACAGTTTGCACATATGAGTGTTACACTCACAGGAAGGTTCAGGTACCAATACCAGCATAAGACTGTGTCGCGCGTTCACAATACACATAGACGCACGGGCAATACTCTTATACACGGCACGCGACACGGCTGGCGGCCATCATTGCTTCCCTACCTCCCACACCTCATCCCTCTCTTTAACCCATAGTTGAGCGGCAGAATGACTGTATCAAAACAAATGCACGTGTTCGTGCATTGTAAAATTAAATAATCTTGCCACTGGAAGTTTGATCAATTTCAGAACCAATGACAATTACTATTCACATTCACGTTGTGATTGTGAACTATTATAAGGGTTAGTATCATCACTAATAAGTTGTTAGTGATTGTATATACCTAATCTATAAAAATTACACTAGTTTACAAAAAAAAAAAAAATTACGTACATTCAATGTCACCATTTTTTCTTATGTACTAAGCTTCTAGTTACTTAAAAATGACATTAAGAAATTTTTCAATGGATAGGTTTTCGAAATATGAATTTTTTAAATTTTTTTACGTTTTTTTCGGAGGTGACTTCATGTTTTAGGCCGTATCTCGAGTTACAGAAGTCCGATTGAGTTTTTCTAAGTGTCAAATTAAAGGTAATCATATTCCAAACAATCGCTTTTAACATTATTTTTCAATCGGTTAAATATTTTAATTGATATAGTCCAAAAAATATAGATAGTTTGATTTTTTGGCCCAAAATCTGAAAAACAAATTCATTCTACCGCTATGCAAAAATAGAAAACGTCAAATTATGTCCAGTTTTAAACTTTTTACATATATGGCTCACTTTTAAGAAGAAAAAATGTATGGATAAAAACAATCTATGGGTAATTATTGATGCCATATATGTAAAAAGTTTAAAACTGGACATAATTTGACGTTTTCTATTTTTGCATAGCGGTAGAATGAATTTGTTTTTCAGATTTTGGACCAAAAAATCAAACTATCTATATTTTTTGGACTATATCAATTAAAATATTTAACCGATTGAAAAATAATGTTAAAAGCGATTGTTTGGAATTTGATTATCTTTAATTTGACCCCTAGAAAAACTTAATCGGACGTCTGTAACTCGAGATACGGCCTAAAACATGAAGTCACCTCCGAAAAAAACGTAAAAAAATTTAAAAAATTCATATTTCGGAAACCTATCCATAGAAAAATTTCTTAATGTCATTTTGAAGTTTAGAGAACCATAGTACATAAAAAAATAGTGGCATTAAATGTACATTTTGGCTGTAAACTAGTGTTATTAACAGTATATTTACTGATTGAAATTATGAAATGCCAGCTTGCATTTCAACTCAATTCGAAGCTGTTTCGAAACAATTGCATTAAAATAATTAAAATGAAAAGTTCTTTCACGTTAGTTGAACGAACTGAGTTCTGCCTCAGCAAAAAGATTCAACCACTCCTCGAAGTCCTAAAATCCAAATCATCAAAATTTCCCTCCAAGAGCCGTGTGGCGTCGTGTAGAGGAAAGACGAGTAGAGAAATAAGGTGCAGTACGACGATTAGTCTCAAACGATCGGTACACTCTTTTGTCAATAACCTAGAGGTATTATATTGAGAATTCGAATCGCGACTTGCCCGTCTGTACGATTTGACGCGCATTTTCGGTCCTCGATATAGTGACATAGAATACATTCCGCGCAGACGAGAATAAAAATTAGTCTATCGCGAGTTCAAACCAGCCATCCTGGGACCGACAGATACCTGAGACTGTACCTGAATCATCCGAGACGTCGTGAGCTCAAGAGTGCAATCCAGGCACTTCAAACCGCTGGTAACCAACTGTCTCAACCAACAAATCAGCCCTTGCTTATAGTGAATCACGTGCGTGTTCCACGGTAGTCGTAGGTAGGGTAAGTGGATATTTATTAAACACATCAAAAATCTTGTTACGCACAATATTCTAAAAATTTTCTCGTAAAATTAATGTAATGAAAATTTATGTTCTCGAAACGAAATGAAAAGTTTTATTAAATGCGTAATTACTGAATAATTAATTTATTCAGTCTATTTTATTTTTATTTTATTAAAATTCAAGTTAGTGACAATTTGAATTTTATTCGAGATTCAACAAAATTTGATTTGTGTTCTGAAACAAAATGAAAGATTTTCTCAAAAGCATAATTACTGAATAATTAAGTTATTCAGTCTATTTTATTTTATTTTATTAAAATTCAAGTTGGTGACAATTTGAATTTTATTCGAGATTCAATAAAATTTAATTTGTGTTCTGAAACAAAATGAAAAGTTTTATTAAATGTGCAATTAATGAATAATTAATTTATTCAGTTTATCTTATTTTATTCGAAATTCAACAGGTTAAAAACATGTAATCACATCTAACTACGAAATTCTATCGAGGATAGAACAAGTTAAAATTTCAATACATCCAATTGTTAAATTATTTGAAATTAGAACCATTAACACTCTTTGCGACATTTGAGGTGTAACATGTTTGTACATGCATTCAAATTAAAGATGTACACTATTGAAATTGCAATCGTTTAGAATTTCTAGATTTGGCCGAGAGTTCCAATCTTATAATTTCAATACAAAGTGGGGCAGATGTTCTATGTAACAGGTTAAATTATGGAATTAGATATATGTTACTAATAAATGTATAAAAGGGAATAACTTGTTTTTAATTGACTTAAATTCCCTAAATCCACAAAAGAAAAGTTTAAGCACACACTCAAGCGTAATTAGTGGTCGACAGCACGTTCAAGCAGGTAAACGATCCCGCATTCAAAAACGAATTCAGGACTACTTGGATTCGGCAGCTTGGGGGTCTCCGACGACTCTCGAAAGGAAACTAAATCTTAATTATTGATAACTTAATTATCTAAATCAATTAATAATAAATTATTAATTTGTTTAGTAACGGTTAATTTATTATTATTAGTATTGCCATTTTATTCGGGTCAATATATAATACAAAAAGTAAAATTCAGATTACAATGAACTTGTATAATGAATTTTACTGTTAAATTTTCAACAAAGAGCTACAATGTCGAATAATTGATTATTGAAATCTTTGAATCGTTGAGAGATCTACCAAAAGGCGTTTCTCGTCAATCCTAAAGGATGAATAAATCTGCCGAAGGGCGTTTACCAATCCTTTGTTTCTCAATAATTAAAAATCAATTAATCACTATTTTTGTGTTCATTGAAATTAGAGTTCTGCAAACTTGTAAGCAATTTGCCAAAAGGAGTTCTTTAAAAGTTCTAGAGATTATTCTACCGTGCCGAAAGGCGTTTAGCAATCTCTTATTTTTCTAATTTTTAATAACCACAAGTAATCAATAAATTTTTCTCAAGGTTAGAATTTACAATTACACTCTTTAAGTCACTAGACGTTACTCGTAAATGACCATTAGTATAAAAGTATGAGATTTTAAAATAGGCAGGCATATATTATGTCTGATATTTTGTTAAATAAATGATCCAAGATTTCTTAAAGCTCAAACATTTGGTATACGGCTCAAAATTTCTGAAGAGGGACACTTTTTTTTTGATGGTGATATTTTTTTATGTCTTATAAAAATTTTTGTAGTATTTTCGGTCCAAAATACTGTCCTGAAGTTGTTTTGCAAAATTTTAATTTTTTCATAAGTTATTGTTTAAACAATTTTCAAGTATCAAGTTATTAATAAATTTTTTTTGACCGTTCTATTTGATGGATTTTGATACAATTTGGTATGAGTAGTACACAATAATCATGCTTTAGGATAAAAAAAATTAATTTGATGTCGTGCCAAATTTGTTTAAAATAGCACCAATTATTATAAACAATTAAAAATAAATTAAACTTCTCATCCGATTTCCGTATTTTTTCTTAGCAATTTAGATTCCCTGTTTTATTACGAGTAATTTAAAAAAAAAGTTAGTATTCTTCATTAGGTCAGAAGTTATGACCATTTTTCTCTTGACGCTCAGCGCGCGTAGACGATACACGGCTACCCATTAGCATGGTCCGAAACAAAATTTAACAATTTAAAAAATATTTATCACTATTTTTTTTGGAAATATTTAGGAAAATTTTGAATAATTATCATAAATGTAGATTATTAGAAACTATTTAATGTAATTTCTAATTTGTTTAAACAAATTATTATTGTTTATTTTAAATTTCATCGCAAATTAAGCTACAGAGTTACAACTTTTTCTTAATTTTGCAACTTTTCGAGGTCATTGGAGCCAAAGGTGAACAAAAAAATTAAAATAATCATTTTTAAAATTGTTTAAACAAATTATATTGTTTATCTTCAAGATTTGCACAAATTGAGCTACAGAGTTGCAACTTTTTCTCAATTTCGCAACTTTTCGAAATCAGTTAAGCTATGTACTAACAACAAACTAAAAATAATAATTTTTACAATTGTTTAAACAAATTAATAATGTTTAATTTTAACTTTTTATTAAATAGAGCTAGAGAGTCGCACCTTTTTCTCACAGATGCAATTTTTCAATGACGCTGAAGTGCGCAACGTTTCTGAGAAACGAACAAAAAGAATAAATTAGAAAAAAAATATTTTTAAAACTTTTCTGGCTAAATAAACTTTTAAAATTGTTTTTAGTTCTATTATAAAGCTAATTCAATTAATAATTAATCATATTTACCCATAAAATTTTGAGTATAATTTACAAAATTTTTATTCCTTTTTCAGTAACGTTGCGCATTTCAGCGTCTTACTTTTCAAGGATTATAATGACAACTATTAGCAACTAAATAAGAAAATGTATTTTAACATTTGTTAACACAATTTAATAATATTTATTTCTAACTTTTCATTGAATAAAGCTAGAGAATTGTAACTTTTTATAAATTTATCCATTTCTATCTTCAAAAGAATTCCTTCAAAACTTTGGTCAAATTTAATGAAAAGTTAAAAATAAACATTCTTCAATTGTTTCAACAATTGGGTAAGTTCATTTTCTCATGTTGTTGCTAATACCTGTCTTTAAAGGCTTTAAAAAGTTGCAAAATTGCAAAAAAGTTGCAACCCTGTAGCTCAATTTGTGCAAATCTTGAAGATAAACAATATAATTTGTTTAAACAATTTTTAAAATGATTATTTTAATTTTTTTGTTCACCTTTGGCTCCAATGACCTCGAAAAGTTGCAAAATTAAGAAAAAGTTGTAACTCTGTAGCTCAATTTGCGAAGAAATTAAAAATAAACAATAATAATTTGTTTAAACAAATTAGAAATTACATTAAATAGTTTCTAATAATCTACATTTATGATAATTATTCAAAATTTGCCTAAATATTTCCAAAAAAAATAGTGAAATAGTTGTTTAAACAATAACTCATGAAAAAATTAAAATTTTGCCAAACAACTTCAGGACAGTATTTTGGATCAAAAATACTACAAAAATTTTTATAAGACATAAAAAAATATCACCATAAAAAAAAAGTGGCCCACTTCAGAAATTTTGAGCCATACAGAATGTTCTGATCGCTTGATCTATTGAGTCTAACAACAAAAAATAACAAACTACTACAAATTGTAGCAAAACACTTTAGAAATTTATTCAGAATTAGATTCAATTTACTACCATTGCAATAAAAATGTGTATGTTGGTGTATGCACTAACGAACACAAAACTAGAAAAGGTTCAGTAAAAGCAACACACAGAGAAAATTTTAATCACGACTTTGATTGGAATAATAGCATAATTTTAGACAGAGAAGAAAACCGACAAAAACGCTTAATTTCTGAAATGATACAAATCCAATTACATGACCATTCTATAAATAAAAAAGAAGCAAGAAGACTATATACAGGAGAAACATAGCGGTAGTGGGGGTATACAAGGAAAATGGCTGTGCCAGTAGGCAGAAGCCCTTTAGTTCGGTCAATGCGCGGTCATGTATTTTATTACTCTGCGCACACCGGAAACAGCTAAATGTGCGCAGAGTAATAAAATACATGACCGCGCACTGACCGAACTTAAGGCTTATGCCCACTGGCACAGCCACCCTCATCCCCACTCCTTTCCATACAAATATAGCGAAGCACTCTCTCCTGTATATAGTCTTTTTGAAAAGAAGATATTCAATATTTAAATCATAAACATAAACCATTGTTAAGAAATAACAAATACGATTTAAAATCGAAAACTGTAATTATTGTTTTCCCTCATTATCTTGTAAAAATTAACCTTGTAATCTTCATACACTTAAATCTTCGTTCTTAATATTATTAAATTCAGTTATTTGTCAGACACTGTATTTTTGACGTCTTGACTCTTTCAAGTATAGAATAATTTTAACATTTTTATATTTATGACTTTTTTTATTAAAATTAATAAATTAAAAACATTTTATAAGGTAACTTACAACTATTTTTTTCATATTGTAAATTGTATTAATGTATTTTTTTGTAAAGTATCTTATCCATTGTTAAATAAATTTTTACAGTTCTGATGAGGACAGCATTGCCTGTCGAAACGTCAAAAAGTGTTTTTTTAACCTTTACTTTTAAATTTTTGACTGACTCGGAGAAATCGATAAATTCAGTTATATATGTGAAAAAATGTGTAAAAGTCGAAATGAAAAGTTTCAGCAATGCAAATATCATGCATCAAAATAGTGTTCAGAATACACCTATTATTAATAAGTTAACAAATATTGTTAACTTTAAAATATTGTTATTCATATTAATTAGTTGTTAATTAATCTCTTAATACATTGAAAATGCAATAGTGGATAATACTTTTAAACATATGATTCATAATAATGCATTAAATTTTTGTAAAATTCAATTGTATTTCAAATAAACTAGTGCATCTTTCATGTATGGCGCTGTAGCCTACGCTCGGGCGCTAAACCTAATGTCTGCACGTGTTACATATATGTCAACTTTCAACCCAAATTTTAATGGTAGTTGTCATTTAAACATTTGTGCCGTTGTACCTTATAGTTACGCACACATTTTTAACTACAATAACATCTAGGACTTCTCATTACCGAGATATCCCACCAATTTCCAGTTGTAAAAGTAAAAAAAATGTATGTCGAGCTTCGGACATAACATTTCCATTCTAATTTCTTTGTGATAATTCCTAGCTCTAGTGTAATATTTTGTAGATTACTTGTGTCTATCATCGAAAAGCCGACCGTCCCAATTTCTATCTGACTTACAATATTTTGACTTGTGATCTTCAATACGTTCATTTGTATAATTATTACGATAGGAAGAATATTCTGCTTGCGCTGAATTTATTTTTATTTCTTGTGCGTGTTTTGCGTATATTATTGCTTGCTCTAAGTTTATCGGATCCTTGGCATTGACAATAGAAGAAATTTCGCCTGGTAATGCTCAATTAAAGTAACGTAAAGCCATTTCTTCCACCGTTATTATAACATGTTTGACTGTTTTATTTTCATATTTAGCGTGTAGTGCGGCTCTTGCACCACTAATATAGCCTTCTAATCTGTCGTTTAGATCATCTAAGTTTTCATCTTGATATTTACGTAATTCCATAATGTCTTCCAGATATTTTTCATATGGTAATCCTGGAGCAAACCTTTCTTTCAAAAGGTCTATTAAATCCGTTAGTTTTAAAACTGTTTGTGCCTGGTAAAATCTTTCGCTTATCCTGATAATTTGCTTAATATTGCGTTCGTAAGAGGCATCTCGCAGGAAGGAGTAACATTAGAGGAAGCGTTGACGATGTCTTGGATAAATTCTCTAACCGGCATATTTTTACCATTGAAAAAAGGAATGAGGTCCACGGCCTGACGAATAGCTATAGAATCTGGGATTGATTGAATAATCATTAAGACCGCATTTTCCGAGTTGATCATTGTCCTGTTTCTCATATTTCTATTGTCAGAAAAAATACTAAATCAGTACGATTGCTGTACATTTCGGCAAATGTAGATGCGTTTAAATTTTCTCGACTTTCTTTCCCAAAAGGGCAACCGTTACTTTTTGCCGGATTGACCATTTTAAATTTCAATTTTTAGTAAATGTTGTATGTATCTTTCGCTTGTACAAAAAAAATTTACGCATTGAACATTAATTCCTCTTTTATTTAAATATATATTTTTATTCACAATACATTCAAAAACAATTTTTTTTTAAATTAAGATAAATAGATACAAATTTACAAACTTTTTAATTTGTATTTTGTTTAAATCTTTACGCAAACTTTAACAATGAGTGAAAATATTTAATTTATTTTAGTCGAGCATTTTTGTAATTACGAAATATTTTGAATCTGTAGTTTGTTTATTTATCGACGGCTTCGATACCTGAGATGCTACCTGACCTAGAGTCGCGTTACCTAAATACGTAGTTCGTCAACCTGCTTAATTTGTTTTGAAATGTTTTGTACTTTTTTTATAAATAGATGTTCTTTTATAAATATTTTTATATATGTTTTTGTAGGTTTATTTCGTCCTATTTTTTTAAATTTGTAATGTAGTTTTCAAAAGTTTTTACTAAAATAATCGTATTCTCTTATTTACTTCCAATTTTGATCTCTTCTACTATTTCATATGTTTCTCTATCAAATTATTAAAATAAGAAATGACATATACAATAATTTTTTCATTTAGTTAAAATCTTTTATTTTACACCCAAATAGGTTTTATTCTCTTTAATTAAAATCTATTTAATGTGACAAACTTTTGTATTTTTTTTAATAGTCAGTAATTCTTTAAGGGGTAACACCACTCTAGAGCCCTAAAAAAAGACCTAACTTTGACAATTTATTTTAGGAGTATGGAAAAAATAATCGAATTTCTCTCTTTTAGGTTTGGAGTTAGGTTTTAGGTTAGGCCCTTTTTAAAGAGGGCCTCTACAGGGGACCGTGATTCCAGGAACTCGTGATATCTGATACAAAATAAATAACGGGTTCTTAATCTACATAAGATTTGCTAGTAAAGTACGTACGATTTTAGCTTTACATCAATTTTTAACAAAATGGCAGACTTTTTAAAAAATGTTCAATTTTTGACCCAAAAAATTAGCATTAAATTGTTTATAAAAAAAAGTTGCAATGATAACAAAAAAATCGTACGTACTTTACTAGATAATTTTACTGTGAAGCTACAGTCAAAATTGCAGGTGGATATGTGCTATAGTGTCCGAGCACTATGGTCGCCCGATTTGAAAAATGCAGTTTCGAGAAAAACGTGTTTAAAGTTTTAAGTGTTGAAAATATTGTTATACCTTCAGTCAGCGATGATTGCGCCGTACATTTCACCTTCCATGGACAAATGGAACTCATCCTCTTCCTTTCTGGATGCCTTCTGCTCAATTCTAGATCTTCTTGCAGCATCTGATTTTGTTTTTTAAAAATCAGTTGTTTTCATTTGTTTATTTATTGTTAAAAATGAAAAAAAAAATTCCAATTTAATTTTTTATGAAACGCAATATTTAAATTACGAATGACGAAAATTGTTGAAGTAATGATTTAAGAATACATTTTAAAAGTGAGTTAATTGTTTAAAAAATGTTTGTATTAGTTATAAACAAATTAGTGGATAATAGATAGATTTAGATTGATAAGTATCAAGTAAATCATCAAAATATCTTTTTTCCACTAATTTGTTTATAACAAATACAAACATTTTTTAAACAATTAACTCACTATTAAAATGTGTTCTTAAATCATTACTTTAACAATTTTCGTCATTCCTAATTTAAATATTGCGTTGCATAAAAAATTAAATTGGTTTAAATTGGAAATTTTTATTTTTTATTTTTAACAATAAATAAACAAATGAAAACAACTATTTTTCAAAAAACAAAATCAGAGGCATTATGCAAAATTTTATTACCTTTAAATAAAAAAAAAAAAATTTCTAAATCGGTATATATTTGTGGGCTCTATGTTAATTTATCCATGAACGCTTTTTTTGCCGCACTGTGCGGGCAGGTAGAGAATGCGCTCATCCCCCGCTTCGAACCATCCGACACTGCAGCGGATTAGAAAGGGAAAACATTATTTTCTCACCATTCTACCAATCGAATTATGTTTTTAGGACCCTAAAGTGTACTTTAAGCAAAAACAAATTTTTGATTTTTTGAAAATCCTAGAGTAGTGTTACCCCTTAAATTAAGTAACTCTGGTATTTACTTCTTGTTAAGGTATTTCTCTCGCAGTTATACTTAAAAAAATCGATTTTCTATAGATTTTCTTTAAATTGTGAGAAAATGTTATTTTATATGTGCCTTGTATCTGGTTATAATTTCAGGAATATTTACCGTCTACAATTGGAGATATTAATATTCGAAATTTCAATTTTTATCCTTTTGCATGTAAAATTGAAATTTCGAATATGAATATCTCAAATTTTAGACAATAAATGTTCCTGTAATTTTAACCAGGTACAAGGCACATATAAAATAACGTTTTCTCATAATTCAAAGAAAATCCATAGAGAATCGATTTTTCAAGTATAACTGCGAAAGAAAGACCTTAAATTTGTCACCTAAATTAAATAGTAATTCGTTATTTTATTTTATATGTTTATATTTCGTTCTCTTTAATTCACAAATTCTTTTAGCTGTTACGCAACCTTCAATATTCAACAACTACTTTATAATTTTATTTCTCTATTCGTCATTTTATATTGAGTAACTTAGCAAAAACAATTTCGGATATTTACTTTTTTTTCGTTTTTCAAGATATATTTATTTAATTAATTATTGTTTTTTTTTAAATTGTAACCTGACCTAATTTTATGTTTCTCCAAATAAAAGTTTGTGTCATACTTCTATTTTTAATTTGTTAATAACTCGTTATAATTTTTCGTTCGACTAAATTTATCTGTACTTTCTATATTTTTTCCCGTTTTTATGATAACTCTATTTTTTAATTAAATATCAATTTGATCAAAACTAATACATTACTCACTCATTTATTATTAATTATAAATCATATAAAATAATAAATAAAAATAATATCATTATAAAATGATAATTAGCAGCTCTTTCTTGATTTCCTATTATGCATCCCGATTATTTATTTGAGATGTTCTTTTTTTTAAAACTTCGTTCTAGTTCGATTAAACCGTTACTCAAACTTCGATTCTTTTCTATTTGAAATACCCGATTTTCAGATTGTATTTATTTAATCCTCTCACTTGCCCAAGTGGTTAATTCACTTACGGCAAGATTTTTTTAACTCGAGGACATTTACCAATTATTAAGGAAATCAGAGCTCAACGATTGAAAGGTGATTACCATTCTACAACTCGACGTTAGCGAGCCACAATATTCCTACCTAGCTACCCGCATTGCAGCTAGATGTTTTCATTCTGTAAATCTTCAATAATCATCTATTTAGAGACTTATATACTTAAGCATCAATTTAATGTTATATATTTTTTTAATGCTCATATGTTTTCAGTGTTCTTCTAATGTTTGTGGCAGTCTACCTACATGATTTTTCTAACAAACTGACAATTTTCCAAGAACCAAATTTTTAACAAAATATAAAAAGAATATCCCCACCATTTGTAAGGGTAGAGGGTTGTTTTTTAAACTATAAAAATAATTCAAAAAAACTTGTAATAAAATTTAACGTTAACTGAATGTAATCTGTTATCAAGATTTTAAACACCCTGTAATACAAAAACTGACTGTAGAAAATATTTAATAGGGGAGTGGGCCCCTAGTTGGACACCCTTTTGATTTGTTGCTGTAGAGTCTAAACTAAATAAAATTTATTAAAATGTTTTATATCGGATGAAAGTAAATTCTATAAGGTAACTTATGGCCACAGTATTAAAATTTTACTTTGAACATAAACATTTTTTACAGCATTTTTTATAATTGTTAAAATTTTCGGTCAAAAAAAAAGTGTCCCCAAGATGGACACCTTCTTAAAAGTCTCTGAAAATGGTAGTAAATAAAAAATGAACATCGTGTAACAATTTTTAAACTGATTTTTAATCATTTTACGGAATTTATCAAAAAAAATAACATTTCTAAAAACTTCAATTTAATAGCTAAACAGTAAAAAGTAATAAAATGTCGAAAAATATCGATATATCATTTTTTCTAACGATAACATCACATTTTATAGTGGAAAATAAAAAATTTTAATTAATTGGCTCAAAAAATTATTCAACAAATTTTAAATAAAAAATATGCAAATAAATACATTGAGATTTGAGGCCTGTCCATCTTAGGGTACATGGCACCATTTTTTAATAACAAGTAAAAATATATATACGAACACTGAATTAGTAAAATCATTTTAAGATATTATTATATGATAAATAAATAACATTATAACGTTAAGTACTCATTTTAAATCATAAATTTGAATAACTTTACCAACTTGAGAAAAAACTGTTACAAAACTTTTTTTAGACACAAAATTACGTGGTATCTGTAGAAGAAAAACCATCTGGTTCTTTTTTCTTTAAATGTGCATTAAAATCTTCGTCTATACAAACAACAAAAATGACAGAAAGCATAAGGCGCTGTCACCTTAAACAAAAATTTTATACATAATGTTTATCTTGAGGCCCTGTCCATCTTGGGGTCCACTCCCCTAAATTGAACAATGAAAAGAAAAGGTAAGGGATCGTATTCGAACTACACTTTTATTCAGTGTATAGGCACAGGGCCGTATTTCAATTTACTCCGGATGATGAAGAATTATTAGTCATAAATGAATAATATTTATATTATTAGAAATATCAATTTATTGAACAAATTTCTATATTAACTTCACATAGATGTATACAAAATGTTTTTTATCAACTGACAAGTGGTCTTTTGAAACGATAATTTCTTACAAGATCATTTAACAATTTCAAATTTTAATTGTGAATGTGGGTGTTGTATATTTGTATGTAGTTTACCTTTGGCATTCACCAAAATCATTTTATATTTACCTTATTTCGTTTTTTTTAATCTTCGATTAAAGAGATTATTATTTCTACTTTTCTTATTTATTTGCGAATTGTATTCTTCTAAAACTTCTTTGAAAACTTTATTTTTATCCCACAAATATTTTAGTAACTACTATATGAACTCTTTTCTTTCAAAATTGATTCAGTTTATAATTGTATATTAAGCCACCTGGGCGTTGTCCCGTTTTTCTTAAAGGACTAATTGGCACGACTTACTGAGGTGACGGCTACCTGCAAAAAGCTCTCGATTCAACCCTCCACATTAGTTTTATTGACTCATGTTTTGCGTAATCGAAACTTTGCCGACCAAACTTTTATCATTATTGATGAAATTGGTTCATTTTATTTTGTAATGCTGGTGTAATTCTCGATCAATAATTGAGAGCACATTACTTTGCATTTTAAATTGTATAATATTGCCTCAATTCTGAAAGTATAAATTCTTATGTTTGTTTATTTTGTTTTGCTTGATAAATTTTACATATAATAAAAGAAATAGACTTCAATCCAATATTCATATTATTTAATTATTACTTCTCTTTTTCAGGTTCAATAAAATCATTTTAGTTTTTAATCATTTATGTATGTTTAGTAAAGTATGTGATTATTTTTCACAACGTTGACAATATTTAATTCAATTCGCTCATGCAATATTTTGTGTTTCTCGTACTGCACAGTATCTTTAAAAATAAGATAGAAATTCTCCATGACCTCAACAGTTTTTTTAACAAAGTTATAAACTTAATTGCGGAATAATTTACCTTAATAACATTATTTTGATTTTGTAAATAATAAATTAAAAAATTTTAAAAAAACAAGGTCACTGATGCTGATCGTGACAAATTATATTATTATATTATATTACATACATTATAATTATAGTATTTTATTAATTATTATGAAAAAATACTATTCGAAACTGCAAAATCGCTGCAAAATAATGTGCTATGTGGGTTTGTATAAGTTTGATTTGAATCTTATTGAAATGTTTACAAAATAAAATATGAACAATTTACCAGCCAAGGATAGTCACCGTGTACATTTACCAATTTACTTGGTAAATGTACCTGGGTCAAACCATGCGTAAAATATCAAAGTTTTCCCCTAGGTCTTCGATTTTGACAAAACTTAGTAAAAGTGTATAGAAATACATGCAAAAGAAATTTCTGAAAACAATTTTCAAAATTCATGATATTTTTTGGATTTACATGTGTTTAAAAATTTCTTTGGGAATTTTCAAAACGTTATAACCTAAACAATAAAATTATTCTATTTATTTAGTTTTTTCAGAGATTACTTATTATTTGGTAACAATTGAAAAAAAAATTATGACAAAATTTTTTTTTATTTACCATATTGAAAAATGAAGATGAGACGGTTTTGAATTTTTGAAACTTGAGAAAGAGAACGAATTCTCTAGCTCAGACCCCGTATTTCCAAAAGCGTCTCAAATCATAACATATTTTATACTCATTGCAGAGTGGTAAATTTTTGTGGGTTTGATTAATTCAGATCGTTTCTATTTTATGTTTCGTTTTGGAAATTATAAAGAAAAGGATTTCGGAGGTTGGAAACCTTTCGGGAAAATAAAATTTTAAAACACGCACTTTTGTATAAAAATTTTGTTGTTTATTAAAGAAATGGTTTCATGAGAAATTTGCAGTTTGCTATGCAGACATGATTCGGTGCCTTAATCGTTGGCAATCAAAATTGATGTGAGTGTGTACTGACTGTGTGTATGAGTGTGGTTTCGATACATCTTTACCTGAACAGACTGACGACTGAAGATATTCGTTGGATTCCTTCTTAAATTACCTCTATTTAAGAGGGCCGAAAGTTTTATTCTTAAATTTTACCTCTCCCTTTTTTTTAAAAAAAAAAAGAATTTCGAATTTAAAAAAAAAAGAAATTTTATCCTACCGATTTTCTCAAATTTTTACGTTGCCCGAATTGCACTAGATGGCAATTAACAACGAGTCCTTGACTAGTCATTCGAAAAAAAATTTAATTTCATCACGGAAAAACTTATCTGCTTAAATTTGCAAACGAAAAAAATTAATATTTTTTTTTATTTACTAGAACTCCAAAAGCGCGCTACGCGCACGCAATTCTGTTGTACTTTAATTTTCTTTATTTTTCAATTGTCCAATTTAATATTTTACTAATTTCTGATAATTGCTAATTTCCAAATAATCAATTCTGCAATGTCTCCATTTACCAGTTTACCAAATTCTCTATAATTTGGGATGAGGATTAAGTCAATGAGAATACTAATTGGTTTAAAGAATATTTATTTATTATGAGTTGAGAATTTACAAATATGATTTTATAATTTGAGTCTTACTTTTGAAAGAAGAAAAGATTGTCGTTGATGCTCAAAGATTGTTTGTCGAAGGCAATCGATAAAGCAGGAGTAGACTTGAAGTAGATTAGAAGCTGGGTAAACAGACGGAGATCCTAATCATTGAATGCAGATGCAGGTGAATTCTTGTTAAGAATAGAAACTTCTTGCAGGATACTTAATAATTTGTATTTCTCACGACAACAGTGTTGAGATCCGACAACGACATCCGAATTTAAACTTATGTGTTTGAATACAGTAAGACTGTATAAACTTGTAAAATTGTAAAATATTGTAAAGACTCAAACTTAAGTGTAATACTACACGTGAGATAGTAAGACCGGTTTAAACACTGTCGGATGTTATGACTATTGTACACTCTAGTAAAATCACCAACTGGCTTTATCATTTTGATGGTCCAATTTATATTGAAGATATTGGTTAAGCCATATTGTCTAAATCTAATAAATTTTCAGAATTAATAGAAGATGCTGGGGAACTATGTCCTGATTGATTTTCAAAAGTGTCGTTAATTTCCTCTATTAAAGTTTTATTTAATTCAGACTGATTTTTATTAAAGACAAATTCTTCTAAATTATTTAAATGACTTTCAATTAAAGTTTTTTCTGCTGTAAGTTCTTCGCTATCACTATTATCATTATTAGAAGTATCGTCACTGTCAAAAAGTTGAGTTGAAATGAATCCTGAATCCGATTGTTTTTCTTTTTGTGTTTTCTTTTATTTTTGACCGAGTTAAATGTTGAGAATCAGTATTACTTTCATTTGAATTAGACATTAATTTCGAGTTGCATGATACTTAAAATTACAAGTTTTATAAAAACGAAATCATTTGCATAAAAATGTAATATAAGGAAGTATTTTATGCAAAAGATTTTATAAATAAATATTCTCACTCTTCTAGAAAAAATGTCAATAAACTTGCATTAACGAATAAATTGTAAAAAAGATAAATAATTATGTTGTACAGATTCTACCGTATTTTAGCAAAGTTTGTTAACTCTTTGCGACATTTGTTCTTCAATACTGATAATAACGTGGCCTAATGTTATAAGTTTAAAACAATTTTTGTATTTTCTTATTGGGTTTATTGACCCGTATGTATTTTCAAATAAATAAATAAATTTTAAAGAGGACTCGAACCCCTATTTACAAATAAACTTTTACGATTTATAATTGTAAATGCACCTAGCAAATATAAGGGAAAGGAACCCTTCTTTACAAATATACCTTTAATAGTTTAAAATTGAAAATGCTCCAAGCTAATACGGATCATATGCAACAAATATTTTTAAAATGATATTAAGGATTTTATTTCAAACATATATACTTTTTATTGACACTTTCAATTTAGTTAGCTCATTGATTTTTGAAAAATAAATCATTCGGTAAATTTGAATTTTAATTAAAATGTAATTGATATTTAAAAAATTTTCATGAATTTTTATGATTGACTTGTATTTTGTTTCTAAAAAAAAAATTTTACACATTTTTTCTCATCGAGTTTTATTTTGTAACCCGGGCCGATGCACCAAATTGTGAAGGGCTTCTGTTACGTTTGTTGTACAAAAGCCCTTACAATATACCCTAGTTCCTCCTTTTAAATTAGTTTTAAATTAATGAATCTAATTTGGGATGAGGATTAAGTCAATGAGAGTACTAATTGGTTTAAAGAATATTTATTTATTATGACTTGAGAATTTACAAATATGATTTTTTAATTTGAGTCTTACTTTTAAAAGAAGAAAAGATTGTCGTTGATGCTCGAAGATTGTTTGTCGAAGGCAAGCGATAAAGCAGGAGTAGACTTGAGGTAGATTAGAAGCTGGGTAAACAGACGGAGATCCTAATCACTGGATGCGGATGCAGGTGAATTCTTGTTAAGAATAGAAACTTCTTGCAGGAGACTTAATAATTTGTACTTCTCACGACAACAGTGTCGAGATCCGACAACGACATCCGAATTTGAACTTATGTGTTGGAATACAGTAAGACTGTATAAACTTGTAAAATTGTAAAATATTGTAAAGACTCAAACTTGAGTGTAATACTACACGTGAGATAGTAAGACCGGTTTAAACACTGTCGGATGTTATGACTATTGTACACTCTAGTAAAATCACCAACTGGCTTTATCATTTTGATGGTCCAATTTATATTGAAGAATTACGAAGAAAGATGGCGGAAATTACCTTTCCCTTCTCTCCGTTTCCTTGCTTAGCTCCCTAATTGAAGAGACCAAGATGGCGTTTTTTCCCACTACTTTGCGTCTTATTTCAAATTGAAGAGTTTAAGATGGCGTTTTTTACATCTTCCTTGCGTCTCCGCTCTCTTTACGTAGATATTAATTTTAGAGAGACTAAAATGGTATTTACACATCTCCCCTGCCTCCCTTGTCTCTTTGCGTAGAACTCGCCATGACCTTTCTCTTTTGTGCTCCCTGCGCCCGCTCTCCTGAATAGATACCACAGCTACTTCTTTCGTGCATTAGAAAATATATGAAGCGTGCCATAGTTTGTAAATTGGTCAAATATTGTCTCTTCTTCCAGATAGCTAGGCTAGCGGCATGCTTGACATCTTGTATGACATAATCTTTCTCTTTTCAGCATTCTCAATTATAAAATCATTTCTACTCTTGTCTAATATTCATATACAATATTAACCAAAATGATATACAATGATAACAATTTTCATAATTATGAGAGTTGAATATAGACACAAATAATAGTGTTTATAACAATATATATATAATTAATATATAGGTTACGGACGTAACACCTCCCTTCTCAGTTCGAGCATGAGAGAGAAACGATAATGCTCGAATTTACTTTTTAGAATGCTCATTTGTTAAGGGAAATGTTATGAACGTATACTTCTAACAAATTTTATTTATTATTATTTTTATAAATTTTACCAATTTTGGTCTTTGTAAATGCATGCAATATTTCAAAAACATGTATTGAAGTCATTCAATTTTGTGATTAATACATATTTTGCAGTAATTGGAAAAATTTGATTTATATGGTAGTTACATATTTGAATAATTAACAGAGTAAAAAATAACTACTGCGATCATAATAAAAACAAATATAATTTTCATTCATACATTAAAAAAAAATTCATTCCTTATTAATGTTAAATTTATCAATTTATCAGTTTATCAATTTTTTAATTTATCACTTGTATAGTGATCTACACATTATATATACAGTCAATAATTCATACTATTTATTTCCAGTCAATAGTTCATGCTAATGTATTTATTTTGAAATTACTAAAGTGTATAATATTGAAAAACAAACTAATATCTAAATATATTGAAGCGGTTTTACAAATAATTTGTTTAAGGTATATATGCATGATTCTTATATAATTAAAAATTCTCATACTATTAACTTGTATTTGTTTTCATTTCATGTTCAAAGTTAAATGCATTTTGCACATGTGATTTTTTTATAAAAATTTTGTGTTTATATACTAGTTTTGAATATACTCTGTAGATTTAAATTTGAACATTTGGTTAATTAAGTAACTTACTGTTACGCACTTTTAATTTCATTTTTTAAAGAATGTTTGTTTATAATTTTGTTTTTGAATCAATTTTTGTTATTTCAATTATTAAAGTAAATTATATGTGCGTAAAATGTAAAAATATAAAAATAAAATTATATTATGATTTACTTTTTCACATTCATTCTTTTTCTTGCCGTCCCAGAAAAGTAAATATAGAATTTTGAGAAGATGCGACCGAAAGAAATTGCTAGTCCTCTCGAGTTTCCGGCGAACCCCGAGTTTCTAGGATTTTGATAAAACACCGTACCTAGAGAAAATGAATTTTTTTTTTTTTTACTTTAAGTTATTCCGATTGCCTTTTCTGCAGACTCTGTCTACGAGGTATTATTGTCATTAGAAAAATATAAAATAAATGAATCATTTTTATTCTAAAGTCCATTACCTAGAACAGATAACTTGTATTATTAAAAGTACACTAATTATTTCACAAGAAAAATGTAATTTTTGTGATAATCACAAAAATGATACTTTTTCAATTGGATTGGATTTGTTAGTTGAAGGAAGATTTAAATGCGTGTTATTATTTGCTCCAGATGATTTTTGTCAGCTGTAAATGTGATTTTTTTTTGTATGTCTCGTTGTCAGATTTTTAGTAAAATTTGGTATCTGTTGATATTATGAATTTTTACTCATTTTTCTGATATAATACGTGACTGTTTTAGTCTATTTATATGTACTATTTTTTGTTTATTCTTCACTTGTATTTTGATATTTCCTTTATTTAAAATTTATAATAATTTGTGTGGTCCTGTGTATTGATTGGCAAATTTGTGAATTTTTCCCCCTTGGAGTAAGAAAACTTCATCCCCTACTTTAAAATCTTGTGGATTGCATTTTTTATCATAATAAATTTTTGACTTTTCTTTTGCTGATATTAAATTTTCTTTAGCAATATTCCTCATTTCATGTAATCTTGTTATTAAATCAGTTAAATAATGATCATATGTTTCTAATTTTTCGTGTTCTAGTGGTGGATTACTACCTGGTAACCGTGCCAATTTTCCAAAAATTAATTCATACGGAGTACATTTGGTACCCTCGTGTACACTCGTGTTGTATGAAAACATAGCGAGTTTGAACCAGTCGTCCCATTTTTCGTTTTTATTAGGGTTTCGTGGTTCGGGACCGAAACCCTTATAGTGAGACTTTGTCGTCCGTCCGTCCGTCGTTCACAGCCAATAGCTGTCAATTTCAGGTTGTGTGCGAGAGAGAGGGTGATAGTGAGAGACAGAGACAGAAATACACGAACCAATAGCTGTCAATTTTAGGTTGTTTGCGAGAGAGGGTGATAGTGAGAGTGAGAGATAAAAACACACAAACCAATAGCTGTCAATTTTAGGTTGTGTGCGAGAAAGGGTGATAGTGAGAGTCAGAGATAAAGACACACAAACCAACAGCTGTCAAATTTTAGGTTGTGTGCGAGAGAGAGGGTGATAGTGAGAGACAGAGATGGACAGACACAAACCAATAGCTGTCAATTTTAGGTTGTGTGCGAGAGAGAGGGTGATAGTCAGAGACAGAGATGGACACACACAAACCAATAGCAGTCAATTTTAGGTTGTGTGCGAGAGAGACAGAGATGGAAACACACACATCAATAGCTGTCAATTTTAGGTTGTGTGCGAGAGAGAGGTAGATAGTGAAAGACCGGAAACACCTGAATGGTTACGGAAACAACCGAATGGTTCTGTAAAAACACCCGAATGGTTCCAGATACACTCGAATAATTAGGAAAGCACCTAAACGGTTCCGAAAACAACCGAATGGTTCCGAATACACCCGAATGCTTACGAAAACATTCGAACTGTTCCGGAAAGACCCCAATGGTTCCGGAAACACTCGTACGGTTACGGAAACAACCGAATGGTTCCGGAAACACCTGAATGGTTAGGGAAACACCCGAATGGTTAGGGAAACATTCGAACTGTTCCGGAAGCACCCGAATTGTTCCAGATACATCCGAATGGTTCCGAAAACACCCGAATGGTTACGAAAACATCAGAACCGGTCCGGAAACACCCGAATGGTTCCGGAACAACCGAACGGTTACGACAACGACCAAATGGTTTGGGAATGACCCGAATGGTTCCGGAAACACCCGAATGGCTCCGAATACACTTAAATGGTTTCTAAAACACCCGAATGGTTGCGGAAACTCCCGAATGATTCCGGAAATATCTGAAAGGTTATGGAAACATCTGAGCGGTTCCGGAAACACCCGAATGGTTCCGAAAAACACCCGAATGATTACGGAAACACCCGAATGGTTAGGGAAACTCCCGAATGGTTAAGGAAACATCCGAACTGTTCCGGAAGCACCCGAATTGTTCTAGATACATCCGAATGGTTCCGAAAACACCCGAATGGTTACGAAAACATCAGAACCGGTCCGGAAACACCCGAATAGTTCCGGAAACAACCGAACGGTTACGACAACAACCAAATGGTTTGGGAATGACCCGAATGGTTCCGGAAACAGCCGAAAAATTACGGATACAACCGAATGGTTCCGGAAACACCCGAATGGCTCCGAATACACTTAAATGGTTTTTAAAACACCCGAATTGTTGCGGAAACTCCCGAATGATTTCGGAAATATCCGAAAGGTTACGGAAACATCTGAGAGGTTCCGGAAACACCCGAATGGTTCCGAAAAACACCCGAATGATTACGGAAACACCCGAATGGTTACTCTAACGTGTCAAATGCGTTATATCTGTTAGAATCGTAACATGCAACATTTTTTATGTATGTGACTCTGAAAACACCCAAAATGAGGCGTAAACACTCCACGAGGGAAAAAGAATTACCAATAGGGACGAAATGTGATTTAATATTTATTACATTAATACCTAAGATTTTTTGTATTAATTTTGAGACCAAAATTTCTTTGAATCTGTTAACGTTTCTTTTTTTAATAATATACACTTTGAGACGTATTTTAAATTGAATTGATAGTTTGAAACATTGATATTTCAGTTTGGTCATGGACAATATTAGATCATATGAGGTTTCGGATCAAAGAACCAGCTCTGGGCGTTAGAAGTGAGTCCTCTCGTATGGCGCGTACGCGCCGATCTAGGGGACTTCGGAGCAAGCGGAAAGCTGGTTTTTTGATCCGAAGCCTCATATACTATAATAATATATTACATTTAAATAATCATATACTACACAAAATGAGAATTTTTGAGATGCAATATTGGTTACCTGCAGGTAGTGCATGTTGGAAACAATATGCTTGTTTCGTTATTATTTAAATAACTAACAAAACAAATATAACAATAATATTTGCTAAAACCAAATGTATTTATAATATATTATAGAAGAGAAACAGAAATAGAGAAAGAGAGGAGATGGTTTTTTTCTTACCATTTTCCGGTTGTGTGTAAGAATTGTGTGTGATCAAGAAAAAGCCACGAAACCCTCAATTGTAGGCGCATTGCGCCTGCTTTTTGTACTGTTTATTTATAAATTGTTTCAAATATTTCTCTAACACGTGATGTGATCTCTCAATCGAACCGTTTGATTGGGGATGAAAAGCGGTTGTTTTAAATTGGCGAATTCTGAATCTTTTTGCTAAACGTCTTATTAAATTACTTAAAAAATCCGTCCCTTGATCTGTCAAAACACCTTTAGGTGATCCGTAAATACAAATAAATTTCTTAATGAAAGCATCAGCTATTGTACTAGCTTGATGATTTGGAAGTGCTATTGCTAACGAATATTTCGTAAGATTATCTTGGATTGTCAATATATACTCATTACCTGATTCAGTTTTTGGAAGTGGACTAACAATGTCCATTGCAATTTTTTCGAATGCTGTACCTGGTGTATCTGTTATAATCATTGGATCTTTTGTTTTTACACGTACTAATTTTTTAAGTTGACATTGTAAACAATTTTGAATGTACTTCTGAATATTATGTTTCATATTTTCCCAATAATAATTTTGTCTTATTCTACCATATGTTTTTGTGACACCTTTATGGCCTCCGACTGCACTAGAATGTGCTTTTTCTATTAATTCCATATATTGTTCTTTTGTTGGATATTTCGTGATTCCGTTGCATATTATTATTTTCACAACCGAGTTTTCAAAAATAAATTCGAACATAGATAAAACTTCTTTCCAATTTATGGTATTGACCTGAGTAGTTTTTGCTATACTTATTGTTTTTAACTTTATTCTTCGGCTTCATTTTTTAATGAAATAATTGATAATTTTATATTTTTTAAAGTATTAGACATATTTTCTTTTATTTCGTTTTCAATAGGAAGGGCTATGTGGTAAAATGCACCTTTTTTATATTTTATGCTAGACCCAATTGAAGCTTTCCAAAATTGGGCAATTTTGCGCGTTTTGCTAAAGACCTGAGCCATTATCTCTAGGCTCTCTATTAACTGAAATAAAATAAGCGAAATTATCTTTACGCATTGGTAA
Source organism: Ganaspis brasiliensis (assembly GCA_037103525.1). Lineage (NCBI taxonomy): Eukaryota > Metazoa > Arthropoda > Insecta > Hymenoptera > Figitidae > Ganaspis > Ganaspis brasiliensis. The sequence goes on from JAZKLR010000307.1 coordinate 240,749, forward strand.
CTGATCCCTACAATCGATAATATATTTTTCTTTCTTGAGATTGAGATTTGTACATTTTTTATTTTCTTCTAGAATATTTTCTTTATCGGATGATTCCGTATCTGTGTTTTCATATTTAAGATCAATTTCTTCTTCTTGAGTTTTTTGATTTGGTTTTTTATTTTGAATATCTGATATACCCTCATCTGAACGGACCTCATTGTAGAATTTATTTTTCTTTTAAATTTGTTTTTTATTTGCTTCTTTTTCTTCTTGCGATTTTTGATTTATGTATTCAGGATCTAACATAGCTTCGTCAGAATAGATTTCATTATAAAATTTCTTTTTCTTTTGAATTTGTGTCCGATTTTCTTGATTTAACAATTTTTTCGGTCTTCCTCTTTTTTTAAATAATTAGTATTCACGCGAATTTCCTTCCTTGGTCTTCCTCGTTTTTTCTTAATTTTTTCATAATTATTTGATTTTTCTAAGATTTTGATTGGTTTACTTTCTTGATTTTTGTTTATTGTTCCATTCTTTCTTATTTGTTGTCTTGTGACGACATTGCAGACATTAGGCAATGTATTTTGTTTCCTTGTACCTGAATTTGATAAAGATTTCATAGTTGATTAGAGAAATTGTATTATCTCCAAATTTTCGTAGGATTCATTTTCTTGTAATAATATTTTCATCATTGATAGGAGATTTTTGCTTACCTCCGAAGTAGAATAATTGTCCTCGATTATAAATTGCTTTTTGCATATCATAGACTGGAGAAATTTTTCTATCTCCGTTTTGTTTTCTGAAAATAATTTTTTATTATTAAAAATACATTTCGCTAAAGACAGGAGAAGTTTTACTTGCTCCGAATTTGTACTTGAATGTCTATTTTGAGATATTTCTTCTTCTATACGATGAACACCTTGTTCAATTTTTTCTTGGTCACTTCTCTGAGTGTATTCTTGATTATTTTCTTGAATATTTGTTTCGATTTCATTAATATTTTCTTTATTTATAGTCTGGAATTTTTCTTCATTATTATCCTTCTCAGGATTTTCGTCTATTGGGTTTCTAGTCAAAGCGGCTGCATTGACGTTTGTTTTTCCTGCTTTGTAAATAACATTGAAAACATACTTTGCTAATTTTAATTTCCATCTCGTGACCATTGAGCATGGGTCTTTTGCATTTTGGAACCAAACCAAAAGTTTGTGATCCGTAACTAAAGTAAATATTCTTCCATAGAGATATAGTCGAAAATGTTGAACGCAATAAATAATTGCTAATGCTTCTTTTTTGTACGTATCGTATTTTCTTTCTGTTTCAGTTAAGGTTCGCGAAGTATATGCAACTGGTTGATCTTTGCCTACTTTTCCTTGTGATAATATGCCTCCTATTGCAAAGCCCGAGGCGTCTGTCGTCAAAATAAATGGTTGAGAAAAATCTGGTCTTTTTAAAAGTGGTTCTTCGCAAAGTTTACTTTTTAATGTATTAAATGAAGTTTCTTGTTTTTCAGTCCAAAGGAAAGTTATATCTTTCTTTAAAAGTTCATTTAGAAGATTTGCAATTTTGGAAAATTGATCTATAAATCTTCTATAATAACCGGCGAGTCCTAAAAATTGTTTTATATTTTTGACATTTTTTAGAACTGGGAATTTTTGCACTGCTTCCACTTTTTTTGGGTCGGGTCGTACTCCATGTTTATCAATAATATGTGCTAAATAATACTTCTAACCGTAAAAATTCGCATTTGTCGGGCTGTAATTTCAAATTTGCAAATCGTAATATTTCCATGAATTTTGAAAATTTTTCTTAGTGTTCTTCTAACGTATTTGCATAGATAACAACGTCGTCTAAATAGACAAACAATTCAATTCCTTGTAAACCTATTAATACTTGATCGATTAGTTTTTGAAAGGTACTCGGCGAATTTTTTAAACCAAATGGCATTCTGTCGAATTCATAATGCCCATACGGTGTTGAAAATGCGGTTTTATGCGCGTCTCTTGGATCCATTTTAATTTGATGAAAACCGGAAGCTAAGTCGAAAACGGAAAAATATTGAGCGTTTGATAATTGGTCTAACAAATCGATTATATTTGGCATAGGATAAAATTGTCCTACTGTGCGTTCATTCAATTTTCTAAAGTCTAATACTAACCGCCATTTTTTATTTCCTTGAGAGTCATCTTTCTTCGGTACTGTCCAAATGGATGTGTTATATGGTGAATCGGAAGGTTTAATAATTTGTTGTTCTAATAATTCGTTTACCTGACGTGTCATTTCCTCTTTGTGTACAGGTGGAAATCTATATTGTTTTTTTATAATAGGTGTGTCATCTGTAGTAATAATTCTATGCTTAATAAGATCAGTTGCTTCTAAATATTCTCCCGGTATATGAAATCTATCAGAGTATTTATTTACTAATTTTATAACATGTTCTAGTTCTTCTTTGTTTAAATGGTCTAGTCGAATTAACTTTTTCAATTCTTCTACTCTATCTGTTCCGGTGATATTAAAATTTTTTCCTGATTTGTCATTGTTTGTAAATACGTTAATTATTTCTTCTATTACAATATTTTCATCATTTTTGAAATTATATTTTTGATTTTCATTTTTTAATTCTTCAAGTACCTTTAAATATGCTTTTCCTTCTGTATTTGTTACAACTGCGTTGCCTAAGAAAACACCTTCGGCTACCGACTATTTAGGGATAAAACCTATCTTTTTATCTTTATTCAAAATGTTAACATAAATATTATAAACTGATCTAGCTGGTATTGTAAAATAATTGTTTGATTCAAAGTTAAATGTTTGATTATTTATTTGTATGTGTCTTTCTTCATAATTTATTTTTACTTTATTATTGACAAAAAATTCTGTTCCTAAAATACCGTCATGTTCAATTGGTACATCATTAGATAATAAATTAAAAATTGTCGGAATGACAAAAATATTAAGTTTTACTTGTCCTAATGTATAAACTGGATGCTCATTAATTCCTGTTAATTTGATGCATTTACTTTTATCAATTTCTTTGTCATTATGAAGTGCTCGAAGTTTTAATTTTGGTCCTGCTCCTGTGTCTATCATCATAGTTGTAGATGTTTTAAGTCCATTAGTATTTACTCGAACGTATGGTATTGAATTAGGTTCTGCTAAATTTATGTTTTGTTGAGAGTTTATTATTATCGGATGCATTAAATATTTTTTAATCTGTCCTCGGAGCATCCTACTGAGGAAGAATTTTGGAGTTTTCCGAATGTTCTACTGGATGATGCGTTTGTTGTTGGCTATTGTTATATATTCTTTTTCTACATTCACCAATTACATGTCTCGGATTTTCACAATAATTACATGTTACAGTTTGGTTTCTGTGTGTCGGGTTTGATACTGGAATATTCTTACTTGTGCTTGGTCCCTAATCTTGTAATTGTTCATTTCGTTGATATTGATTTTGATATGCAAAAGAAGATTGATTTTGATTTCTGTTACTAAAACGATTTTGATATTGATTCTGGGATGTAAAATTTCGTTGTGAGTGTATAAAATTGTCTTGCCTTTGTCCTAGTAATTTATTAATTTGAAAACAATTCACTACAAAATGTCCTTTTTTACCACAGAGTAAACAAGTAATAATTTCATCCTGAGCAACATTTATCTTTGTTGTTTTAGCAAATTCCTTATTGTTTTTAAAAAAATGTTTATTTTCAAGTTTTTGTGTATTTTTCCTTAGTTCATTGCGTGATAATAATTTTCTTTCCACTTCTATTGCTTTATTTACTGCATTTTTAAATGTATCCGATATTCCTACTCGTAATCCTAATTTTGGTCTAAGTCCTCGCGTATAACAATCAACAATGGTTTCTTCTAGTCCTGTTTTAAATGTTTCGTCTACTGTATTTTCGTTATTAATTCTATGCGCATTTAAAATTCTTTCTGATGCTTCTGCAATTCTTGACCTATAAGATACTACGTTTTCATGTTCCCACATGTACATTGCCCCTAATTCCCCTTGTAACTGATATACTGATTTCGCGGGTGCGTAAACTGTTTTTAGTCTTTCTGCCAATTCTTGTACTGTGTTAAAACTATGCCCTAATATAATTTTCCTTACTTCGCCTGAAATTCGACCCCGAATTAATTTTACTAAATTCTTTTCTACATCTACATTTTCTGGAAGCATTGATTTTGCTTCTACACAACCTTTAATGAATATAGATAATGCTATATTTTTCCGTCGAATAATGGAATTTTTTCCAAAGCGTCACGGAAAGAAACTTGCTGGTTATTTGGTTAAGCCATATTGTCTAAATCTAATAAATTTTCAGAATTAATAGAAGATGCTGGGGAACTATGTCCTGATTGATTTTCAAAAGTGTCATTAATTTCCTCTATTAAAGTTTTATTTAATTCAGACTGATTTTTATTAAAGACAAATTCTTCTAAATTATTTAAATGACTTTTAATTAAAGTTTTTTCTGCTGTAAGTTCTTCGCTATCACTATTATCACTATTAGAAGTATCGTCACTGTCAAAAAGTTGAGTTGAAATGAATCCTGAATCCGATTGTTTTTCTTTTTGTGTTTTCTTTTATTTTTGACCGAGTTAAATGTTGAGAATCAGTATTACTTTCATTTGAATTAGACATTAATTTCGAGTTGCATGATACTTAAAATTACAAGTTTTATAAAAACGAAATCATTTGCATAAAAATGTAATATAAGGAAGTATTTTATGCAAAAGATTTTATAAATAAATATTCTCACTCTTCTAGAAAAAATGTCAATAAACTTGCATTAACGAATAAATTGTAAAAAAGATAAATAATTATGTTGTACAGATTCTACCGTATTTTAGCAAAGTTTGTTAACTCTTTGCGACATTTGTTCTTCAATACCGATAATAACGTGGCCTAATGTTATAAGTTTAAAACAATTTTTGTATTTTATTATTGGGTTTATTGACCCGTATGTATTTTCAAATAAATAAATAAATTTTAAAGAGGACTCGAACCCCTATTTACAAATAAACTTTTACGATTTATAATTGTAAATGCACCTAGCAAATATAAGGGAAAGGAACCCTTCTTTACAAATATACCTTTAATAGTTTAAAATTGAAAATGCTCCAAGCTAATACGGATCATATTCAACAAATATTTTTAAAATGATATTAAGGATTTTATTTCAAACATATATACTTTTTATTGACACTTTCAATTTAGTTAGCTCATTGATTTTTGAAAAATAAATCATTCGGTAAATTTGAATTTTAATTAAAATGTAATTGATATTTAAAAAATTTTCATGAATTTTTATGATTGACTTGTATTTTGTTTCTAAAAAAAAAATTTTACACATTTTTTCTCATCGAGTTTTATTTTGTAACCCGGGCCGATGCACCAAATTGTGAAGGGCTTCTGTTACGTTTGTTGTACAAAAGCCCTTACAATATACCCTAGTTCCTCCTTTTAAATTAGTTTTAAATTAATGAATCTAATTTGGGATGAGGATTAAGTCAATGAGAGTACTAATTGGTTTAAAGAATATTTATTTATTATGACTTGAGAATTTACAAATATGATTTTTTAATTTGAGTCTTACTTTTAAAAGAAGAAAAGATTGTCGTTGATGCTCGAAGATTGTTTGTCGAAGGCAAGCGATAAAGCAGGAGTAGACTTGAGGTAGATTAGAATCTGGCAGCCTGTTAGGTATTCGCGTAACTTAAATTTATAGCCAAACCCCATTAAAAATATTAATTTTAACGGAAGTTATAACATTTTTTAAAAAAAATTAAAAAACCAAAAAATGTAATATTTTTCATTTTTTTAGGTAATACTCTTAAACTGTCTGTACCTACAGCTTTTTATTTTGACAATAATAATTGATAAGGGATTAATAATAATTGAATAATAATTTGTAGCCATACCCCATTAAAAAATATTTTTTTGAATAGAGGTTATGGCACTTTTTCAAAAAACCTAAAACTTAAAAATTGTAATTTTTTCCATGCTTTGACGGATCACTGCAAAACTCTTTGTACTTAGCCCTTTTATTTTAATAAAAATAATTAAATAAATTCATATTTTAACATTAAAAATAAAATGGAAAAATAAATTACAAAATTAAATTTCAAATTTCTACAAAATTAAAAAAATCAAAAAATTTCATTTTTAAAATTTTTTGTTTGTTAGAAACCAAATTTGACAAAGTTTTAGGTATTGACTCTGGATGGGTTTATAAATTTACAAAATTTAAAAATATTATTAACAACGGGAGATGTACTATTTTTTCGGAAAATCAAAGAAATCAAAATTTTTCTAATTATACATTTTTTGATGGACTGCTTTTAGACATTCTACAATTAAGTATAATATGTCATGTTGTCACATTTTAGCAAAATTTTGCAAAAACTATATTCTACAACTGAGATAAAACATAAAATTGTTATCGGAATAAAAAAATCGAAAAAATTATAATCGTAACGAATTACTTTGAAGCATAATTGAGTGGTATTGTTGAGCTCTTTGACTAAGATTTTGACGTCGAAAGAATATATTTCAGAACTAATGTGAAATAAAAATTTTATTAACTAAAATAAATTTCATTTAATTTTGAAGTTGGAATTAAAACAGATTTGCATAATATATATTATAAATACTCTTATGTTAAATATAACATAATCTAAACAAAATAATACAAAACTATTAATTTTCATAAGATTTTTGCTTTTTTGGTCCTTTTTAAGTAAATTATACTTATAAATATAAATTATCCTTTAATATGTGACTATTCTTAAGAGACTTTAAAATTATTTTTGATGATTAATGATTGGTTACTTTTACGTGACACATCTTAGAAACAATATCGTAGAAAATAAACAGAAACAAAATAAAATAAAACATTTATGAATTTCAAAAATTGTAAAGAAGATTTTAAGCAATGTAAAGACAAAAGTTGAAATGTATCAGTAGGAACTAAAACCCTTCAACGACGGGAACAACAGCTAGTATTTAAATAATTTTGTCTAAATTTTTTTTAAATTAAAGGTAGATAAATTTGACATCGAATCATCTTCTCGCAATTTTAAAAGAAAAATTTTGTTTATTTAATATTTAATTAACAAATTGAACAAAAATATTTTTTTACTTTCAAAGAGTACTATTTTCTTAAATTAAAAAAGTTTTGTTTGAAAATGATTTGTACTACTTAAGCAACTATTAAAAAATAGTTTTGAGCAACAGTGTTTATTTGAAAATTTTTTTGATTTTGTTAAAACCAAATAAATAAAAAGTTACACTTTAATCGTTTTCCGCAATGTTTATAAAATTGTTTTGATCCTAGTTTGACAAAATTGCAATTATTTAAGGTTCCAAGTTTAGTTTTTAAAAATTCCTTTATTGTTTATAAAATAATAAATAATTAGGGGAGTGGGCCCCAAGATGGACAGGGCCCCAAGATGGACAATTCGTATAAAATTTTTGTTTAAACTGACAGCGCCTTATGCTTTTTGTCATTTTTGTTGTTTGTATAGACGAAGATTTTGATGCACATTTGAAGAAAAAAAATTAGTTAGTTTTTCTTCTACACATACCACGTAATTTTGTGTCTAAAAAAAGTTTTGTGACAGTTTTTTCTCAAGTTGGTAAAGTTATTTAAGTTTATGATTTAGAATGTGTACTTAAAGTTATAATATTCTTTATTTATCGTATAATAATATCCTAAAATGATTTTACTAATTCAGTGTTCGTATATATTTTTTACTGGGGATTAAAAAATGGTGTCATGTACCCCAAGATGGACAGGCCTCAAATCTCAATGTATTTATTTGCTTATTTTCGATTTTACACTTTTTTCAATAATTTTTTGAGCCAATTAATTAAAATTTTTTATTTTCCACCATAAAATGTGATGTTATCGTCAGAGAAAATGATATATCGATATTTTTCGATATTTTATTACTTTTTACTGTTAAGCTATTAAATTGAAGTTTTTAGAAATGTTATTTCTTGATAAATTCCGTAAAATGATTAAAAATTAGTTTAAGAATTGTTACACGATGTTAATTTTTTATTTACTACAATTTTCAGAGACTTTTAAGAAGGTGTCCATCTTGGGGCCACTTTTTTTTAGACCCACAATTTTAACAATTAGAAAAAACGCTTTAAAAAATGTTTATGTTCAAAATAAAATTTTATCTCTGTGGCCATAAGTTACCTTATAAATTGTACTTTCATTGGGTATAAAACATTTTAATATATATATTATTTGGTTTGGATTCTACAGCAATAAGACGAAAGGGTGTCCAACTTGGGGACCTCTCCCCTAATCATAAAATAATTAACCAAATTTAAATAATTTTGTCTAAATTTTGTTTTTTAATTAAAGGTAGATAAATTTGACATCGAATCTTCTTCTCGGAATTTTAAAAAAAAAATTTTGTTTATTAAATATTTAATTAAAAAATTAAACAAAAAAATTTTTCCACTTTTAAAGAGTACTATTTTCTTAAATTTACAAAATTTTGTTTAAAAATGATTTCTTCTACTTAAGCAGCCATTAAAGAATAGTTTTAAGCAACAGTGTTCATTTAAAATTTTTTTTTTGATATTGTTATAAACAAGTAAATAAAAAGTTACTTTTTAGTCGTTTTTGACATTGTTTATAAAATTGTTTTGATCCTAGATTGACAAAATTCCAATTATTTATTTAAGGTTTTAAAGTTTAGTTTTTAAAAATCCATTTATAGTTTTTTAAATAGTTAATAATAATTAATCATAAAATAATTAACCATATTTAACTAATTTTGTTATGTTCAATTCTAACTTTCTTAAAAAATATTATCATCTGTGCAAAAGATGGTGCTGTTCATTATATAATTAGTCTTATAAACAAATCTTAAAAACATATCCGAAAACGACTTAAATGTAACTATTTCTTTATTTGTTTAACACGACTATCTATGAAAATTGAATTGCCAACCACCTCCTAGCAGATAATAAGGGTAATGTTACGAACCGAAAAATATCAAGACTAATAATTTTAAGAATAAATTGTCACCCATAAATTGGTAGTCTACGATCAATATTCAAATTGTCTATTTTCGTGAGTCGTCGGAGGCCCCAAGCTGCCGAGTTCAGGTGATCCTGAACTCGTTTTTTTTTTAATTGAGGGATCGTTTACCTACTTAAACGTGCTGTCAGCTACTATTTTCTTGCCTGAAAATTTTCTTTTGAGTGGAATTTAGGATTCATAATTAATAAAAAAAACAAGTCATTCCCTTTTCTTTACATTTATTGTTAAGCTAGGTTTAATAGTCACTCCTGTTACATGGAACAATTTTTGTACCCTGATCTAAAATTTGTCAGACGTTTAATCTTAGTTTGGTTGTGAAGTTTTACATGTTTATAAATTCTTATTATAATTAATTCCAAATATTCATACAGGTATGTCACACTTCGAATTTCGCAGAAAATGTCAATAACTCAATCTTGAATTAACTTAAATTTTAATTTATTCATACTCTCAATTGTTTTATCCTCAATAAAATCCTGCAATTGAGGGCAATACAAAATTCTACTTGGTCGAGCTTGAGTTCAACTCGAGGTTATTATCGATTCAAAATTCGAATTAATTCGAATTAAGTTGAAATAACTCAACGATCTAGTAATAATGTTTCTGATTAAATTTCTGTTTTGTTTTTAGAACGCACGCCTTGTTCAATAAGACTTTGTTCATATTGTACTAAAATGCAAAATTAGAATTCGAATAAATTCAAATATCATTTGTTTGAATTTATTTTAATTTTGAAATAAACTGAATAAAACAGTTATTCAGTATTTTATACGGTTAAATAAGATTTTGTTCATATTGTACTAAAATGCAAAATTAGAATTCGAGTAAATTCAAACATCATTTGTTTGAATTTATTTTAATTTTGAAATAAACTGAATAAAACAGTTATTCAGTATTTTTTACGTTCAATAAGACCTTGTTCATATTGTACTAAAATGCAAAATTAGAATTCGAATAAATTCAAATATCATTTGTTTGAATTTATTTTAATTTTGAAATAAACTGAATAAAACAGTTATTCAGTATTTTATACGGTTAAAGGAGATGCAAATTCTAGTGCATTACCTTTCTCGAGAGAAATTCCAGAACATTGTATTTCAATTAATTGGTGTATACATTAAATAACTATTTTCACTTACCCTACCTATTACTACCGTGGAACACGCACGTGATTCACCACGGGCAAGAGCTGATATGTTAATTGAGACGATTTTCCGTGGGTTGAAGTGCCCGGAATGCACTTTGTAGCTCGCCACTTCCTCGGGACGATTCAGGTACGTCTCGAATATCTGGTAATCCCAGGATGGCTGAATTGAAGCTTTTGAATTGACGGTATTCTTTATTTTCGTCTGTTTCGGAATGAATTCTATGTCACTGTAGTCGAGGACCGAAAATCCGAGTCAAAACTAACAGACGGACAATCGCGATTTGATTTTCGTATCAATACCCCTAGGACCTCAATCAAAAGAGCGTATTAATCGGTCGAAACCAATCGTCGTACTGCCAGGTGTTTGTTTGCTCGTCTTTCCTCTACTCGTTCGCCACACGGCCTTTGGTGGGAAATTTTGATGATTTGGATTTCTTTTTAAGCTGCAGGGAGTGGTTGATTTTTTTTGCTGAGCAGAAAACTTAGTTCGTTCACTGGCGTGAACGAACTTTTATTTTATTAACTTGAAACAATCATTTCGAAACACTTAAGTTGAAAATGCAAGACTGCATTTTATATAAAAATTTTAATCATTGAAATTATTATTATAATTTCTATTGAATAGGTACTCAATCGCTGATAATTTATTAGTGATGATACCAATTCCTATTATTACTCTCAATCACAACATGAATATGAGCAGCAATTTGTATTGGTTTCGAAATTTCTTAATCTTCCAGTGGCAAGATTAATTCATTCTGTAATGCACGAACACGTGCGTTTGTTATGATGCGGTCATTCTGCCGTTCAACTATGGTTCAAGGAAGGGGATGGGAGGTGAGAGGTAAGAAACAATGATGGCCACCAGCCGTGTCGCGTGCAGTGTGCAAAAAAAAGCTGCCCGTGCGTTTGTATGTGTGACGAACGCGCGACAGAATCCTGCACCAGTGTTGGTACCTGAATCGCCTCGTGAGAGTGCACTCACAGGTGCTAATTACACGTACACCTCAATTAATGGTTTTATGACTTTGTGTCAATGCACAAATTTGCAACCCGCTTCCATCGTCTCAATCATCATAATGTTCCCGCCCTTAATCTGTAGTTTAATTTTCACTCAAATAACATGCGTGTTTAATATTTTTCTTTTATCTAGAATTTTAGTTCTTGATTTGTTGCTTCACATTTGAACAATACTCGGGCGCTGGAATCTGCTGACGAATTTCCGTTATCGCGGCAGGTGTAGCGTTCTTCCCGGATTGCCACACCTTGAAATTATTACGTTGCAATTTATTGAATTTTTCTTTATTTATTACGGTCATTGTTATAATTCACTGAGTTGAATTACAAAATAATTAGTATAAATATACATATAAAAATAACAATCCTGGTGGATTGCCACCCTTATATGAGTTACGTATGTAACAATCCACCGTGAAAATACCCGTTTGTTGTCCCCAACAAACACCAGCGCTCGAATTCGAACCAATGTGCATGCTCCTACGTAGTTAGTTTCCCTTGTTTTAAGAATATTATGTTATATAGAGCAGATTTATTATTTCTTTTTTTTTTTGTTTTGTTTTGTATACCCTATTATATGGCATTATTTTAATTTTAGATTACTCGTATCTGCATGTATACATACATGCGGGCACATACACGTGTGCATGCGATGACATACATATTTTAAGCTCAACACTATTTATTAATTGTGTCATATACCATATTGCCTGTTTACTATATCAGCAATATTATTGCGTAGAGTCATATCTTACATAATTTTAAGCGTCCTTCATACAATCTATCCTTTAATTTCAAACGAAATTGTTGGGTTCTGGTATTGAATTTGATAGTAGCGATTAAAAACACTGTGAAAAGGAAATAATATTTTTAAGCCAGGAAACCTGTCCCACCTTGAGGTGCAACATTTTAAACACAGTCCTTGCTGAATTTGCAAATTCTCTTTTACTTCAAAGGAAATGCCAAATTAAGTACTTCAAATTTTATAAAATGTGAAGTACTAACCAACTTTTTGAAATTTACAACTGTTGCAAATTCAGCAAGATAAGATAGTAATTTTTACATAAACATTTGTGTAGTAGGGCTCGCTGGAGTTAAGACAGGTCTCGATTTGAGATTCTCTTTTCACAGTGAATAGCAGAAATGATAATTCACTTTTATTCTCATTAGTTTGTCGTCGCGCTTCTAAGGATTTAACCGTAAAACAGAATTTTGCCACATACGGCCGGCGCAGCTTCTCCAGTCTCATGTTTGCATCTAGAAGAAGGAGAGGTGCAATAACGAGGTAACGCTACGCCGCAGCAGTGCAGCGTCCGATTCGTCATTAGTATTCGTCTGACCGTTTTATTCTATGCAAAGATGGAAGCGTCAACCGCGAGTGTGGGCGTTGGCCGGGGATGCGGTCTTTTGAGATGTGCTCCCGGACTTCCACAGGGGGTGGATTTGTGTAAACTAAGATCGGACACCGCGAGTTTGGTCCGGGGGCAAGGGCGCGCAATTGCCCGATTTCTATTGGGAGAAAGATATCGATCGGAGGCATGTTCGGATCGGGGGTGTTGTGTGCCAGTGCCGCCAGAAGAATATTCGGTCTTGGAAGAATGTGATGTTCGGAAAAAGGAAACGTCATCGTCCTTCAAGTATCCTGAGGAGCACCGGTTGAACATTGGGGTGCTTTACACTTCCGATGAAGAGGAAGGTGAAAATACATCGCTGGTGGACATCAAGTTCCGGCCGGATTTTTGCTGGGAGTGCGAGGAAAGAACTACAGGGAAGGAACCTCACAACTGCCCCAAAAGGCCACTAATTTCGTGGTGAGTGGTTATTTAATTGTTTATAATTGTTTATAACTTATCAATTATTTACAATTTAATAATTATTTACAAATTTAATTATTTATAACTTATTAACTATTTATAATTTATTAATTATTTATAATCATTTATAGATTTTACAATTTCAATAAAATTATTATTATTTATTAATTAGATTTATTATTAAATAAATTATTTTAATAATCAATAATAAAATTATGTTGCAATTATTTATAAATTTAATTGTTTATAACTTATCAATTATTTACAATTTAATAATTATTTACAAATTTAATTATTTATAACTTATTAACTATTTATAATTTATTAATTGTTTATAATTATTTATAAATTATTAAAATTTCAATAAACTTATTATTATTTATTAATTAGATTTATTATTAATAAATTATCTTAATTTTAATAATAAAATTATGTTGCAATTATTTATAAATTTAATTATTTATAACTCATCAATTATCTACAATTTAATAATTATTTGTAGTTTATTAATTGTTTATAATTATTTATAAATTATTAAAATTTCAATAAACTTATTATTATTTATTAATTAGATTTATTATTAATAAATTATCTTAATTTTAATAATAAATCTATGTTGCAATTATTTATAAATTTAATTATTTAATTAATTATGATTTATTAATTACTTATAATCATTTATAAATTTTATAATTTCAATAAAATTATTATTATTTGTTAATTAGATTCATTATTAAATAAATTACTTTAATAATCAATAATAAAATTATATTGTAACTATTTATGGATTTAATTATTTATAACTCATCAATTATCTACAATTTAATAATTATTTGTAGTTTATTAATTGTTTATAATTATTTATAAATTATTAAAATTTCAATAAACTTATTATTATTTATTAATTAGATTTATTATTAATAAATTATCTTAATTTTAATAATAAAATTATGTTGCAATTATTTATAAATTTAATTATTTAATTAATTATGATTTATTAATAACTTATTAACTATTTATAACTTATTAATTATTTATAATCATTTATAAATTTTACAATTTCAATAAAATTATTATTATTTGTTAATTAGATTTATTATTAAATAAATTATCTTAATAATCAATAATAAAATTATGTTGTAATTGTTTATAAGTTTAATTGTTTATGACTTATTAATTATTTACAATTTAATAATTATTTGTAGTTTATTAATTGTTTATAATTATATATAAATTATTAAAATTTCAATAAACTTATTATTATTTATTAATTAGATTTATTATTAATAAATTATCTTAATTTTAATAATAAATCTATGTTGCAATTATTTATAAATTTAATTATTTAATTAATTATGATTTATTAATTATTTATAATCATTTATAAATTTTATAATTTCAATAAAATTATTATTATTTGTTAATTAGATTTATTATTAAATAAATTACTTTAATAATCAATAATAAAATTATATTGTAACTATTTATGGATTTAATTATTTATAACTCATCAATTATCTACAATTTAATATTATTTATAAATTTAATTATTTATAACTATTTAATTATTTATAATCATTTATAAATTTTACAATTTCAATAAAATTATTATTATTTGTTAATTAGATTTATTATTAAATAAATTATCTTAATAATCAATAATAAAATTATGTTGTAATTGTTTATAAGTTTAATTGTTTATGACTTATTAATTATTTACAATTTAATAATTATTTGTAGTTTATTAATTGTTTATAATTATTTATAAATTATTAAAATTTCAATAAACTTATTATTATTTATTAATTAGATTTATTATTAATAAATTATCTTAATTTTAATAATAAATCTATGTTGCAATTATTTATAAATTTAATTGTTTATAACTCATCAATTAATTTACACAATTAGGTAATTATTATTACAATTAACTTATTCATTCCTTAAATTAATTATTATGAATTATTAGGGATCCTGCTGGAGACGACGGTTGGGCTTCTGTCAGTCCCGCCGCGGGTCTAGGTTGGTGGGATTTTAGAGTCCTTACTCCTAGTGGCCCCCCCCTTCGCAAACCTGCCCCGTACTATCAACGGCGGATGGAATTCCGTTTTGACCCGGCCCGGAGAAGTTGGACAGGGCGTGCTTTTTGGAGAGCGGTACGAAACATTGCTTAGCACTTAGATATAAAATAATTCATATAAAAATTTTCTTTTTCCTTTTCTTCTCTTTTTTTTTATAGTCATTTACTTTATTTTATTTTAATTTTTAGCCGGATTTTATTCACCCGAGGATGACGCGAAGACCAGGTATATACGTGGTCCAGGGCGGGTGTCCCTGTTTAATGTGAGTATTTCGAGTAATGATTCATTAGGGTGGTGGGATAAGCAAATGGAAATCAAATAATAATAAATCAAGTTGTTGGATGATACTTGTTTTGGAAAATGCACACCTCTTCGATTCTTAATTATTCTCGATTTTAACGTTCCCTCCTTTTTTTTTTTACAGACAACACAAAGAATTGCCGCGATTCCCACCACCAGGTGGAATTTGGGCATTTAGTGCTGTCCTTGAATTAATCTTTATTCAAGATTATTACTGGGGTGTTTTTTCGACGCCAATTCGGAGATGTTTTTGGGAATATGTAAGTATTCTCAAGTGTTGGACTCTATAGTACCTCGTAGGATTCTGCGAGATTAACCTCCCCTTCTTCTTTCAGCGCACGACAAGAGCAGCACGGGCGGCCGATTTATCGCAGGGATGATGCCTAACTGTTACTTCAATAGAAGTATTCCAGCTTCGTTTTCCCTTACAAATTTTTATTTTTATTTTTATTTTTATTTTTTTTATTTACTTCTTATGCAATATTTGTAAAAATCGACCTTTTTACCAAGAAATTTTTTAAAATTTTGTACCAGAATCCAGCATTTACGTTTCTTATTAAATACCTTTTACAATAGAATTCACATTTTAATCTAATTATTTAAAATCCAAAATTCGTAGTCATGAATTCGATTAAACTTATTTCTTTTAATCTTGCCATACTTCAAGTCGTCTTAAACTTCACTTAAATTTCCGAAATCAGTGCAATGCTGAAATATTACACTGATTTCGGTGCACACACTTTACGCATTTTCACGGTTACACTGGCTGGAGCTCTTGCTTTGGGAGGGTTATGACTCTTCTTGGGGTCACTGCTGGCGAAGGTTCTGTTGATGTTAAGATGGGCTGGGAATTTAGATTGCTTGTTGATTGGAACGGCGTCTTGATGGCTTCAATCGTCTCCGCATGCTTCAACGATGGCGAGGTTGGGATTGATCCTTCTACTTCATTAATAATTGTTTCCACTAGTCTGATGTTTGGATATAAGTCCATTGGAATTGCTGTGCCTTCCAATTGTTGCTGAAACCTTTCACTATTTTTGTATAGAGTTCCAGTGGGATAGGTGACAAACTCTTTGTCCCTTGATTTGGCTTGGTGACAGCAAACTCTGGTTAGCGCATGAATTCCAGATTTTATCGGATAACGGCAAAAATATAAGATAGCTAGAACACCTATCAATACTATTCCTGCATACGAGCCATAAACCAGAAAAGTTTGTTTGTCTTGCAAGTGCCTTTGAAGTGCGAAGGCTTGAAACTGTTGTTCGAGTTCGTCCAGTGTTTTGGAATTGCTCTCGAAGGTGGAGTGCTTCAACGATGTGACTGCATCATCCAAGGTCAAATCTTTTGATCCAGGTAGAAGATGTCCGTACTTAGATAGGGTGGGTGACAGGTGAGTTATATTTAGGTGCAGCGTCGGTTCAAAAATAATCTCCGACTCCCCTACTTCAGCGATAGTTGCAGGGATTGTTAGGTCATTGGCTACAATAGAGCATCCGGGGGCCAATTTCAATATTCCTACATTTTCTAATGAAATAGGAATGGGGGGGGGTAGCATAACAAACAATGTTTAGTGTTGTTGGGATGGCCATAGAGTATAACCATCCGGCAAGGGTGGGCAAGGGCTCCCAATAGGATGCGAGATCAGTGGTGATCCTTATGTCACAAAGGTCCAACATTTCCTTCGAAGGTCGCATTAACAGGGATGCTTCACAAGAAGGTCGTTCTCTAAATTCGTATATTGGCGCACCTTTCAAGCATGCGTGGTAAGCCGCAGTTGTCTTGCAAGATCTCCAATCTTGTTCCGTCAGTAGGAGATATGTATGCCGCCTTTCGTCTACTACCAGGTAATTATATTTGGACTTTACATACGCCCTTCCTGTTCCATTCCCAAGAGCCTCCTGAATGGTGGGGAGGGAATGAATTCTGAAAGCCTGATAAATGTAATTTTCTAGGAGCGGTACATCCATCAGGATTTTTATCTGGTGATCCTCACATATGGTGGTGATAGTGGAAATCCGAGTGAGTTCATCGATGCTGATCCTCGAACCAGTGATTGGGAAACTGACTCCAGACAAGTTCCCTCGAATGTCTCGTAGAACTGGCTCTAGTTGTTCGGAAGAAATGAGACCTGGATGGAGCCTTCCTCGTCTAGCTTCATGCACTGCCTCGAGCATGGTGGTAGTTGCCCGAATGTTATGGTCGAGCCCTAAACTCAAAGCATTCATCAAGGAAAAAGCAGCATCCATGCGCTCTCTCTCAATCTTGGAGTTCTTTCCAGCCTGGCTCACTAAGGATTGGAACTCTTCGTGCAGCTGTTTTAATTTGATACTATGCTGTTCAACTTGGGAGTGTAAGGTGTCTAATTGTGACCTTACTACATGGGTCTGCTTGCCGACGAGGTGCGATAGATTGGCTTGAGCTGCATTTAGCTCCTGAATAGCTGCATCATAATGCTCGCCGTCATCATAGGTGAGCATTCCTGCCACTGGTCCGGCAATTTTTCCCAAGAACCCGAGTAGTGGAACTGCTCTTCTTTTCCTAAGTTGGGAGGTCATTTTCAAACGAGGTGAGTTTCGTTTAGTATTTTCTAATTCTTCAATTTGGGTTCGGAATTGCTTCTGTAGTTCCGAAGCAATCTGCCACTTGTCTCCCCATTGAAATAGTCCTATCCAATTACCACAAATATCTTTTTTAGGTGTGCATTGGGCTTGTAAGTTCTCCCTTCGAGCCAGCAAGTCGTCAAACTGTCTACGTTGGCGTCCGACATCGAGGAAAACAGTGATTCTCCAATTGCTGACAGAGCGCCTCATCTCGCCAACGTGTTCATAGTATAGTCCACAGCTGGTCTCAAATGGCGTGATTTGGTAACTAGCGGTTGCAACAGTTCCTTCTATGGCCTTGGTAGTCGTAGTCATGGCTAAAGTCGTGGCAGTCAAAAGGAAAAAGCAATTCATCACTTCCATCATCATTATTACTCTCTCGTCACTGATTACCTCCTAAAACAAATACGTATTAGTACATTTATAAACAAAATTCTGATTAATTATTTACAATTGGGTGGCAATGACTTTATCTCGATGTTTGATGACTCGGTTACCCAAATCGTTTTCTAGGACCACGTTATTGTTCTCGGTGAACCCTACCACGGTAAATGGACCTTCCGCTCGTTTATCGAATTTATTCGTCCTAACCTCTTTGAACGTATATACCTGATCTCCTATTTTCGCGTTTAGAGGTCGGGTTTTTTTGTCGTATTGTTCTTTTGATTTTTCTTTTGACCCGATTAGGTGTTGAGCCGCAAGGTTTTGTAGCTCATTCATACGCGTAATAAGATCTTTCAGGTACGATCCATACGTTTCCACCGTAGGTTCTTGGGGCAGAGAACTAGGAGCGCGAGCCATGTGAGCATACACTAATTCGAATGGAGTAAAATTTGTAGCCTCATGCACCGAAGTATTATAGTTAAACATAGCGAAAGGTAGTAGACGGTCCCAATCGTCAAAATCCCTCGCATAGTGTTTAATATAATCCGTCAGTTCTATGTGGCTTCGTTCCAAAGATCCATTTGTCTGGGGTCTATATCCGGATGTAGTTAATTGCTTAACTCCAAATAATTTTTCTAATTTCCGCATTAGAGAACTAATAAAACTGGGCCCTCTATCTGTCAACACACATCTTGGTGCTCCGTGGACTAGGAAAAGATGTGTAGCAACAGCATGGGCAATAGTTTTTGTCTCGATATTTGGAATAGGGACCGCAATGCAGTATTTAGAGAAGTTATCCTGCATCGTAAGTATATGTTTATTTCCGTTCGGGGTTGTTCGTAATTTCCCTACTGTGTCCAGCGACACCTTATCAAAAGGCGCAGCTGGAGTGTCGGTAATTACCATGGGTTCTCTAGTGCGTGCCCTAGCCAGTTTATTCTCGAAGCAACTTTTGCATCCTCGAATGTACTGAGTCACTTCATCACGCATTCTTGGCCAAAGGTACCGTTCTCGAATTCTAAGGTAGGTTTTCGTTATTCCCTTGTGACCGCCAATTAAGCTAGAATGATATTCTGAAATTATTTTCGGTCTCAGTTCGGGAGCTGGTACTTCAATTTTTCCGTGGCAAATGGTGATGGTCACATCACCACCGCGGAAAATACCTGTCACAACTTTTGACATGTGCTCCTGGGGAAGTGGGCCTAACAAATCACCTGAACTTGCAATGCGACAGGATTTCTGTCCTTGTTTCTGAAGAATGTCTTTTAGACTTTTAAGTCCGTTGATTACACTCTTCCAACAAACATCGTCAAAGTGTCTTTCCTTCACAATGATAGAGTAAACTTTATATTTACCGCAAGGCGTAACGTAAATTTGTCCCTTTTTGGGATTATTATCTCTAATATCCTGGAAATCGATCTTTTCGGTAGCAATAAGGAGTTTGGAAATTGAATCCACGGGTTCGCAATCTTCAGAGACGAAGTGGGCATAATTATCTCGTTGATACGTCAACGGTTCAGTCCACTTGTTAATTACGCAAGATTGGATTTTGTCTTGGTTGTTTTCCAGTAGTTTAGGGGGTATTGAATCCTGTTCCTCATGGTCCGTGGAAGATGAGGGAGACGGTGGGTCGCAATAGGGTGCCTGGACATTGATACCAAAATCAATCGAGGGTATGGACAGTGCCCCATGCATCTCGCTCTTTAATTGCAATCTTCGAGGCGCTGCAGTTCCTTCTTTTTCCATCTTTGGAGTTTGATCATTCCTGTCTTTCTGGAATGTATGGAAAGGAGTTGACTGTGCCTTGGGAGCCATGGTACTTCCAGGGGTTGCTACTTGGTTCGTTTGGAATTCGATATCTTCCCCTTCTGATTGTTCGATAAACTCGGGGATTTCTCGGAATCGGACTACACTTTGTCGCTTCGAAGGTTGAAGACGGCTGGTTACAGGCGTTTCCTTTGTGGTCCTCCTCTCAACAACCAAGGGTAAGGGACTTTCTACCTTAGAGTGGGTTGCTTCCCGATTTTTATTGAACGTTTCGATGAAGTTTCTTACTCGCTCGGTGAAGTCGTTATCTACTTCGGTGGAGAGGCCAAGTGAATCCAGATGGTCGAGGTACTCCTGGTCATTCTCTCCGTCTGAAACATGTTGCTTCTGTGGGCTACAGTTCAGCCCTTCGTAGTCCCACAGCAACGTATTGCTGGTAGGTTCTGAGAAATCTGGCTGTGTCTTGGCAAGGGCACCTTCAAATCTTCGAATAGATTGATCTATTCCTGCAATCAGCTGACGCCTGCCTTCCTGAAAAGCTTCTGGATCGCATTCGTCAGGGTCTTCAGTATCTTCATTATCACTTCCTAGACGTTGTTGTCCTTCGATAATTACTTGATCCGGTGGTAACACCTCATCCTCAGATTCAGGGGGGGATGAATCTTCTTCGGGTTCCATTAGTGTGCCTTCTCTAGCCAATAGGTCAGCGTTTTCATTTCCCTCAATTCCTTCATGTGCTGGTACATGTTCCCAGACAACATCGAGAGGTTCTATAGCTTTTAGAAGTCTTTCATATGCTTTCTTGTTCTTCACAGGTTTGTTCTCCGTGGTCTTCCAATTATTCAGTTTCCATCTGGGAACCCATTCTTCGATACTTTGAATTAGGTACCGGGAATCTGTCTTGATTCTTAGTTTATTTATGCCGGCCCTACGAGCTTGGCGAGCGGCTGCGGCAGCTGCTTCTATCTCCGATGCATTGTTAGTTTGGCGCCCTCTGTGCCGTTTTGAAATGTTCAAGGGATGATCTGGTCCAAACCAGACTCCTATACCTGCCCTTGGACTAGTCCCACCATTCTCTCCACATGCTCCATCCACATAAACGTCTGTGTATGAGTCAGGAGTTGTAGAGACCCAGGGGGGGGGAGTCTTGGACATTAAGATTGGGGGCAACGGAACTCCTTTTCTTGGTCGGAAAGGGATCAGGTGGAAGATGTGGGAATGCACTATGTTTCTTTCGGAATACGGGAGGATCTGAGTCCTCTTCGTCCTTTTCCTCGTCACTAGAGGAATCAGACTCGTAAGGAACGTAGGACTTCGATGCGTCAGGTCTCTTGCGTGTTCTTAATCGTTTTGCAATGCAACTCTCATCTGCATTGGGAAGCGGCGAGGTTTCTCGAGAGGTTGTAGATTCTTCATCCTCGGAAACCTTAGATTTAGTCTTGCCCTTTGGCCTTCCTCGAAGTCTGGGCGGTGCACTTGTTCCGGGTGCACATTTTGGAATCGTAGTAGGTATTGGTTCTTTATTAACTTCAGTGGCAACAGATTTTCTGTAAAGGGTCATTCGCAGTTCTGATGCCCTATTTGTTCCTGGTAGCCTTGATGTGCCACCTAGTTTTGATGCCCATTGAGAGAAAGTTGTACTTTGTCCTGGAGGTTTAGGATCGATGGTTGAGGTTTTCTGTGATGCCTTTGACCCGTGAGTGATGGGAGTTCTGGATCGAAGTCCTTCCTTGAGGCTCCCAGTTCGTTTCAATAGTCGATTTAAAGGTACAGGTTGAGGGACGTCTTTGCGGGCGTCGGTAGTCTCCTGAGCGAACCCCTTTGGTTCGTCTCGTTTGCTCCTTTCGGAAGAGGCACGTGTAACCACTCGGATGCAACAAGAGGTTGCTTGATCCGAGTTATAGTTTGCATAGGATTCTTGAGCTTCTCCTCCTATGATTGCGGTTTGCTCAGCTGGGGGTGACTCGGACCGGTCAATTGTTGGAGTTTTATCTCTGTCAGCAGGATTATTAGACAAGGCTTCGACAATCCTGTTGATTTTACGAGCTTTATTTTCGAACTTATATTGGTAATTCTGCAACCGGATACGCCACCTATGTATGCGGGGGCCGGGGTCATCAATGTAAGTCATCCAGTGAATGGGCTCGAAATCGCACGCTAGGGTAAATTCACGACCATACAAATAAGGTCGAAAGTGTTCCGTTGCGTACAAAATTCCGAGGCATTCCTTCTCTGCCTTTGCATATTTTTGCTCGCATTGATTCAACGTTTTAGAAAAATAGGCTACAGGTAAATCAGTCCCATCATTTTCCTGCGTTAGCATAGCCCCAATGGCTTCGTCCGACGCGTCACAAGTTAGTTTGAACTCCTTAGTGAAATCCGGGTAGTGCAAAATAGGTTTACTACAGAGATATTCCCTAAGGTTAGAAAAACTCTCTTCCTGCTGCGGCTCCCATTTCCAGGCACTGGTTTTCTTCAGCAACTCTGTCAAGGGTTTTGCTATTTTTGCATAATCCTTAATGAATCGACGGTAGTATCCCGAGAGCCCTAGAAATTGTTTAATTTCTGTAGGATTTTTGGGCTGAGGAAATAGTTTTATGGCAATTATTTTGTCCGGGTTGGGTTTTACCCCTTTCTCGCTGATTATATGTCCAAGGTATGCTACTTCCGTCTTCAGAAAATCGCATTTGTCAGGTTGAAGTTTTAAATTAGCGTTACGTAATTTGTTGAAGAGTCGCCGAGCTCGCTTGTCGTGCTCCTCGAGAGTTTCAGAAGGGATGATGATGTCATCAAGATATACAACGGCTTCCTCATCCAGCATAGTGTGTAGGACACCGTTTAATAGGCGTTGAAAGGTGGGTGGGGCATTTTTTATTCTCATTGGCATTCGTCTATACTCGAAGTGCCCATTGCGGGAGGAAAACGCGGTTTTGTGTCTATCATCCGGATGAGTCTCGATTTGGTGAAACCCGCTGGCGAGATCGAAAACCGTAAAATACCGGGCCTTCCCGAGTTTTTCAAGAACGGAAGTAATGTTGGGGAGGGGGTAAGCATCACCGATAATTTTTTCATTTAAGGCCCTATAATCAACCACCACTCTCCATTTCTTTTCACCAGAGGCGTCAAGTTTTTTGGGTACGATCAAAAGCGGTGCATTGTAGGGTGAGTTAGAATGACTGATTATTCCACTGTCAAGCTGTTTTTGTAGCTGAGCGTCAATTTGGCCTAAGGCTTCGTTCGGTGAACGATACTGTTTTCTATGGATGACCTTGTCATCAGTGGTCGGAATCCTATGTTGGACAAGGTGGGTACACGGGAGCTGTTCCCCACTCAAGTGAAAAATGTCGGCGTAGTCCTCCGCCCATCCCATTACGATCTTTCGTTCTTCTGGGCTTAGGTGGGAGGTATGTAAAGCATTCTTCACCTTCCTGACCCTGTCTGCGTAAGATTGAGCAATGTCATCTTGGAAATGTTCCAACTCAGAATCCGTAATTATCTCTCCCGGAAATTTACAGAATTCGAAAGGGATTAATTCTTGGGGTGTCATTTTAAAATCAACATCTTTTCTCCCAAAAAAATTCCTGGAGGGGTCCTAATTCGTGGGAGATAACCCTCTTTTATTTCCGGATTGACAACATCTATGGCCATAGGGATTCTAGATCGTGAACTTATTCGAAAGACTCGAGCGAAGGGTTTTATTTCGGACCTCAATGACTCTCTAGCCTGACGTGATTCCTCATCCACGAATGGAATAGGCGTTATGGGGTCAGAAATAGTCACCAGAGAATTATGTCGGAACGAAATTTCTGCTTGCTCCTTTCGAAAATATGGCCGACCCAGAATTCCATGGGTTGCCACTGGAAATTCATTTCTTACTACATGAAACTCAACCGGGACTCCTGCAATTGTGAGGTTAACGGTGCCCAAGGTATGAACCGGGTGCGGAGTGATTCCTTTGATCCTCATGCGCTTGTCTACAGCAATCCGCAACTCAGGATTCAAGGCACATAGTTTGACGAGGTTCGTGTCCGAACCTGGGTCCACCAGAAAGCCTGTTTTTGAATTCCTGAATTCCGGGGCTTTTAGTAGTACTACGGGGGATTCTAAGTGAAAGGCGGAGGGGTCTTCTGTCTCTGCTCTTGCTCGAAAGACTTTACCGTGTTCTCCCCGAAGTGCACATTTCGTTGACGCTGGGGGGTCGGACTCGCCGTCGCGTCTGAACGATGAGCCTGGGGAAAGTTTAAATTATCACGAGGAGCGGGAGACGCGGCCCTAGGAGGAGTCATGCTAGGTTTATATTCCTGGGGGGGTCTGTTATATTGTCCTTGTGATTGAAACTGCGGTCGAGGGGGGTATGGGGGCTTAGTGATGTGATCAACTGATCCTGGAAACTGTAGAGGGGTGGCCTGGACAGGGAATTGAGGCATCATAGACCTGTAGAACTGAGCCAATTGTTCCGGAGTGAATTGGAGCAGATTAGGACTAGGATTCGATGGTTTCGGATGCGGCTCCCGGTCCACTTCTGGCTTTCTTCTTTCTGAATTCCCGGATCTCTCCATTTGTCGAGAGTATGGGCTTGTAGGCCGAGGGCGTTCCTCTGTCCGTGTTATGTGATAAGACGATCCTCTAGATCTTTCTGAAAACTTCTGCCTCTCTTCAGCTTGTATTGCGTGTTCGAGGGCTTCTTCTAGATCCATAGGGTTCCGAGTATCGACGAAAGTGGACATCTCTTCCGGTAGTCCCCTTATAAATGCCCCCAATGCACAGTCTATAACCGGTTGTATTATAACATCGCTCTCCGATATGGGTATTGCTCGTCCGGCTTGGTCAGTGTCCAAAAATCGTCGATGATATTTCGACTCGAGGGCATGTTTGGCACCGCTAATTAATCCTTGTAAGCGGTCGTAATAATCGTTCACCGATTCGGGTTGTTTCAAACGGAGGGTCATGATACTCTCGAAGTACCACTGGTATTTTTTTGTTGGCGCGAATCGTTTTTTTAAATGACTCAGAAAGTCTGAGACTCTATTAAAACACTTATCCCTACAGCTTTCGCGGGCCGGTCCTTTTAATTTACTATATACGGCTTTGACAAACGCTGGCTCTGTAGCCGGGGTTATGAACACCGAACCATTCACCACGTCTTGAATGAATTCCCGAAGGGGGGGATTTCTACCATCGAAAACGGGTATATGATATGTACTTTGCTGCAACGTTAAACATTCTAGAACAGAGGCCATGGCCGCGCTCGTGTCATGACCCGTAGCTTGCAGAGGAATCGAAACATTGGGTTGATTTCCCGGTGTTTGTACGTGTTCTCTTTGGTTTGGGTCTATGCCGTTACGGTTGGTTTCGTTCGTATCACCCGAGTCACCGTCCGCCATTTTTGGTATTGAATTCTTTTTAACGTAGGGTATTAATTATGAGCTGAAATACTTATGAAGATAATGAGTAGTCAATATCCTGGAAATCTCTCTCCTTAATCCTGCGCGATTTGACAAAGTCCAAGGTATTTTAGCGCCACCGCGGAAATACCTGGGACCTGACAAGCAAACAATGATCCTTCCGCAATTTGCGAAATTAATTTCCTATTTAGAAACTATCCAGTTAATGAGAATTTTGCTGGGGTTATTCTAAGTTCAATTGTCGCATTCGTTGCTCGAGATCAAGGATAGATTTTTCAATTTGTTCTTTTCTAGTTGTAGCATACCTTAACATATGGCGCGCGAATCTAGTCTTTCGGAACAGCAGCTCCGTTCTCCTAAGCAAGTCCTCACTAGAACTTTCGATTCGACGTGAATCGTTGGCCAGGGCAAGTAGCTCATTATTCAGAAGACTAAATTGTTCCCCTGTGTTATTAAAAACAA
Organism: Ganaspis brasiliensis; assembly: GCA_037103525.1. Taxonomy (NCBI): domain Eukaryota; kingdom Metazoa; phylum Arthropoda; class Insecta; order Hymenoptera; family Figitidae; genus Ganaspis; species Ganaspis brasiliensis. Next base: position 266,779 of record JAZKLR010000307.1, read on the forward strand.
TGCTTTTCCACTCCGGTGACATTACCTAGACTAACCTGAGTGTTTTTAGTTTTTCTGATAGTTCGTCAACTGACTCCTGTTGTTTAATGATTTTTTTACTTAGTTCCTCTGTGGTTTTAAGCACGCTATCATTTGCTTCTAATAAACTAGCTAATTCCAAGGACAAGGATTTGATCTTTGTCTCTAAGTATCCTACTCGGTGGGTAAGTTTGGTATTAATTTGTTCAACCCGATCACAATAATCCTTGATATTTTCTACTCTATTCGTTATCTCTTCCCACTGATCCTCGGGGAAAACAGCGGGGATTGTGCTCCTTACTCGAGGGAACATTGACTCTGTAGTATCCTGAATTGGGTGGAAATATGATTAATCTTATTGACAGGGATAACCTTGAACTTAAGGCGTCAAATTTCTCTCAATCTGAATCGGAATCTGTTTCCGATTCTGAAGCCACTACTTCCTGAATAGTGGGGGTCAACAATCTAGCGGGGACCAGACCTTCAGCAATCATTAAACGAACTGCTGTTGCTAATTCTTCATCAAAATCCCCTTCTTCCCCAACAAGATTTTGCTCTAGGGCCGGAGGAGCGATTTCTGGAATCAAATGGACAACTTCCGGGGCCGCGGGAGCGTCTTCAGTGGGTTGCCTAACAAAAGGATTGACAATTTGAACAGGGACGACTCTCTCGGGTGGAAAAAAAAGGTTACGGTAGATTCTTGAATATTCTGGAGGTGGTTCAAGACCGGAGACAGTTCCTGAATTTTTTTTAACAGGGGGTTGTTCGACTTCAGGAGCTTCAATGAATTCAAGAGCTTCCTCTACGTTTTCGGGAGTCTCAACAACCTCAGGAATTCCTGATTCTAAGTTATTCTTAGCGTGTTTTCTTCCCGATCGACCCTTTTCTTTCCTTTTTCGTTTAACTCCGAGATACAGATCCAATATTAAATGCGACATTTTTACTAGTCATGATGGACTGATTAGTATATAAAATGCAATCTCGATTTTGACTTCCCTTTGGTTAATGCACAAAAATTACTGTAGTTTGTTACAAACCGGCGCGTACGCTTTCCTGTGCCGGAAAATTTACTGATCCAGCTCTTCCAAGTTTCTAGAGATAGAAAGGAAAATTAACAAATTTTTCTGTCGATCTCAACTCAGAATTGCGCGGAATTTTCTGATCTGCCTGCACAGTATTCGCAACAGCTAGTAAGAGTCACAGCCGTTGGAATTGCAAGAGAGTCTTACAATTGCAACGTCTATGTTGATAGCGTTTGGCGTGAAAGGTTGTCCAGAACTTAATAGAGATTCAGAATGGAATAATCTGGACTAAGGTCCAATAATTATTTCAATGATTTTAACTTCAGTCAATTCAAATCAAACCTGCATCTCTAATACCTCTAAATCCCAGGATTCCTGAAGTTGTTAAGCCAACCACGTGGTGAATCGAATCTACGACTTGAAAACAAATCTCCTTTCCGTTAACAAGGAGGTAGACAACGCCTGAGATTTCTACAAGTTCGTTGTAAATGGAATCCAAGTCAGAGTGACCAAGAATAGTGCAATTGTTTGAAAGTTCTATTCCGGCAATGTAATTATTTTTAACACTTGGGTCCACTGTAATCTCCACGGAATGTACTAAGAGTTTTTCAGATGAATTTATAGTAATAGTGTGGGGAGGTTCGACCCTTACTCTAGTTGGGATTGTCATTTTCCTTTATCATTTTCTACAAGTGGGTTAGATTTAATCGCATAGATTTCCGAATTGTATGGTAGACGAATTACGTACTATAGACGAAGTCTGTAAAAAAAATTAGTAAAATTCTATTTTGTAAATTCAATTACCCTTTTTTTATTCGCTTTTCTGAGAGCGACTAATTTCTGTTTCGGCCTTGTTCAAGAGGTTTTCGAAGAAAGCTGAAAACTCTTTCCAATCCACTAATACCTTTTCAGAACTCGGACAACTGCTGGTAGGAACCTGGAGGGGAGGAACTGCGTTAGGTTTAGAACGACTTTCTATCCTAGTATTGGTTTCGTTTTCAGGAGCATGAGCCTTCAATGATTTAAACTTTTTTGACTGAAACGAGCAACGAGATCTATTTCCTCTTTTCCGATCAGCTCTAGACATGTCAGCACATTTGTACTAGGCTTGATTTGTCTTGAAGAGGGTCAAGGAAAATTCTTGACGAAGTATGAATTGGTGGTCCCGTATAATTACTACACGAGAAAAAGAAATATAATTTATTTTTTTTTTGGTTTTATTTTTTTTTTGAGGTTGAAATTTTAAGTATTTTTCCGGAGCCTCGTCATCCAGCAATTTTATTGCGGAGCCGCGTCTACCAGGAATTTTCTTAAATTTTCGAACTAAACTTCAAGATGTGGATAGTGGAAAAACCACACAAAAAGAATAAAGTTTAAAAGGTTGAAATTTTAAGTAGTTTTCCGGAGCCTCGTCATCCAGCAATATTATTGCGGAGCCGTGTCTACCAGGACTTTTCTTAGAATTTCGAACTAAACTTCAAGATGTGGGTAGTGGAAAAACCACACAAGAGGAAGAAGCAAAATTGTTACTGAATGGCAATAAAGACGAAGTAACATGAAGTTACTAGGAATTACCAAGGTATCAAGATTGTTACCATCAAAAGAGGGCACGTTACCGTGGTGTCACCAGGTAACGTAGCTGGCAGCAACGTGAGGAAGATCCCACCGCTGCCACCATCAGCTTGTTACGAACCGAAAAATATCAAGACTAATAATTTTAAGAATAAATTGTCACCCATAAATTGGTAGTCTACGATCAATATTCAAATTGTCTATTTTCGTGAGTCGTCGGAGGCCCCAAGCTGCCGAGTTCAGGTGATCCTGAACTCGTTTTTTTTTTAATTGAGGGATCGTTTACCTACTTAAACGTGCTGTCAGCTACTATTTTCTTGCCTGAAAATTTTCTTTTGAGTGGAATTTAGGATTCATAATTAATAAAAAAAACAAGTCATTCCCTTTTCTTTACATTTATTGTTAAGCTAGGTTTAATAGTCACTCCTGTTACATGGAACAATTATTGTACCCTGATCTAAAATTTGTCAGACGTTTAATCTTAGTTTGGTTGTGAAGTTTTACATGTTTATAAATTCTTATTATAATTAATTCCAAATATTCATACAGGTATGTCACACTTCGAATTTCGCAGAAAATGTCAATAACTCAATCTTGAATTAACTTAAATTTTAATTTATTCATACTCTCAATTGTTTTATCCTCAATAAAATCCTGCAATTGAGGGCAATACAAAATTCTACTTGGTCGAGCTTGAGTTCAACTCGAGGTTATTATCGATTCAAAATTCGAATTAATTCGAATTAAGTTGAAATAACTCAACGATCTAGTAATAATGTTTCTGATTAAATTTCTGTTTTGTTTTTAGAACGCACGCCTTGTTCAATAAGACTTTGTTCATATTGTACTAAAATGCAAAATTAGAATTCGAATAAATTCAAATATCATTTGTTTGAATTTATTTTAATTTTGAAATAAACTGAATAAAACAGTTATTCAGTATTTTATACGGTTAAATAAGATTTTGTTCATATTGTACTAAAATGCAAAATTAGAATTCGAGTAAATTCAAACATCATTTGTTTGAATTTATTTTAATTTTGAAATAAACTGAATAAAACAGTTATTCAGTATTTTTTACGTTCAATAAGACCTTGTTCATATTGTACTAAAATGCAAAATTAGAATTCGAATAAATTCAAATATCATTTGTTTGAATTTATTTTAATTTTGAAATAAACTGAATAAAACAGTTATTCAGTATTTTATACGGTTAAATAAGATTTTGTTCATATTGTACTAAAATGCAAAATTAGAATTCGAGTAAATTCAAACATCATTTGTTTGAATTTATTTTAATTTTGAAATAAACTGAATAAAACAGTTATTCAGTATTTTTTACGTTCAATAAGACCTTGTTCATATTGTACTAAAATGCAAAATTAGAATTCGAATAAATTCAAATATCATTTGTTTGAATTTATTTTAATTTTGAAATAAACTGAATAAAACAGTTATTCAGTATTTTATACGGTTAAATAAGATTTTGTTCATATTGTACTAAAATGCAAAATTAGAATTCGAGTAAATTCAAACATCATTTGTTTGAATTTATTTTAATTTTGAAATAAACTGAATAAAACAGTTATTCAGTATTTTTTACGTTCAATAAGACCTTGTTCATATTGTACTAAAATGCAAAATTAGAATTCGAATAAATTCAAATATCATTTGTTTGAATTTATTTTAATTTTGAAATAAACTGAATAAAACAGTTATTCAGTATTTTATACGGTTAAAGGAGATGCAAATTCTAGTGCATTACCTTTCTCGAGAGAAATTCCAGAACATTGTATTTCAATTAATTGGTGTATACATTAAATAACTATTTTCACTTACCCTACCTATTACTACCGTGGAACACGCACGTGATTCACCACGGGCAAGAGCTGATATGTTAATTGAGACGATTTTCCGTGGGTTGAAGTGCCCGGAATGCACTTTGTAGCTCGCCACTTCCTCGGGACGATTCAGGTACGTCTCGAATATCTGGTAATCCCAGGATGGCTGAATTGAAGCTTTTGAATTGACGGTATTCTTTATTTTCGTCTGTTTCGGAATGAATTCTATGTCACTGTAGTCGAGGACCGAAAATCCGAGTCAAAACTAACAGACGGACAATCGCGATTTGATTTTCGTATCAATACCCCTAGGACCTCAATCAAAAGAGCGTATTAATCGGTCGAAACCAATCGTCGTACTGCCAGGTGTTTGTTTGCTCGTCTTTCCTCTACTCGTTCGCCACACGGCCTTTGGTGGGAAATTTTGATGATTTGGATTTCTTTTTAAGCTGCAGGGAGTGGTTGATTTTTTTTGCTGAGCAGAAAACTTAGTTCGTTCACTGGCGTGAACGAACTTTTATTTTATTAACTTGAAACAATCATTTCGAAACACTTAAGTTGAAAATGCAAGACTGCATTTTATATAAAAATTTTAATCATTGAAATTATTATTATAATTTCTATTGAATAGGTACTCAATCGCTGATAATTTATTAGTGATGATACCAATTCCTATTATTACTCTCAATCACAACATGAATATGAGCAGCAATTTGTATTGGTTTCGAAATTTCTTAATCTTCCAGTGGCAAGATTAATTCATTCTGTAATGCACGAACACGTGCGTTTGTTATGATGCGGTCATTCTGCCGTTCAACTATGGTTCAAGGAAGGGGATGGGAGGTGAGAGGTAAGAAACAATGATGGCCACCAGCCGTGTCGCGTGCAGTGTGCAAAAAAAAGCTGCCCGTGCGTTTGTATGTGTGACGAACGCGCGACAGAATCCTGCACCAGTGTTGGTACCTGAATCGCCTCGTGAGAGTGCACTCACAGGTGCTAATTACACGTACACCTCAATTAATGGTTTTATGACTTTGTGTCAATGCACAAATTTGCAACCCGCTTCCATCGTCTCAATCATCATAATGTTCCCGCCCTTAATCTGTAGTTTAATTTTCACTCAAATAACATGCGTGTTTAATATTTTTCTTTTATCTAGAATTTTAGTTCTTGATTTGTTGCTTCACATTTGAACAATACTCGGGCGCTGGAATCTGCTGACGAATTTCCGTTATCGCGGCAGGTGTAGCGTTCTTCCCGGATTGCCACACCTTGAAATTATTACGTTGCAATTTATTGAATTTTTCTTTATTTATTACGGTCATTGTTATAATTCACTGAGTTGAATTACAAAATAATTAGTATAAATATACATATAAAAATAACAATCCTGGTGGATTGCCACCCTTATATGAGTTACGTATGTAACAGTAAAGAGGGTCTTATTTTGTCTCTAATTTTTTGTTGTCATGAATTATAATAAAGTCATACTTTTAAGTTGTACTATTATAAAAATGAATAACACACCTTCTTTAAATCGACTCAAAATTTGTTTGCTTTGTTATGGCAAAACGAAGAAAGTATTTCCCATAAAAAATAAGTCGAAAGACGAAGTTGAGAAAGTATTTAGCGGAGAATCGAATAGCCCCGCGCACTAACGCTTTTTGAATCATAAATTTTAAAATAACTATCTTAATTTTAGTGCTTGAGGTTTTTTATAGTTAGAGTATCATTACCAAAATGATATGATATTATGAAAGAAATGTGTAAGAAGAAAATATTGAAATAAACGCTAAGAAAAATGCTGTCAAAATAAACTGCCTGTTGTACAGCTATTTTTTAATCAATTTTTGTCCTTTTGCTTTTTCCATGGATACCCGACGGAGATATCTATCTCCGTGATGGGTGATATCTAAATTATATTTTAAGAACATGTGGAACGACACAAACGTGATTTTAAGTTTAAAAAGTATACAGCTTATTGTATTTCACGATTCTTCGGGTCTACCTGCTGTCTAAGGCCACCCCACTCTCCCCTTAATATGTCTAAAAAACAATAACTTAATCAGCGTTTATTTTAATTACTGTTTTCAATTTTCCGTTAATGTCTATAATTTAACAAACAGATTAATAATTATTACTCAAACAATTTTGATTTGATTATTTACTATTATTAAAAATTTATTCAAAAAGTAGTGTCTTCAGTAAACAATAATATAAAAAATCAACTTTTCACTAAATTTATTTAATTAACCTTTTTCGCTTTTAGTTTGCAATTACGCAAAAAATAATAATAATAATTAAATTTACAAGAAAATTAAAAGAGCTCAGATGTTTGTGTTGAAGTTATTGCTGAGTAGCAGTGTTTTTCGCATAAAAAATACAAAAACTCGTTTTTTTTAAAAATGCTTCTAACTATTTTTTTTTTTTGATCTTGAATCACTCGGGAGACATAATGAAATAAAAATTTACAAGAAAATTTGAAGTGTCTCAACCTTTGGGTTAAACTTGATTCGCAGCCACCGTGGCTACCTGGCATCCCAAATTAGGATAATTAGGTTTAAGTCTTAATTATACGAACAGTATCAAACTATACCTATTTTTCTTATCTCTTTTAATCTTAAAGTATTTTTAAACTTTGTTTCTCTCTACATAACCGTCCTGCGAAACATTTTTGCGTTACAGGCCCATAGCTAGCTGATTTCTTATATGGGATTTGAAGTATAAATACTTTAAATAAAACTCAACTTTTATTTATTCAAATTCGAAAATAAATAAGACCCGTAAACTGGTTAGAGCGTGAATGATCGAAAGTGATTCCACCTGACCAGGAAGATCCCTCCAGTCAAGGTGTTCTAATCAGGTGGGAGAGGAACTGCTTTTAACGCTGCTTACTTCCGTGGGCGGCCCCGCGGTCGCGAGACGCTGAATTTCATTTCACACGGTCTCGCGATGTTAATGCGCGCAAATAGTGCTTGATATTTGCTGTCCGAACACACTTGGTGTCCAGGTTGAATTAAATTTTAATTTAATTCGTTTTTATTTAATAATATAATTACTGTAAGTTCACAATGGGTAATTAGCCAAGAATTGTACGTAGAGTTTAGCGTACAGGCTTACGAACACGCATTGTACTTTTAATAGTATAAATTTTACGTTTTTCAGCCTTTGGATTAGAATTTTCTACTTGCAGCGGTAGACTAGCACTTGTCGTCGCATATGGTTTGGCCACCCGCAAGATACATCGAAGACAGCCCTCACCGAATGGGAAACGATATTTCCTAATTATCATTAATAACCTCTGAAAAAAAATCAAATGTATAGAATTTCCTCAATCACCTTTCTATTTTACATATTTGGTTTTGTTCAAAATTTATCTGTGTCTGCTATGGTTTACTAAACATTTTCTTATTCTAATATAATTTCCTTTTTTTTCTTACATGACCCTGTTAACTGATATAAAATGTAAAGTTCCCAATAGAATTTTTTTTTATTTTATTACACCATGAGGGATACTTGTCAGGCTCAATGTTTGTTTTTTTATTTTAGATTGAAAGTTTATTAGGTTTTTAAATCAACAATTATTTAAATTTTAATTAAGCGTAACAAATCACCCCCTCTTTTGCACCGTCGTCCCCTGGCGGTGGTAGTGGTTTTAAAGGTTTACATAATATTTTAAATTTGCCAATCGTCGTCATAGGTTTTAACAAGAATTCCTCTTTTATTTTGTGTGTTTCTTTTACAGATTGCCTACAAGGCAATACTATTAAGATTCGCTTGCCAGTAACGATAACAGTAATATGATTTTATAGTACAAGAGTTTGTTTTTTTCTCTAATGTCTTCCTTATTTCTTGGTTCGTAACACCTTACTTTTTAACTTTTGCTTTGAAACATTCATTGTACCCGAAGGTACACATACCGGGAAAAGTAAACCTTTCCTTATTACTGACACTTCCACTTCCACTTTCACTTTTACTTTCACTGGTGCTTTGGCATCATGTCTGGAGGAAAGGTGGGACACTGCATGATATTAGTATGGTTTAATATCCTATTGAGTTAAACAACTTTTACGTTCTGTACGGGGAGACTCTTTTGGGGTTCATTGAAGATAGTCTTCTTTGAGGTTTGAGTTTCTTGGTTTGTCCTAATTGCGGCAATTGGGTTTTGTTGTCCTATTACTGGTAGCTGGGTAATGAGCAATTTCAACGTTCTCCATGGGAATTTCTCTCCTGTTATTTCTTCTGAGGGAAGCAAGACACCTTATAATTTTAGCCAACTGCTTTCTGAAGAAATAAATTATGAAGATCAATGCCAGTGTTGTGCAGCCACCTGAAGCTGGGTGAGTTAGGTATCGGTGACTGCGTATTTCGATACTTTGATGACTCAGGCTATCCCACTGCCTTTCCAAGTCAGCCAGTGCGACGTCCGTTTTCTCACTATCCCAGATTGGTAAAAAAGTTTGGTTCTTGTCATTCGGGCTTTTGTCCATTGAAGATTGATGATATTTTAAAAATCCCGGTGAGAACTCTTTGATGTCTAGGGTTAAGTAGGGCTGGTAGATGTATTCCGTTGGGTCGTTATATGTTGGAAGTGCTGAGAGGGAAACGCTTTCCATTCTTAGCTTGCATCCGCTACGTAGTTGAAAAAGGCCATTTACTTGAACTGTTAAATTTTTGAGGTGTTTTCCATCACAGAGGAGTTGTGCTGATTTCGGCATGGCTAAAGCGTATAACCATCCTCCCGTTGATAAGAGGGGGGACCAATATGGTTGTTGATTTGTTGAGAGCCGCATTTCGCACGTGCGCAAGATCTCCTCTGAGGGTTTACGTAGAAGGTTTGCTTCACATGATGACGTGTGGGAGGCGTCGTATACTGGTTCAGCGAGATGACAAATGTATCATGTATTAGCAGGAAGTTTATCTGTTGATAGTTTGAAACAGTCCTGCCCGTTCTTAATCCATTTGTCAAAATATCTCAATTCTTCCGGATTCATGTGAGAAGACTCGATTTTGTCTTTTAATTCCCTTACGCTTGATTCTATACGTACAATGTCTGATAATTCGTAATCTTCCCCTTCCCTTGCAATTTCGAAACGTTCAAGTTCCTGTGGCGGGATCTCTATAGTTACGTCATCTTCCCGAGTATTTATAGCAAACAATTGACAGGAACCATTTTGGTTTCTTGCTGAGGAGCGACCAAGAAACAGCCCCGACGGGCCGTTTAGTCGTGGGAGATAGCCCTCCGTAATTCCGTTATTTTTAAGAGGGATAGAAACCTGTTGCCGCGTTCGGGCCTTAATTGTCAAGATTCGAGGAATTTGTTTTATTTCGGGGGCCAATTCATCGCGATATTTGGAGAATTGTGGGTCAATGAACGGAATGGGACTTATTGGCCTAGAATCCGTAATTAGACTATTGTGGTAAAAGGAAAGATTGGATTTTTCTTGGCGCAAAAATGGAATCCCAGTATACCTTCCACTGAAATGGGAAAAGTTGATTTGACAACGTGGAACAATCTTATATTTCCTAGCAGTCTTAGTTCGCAAGTACCTAACGTATAAGTACGCGTTAGAGTAACCCATGTGATAGTAGCCGAGTTACTAGTCCTAATGCTCACGTTGTTATGCAGGGACGAAACCTTTATTAAGTTGACATTGGCGCCCGTATCAATCATGAATTTCCCGTAACCGTTTCTTAATTCTCGAGTATCTAGTTTTATAACCGGCGATCGAACTGCTGTGGGACGCTCTGTCGTATTTTGGCTCGGCGGTGCGTCGGTCCAAAGAGCACAATCGGAGTTTAAATGTTCGTCTATTGGTCCAGGCGAACTTCGCCGGTTATTGGTATTCCCTTCTCCTAGGTATTGTTCGTACCTTCTAGGAGAATCGGGTCGTCTTAGTATTCCGGTAATTTGTGAATTGTAAGTACGGTTGTCCCTATACGGGGTGGGGCTATTTCGACGTCCTTCACCCGAATAATACCTATTGCTATCGGGGTTCCGATCCCTGGTGTATCGGTTTTCCCTATGATAATATTGATCGGGGGACTGACGTCGATTGTAGTCGCTTATAGGGGGTCTATCATCACGATAATTTACACGGTTTCTATTTGGTTCGTATAATCTAACATCTTCGGCTGGGGTTACGTGATATGACGAATGTGTGTTGTGACGCTGTTCTTCTGCGTGCTTTGCGTGCTTTAAAGCTTCAGCAAGGTTGGTAGGATCGCGGGCATTAACAGAGGACGATAGATCATTGGGCAGTCCCCTAATGAATGAGGCTAACGTGCACTCTCGTGCAGGGCAGTGGAGCTTTCCTAGGACCGCCGTTATCAGAGAACTCTCGCTTGAGGCCGGGACATAACTCGCAGCATTGATAATATCCTGCAGGAAATCTCTAATCGGGATGTTCTTGCCATCAAACTGCGGGATGATTATTATAATATAATAATAATGTTGTATAGCGAGCGTACTAACAATGCTTTGCGCGGCTTGCATTGCGGAGCTTTCCGGACCGCCGTCTGCACTAGGTTTTTGATTTCCCCGAACGCTGGGTTGAAACCCTATGTCTTGGCGGGTGCTATACATCTCCGCTACCGAAAAAGTATTCGGGTCGGCGTTTCCGGACGCCCGTTCTTTTTCATTTGTGTTTTCCTTGCCGTTTCTCATGGTTACAATTTTTAGGTAAGCTCGACATCTGAAATGGTAAGACTAACTTGAAGACTAACTTAAGGTCCGATGTCATCAAGACCCAAGGCCGCAAGACCTTTTCGTCCTAGTATCCCGGGGTTGACTAGGAACAATGTTGAATAATGTTTGTTAACGACTTGGAAAGGAACGTCTACTTCGTTTCTCTGAAGAAATACCGTCCCTCTAGTTTGGGCGAATTGTGCGTTAATGGAATGGTCGTCCGGTGTTTCTACAAAAGAGCAGTGCTCTGCAAGGGCAGTTTCCGATATGTAATTATACTTGTTGTGGAAATTCACTACCACGCGAGCACTTCCAGTTTTCAATAAAAGCGAATACACTTCTACTTCCTCGTTATCTTCAAAAACGTTATAACCGTAAAGAGCTACTACGGTCATATCCCTAAATTTCTGAAAGTGGATTTTAACTTGCCTAGTCAGTGAGACCTACAACCTGACGTTCATCGGCCACGTGAATGAAATTGGACCCTATTTAATTTATAATGCCTAAGGCTCTTGTTCCTTCCAATCCTAGTATTCCGGTGGGGGTGGAGTGTGGCAGGGGGGTGCTAAGAGATATGATCTTACACGTGACACTTTCTTCAGCTATGTCTAGACTTACCTCCCCTATGATACGAAAATATGACCCACTAACAGTGTATTCTTCACTGACTCTATCGAACTCTATTCCTATTTCCTGTTCTTCGATAAAAGTAAAGTTCGCATCGAGAAAGATTATAAATTCTATTAGCTCGTTTGTAAATTCTTCGGATCTCAATGTTGTAAATTCTAGAATTGTATTTTCACTCGTTTCACCTAATTGATTCGCGAAAGGCGGCATTATCATCGGGAATGGCCTAGTTCCATTTCGTGGAGAAATATATAAAAATGCTAAACGTCATCTATTTTCAATCGATTGGACCTAAGGACCAAGCGCTTTCCAACCTTATTATTGCACTTAATAAGGGGTATTCTATTGGAGTTCTCCGCGATACGACTTTAAAACTTACTAATACTCTGTTGAGGATGAGATCGAATTTCCCCACTATGTCTAAGATGGTCCCGTCTACCTCGAATGTTTGCAGGCGGCTAAAAAGATGATATTGAAAAATCTCTCGTTCTGATATAAAATTGTAATATGTTTAATAAAATACGGAACATTCGAGTTCTCTCGCTATCAACCTATTTGAATTCAAAGTGAGGGCAGCTGGAAAGAAAACGAAATCTGGTGCTATCAATAGATTTATAAATGGCGGCATTACCAAAGAAGCGAAATTTAATAGAATCTAATAATTTTCCCGTTTTCGCATGTTTAAAGCTAGAACAACGAAATTTCCTTCTTGGCAAGAAACTTAGCGCGTTCTATTTTACCGGTTTTTAGCTTATCTAGCGTCTGCGCTCTCTGCTTTCTTATGAGGTATTTCGTTCCTCCGCGCTTATTCCCTTTAGCGGAGACACTGGGAACTTTAAACATCATCCTTACGTAACGATAAAGATTTAAATGACGTTTAAGTTCCCAAAAATTTTCTTACCCTTCGCGGCAAAGTTCTTCTACCTCTCTCAAAATTTCTTCAAGACCCTCTTCGTGAGAACCACTGGGGGTCTCTTTCTTTTTCTCGTCCTCGAATTTGTCAAGCTTTGATGGGGCTGGTGTACGTTCTATTGCCCTCAAATATCTTTCTGTAACTTGACGTCCGGCACGTCTTTTTCTTTTAGACCCCTCTGGTTTAGGCATGAGTGCTTTTTAAGTATTTATATTTTAAAAAAAAGGAAATAGGTTTGAAATTATATCTGTTTACGGAAAATTTAAATTGAGATCTTATTGACTGCAATTTCATTGCCACATCGTGGTCATAGAATTACAATTCTTGATTGAACCAGTAAAAGAGCCACGTTAGGCTCAAGTCGGGTTAAATTCTGAACAAAACCTCAAAATTCCTTCTCCGCTTTAGGTATAATTTCCGAATTCAATATTTTTCAAGAATTTATTTAGTCAAAAATCAGGCTACTACATTGCAGCAACGATTTTCTGACTTTTAGTCTAACCAATAAAAGCGCCACATTAGGCTCAAATCGGGTTAGACACTAAATAAAACCTTGAACTGACAAAACCTACTATATCGACACTAAGTTCGTAAATTCAGGAAGATTTTCTCGATATTTAAATTAAATTAAAACACGAAAATTCAGATGAATTTTTGATTTTTCAAGATTAAATTATTTGAAATTAGAAAAATCTCTGAAAAAATATCGAATATTTAGCTCCGCCGGGATTCGAACTCGGATCTTTCAAATGGCGCTTGACTGCTCTAAACCAACTAAGCTACAGAAGTCCATGTCGGATATAATTTCACAGATTTATCGTCTCATTCGGCCATGACATATATATAGACACATATATATTGTAAACTTAATTTTAGTAAATTAGTTCGAATCCCGGCGGAGCTAAATGTCCGATATTTTGTCACAGATTTTTCTAATTTCAAATAATTTAATCTTGAAAAATCGAAAATTCATCTGAATTTTCGTGTTTCACTTTGATTTAAATATCGAGAAAATCTTCTTGAATTTACGAACTTAGTGTCGATATAGTAGATTTCTGAGATGCACGATTTGTGTACGAGCCTACTTATGATTGGCGAATAAAGTTCAACACCAAAAATTCTGGGAAAATTTGAAATTATTGTTTGAGTTACGTTTTGAAAATTTACAAAAAATTTTTAAACACATGAAAATCTAAAAATTTGTATGAATTTTAAAAAGTGTTTTCAGAAATTTCTTTTGTATGTATTTCTGTACACTTTTACCAAGTTTCATCAAAATCGAAGACCTAGGGCACAAGTTTGATATTTTAGGCATGGTTTGACCCACCTACATAATTTTTTCCTTAATTTAAAATTTTTTTCACATTTTCCAAATTTACCGTAACATTTACCGTAACATATATATTGTATATAACATGAATCTTGTTGACAGGGTAACAGCCAATTTCATATCTCTAGCTCATATAGTTGAAAAATTAGGGAAGTAGGGAAGCTTTCGGCTTTAGGACGAGTGTAACTCGCACTTAGCCAATTTTTGCAAAATGAGATTCAGTTTCTTTACAAATTCAATGATATCAAAAATTTAATTTGGACCAAAATGGCGCTGGCGCTTACGTATCTTTTTACTTTTGACGTAAGTATTAACCGAAATTTGCACCAATTGTGCTAACCTTTCCTCAAGTGTCGTCAACTCTCTCATGTTATATTTTTTGTCGTTAATATTCACTGAGAAAAATGTTTAGTCATAGCAACGAAAATTTGGTTGAGCCAACCAAATTATTTGGTTGTTATTTAATCAACCAAACTATTTGGTTGAGACAACTAAATTATTTGGTTCAGTGTTGTTTGTTGGCATAACAAAAACTTTTGGTTGTCACAACTATATTTTTTTATTCGGGATAGCAAAAATTTTGGTTGTCATAAAAAAAAATTTATTTGGGAGCTAACTAACCCAGGTGCGAATTTTCGGTCTGCCAACACATATAATTACATAATTCACATGTTATGAATTTAATTACACAAATATAATCACATGAGAATGTAGAAATTTCATATTAATGACAACCTGAAACAGAAAAATTTCATTAGTCATGAAGCTTCGAACCCGGGTTTTCCAGCTGCCAGTCCAGTAGGCTAACCACCAGCCCATGAGAGATATGAATGACCAATATGGAATAAACCTTATAGCTAGACAGTTCGGTAACAGACACCGTTGGCTCAACTATCAGACCCAGGTTCAGCCGACCGTCTGGTATTGGTTTTTATTTAGATTTTATTTATATTATTATCGGCAGCTTACTTACAAAGTAATCACCAATTTTTTTTAATAATTGTTTGGTTGTCGCAACCAAATTATGTTTGGATGTCACAACCAATTTCTGTTTGGTTGTCACAACCAAATTATGTTTGGTTGTCACAACTAAATTATGTTTGGATTCAACCAAATAAGAGCAACAAAATAATATGGTTGTCCCATACAACTTAATGTGTTACGCCAATCAAATCGTTTTGTTATACTAATCAAAATATTGTTGTTACAACCAACAATGGTCAACTAAAAAATATTGTTGGTAAAACTAAACCTTTTTTCTCAGTGTTAATAGTTATAAGGTTGTTCTTTATTATATTCACAATATTACAAAAGTCAAAAAATTTCTTAGTTCGGGAGAATATCGATATTACATTTTTGTCAAGCTTGTCTAAAATTATTATAATGTGTAAGAAGTGAAGCTTATAAAGTTTTATGCAACCTATCTGTTGCTGTAAACTGAACACGGAGAAAAAGGAATTGTTGGATTTACAACCCGGATTGTTAATATAGAACTGATAAATCCGATTTGTTGTTGCAGCAAATTTTTTGGCATCTTAGCAATTTGAGATTGTTGTAGTAACACAAATTTTGTTACCTAACTAAACTGATTGTTACTACAACAATCCCTTTTGTTACTACAATAATGAATATGAATAATGAATATGAACGTATAATTATAAATATATAAGAAAAACTTTTACTAACCAGTGATTTAATGTAAGTTGCAACGAAACAGAAGAAAAATAACTGTATAGTAATTGCACTCACAAATTCTATCATTGTCAATATTTTGAAAATACATTCTGCATTCAACTAGAGAGAAATCAAAATTAACTATATGTATAGATATTACCATAGAACCCTTAAGAAAATTTATGACGTGAATTACATGTCATGCGTATGTGGTGTAATCTACATAATTATTTTTTGTGACAATAGGATAAGTCGAGGAGAGATGGATCACAAAAAAAGATGAATATCTTCTTGTCATTTTGAGACTTTTTCACACACTGATCTGAGCCGGGATTCGGAGTTAGTATTTGCGTTAAGTAGCGCTTGTTCTTTTCAAGCACCAAAAAATGTCGAGGAAATAAAGACGAATTCGGGAGAGTCGTTTTAAACTGGGCAGAAGGTTTGGTTAATTCGTAGACGTAGTTTGCTCGAGTTAGTAGGTTTTTCTAAATTCAAAACAACTGTCTGGAATTCTTGCAGCTTAAAACAGCGTAATCGGACTTTAAATAAGTAAATAGAAGTGTAAAAAGTGAAAGTTTAAAAGAAATAAAGTGTAAAATACCTTTAATTTACGCGAAAAAATAGTTTTTGTAAAAAGGAAAAATTTTAGATGTGGCAAGCGTCAGTTAATTTAACATTCCTAACTTACTTTTTGTAACAAACCTATTCACTCTTAAAGCGACTTTGCTACCGGTGCAGTGTTTGAACCTGGAAGTCAAGTTTTTAATTTTAAGTATCCGATAGTATTGTTGTCACTTACACAATACAAGAGCCTGCTAAAAGAATATTCTACATTTTTCTAAATTAATAAACTATAACCTTTAATCTTTGTTGCCATATGTAATATGTATAGGGGAGGCCGGGGTTAGTTGTAACAATTTTCAGAAAATTGTATATATTGTGAAATATGTCAAGTGTTTTATAACTATTATTGCTTTTATCGATAAAGCAATTACTTATACAGCAAATCAGAGCAAAAAGAATATTCAAAAGTACACCTTTTTCATACAAATAATGTTTTTTTAAAAAAAACATTGTAACAATAATAAAATCATACGATTTTATTATTGTTCTCAAAAAATAAGTACGACAATAAGTTTTTTACAACGTCTTACTGTATTAAAACACTTTACCGTCTTTAAACTTGCCAATTAATAATAATTATATATCATAAAATTAAAACTGTAAAATCAATGATTTTTTATTTCTCATTAAATCTTAATTTTTTAACTATTTCTTATCTGGGTAATTATTCAAAAACAAGGCACTTTTGGGAACAAGAAAATTTTTTCTAATAATATTTTAAAATACATTCTTTTCTTATTCTTTTAATTAAGTATGACTAAAAAAGTGACTTTAATGATTATTTGAGCTTAAAAACGTTTTTAAAAAGTAACTCAAATCATCAACGTTTTTTGATTTTTTCAATATGTCACAATCTACTTTAACCGTTTCATGCTCCCTGGAAACCCAGCAGTTGTGACGTGTAGCGAAGAAAGGCAACTAAGAAAAAAAAATTGTAACAGTTTAAAAACGCTTAGATATAAACAAATAATTTAAAATAATGTATTTGAATATGTATTTTTCAAAGTAATTGTTCTTTATTTTCAAAAAGATTTATAATCAAAAATGCCAAATTTAAGAGTTGTGATTTTTCCATTATTTATGTTGATATATTATATATACTATAATTCTACTTACCAGTTTTAATTTTATATTTAATATTAATTAACATATAAGATTTTTAAATAATAAATAAACCTTAAACTTATACATCTTAAAGATATGTATGATCAACTTGCTCATGCTCGTTTACCTTCAGGGGCCGGAGTTGAGAAAACTGGAGTTGAGAAACGCATGACAAACACTAATTATTCTGTTAATTAAAGATTAAATGAAATGTCCTTTAGAGGTTATATCAAATTTGATTACTTTTATTGATATTGTAAGTAAAGATTAAAATTATTTCGAAAAAACCTTGTTTTACCTGGGGCCGGAGTTGAGACACAATAAAAAAATCGGGCAAGTTCGAGTTACACTAGCACTAAAATCGAGGGTTCCGTACACAAAACAAAATAATTTTTAATATATTTAATACTATTAAATATATAAATATATTATACATATTATATATAATATAATATATAAAATATAATATATAATGAATTTTTTATACAAAATGGACCACCCCCCTTCTATCTTCCAAAATATTTTACTTAGAGAGTTCAAATTTTGTACAGCAATGTATTTTTAGGTGTAAATTACATAAAAATTAAAGAGAACGTGATGGTGATTGCGCTGTCAACGAAAAATCAAGAGATTTTAGCAAATATCCATAAAAAATACTCAAAAATGATTTTATTTCCTTAACAACGCTATGATCAACTTCTACAATCATGTTCTCTATAATTTTCCTGTAATCTACACGTGAAAATACATTTGTGTACCAAATTTGAACTCTCTAAGTCAAATTGTTTAGAAGTCATGGGAGGGGGGATACGGTCATTTTTTATAATTTTTTTTAAATCGTTGTTTTTGCTTAAAAACACTATGATAACGATCTGCAACAAAGTTCTTTACAGTTTTTCTGTAATCTATATGGCAAACTACATATGTATACCAAATTTCAGCACTCTAAGTGTAATAGTTTGGCAGATATGGAGGTGGCATTGTACACTTTTAGTGCATTTTTGCTAAAAAAATGACCGTATCCCCCCCCCCCCCCCTTATCTTCCAAACTATTTGACTTAGGATGCTGAAATTTGATACACGTATGTAGATTTACGTGTAGATTACAGGAGAATTATAGAGAAAGTGATGATTATAGCGCTGTCAAAGTTATAACACTAAACTATGGCCCATGTGTTAAAAAAATGCTCAAAAATATTGTTATTTCCTTGAGAACGCTATGTTCAACACATATAATCATGTTCTCTATAATTTTCCTGTAATCTATACGTGAAAATACATTTGTGTACCAAATTTGAATTCTTTGAGTCTAATAGTTTGGAAGTTCAGGGGGGGAGGGATACGACCATTTTTTAGCATTTTTTTTTAAAAAAATCGGTTTTTTAGCTGAAAAAGACGCTATGATAACAGCCTGCAACAAGGTTTTCTATAGTTTTTCTGTAATGTACACGTCAAACTACATATGTGTACCAAATTTCAGCACTCTAAGTACAATAATTTGGCAGATAAAGGCAAAAGTTATCAGCCAAAAAATATCAAAATTTCTCAAAAATCTTGTTATTTTCTTGACAACGCTATGATCAACCCCTAGAATCATGTTCTCTATAATTTTTCTTTCATCTACACGTGAAAATACATATGTGGGCCAAATTTGAACTTTCTAAGTCAAATAGTTTGGCGGCTAGGAGGGGGGATACGATATTCGACAAAGTCTTTCCAATAGGGTTCCGTGCGTACACTTGTGGTGTACGGAACCCTAAAAAACGCAAAATATATTGATATATAATATGAATTTAAAGGTGAATTAGGTAATTATTACCGCAGATTTTTATGTAATTGTTATTTTTACACTAATTTATGTGAGAATTACTTTGGTTTGAATTAAAATAATGAGCAAAACATCTAAAACTTCATCCATTTCTCAACTCCGGTTCCAAAAAAAAATTTAGGAAGAAACGTAACAATTAAGAAATTTTTTATTAAAATGGACGAAAAATTAAAAGCTCTTTTAGGAAATAGCAGTTTTTGAGCCACACTTTAAAATATTTATAATGGAAAATCTTAATATAGTTTAAAATTTAATGTCAAAATACTTGTCCAAATATAACAAATTCTGTTTGTGGAACTAGAAAAAGTACATTTTTAGCACTTTTCAGGTAATAAAATAAGTTTTGGGAAATCAAAAATCGTTACATTTTTAGAGAATTCATTAAGTGTTATTAAAATGAAAAAATTAAAAAAAAATTTAACCATATCTGGATAGTGTTTATCAAGTTGAAGCATATATCTCTATCCTTATCCTTTATAACCGGGGATATTATTTCTATTTTCTTATTTAATACTGAATTTAAATACCATTTAAATGGACGTTCAAGTATGGATCTTTAAATCCATAATTATTTTCAATCAATAAATTAAATAGCCCTTTCTAATAATTTTCAGAAATAATTAATTATTAATAATCACTTTAATAATTATAAAGTTTCATCACTTTAATAAATAATTTAACTAATTTTAAAATCTAATAAATTCATAAACTTATTTTATTCTTTATTATAATCACAGCACTGCTTATTTATTTTATAAAATCAAATAATGCAGAAATCATCATTGATTGTTTAAAAAAATCTGTAAATAAAGCATTATTTTAAATTAAAAATTTAAATATATTTTATTAAAAGTGAAATTTTCTTAGTTCTGTTGAATTGTTATTAATTCCAAGCTTATACAAAATACAAACAAATACTTATCTCCTTCTATTATTACAAATTATAAATATTAACTTAAATTGTTATTTTCTCAAACTTATTTTCATTCAGCTTTAAATATTCTCAAATAAATTTAATCAATTTTTTTTACTCACTTCAATTTATAAAAAATAATCCAAATAAAATGTGTAAAACTTATTCGTTATTCAAATCTTTGTTTGTTTGTAAAATCGATTGTAAATCTAAAATAAAATAATAAAATTAAATTATAAATTCAAATTCAAAACTTCATCTAAATATTAATTTTTACCTACATAAACTAAAATTGTGGGTATGAATTTCTTTGAGCTAAATAAAATAAGTATAAAATAAATTCTGGGTAAAACCTTTATTAATTTACTATCCTACTCTAATTGGAAGACTAAGGACAGTTTTCGATTTCTCAATTTCTCAAACAGTACTAGGTTATTTCTACAAATGCACCTAGACGGCAGAGCCTTGCGAAAAAGGTATTGTTTTACTTTTACAACTTTAATCTTTACTAAATTCTGCCGGGTTGTATAATAATTACTCCCGTAAACAGAACTTTAATAAATTACTTTATTAAATATTTTACTAAATTAAATTATTTAATATAACCAATGTTACAAATGATAGGCAATACTTTAATATATGTTTTTTTTTCAGTTGTGATTTTAATAAATTGGGATTTTATAATTTTATTATTAAATAACAATTATAAAAAAAGAATTTTTCTTTACGATTATAATTATAATTTCTTAATATTAGTGAATCACTGGGTTGTATAATAATTACTCCCAGTAGATTCACAAATAAAATAGAATATATATATTATAAAAATTTATTAATTAATATAATTTGTAATTTGAATAACCTTACATTGATTTTAAAAGAATCAATTAAAGGTTATTCCAAATTTAGAAAATTTAGAATATTATTGAAAAGTTATTTCATTTCAAGTTGAAATGATATAACTTCCAACAATCCTCTAATAATATATTTTGTGCGTCTCACCTCTAGTGAGCTTTCAAGAGAAGAGAGCTAAAACTGGCAAAATTCGTACTTTTATAAAGAAAACAATAATTACAGGAACCAATAATTTTACTTTTATTATTTGTTATTTTGTTTAACAAATGTCTTCAAACCTCTCTTTCGCACTTAAAAAACTTTACTTTATTTAATTAAATTATTGAATATTTCTCAATATTATACAAATATATTAAAATGTTATAAATAATAAAAATTTTCTACTTATTATTTTAAATTATTTTAGTTTTAATTATTATTTTTTTAAAGCTTTGTTCAATTTATTAATATTCACAATTAATTTATTTATAAAATCAATAGTTCTTACAATATATTTTAATTTCATTATTTTTACAGAAAATATATAAAACAAGATAATTATTAAATTTTTATTCCTTTTTGTTGTTATAATATTTATTATTTTACTTTTTTAATATCAATGCTTTTCTAATTTTGATTTTCTCTTATTATATAAAAAACCCTTTTGTCATAAAATATTATACTTGAAATTAGAAATTTAGATATAAATTTCACATTTCTTTAAAAAAATAAAATTATTTTTCCTTATTTCACCCTTCTCAATATTTTAATCTATTTCTATTTCCTTTTTCAAGTGGCTCATACCAACAGGCACAGCACGCCGGGCCACAAACCCCAACGTCCATGAATCGATCCTCACAACCTGCAATATTTTTTTTATTTCTAAACATTATTATTATTTTAATTATTTATTATTATTTCAATATTTTATTTTATTTATTTCAATTTACTATTGAAATACCGTTTCAAAGTTATTAATCAACGTATCAAAAGTACCCTGTTTCTGGAGAATCACCCATATTTCGAACGTCAAAACGAAAGATAGCGCGGTACATATACACGAGGTGTGACCTAGGCAAACAGTGTCGCTTCACGAGGTTTGGCTGGCGCGTACTTCAAAATTTGAATTAAAACTTTAAAAAGGTTCATAAATGAACAATTTCAATTGAATATTATAGTGTAGATGACACTTAATACGAAAGTGCCGTCATTCAAAAAACGGCTTAAGTCAACCTAAGCCTTTTTCCCGGCGAACGGTTCATATGTATATTAATGATTTTGGATGTGCTAAATTTGACAGCTATCAGCTGTCAAAACTTATTTTTGATTTCGGATTCGTGTTCAACACCACAAAAACCATAAATATACATATCATAAAAGCAAAAAATTAATAAGTGATCAAAAATGATCATACAAAATGTAAAAAAATGCACTAATCCTATATGTAAAACTCTCATGTAAACTTTAACCTTTTAATTTTTTGTTTGATTAGAAAAAGCAGGCCTTTCAACCTAGCGAAAATTTGGAAATCAGTGCAAATTGTAGTGGCTAAACAGCCTGTGCGGGGAAGGTGGGAAGGTGGTATCTCTGATTACGAATCTGATTTAGTTTTTTAAAAATAGAAAATAATGTCCTACATTTTCAAGACCTCACTTCACTTCTTTAAATTCTTGATCCGCCATTTCGCGTTTGACATTTTGAATTTTTTAAAACTGACGTCAGACTCGTAATGCACAACACCGAAAACCCCTGAGTTATCACTTTAATAAATTTATCTTATCTTCTTAAGTTTCTTTCACTTAAAAAATTTGCGCTTTTTAATGTGTAGTTTTCTTCATCTCTGCAAGGTGGTAACATTAAAGTTTATTCACTAACGAGACGCGGATTAAAAAATAAAAGTAGTGAACAGATTTGAGGTACAAATATTACAAATTTTCCATAAGCTTTCGCAGGTGAGGAGTGCTTTGTGTATTCTACTCACTTTAACTAGTCCTTTTCAGAGCTATTCAGTTTATTTTTTTAGTTCTTGCTTCTGTTTCATTTACTTTTTTATTTTTTTAGTTGATTTAAATTTTTTTCCAGACATTTTCTTTTCATTTTTATATGTTTCTTTATTTTCAGGACATTTTTCGTTTCAGTTTTTTCTGTTTCTTTCTTCTCAGAACTTTTTTCTTTTTTTTTAGATTTTCTTAAAGTTATTTTTGAATTTGGAGGTTCTCGGTGTTGCTGATCACGAACCACTGAAAGAAAGGATTGGCTGGGAGAATCCGTAAAATGGTCGTGCCATCCAAATTTGTTGGACTCTGGGGCGCCGTCCAATTTGCTGGTTGAGTCACCCATTTTTAATGGGTGGTTCAGAGTTGGACGTGACACCTTTCAGTTTGGCTGTCCCAACCACTTGCACAGAGTGATTGAATTTATTGTTATCAAACAAACTGTACATTATTACAAGGAAAGAAAGAAATTATGAAAGTTACATATTTTCAATTAAACATTACTATTTTTTAGCATTAATTTTTTCTACATTATTAACATTCTAAATACACTTCAATTTGTTAATTTACAAGTTTCATTCTTTTAATATACACACTTATAATTAAAAAGTGAACATTTCGGAAAATTCTTAGAATTATGCGGGATCGAACTACCTAACATATATATAAAAACGCAATGTCGCAACCCTAAAAACGCACGCTTTCGCATTAAGACTCTCGGCTACCTACGCAACTGACATCATACATTTTTTAACTTTTATGAATTACCGCAATATAATAAATTATAAACTCTATATATTTTACTACATTATTGAATTTAAATGTAAATATTATTCAAAATAGTAGTAAATAGAATAATATTAAATAAAATAATTTTAAATGTGTAATTTATTTTATCCAATCCTGGAGAAGACTTTGTTTTAACTGTCGAAATCGCTACATTTAGTTCTTTTTCTGCAAAATGTGATTCAAAAAAATCGTTTTTTTGGAAATTTTCCTGGAAGTGATCGTAAAAGACTGTTGGAGGGGTAGCTTTAAGAGCAAGTTGATTTAAGTTATTTATAACTTCCTAATCTGCAGAGTAGGAAACTGTGATAGGTTGTGTATATCTATTTTTTAAGCATGTGATATGTTTTCCTATAAAGTTTAATTGCGTTTTTCCTTTCTGTGATAGCTTTGTCGCATGTTTCATTCCACCAGGCTGCCGGAACGAAATTTTTCTTGTTGCCTCCGCTGTTGTGTAGATGGTTAGCTGTAGTATGACTGTTTGATTTTTACGGAGTTGCATTTAAGACAGCAGGGTCTACTCCTTTGATGAATAGTTCGTATGTGTCTAGAATGTTTATGTCTTGAGATTGGAGATCCGCAATATTGTCGTCGATAAATTTGGCGAGACTAGTGGAGAATGTAGGCCATGAAACATTCTTTAGTTTGTATTTGCGGGAATGGAACACCGAGAAGAGGGCACTGAATCCTAAAGTTGTGATTACCGGGAAATAATCACTGCCCATAGTGTCATTCCACACCTTGCATGATGCTGAAGGCACCAAATTTGCAGAGAGGAGTGATAGGTCTAAAATACTTGGGTTCTCATTAGGGTGATTTCGAAAAGTGGGTTGTCCCGTATTTATGCATATGAGATTAGTTGAGCCGCTCGCTCAAAGAACCACCTAAGTCGACTTAGGTGGTTTTTTCAAATTCGGTTATCTACGTAATTTACAACATATATAGAACAAATTTGTTAAGTTTCCGAAGTTTAAAACCATTATTTATGATTTGATGAAGAGTTTAAGTGCACGACAACGATCAAAAGCGCGCCCGCAAGTACCACGTCCAGGCTAGGCGCAGCGCACAATATGACCAAAATCACTATTTTTGGACGAAAATCTGCCGATAACTCAAAAGTGAACTGATTTTAATATTTCTTTTTAGATACTTATAAATTTTTGTACTACAACGTTTAACAGACAATTTTTAAATAATTTAAACAATCTTAGTAAATAAAGAACTTCAAAAGTCTTCTTTTCTTAGATTTCGTTTCATTTGTGAAATTAATTAATTACTATTGGCCTAGAGTTACAATACAGTTTAAAATGTTTGCGAACCATTTTTAAGTTGTTTAAACAATTATAGTTTAAATTAATAACTTCGAAAATTTTCTTAACTTAGATTACGTAGTAATTTTAGGCCAATTATAGTAATTAATTAATTAATTTGACAAAAGAAACGGAATCAAAGTAAGGAAAACTTTTGAAGTCCTTTATTTGTTAATTAAGATTGTTTAAACAATTTAAAAATTGTTTGCATACATTTTCTTCTGTACTTCAATTCTATGTCAATAGTAAATTATTTATATCACAAAAGAAACGAAAGCTAAGTAAGGAAAACTTTTGAAGTTCTCTATTTGTTAATTAATATTGTTTAAATAATTTAAAATTAGTTGAATACATTTTCTTTTGTATTTTAATTCTAGGCAAATAGTAATTAATTAATTTCACAAAAGAAACAAAATGAAAGTAAGCAAAACTTTTGAAGTTATTTATTTGTAATTAATAAATTTCACAAAAGAAACGAAATGAAAGAAAGCGAAAGTTTTGAAGTTATTTATTTGTTAACTAAGATTGTTTAAACAAATTAAAAGTCGATTGTTAGTACCTAGAACTATTTAAAAATATTTTAGACAAATTTTGTGTGTAAAATATATAATTTTATTTCGTGTATTTCAGCAAAATAGTTATTTTTGTTTCGTTTTTTATAGTTCGCCGGAAAAACCACTTAAGTGCTTTGTTATAAATAATCGTTTTTAAAATAGTTAGAATAATTTTATTCAACTTTTTTTTGTCAAAACTTGTGATTCGATAATGCATCATCAGTTTAAAAAAAATTTCAAGGTAATAATTACGTTAATTATACATGTAATTTGTTTCTAGATGTTTAATTTAAGTTTTTTGTCCAAAACCTAAGTCGACTTAGGTGGTTCTTTGAGCGAACGGCTCAGTTGTAATCAGGGAATCACATAGTTGTAAACCATTGTTGCAATTACGAGCACTGCCCCACGACGAGTGGTGGCAATTAAAATCTCCGGAAATGATGACATTGCTAATATTTAACTGAAATATGGAGTTGAAGAGATTTGACCAGATTGTATTTAAAATATTATTATTTTTGGAAGTGACTCTGTATATATTGGTAATTGATACGTCGTCTTTGGAAGACTGAATAGAGATAGAGAGAGTTTCCAGACTTCCATCAATGTTTAAAGCCGAGGGCTGTCTGGTGAACTTCATATTATTTCTGATTAATATTGTTAGACCGCCTCCTTTGTACAGTACGTGGTCTGATCTGATGACGTTAAACTTTTTTAGAGAAAACCTCATATTAGGTTTCAAGTAGGTTTCTGAGAATAAAATAATGTTGAATTGATTCGATATTTTTAATAAATCGACTGTTTCATTTAAAATTCCCTGACAGTTCCACTGCATGATTCGAATGTTACCTGGTGGAGCCATTTTTATGTAAAGATTGGAGGGAATTGGAAAGCAAAGCAATATTGCTTGAGAGGGTACGAATCTGTCAATTGACAGGTCGGGTGGGAATGAGTCAGGATTAGTTGTTGCTACGAAAGTGGAGGTCGATGGCTTTGGATTTAGTATTAGTGAGTTGTCTTATAGGTTGCGTGAATTCGAACACAGGATTTGATGGAGTGCCCTCTTCGATGACGCGAATGGAGAAATTGAAAAATGGTTTAGGGACGTTATTAATTTGTTGTGGATTGGTTCTAGGTTTTCTCGGTCTGAGAACCTGTTTAGCCTCAGAGAATGACAACCCATGTACTGCTGCATAAGCTTTAAATTCTTTTTGAAAAAGCATTTCAGAGTAATCAGAGGAATCTGCCCAGTGTGGTTCGTTGCAGTTAGCGCAATTCGGTTGATTCTTAATGTTTGGGGATTGCGTGGAAAGAGAATGAGAGTGTGGACTACCACAATGAATACAACGCTGTTTTGAGTGACACTGGGAACCAATCCCTTACGAAACTTAACTACAGAAATACTTTTATGAAATACTACAGAAAATACTATAGAAATATTACTGATATACTACAGGATTACCTGTAGTAAACTTGGTGTATGGGATTATTGGGTTTGTGGTATTTTTGTATTATTTTCGCGCTGGCCATAAATAATGGTTTAAAGGTCTAAAAAGGTAAAGCAGGTATTTTTTTTTCTTTTTGTAAATACCAATGGAAAAAACAGCTAAATTAAAACTTGTTTTAATAAATTACTTGTTTGGTATAATTAATAATTTTCTAAGAGTAGGTATTTTTATTTTATTCAATGTTTTTAATTTATTAGTAAATAACGAGACAAACAAAACCTTATAATATATTTAAATAACTTTTAATACATTAATATAAACAATTAAACTTTTTTCACCGTATTAAAAGCAACTTAAAAACTTACATTCTAATGTAATTAATTTGGTAAAACTTAAAGCTAATGAAAAATGAGAACGAAAATTCTTTCATTTAGTAGGTCATGACAGCGACCTAATCCTCGCCTGATTTCAAATTTGTCGTTTCTCGATTCTATCATTTTCAAAGGTCGAATTAGTAAAAACATAAAAGTGACACAGGGTTATCTTTTCGTTTATTTATTGCAAATTATATTTATAAATAATTTTTCTAACAAAAAGTAAAAAAAAAGCAATAACTCAGTCAATTTATCACCAATTTAGTTAACAAAAAAAGCTCAATCGACGTAGAATTAAATACACTTTAAATAATTTAGTACAGAAAAAATTATTCCAAATAAAATTGGTTCGTAAATCATTGCCAAAGTTAAAAAAATTCGAAAAAAATTGACAATTTTCCAACTTTTTACTCTTTTTCTACCGTAAATTTTACTTGAAACATAAAATTTCTATTAAGTATAGTAAGCCTTGTTTTCCAGCTTTAAATTAAAAAAAAATTTTAAATCAGACCAAAAATGACGAAGTAATAGTATATTTTAAACAAAAATTGCAGAAAAACTGTTTTTTAGCTCTAAAATGAAATTTTTGAGGTGGGGGGGGGGGATTTAATACACATTTTTTTTAGTTTTTCATGACGAATAACTTAGGCTAGGTCCGATTCAAAGTAATTTTTCTTCGTCATTTCTTGTAACACAGTGTAATAATTTAGAATTAGATTTAATTACTTTGTTCAGGATAACTTATTAATCCTTATGTTAATTAATTAATTCTGTTATTTTCATTAAAATATTAAAGTATTCAATTTTTCTAAAAATTTGATTAAATTAAGGAAACAAATTGATTTCAATATTATTTTGCATCCTTTATGGGTTATCCCATCAGTAAATATCATGTTTTATTGCCGGAAAGGCCCAGAGACCCGTGGTCCAGATTTATGATACCAGATGTTCGTTTTCGGATATTTTCAAGTCGTAAAATTAAAACTCCTTTTTTTGTCGACATTTTCGAATCTTGAAGATTATAAAAGTTTAAAAAATATTCGAAAAAATATTAAAAGAACGTAAAGGAAATCTATTGTTGATCGTTATTTAAATATAAATAATAAATTTCGATTTAATCGTTCGTATTTTACCGCTTATTACCTAGTGACATTAATTAACGTTGTTTTAGCAATTTATCTAGTGAAACATTACGTGTCATGAGGCCGCCGTCACAATTTGTTTAAACAAATATAATAATATAATTAACAATATAATAATGTTAAATTTAATTATTTAAAATATTCTTCACTTTCCAGAATCTTTTTTTTTCTGATAAAAGTTTTAATATTTGTTTATAATTATAAATGTTTATAATAAATTTCTTAAACAATTAGTTTTTTAAACAATTTATAATTCGTCTTAAAATTTAAAAAAAGAATGAATTTATTTTGTTCTAAAATGTCGGTGTTACGAATTAGTTAATTTAGATCGTTTGTTCAATAAAAACTAAATTATTTCCTTGAATTAACAAATTAGTTCATTTATCTTGAAATTTTAAAAAAGAACAAATTTGTTTTCTTTATAAATGTTGATGTTATGAATTTGTTAATTTAGATTGTTTAAACAATAAAAACTACTTAATTATTTCCTTGAATTAACAAATTAGTTCATTTATCTTGAAATTTCAAAAAAAGAACAAATTTGTTTTCTTTATAAATGTTGATGTTATAAATTTGTTAATTTAGATTGTTTAAACAATAAAAACTAATTAATTATTTCCTTGAATTAACAAATTAGTTCATTTATCTTGAAATTTTAAAAAATAATGGATTTATTTTGTTCGAAAATGTCGGTACTATGAATTTGTTAATTTAGATTGTTCAAATAGTAAAAACTAAATTGTTTACTTAAATTAATAAATTAGTTCATTTATATTGAAATTTAAAAAATCGGGCAAGTACGAGTTACACCCGTACCAAAATCTAGGGTTTTAGGGCTTATAACAGTCTTAATTATAGGTCCTGTGGCAGCCGTGATCAAGCCTGGTATAAGATTAAAATTTTTTTTTGTTTTTTTCATAATTTTCCAATTATTTTGAAAAAAAAAGTGATAACAATTTTTAATTGCGTTTTATATCGTTTTTTTAAATTCTGAGTATAAAAATAAAAATTTTATTGGTTTGAGGGGTACTGTAGCACAATTAGGGTGAGCTCTAGCATAGGGGTCTAAACCTCTTTTTGGTGATTTTTTGAATTTTTTTTGTGACCTCATAATATTTAATTTTATTTCTAAACATAATTTTTCCATAATCTGCATGCAAAAATACACGAGTGTACCAAATTTTAGCCCTCTAGCTCAAATAATGGCAAAGTTAGAGAAAAAAAACCTTTTATTCGAAAATTTGCAGTTTTTCCTTGACAACGCTATGGCCCTCAATTCAGATCATGTTCTCTATATTTTTCTTGTAATATACACGTGAAAATACATATGTGTACCAAATTTCAGACCTCTAGGTCAAATAGTTTAGAAGTTAAGGGGGGTGGGGGAATGGTCCATTTTAATGCATTTTTGCAAAAAAAAGTTTATATTTCCTTGACAACGATATGAACATCACCTTGAATCATGTTCTCTATATTTTTCGTGCAATCTACACGTGAAAATACATAAGTGTACCAAATTTCAGCCCTCTAGGTCAAATAGTTTAGAAGTTAAGAATACTATTCAATAGTAGCTCACTTTTCACTAATTCATAGTAGAAAACTACTAATTCAGATTTAGAGAATAAAAAAGTCATAGTTTGCAAGCTATCTGCAAAAAAAATTTCACCTCTTTTTTCAAAATTGTAAAAAAATTTGCCACCCTCGGAGGTCGAAAACTCAAATTAATCGCCTATCGATTAAAAAAAAAATTGGTCATGCTCTAATTTTTGCTTTTATTTGTCTTTTGTCACGGCACAGTGACTGGAATATAGGCCCACAGCCCTCAGATACCTGGCGCTATATTGTGGAATCTGTCATTTTTTCATTTATGGCTTTACTCTCAAATCCTCTGAAGGGTTTTAAGTTTACAGCTTGCACATGTTTTTAAAGAAAAATTTCCGGATCTTAATAGAAAAAATAAGTATTGTATTATAGGAGAAAATAAATGTGTTTCTTTTGAATATCTTTGGACCAAGTGTCTAAAACAAATTGGTTAAAGCCTACAGAAATCTTTTTTTCCTGAACTCAATGCACATATTTTAACAAACTTTCACTAAATAAAAATTATGTGTAGTTCATGGTAATTTAAATTTACTTCCACTTTCCACAAACTAAAAATTAGTTTTTATCATGAAAATAAAGTAAGATAAAAATTGTTTTTAACAAATTTAGAAAGGTCTACTTCTACAATTTTCAAATAAAATTATTTTGGATCAACATAATTTGCCAATCACGCATTGTTGAATATTTTGTGTTTTTTTTTAAATCTAATGAAAAATTGCATTTTTTATCCAATTATGTGAAATAATGGCTTATTTTATTCTTTGAAACATTCTCTATAATTCTAATCATAGAATTTCATTAAAAATGTATTGTTTAGAAACAATATACAAAACATAAAAGATAATATTTTTTTGGTTTATTACTTTTTAACTAAACATTATTAATAAAATTTTAAGAGTAGATTTATAATTTTTTTTTTAAATTAATTATAAACTTGTTTTTCGGCCTTACGCCCATACAAGTGCTCCTCTTGAATTTTTCCTTTTGATTAATTCTTTTTATATACTTTAAACAGAAGCGAGTAGATTTATATCGATTGTCCCAAAGAACAAAATGAGCCTTTGCTTAACATAATTAGATAAAAATTGCAATTTTTCATTAGATTTGAAGAAAAAATACAAAGTGGTAAATAATGCGTTAATGACAAAATATTTTAATCCAAAATAATTATATTTGAAAATTGTATTAGTAAAAATTTTTAAATTTATTAAGGTCAATGTTTGTTTTAATTTATTTTCATGATAAAAAGTAATTTTTAATTTGAGGTTATGCCATAGGGTCAAATATCCTTAAATAAAAAAATTTATACTGAATAATTTTGCAAAATTTTTCACACTCAAAAACACTAAACTACAAAAAATCCAGAAGTTTAATAATGAAAGCAAATTCAGGGTGGACACGAGATTCAGTTTATCAATTTCCCTGACATTTCCCTGACATTTTACTAACTTTACAACGAAATTCCCTGACAACAATTTTTTTTGTCAGAGCAAAAGAAAACATCTGCCAACAACTCAAAAATGTACTAATTTCAATGTTATTTTTCTTAAAATACTCATAAATGTCTGTACTATAACGCTATTAAGTACTAAAAAATCAAGACACTTATTATTAACTAAAAAAAAAATGTTAATAACTTTTAAAAATGTAAGAAATTATTTTCTGAGAAACTGATTTCATGGTATTTTTATATAACAAACTTTACATGCAAAGTAAATTATATATATTTTATATACAAAACTTATTTAAACTATGTTCAAATAGTTCTAGTTACTAACCAACAATTTTAATTTGTTTAATAAACAATCTTAGTTGAACAAATAAATAACTTCAAAAGCTTTCTTTACTTAAATTTCGTTCATTTTGTGAAATTATAATTAATTTTTGCCTAGAGTTATAATACAGTTTAGAATGCATTTACAAACCATTTCTAAATTGTTTAAACGACCTTAGTTAACAAGTAAATAACTTTGAACATTTTTATTACTTAGATTTTGTTTCTTTCAAATTGATTATTAATTATTTAATTACTTGCAAAATGTAACGCGTGCAAGCGCGCGATTAGTTTTTATTACATTTTAGAAATTAAGCTATAATAATAAATAAAACAAATCGATAAATAATATTTATCCAACCAGCAGGGCTGCCAGCGGACTTGCAGATTGAAAATAGTGAAAAAAATGACTTTTAAAAAACTGAGTAAATAATAAGTTTTTAAGTGAAAAAAGTGAGGAAATAAGTAATAATGATTTTGATATTACTGGTATTAAATTGGGGGGCGCCAGCAGAAAAAGCCATTCAGATTTATAAAAAATAATTTGAAAATCACAAAAATAATTGGAATATGAAGAAAATAAATAAATAATTACAAAAATAATTCAATTTAAAAAAAAAAGTTGTAAATGACAAAACTATTTAAAAAATTGATTAAAAATCAAAAAATGAAGACAAAAATTAAAATAAAATAATTGGAATTTGAAGTAAATAATTCAAAAATTCAATAAATAATTGAAGTTGCAAGAAAATAATTGAAAAATGACAAAAATAATTAAAATTTGAAACAAAAGATTGAGACTGGTGTTAAAAATTTAAATTTTGCGTACAATAATTGAGATATGGACGAAATAATTACAATGTAAAAAAACTAATTAAATAATGCCATAAATAATTAAGAGTTGCTGTAAAAATTACACTTCTTAGGCAATAGTTAAAAAATTGAAAAAAAAATAATAGAATTTTCAAGATAATAATTAAAACTTAAAAAAAAAATTTAAAAACATCAAAAAAATTTATATGTGTAGAAAACAGTTGAAAAATGACAAAAATAGCTGAAATTTAGAAAAAAATTAATGTATAATGAGAAATATTTTAAAAAATGGAGTGAAAAAAAAAAATTTAATACATTATTATTGAAAAATTGTATAAAATAATTGAAAGATTAACGATATAATTAAAATATGAAGAAACTGATTGAATAATGACATAAATAATTAAAAACTGATCTTCAAAAGTTAATAAATTCATGACAATAATAAAAAGATTAAAGAAAATGACATTTAAAGAAAATAATTCTAAAATGCCAAACTTGTTTGAATATTGACCAAAGTAATTGTAATTTGAAAAAATAATTTAGAAATGACAAAAATAATTGATGACTGGTTTAAAAAATTAAATATTTGAAGACACTACTTGAAAACTTGACGAAACAATTTAAATATTAAGAAAATAATTGAATAATGACATAAATAATTGAAAATTAGTGTAAAAATTAAAAATTTATAGACAATAATTGAAAAGTTGAAAAAAAATATTAGAATTTTGAGGAAAATAATTGAAAGTTGAAGAAATTAATTAAAGTTTAAAGAAGGTGTAAGAAATTAATAAATTCGTGACAATAATAAAAATAATGATGAAAATAATTAAAAACAGGTGTAAACAATTTAAAAGTTCATGACAAAGAAAATTGAATAAGATAATAAAATAAATAAGCATTCACATATTACGTAACGTTTTTTACAGAAAATTTTGCCCCCCCCCCCCCCCCGCGCCCCCATGTTACAAGTTATTACATACATTCGCGCCATTTTTTCTGCTGATCGTAACAAACTGCTTGAACCCCCCCACCCCTAATATAAATGGCAAAGATAACAAAAATATGTACAAAATAATTGGGAAATGACAAAAATAATTGAATAATGTCAAAAGTAATTGAAAGTTGAAGAAAATAATTGAAAAATAACAAAAGTGAATTGAAACTTCTGCAGAAAATTTGGATATTCCTGACAATAATTTGAAGATTGAAGAACATGACTGAAATTTTACAAAATTATCGCAATTACAAGAATATAATTAAACAATAACAAAAATGATTGTAATTTGAAAAAAATAATTGATAACTGGTGCATAAAATTAAAAATTTGAAGACAATATTAAAAAAATTGATCGAACAATTAAAATTTCAAGAAATTATTTGAATAATGATATAATTAATTGAAAGCTGATGTATAGATAAAAAATTTATAGAGAATAAACGAAGTTTGAAGAAAATAATTGAAATTTGTTGAAAATAATTCTAAAATTGAAAAAATAGTAGAAGTATGTCGAAAATAATCGTAAAATGACAAAAATACTTGAACAATGACAAAAGTAATTGAAATTCGAAGAAAATTATTGCAAATTAACAAAAGTAGAATAGAAACTTGTGTTGAAAATTTAAATATTCCTAGCAATAATTTAAAGATGGAAAAAAATAATTGAAACAGTAAGAAAATAATTGATAAATGACAGAAGGAAATGAAAACTTGTGTTAAAAGTTAAAATATTTATGATAATAATTTTAAAACTAATAAAAATAATTGATATTTGAAAAATTTAAATTCAAAATCGCAAAGATTAGTACGTATAGGTTAATTTCATGCAAAAACTTAAAATAAACAACCGTCATTCGTTTTCTTTAAAAAAAATTGAGAAAAACCGTATGTTTAAGAGTTCCTGAAAACACGGAATTCTTACTTTAAGAATTATTCTTGGCACGCACAGTGGTCTGAAACCCGATTCTAGCTGGACAAAACTATTCACTCAAGAACGCTTTGATACAATTTTACGCCACTTTGTTTCTAGCAGTTTTTGAGGCCACTGATTACAAATATGAAGTCAGATTTCAAAAATTCAAAATGGCGGATCTAATATGGCGGACCAAAAAATTACGAAATCATTGTATTTTACTAAAACATGGTATTTTAAGGTGTTTGAGGTCGCTGATTAAGAATCTGTAGTTAGATTTTACAAATTCAAAATGGCGGATTCAATATGGCTGACCTAAAAATAAAAAAATTGGTTTATTTTAGTATAACGAGAAATTTAAGGGTATTTGAGGTCGCTGATTACGAATCTCAAGTCAGATTTCAAAAATTCAAAATGACGGATCCAATATGGCGGACAAAAAACTTACGAAATCATCACGCAGAAAAATCGAGAATTCAAGAATTATATTCAAGCCTAAATTAATTGCAGTAAATAGTTGGTTAACTATACTCAGTACTGTTATACTAGAATGATTCCTGTTATACTGGACTGAGTCCTAGTAGTGGAGCAATTCATTTCCATCACAACGTTCCCGAAATCATACATGTGCGGACTAGGAGTAAGTCCCAAACTTTTCACCTTTAAGCGCAAGTGGTATATAATTCAGTGCTTTTTAACTGTAATGAGTTCCAAATATACAGCACTGTTTTGCTGTAATTCGTGATGGAAATGAATTGCTACGCTAATAGGACTCAGTACCGTTTTTTTAAACTCGATTGTTCTCCGTGATTGTATTTTAGTTAAACATGGTATTTTAAGGTTTTTGGGGTCTCTGATTACGAATCTGCTGTTAGATTTTAAAAATTCAAAATGACGGATTCAATATGGATGACCCAA
Source organism: Ganaspis brasiliensis (assembly GCA_037103525.1). Lineage (NCBI taxonomy): Eukaryota > Metazoa > Arthropoda > Insecta > Hymenoptera > Figitidae > Ganaspis > Ganaspis brasiliensis. The sequence goes on from JAZKLR010000307.1 coordinate 302,395, forward strand.
ATATTACAAAATTATTGTAATATAACATGGTATTTAAATGTTTTTAAGGTTGCTGATTACGAATCTGAAGTCACATTTCAAAAATTAAAATGCTGGATCCAATTTGGTGGACTGACAAATAAAAAAATTAGTGTATTTTAATGAAACTTGGTATCTTTAGATTCGTAATCAGCGACCTCAAAAACCTTTATATACAATGTTGTACTAAAATAAACCAATTTTGTAATATTTGAATCATCCATATTGAATTCGTCATTTTGAATTTTTAAAATCTAATAACAGATGATCGTAATCAGCGACCCCAAAAATCTTAAAATACCATGTTTTATTTAAAAACAATGATTTTTTCATTTTTTCGTCCGCCATATTGGATCCACCATTTTGAATTTTTGAAATCTGACTTAAGATTCGTAATCAGCGACCTCGAATACCCTTAAATTTCACGTTATATTAAAAAAAACCAATTTTTTTATTTTTGGTCAGCCATATTGAATCCGCCATTTTGAATTTGTAAAATCTAACTACAGATTCTTAATCAGCGACCTCAAAAACCTTAAAATACCATGTTTTAGTAAAATACATGGATTTCGTAATTTTTTGGTCCGCCATATTGGATCCGCCATTTTGAATTTTTGAAATCTGACTTGAGATTCGTAATCAGCGGCCTCAAAACTGCTAGAAATAAAATAGCATCAAAGCCTCTTTATTCAAATATTTTTGTCCTTTTAGAATCGGGTTTTATGGCCCGCTTTAAACACAAAAATATCGAAAAGTGGCAAAAAGTGGCAAAAAGTGTTAATGGTTACGGAAACTTTAGGTCATAATTCACATTCTCCCATGAATAACTTTTTAAAAAAATTTGAATAATTTTACTTTTTCTATTTTGAAATTTGTATTATACAAGTAGCAGACCAACTTACTTTTGTCGTCGGTTTTTAAATATAAACATTAAAAATAAAATAATTTATCTAACACTATCTTGTAGTGTGTAAATCAAACTATAGAATTCATATAGGATTGTTTAAAATTTGATGATTTAATAGGTCACGAGCTGCGTTTAAATAAAGCTATGATTTTTAGAGCAAAATCAATTGTGCGTGAGTTTACGCAAGTACAAGCATTAATACAGCAATATAAATTTTTTTTAGTGATTGAATCATACAAAAACGGATGCTCTAGATATTATAAAACATAAAAATACTAAAAAAAATTTTTTTAAAGACATCGATTTTCCGACTTTTGTCCACCTAGAATCAGGTTTCAGACCACTGTGGCACGTATTTAGGAATAAAATATTCTTATATTAAGGATATAATATTTCTAAAATAAGAAGAATATTCTTAAATTAAGAAGCATATTCTTAAGGACATAAGAAAATAGTCTTAATATAAGAATATGCTTCTTACTTTAAAAGTGTGCTCCTTCTATTCAGAATATTTTTTTATTTTGAGAATATTATATCCATAATCCATATATCCATAAGTTTGTTATACTTACATATCGTTGATACCTTCGTTTTAGGTGGTCATTCTTGAACAATTTGGTAATTTTTAAAATACTAACGCTCATATAAAAAAGTGAACCATTAAGCAAATTTCAACAACAAATATTCACAAACACTAAAGCACTATAATGAATGTAAAGCGCATATAATTTCACAAGTACCACCGATATTCACCGTTTGGCGTACGGATGCAAACTGTCATCCTTTTTCTTAAAAAGGACTAAAAAATGAGAAGGGATAAGTAGTAACAGTAGTTCCTAAAATCTTTACTAATGGCTCCACTCAATTTTCGGGCTGACAGTTTAGGAGTTTGAACTACTGTTACTACTTATCCCTTCTCATTTTTTAGTCCTTTTTAAGCAAAAGGATGACAGTTTGCATCCGTACGCCAAACGGTGAATATCGGTGGTACTTGTGAAATTATATGCGCTTTACATTCTTTATAGTGCTTTAGTGTTTGTGAATATTTGTTGTTGAAATTTGCTTAATGGTTCACTTTTTTATATGAGCGTTAGTATTTTAAAAAATACCAAACTGTTCAAGAATGACCACCTAAAACGAAGCTATCAACGATATGTAAGTATAACTAACTTATGGTTAATTATTGTCTATAAATTTTTAATTTTTACACTAATTTTCAATTATTTATGTCATTATTCAATTATTTTCTTAATATTTAAATTGTTTCGTCAAGTTTTCAAGTAGTGTCTTCAAATATTTAATTTTTTAAACCAGTCATCAATTATTTTTGTCATTTCTAAATTATTTTTTCAAATTACAATTACTTTGGTCAATATTCAAACAAGTTTGGCATTTTAGAATTATTTTCTTTAAATGTCATTTTCTTTAATCTTTTTATTATTGTCATGAATTTATTAACTTTTGAAGATCAGTTTTTAATTATTTATGTCATTATTCAATCAGTTTCTTCATATTTTAATTATATCGTTAATCTTTCAATTATTTTATACAATTTTTCAATAATAATGTATTAAATTTTTTTTTTTTCACTCCATTTTTTAAAATATTTCTCATTATACATTAATTTTTTTCTAAATTTCAGCTATTTTTGTCATTTTTCAACTGTTTTCTACACATATAAATTTTTTTGATGTTTTTAAATTTTTTTTTAAGTTTTAATTATTATCTTGAAAATTCTATTATTTTTTTTTCAATTTTTTAACTATTGCCTAAGAAGTGTAATTTTTACAGCAACTCCTAATTATTTATGGCATTATTTAATTAGTTTTTTTACATTGTAATTATTTCGTCCATATCTCAATTATTGTACGCAAAATTTAAATTTTTAACACCAGTCTCAATCTTTTGTTTCAAATTTTAATTATTTTTGTCATTTTTCAATTATTTTCTTGCAACTTCAATTATTTATTGAATTTTTGAATTATTTACTTCAAATTCCAATTATTTTATTTTAATTTTTGTCTTCATTTTTTGATTTTTAATCAATTTTTTAAATAGTTTTGTCATTTACAACTTTTTTTTTTAAATTGAATTATTTTTGTAATTATTTATTTATTTTCTTCATATTCCAATTATTTTTGTGATTTTCAAATTATTTTTTATAAATCTGAATGGCTTTTTCTGCTGGCGCCCCCCAATTTAATACCAGTAATATCAAAATCATTATTACTTATTTCCTCACTTTTTTCACTTAAAAACTTATTATTTACTCAGTTTTTTAAAAGTCATTTTTTTCACTATTTTCAATCTGCAAGTCCGCTGGCAGCCCTGCTGGTTGGATAAATATTATTTATCGATTTGTTTTATTTATTATTATAGCTTAATTTCTAAAATGTAATAAAAACTAATCGCGCGCTTGCACGCGTTACATTTTGCAAGTAATTAAATAATTAATAATCAATTTGAAAGAAACAAAATCTAAGTAATAAAAATGTTCAAAGTTATTTACTTGTTAACTAAGGTCGTTTAAACAATTTAGAAATGGTTTGTAAATGCATTCTAAACTGTATTATAACTCTAGGCAAAAATTAATTATAATTTCACAAAATGAACGAAATTTAAGTAAAGAAAGCTTTTGAAGTTATTTATTTGTTCAACTAAGATTGTTTATTAAACAAATTAAAATTGTTGGTTAGTAACTAGAACTATTTGAACATAGTTTAAATAAGTTTTGTATATAAAATATATATAATTTACTTTGCATGTAAAGTTTGTTATATAAAAATACCATGAAATCAGTTTCTCAGAAAATAATTTCTTACATTTTTAAAAGTTATTAACATTTTTTTTTTAGTTAATAATAAGTGTCTTGATTTTTTAGTACTTAATAGCGTTATAGTACAGACATTTATGAGTATTTTAAGAAAAATAACATTGAAATTAGTACATTTTTGAGTTGTTGGCAGATGTTTTCTTTTGCTCTGACAAAAAAAATTGTTGTCAGGGAATTTCGTTGTAAAGTTAGTAAAATGTCAGGGAAATGTCAGGGAAATTGATAAACTGAATCTCGTGTCCACCCTGAATTTGCTTTCATTATTAAACTTCTGGATTTTTTGTAGTTTAGTGTTTTTGAGTGTGAAAAATTTTGCAAAATTATTCAGTATAAATTTTTTTATTTAAGGATATTTGACCCTATGGCATAACCTCAAATTAAAAATTACTTTTTATCATGAAAATAAATTAAAACAAACATTGACCTTAATAAATTTAAAAATTTTTACTAATACAATTTTCAAATATAATTATTTTGGATTAAAATATTTTGTCATTAACGCATTATTTACCACTTTGTATTTTTTCTTCAAATCTAATGAAAAATTGCAATTTTTATCTAATTATGTTAAGCAAAGGCTCATTTTGTTCTTTGGGACAATCGATATAAATCTACTCGCTTCTGTTTAAAGTATATAAAAAGAATTAATCAAAAGGAAAAATTCAAGAGGAGCACTTGTATGGGCGTAAGGCCGAAAAACAAGTTTATAATTAATTTAAAAAAAAAATTATAAATCTACTCTTAAAATTTTATTAATAATGTTTAGTTAAAAAGTAATAAACCAAAAAAATATTATCTTTTATGTTTTGTATATTGTTTCTAAACAATACATTTTTAATGAAATTCTATGATTAGAATTATAGAGAATGTTTCAAAGAATAAAATAAGCCATTATTTCACATAATTGGATAAAAAATGCAATTTTTCATTAGATTTAAAAAAAAACACAAAATATTCAACAATGCGTGATTGGCAAATTATGTTGATCCAAAATAATTTTATTTGAAAATTGTAGAAGTAGACCTTTCTAAATTTGTTAAAAACAATTTTTATCTTACTTTATTTTCATGATAAAAACTAATTTTTAGTTTGTGGAAAGTGGAAGTAAATTTAAATTACCATGAACTACACATAATTTTTATTTAGTGAAAGTTTGTTAAAATATGTGCATTGAGTTCAGGAAAAAAAGATTTCTGTAGGCTTTAACCAATTTGTTTTAGACACTTGGTCCAAAGATATTCAAAAGAAACACATTTATTTTCTCCTATAATACAATACTTATTTTTTCTATTAAGATCCGGAAATTTTTCTTTAAAAACATGTGCAAGCTGTAAACTTAAAACCCTTCAGAGGATTTGAGAGTAAAGCCATAAATGAAAAAATGACAGATTCCACAATATAGCGCCAGGTATCTGAGGGCTGTGGGCCTATATTCCAGTCACTGTGCCGTGACAAAAGACAAATAAAAGCAAAAATTAGAGCATGACCAATTTTTTTTTTAATCGATAGGCGATTAATTTGAGTTTTCGACCTCCGAGGGTGGCAAATTTTTTTACAATTTTGAAAAAAGAGGTGAAATTTTTTTTGCAGATAGCTTGCAAACTATGACTTTTTTATTCTCTAAATCTGAATTAGTAGTTTTCTACTATGAATTAGTGAAAAGTGAGCTACTATTGAATAGTATGAATTTTACTAATGTTTTAGTAGAAAACTACTAATTTTTAGTAGAAAATTACTCATTTTTGTTAAGAAACTACTAATTAAAATAGTAAAAAAATCTACTTATTTTAAAAGTAAAGTTCCACTATTTCAATTAGTAGTTTTATACTAGAAATTAGTAGTTTCCTACTAAATAATTAGTACTTTTCTACTAAAAAGTTAGTAGTTTTCTACTAAAAATTTAGTCAAATTCGGGGCTCACTTTTCGCTAATTCATAGTAGCAAAATACTAATTTATAGCAGGGTTGTGCACGGAAACGGAACGAAACGAAAAAAAAAGTTTTGTTCCGTTCCGTGCTGCTGACGCGAAACAAAAAGTAAATTAGGTATAATAATGAAATAATTAACAATTACATATGTACAAGTGCTATTTTGAAATTATATATAAGCTCTAGTTTGCTAACTTTTTGAAAAAAATAATTTTTTTTTTTTGAATTGCGAGACAAAATGAACTAGAATGTAATTTCAAATAGACAATTTAGTTTTTATTGTTTAAACAATCTAAATTAAAAAATTCAAAACATCGACATATTAGAACGAAATAAATATATTCTTTTTTTAAATTTCAAGACGAATTAACCAGATTGTCATTGCAAGTAAAAAATTTAGTTTTTACTGTTTAAACAATCTAAATTAACAAATTCATAACATCAACATTTATGAAGAAAACAAATTTGTTATTTTTTTAAATTTCAATATAAATGAACTAATTTATTAATTTAAGTAAATACTTTAGTTTTTACTATTTGAACAATCTAAATTAACAAATTCATAGTACCGACATTTTCGAACAAAATAAATCCATTCTTTTTTTAAATTTTAAGACGAATTAATCAGATTGTAATTTTAAGTAAACAATTTAGTTTTTATTGTTCAAACAATCTGAATTAACAAATTCATAACATCAATATTTATAAGGAAAACAAATTTGTTCTTTTTAGGGTTCCGTACACTTTCGGTGTTTGGCGGAACCCTTATAGCGAGACTCGTGCGTCCGTAGCCAAAAACCATCCCCCCCCCCTTAACTTCTAAACTATTTGACCTAGAGGGCTGAAATTTGGTACACTTATGTATTTTCACGTGTAGATTGCACGAAAAATATAGAGAACATGATTCAAGGTGATGTTCATATCGTTGTCAAGGAAATATCAACTTTTTTTTGCAAAAATGCATTAAAATGGACCATTCCCCCACCCCCCTTAACTTCTAAACTATTTGACCTAGAGGTCTGAAATTTGGTACACATATGTATTTTCACGTGTATATTACAAGAAAAATATAGAGAACATGATCTGAATTGAGGGCCATAGCGTTGTCAAGGAAAAACTGCAAATTTTCGAATAAAAGGTTTTTTTTCTCTAACTTTGCCATTATTTGAGCTAGAGGGCTAAAATTTGGTACACTCGTGTATTTTTGCATGCAGATTATGGAAAAATTATGTTTAGAAATAAAATTAAATATTATGAGGTCACAAAAAAAATTCAAAAAATCACCAAAAAGAGGTTTAGACCCCTATGCTAGAGCTCACCCTAATTGTGCTACAGTACCCCTCAAACCAATAAAATTTTTATTTTTATACTCAGAATTTAAAAAAACGATATAAAACGCAATTAAAAATTGTTATCACTTTTTTTTTCAAAATAATTGGAAAATTATGAAAAAAACAAAAAAAAATTTTAATCTTATACCAGGCTTGATCACGGCTGCCACAGGACCTATAATTAAGACTGTTATAAGCCCTAAAACCCTATAAAAATTTCAGGGCCTCCCCCTAAAAAAAATTCTTGATTTTTATGTTATTTATATGAAATACAAGCCTGTACCCTTAAGCAAAAGTTTCATGTACTTGAAGGTAGAAGTATTTCCATAATTTGTACGTTCTAATTAATTTTCATAATCTGTACATAAAAATATACAAATGTATCAAATTTTAGCCCTGTAGCTTAAATAGTTTCAAAATTATAAGGAAAAAACTTTTTTTTTCGAAAATTTGCAGTTTTTCTTTTTTTGACAACGTTTTGACTGTCAATCCCTATAATTTTCCAGTAATCTACACGTAAAAATACATATGTGTACCAAATTAGAGCTTTCAGTTTATTAATAAGGTACATCTTTGTTTCGTAAATGTACGGAACCCTAGATTTTGGTACGGGTGTAACTCGTACTTGCCCGATTTTTTAAATTTCAATATAAATGAACTAATTTATTAATTTAAGTAAACAATTTAGTTTTTACTATTTGAACAATCTAAATTAACAAATTCATAGTACCGACATTTTCGAACAAAATAAATCCATTATTTTTTAAAATTTCAAGATAAATGAACTAATTTGTTAATTCAAGGAAATAATTAATTAGTTTTTATTGTTTAAACAATCTAAATTAACAAATTTATAACATCAACATTTATAAAGAAAACAAATTTGTTCTTTTTTTGAAATTTCAAGATAAATGAACTAATTTGTTAATTCAAGGAAATAATTAAGTAGTTTTTATTGTTTAAACAATCTAAATTAACAAATTCATAACATCAACATTTATAAAGAAAACAAATTTGTTCTTTTTTAAAATTTCAAGATAAATGAACTAATTTGTTAATTCAAGGAAATAATTTAGTTTTTATTGAACAAACGATCTAAATTAACAAATTCATAATATCAACATTTATAAAGAAAACAAATTTTTTCTTTTTTTAAATTTCAAGATAAATGAACTAATTTGTTAATTCAATAAAATAATTCAGTTTTTATTATTTAAACAATCTACATTAACTAATTCGTAACACCGACATTTTAGAACAAAATAAATTCATTCTTTTTTTAAATTTTAAGACGAATTATAAATTGTTTAAAAAACTAATTGTTTAAGAAATTTATTATAAACATTTATAATTATAAACAAATATTAAAACTTTTATCAGAAAAAAAGATTCAGGTAAGTGGAGAATGTTTTAAATAATTAAATTTTACATTAGAAATTGTTTAAACAAATTGTTATGAGCAACTGGACAAATATTGAAACTTTTATCAGAAAAAAAAAGATTCTGGAAAGTGAAGAATATTTTAAATAATTAAATTTAACATTATTATATTGTTAATTATATTATTATATTTGTTTAAACAAATTGTGACGGCGGCCTCATGACACGTAATGTTTCACTAGATAAATTGCTAAAACAACGTTAATTAATGTCACTAGGTAATAAGCGGTAAAATACGAACGATTAAATCAAAATTTATTATTTATATTTAAATAACGATCAACAATAGATTTCCTTTACGTTCTTTTAATTTTTTTTCGAATATTTTTTAAACTTTTATAATCTTCAAGATTCGAAAATGTCGACAAAAAAAGGAGTTTTAATTTTACGACTTGAAAATATCCGAAAACGAACATCTGGTATCATAAATCTGGACCACGGGTCTCTGGGCCTTTCCGGCAATAAAATATGATATTTACTGATGGGATAACCCATAAAGGATGCAAAATAATATTGAAATCAATTTGTTTCCTTAATTTAATCAAATTTTTAGAAAAATTGAATACTTTAATATTTTAATGAAAATGACAGAATTAATTAATTAACATAAGGATTAATAAGTTATCCTGAACAAAGTAATTAAATCTAATTCTAAATTATTACACTGTGTTACAAGAAATGACGAAGAAAAATTGCTTTGAATCGGACCTAGCCTAAGTTATTCGTCATGAAAAACTAAAAAAAATGTGTATTAAATCCCCCCCCCCCCCACCTCAAAAATTTCATTTTAGAGCTAAAAAACAGTTTTTCTGCAATTTTTGTTTAAAATATACTATTACTTCGTCATTTTTGGTCTGATTTAAAATTTTTTTTTAATTTAAAGCTGGAAAACAAGGCTTACTATACTTAATAGAAATTTTATGTTTCAAGTAAAATTTACGGTAGAAAAAGAGTAAAAAGTTGGAAAATTGTCAATTTTTTTCGAATTTTTTTAACTTTGGCAATGATTTACGAACCAATTTTATTTGGAATAATTTTTTCTGTACTAAATTATTTAAAGTGTATTTAATTCTACGTCGATTGAGCTTTTTTTGTTAACTAAATTGGTGATAAATTGACTGAGTTATTGCTTTTTTTTTACTTTTTGTTAGAAAAATTATTTATAAATATAATTTGCAATAAATAAACGAAAAGATAACCCTGTGTCACTTTTATGTTTTTACTAATTCGACCTTTGAAAATGATAGAATCGAGAAACGACAAATTTGAAATCAGGCGAGGATTAGGTCGCTGTCATGACCTACTAAATGAAAGAATTTTCGTTCTCATTTTTCATTAGCTTTAAGTTTTACCAAATTAATTACATTAGAATGTAAGTTTTTAAGTTGCTTTTAATACGGTGAAAAAAGTTTAATTGTTTATATTAATGTATTAAAAGTTATTTAAATATATTATAAGGTTTTGTTTGTCTCGTTATTTACTAATAAATTAAAAACATTGAATAAAATAAAAATACCTACTCTTAGAAAATTATTAATTATACCAAACAAGTAATTTATTAAAACAAGTTTTAATTTAGCTGTTTTTTCCATTGGTATTTACAAAAAGAAAAAAAAATACCTGCTTTACCTTTTTAGACCTTTAAACCATTATTTATGGCCAGCGCGAAAATAATACAAAAATACCACAAACCCAATAATCCCATACACCAAGTTTACTACAGGTAATCCTGTAGTATATCAGTAATATTTCTATAGTATTTTCTGTAGTATTTCATAAAAGTATTTCTGTAGTTGAGTTTCGTAAGGGATGTGACCAAAACGAAGACAATTCAAACAGATTCTTACCTGAAGCATGTATAGATGAACAGGGGAAGCAACTTTGTACAGAGCTACTTTATCTGGTAAAATTGTACCACTGAATGTAACTAACACTGTTGAGGAAGGTTTGTATTCAAATTTGTTGGTTTCAGTGTTCTTGGTTTTTCTATTTAGACGTCGAATTTCCTCGATAGAAACAGTACTTCTCATAGGGCTCAAAACTTCAAGGTTGGTTTTAATTTCTTCGTCTGAAATGTCATGTGGGATTTCACGTATAACCCCCTGACAGGTACAGAAATTTGCAGGGATAAAGGTTAGGAAGCCGTTTTGTTTGGGGTTATTATCATTAAGGAAGTTATTTGCGTCTACTGCGGACTTCATTATGACGCACAATTTGTTTACACCATTTGATTTAATATTGATGACCGCTCTGTTATTAGGTGTGATATCCTGCATGTTGAGGTCACTGTCGCCGGGGTCTTCGACGTCGCTGTTCAGCGTCGCCATTTTTGCTTTTAATGTGGACAAACCGATCACGCTTTGGCGCGTCGGCCCGCCCGACGTTTAGTGATAATTTGTTACTCAGAGCAGAGTCTGTCCTTTTGTAGTAAATTACGTTGTTCTTAACAAGTCCGAATAGTTACTAAACGAAAGAAAAGAAGAACAAACTTTTACAATACTTGAGATAAGCGATTGACACGTGCTCACTCATCAAGTGGTTACGCAGAACTCACCTGGGTGTTAGGTTTGTCAATGCAAACCTGTCATCCAGGTAGCCGCCATTTTGAATTTCTCCCCACCCAACTTGAATATCCTTCAAGTTGGTTGTCCTGTCCAACGCATAGACTGCAGTTGCATATTAAAAGGTGCAGCAGCCAATTTAAGTTGGACCATTTAAAATTGTCACTGCAGCTAGCTGCTACAGTTCTTACACCTTTTTGCTTGGATATGGCAGCCAATTATATCTTATCCATGAAAAAATGGGTGTCCCAACCAATCCTTTTTTTAGTGATCTGATGTCCGTTTTTATAAATTAAAAATGTCGGACACAAAATGTCGGATCTAAAATTCAAAAAATTTATTTAAGGTCGTAAAAATGACTACTCGGGGGTTTTCGCGGTCACTGATTAAAAAAATGATGTTAGTTTTTAAAAATTCAAAATGGAGAATACAAAATAGCAAATACAAAATTTAAAAAATTGATTTAAGATAGTAAAAATGACTAACGGGGGGTTTTCCGGGGTCGATGTTTATACCCAAATTAAAATTCTGATGCTCTGTTGATCCTCTGTAAGAGAAGACCAACAGAGTAAAACGAGTATGAAAAGAATAAAAGGAGGATCAAAAGAGCAAAAAGAGGTCCAACAGAGCATCAAGAGCAAACCTGCATAAGAGAGCAGGTCGGGAGCACGCGTCAGGGGAAGCGGTCTTCCACCATGCGTACGTTCGACCCTTCTCTCTGCCACTCTTACCTCCGCACATGCCTATCCGTCCGTATGGTAGGAGACCACTTTACCTTACGTGTGCTCCGGAGCTGCTCGCTTGTGCAGGCCTGATCAAGACAATCAAAAGAGCATCGAAATTTCGACTCGGGTAAGCTCGTGAAACTGACAACTTGGTTATTTTTGCGGTCTCCGGTTACGAAACTGATGTTAGTTTTTAAAAATCCAAAATGGAGGACACAAAATGTCAGATTGAAAATTTAAAAAATGGAGCTAAGATCGTGAAACTGACAACTCGGGGGTTTTTGGGATCGCTGATTACGAATCCAATGTTAGTTTTCAAAAATTTTAAATGTCAGATTAAAAATTTAAAGAAGTCAGATTATCTCTTGAAAATATCCGCCATTTTGTATTTTTAAAAAATTAAATTGGATTCGTAATCAGAGATCCCATAAACACTCACGGAGACATTTTCTTAAGTTTAGTTCAATTTTTTGAATTTTTGCTCCGTCATTTTGGATCCGTTATTCCTAATTTTCAAAAACTGACATCAAATTCGTAATCGGCGACCTTGATAACCCTAGAGTATCCATTTTCACGAGGATAGCTTAATATTAAGATGGAACTAGTGAGCTGTTGCCACTCAGACTGCAACACCAAAGATTCCATGCAACACCCAGAGAAGTGATATATTTGACTCAAAGATAAGTTATTTATGCCAAATAAAAATATATTTGTCTCACAGTTAACTTACTTTTTATTTGTTTAAAATAAAACAGTTAGTAGGCTGTGAGTTAATATATTTTTTCTAAGTGAAGAAACCTGCGAGAACACCGAGTTCATAAAAGCCAGCCTCAAGAATATGTACTTGAATTAAGGGTACCAGTGGCGCCCAATCAGCTGGAGCAGAGGAGGCGGCCGTACCCTCTGGTCGAGAGGTGGGTGGTGTAAGGAAGAAGGTAAAAATATATATAAAAAATTTAATTTTACGTAACAAAATAATCAGAAAAGTACGGAATTCAAACACGCCATGAACTAACGTACATATGACATATGGTTAATTTGATTTTAATATAATTGTAAACCTAATATTTAATCCCCTAGATGATTTTTAGTTAGAATGTTTTTGAAATATTGGTTTTCAAATTCAAGTATAACAATACATTTTTAACTAATTATATTTTTTATCATTAATAATATGTTTCTAAAAGAATTCAAGAGTACCCTATTAAAAATAACAAAATGAACGCACCGCCCAAGCACCAGAAACTTTTCACTGTTGTCGGTTATTTAAAACTATAAATATTAAACTAAATTCATTTTAAATTTATTTATTTTATTTGCTCGTATACGGGCTCACAAAATATGCCCTTTCGTACAATGTACTGAGTAAAAAAAAATAATAATAATAAAAGTAAAATATAAGATATTACATTAAATTAACAAAAAATATAATTAGAACTATAATAATCATGTTCAAAATACTAAACATTAACAACTATAAAATAAACAACAATCTGAATCTATGAGCCGCATTGGTCACACACTTTAAACTAATCAAAATGCTTTTTAGCTTAATTATAAAAATAGAGATTCTTTCTCCGAAAAACAAGTAATTAAAAAAAAACTTTGGTCTCAGTGCGTAACAAATAGTGTAAAGAAACGACAACATTACCACAGTTTGTCACCTGTTTCTATAAGAAAATATAAAAATGCTGACGCATTATAAAAATCTAAGAATTGAAGATAAGTTTTATAAAAACATGCTTAATGTCTGAAACACCAGTAACTATTTGCACGCACACAACTAGAATTCTCGCGAGCAGTAAGGACAACAACAGCGGCATTTCCAGAGAAAGACGAAGACAGACAATCCAAACTGATAGAAGAAATCTATACAACTAGAGTTTTCTTCTTTTTCAGGATATAAGGAACTCCCTGACGAAATGCAATCCTCAAATTTGTTTCTCCCTCTAGACGACGGTGACTCAGATCCTTCCTCACTTTCGATAATTCCTACAGTTGAATTTTGGTCTTTTCAAAAGATATCCACAAATCCTTGATTAGACTGACTGACTCTGGTTTTTTCTTCGCCTCCAGGAAAGCACGATGTAACGCGTGGGCCCTGTCCGATAGATTTTCAATGGACGTGGTTTGTTTGACGTCTGCAGAAATGGTTTACCTATTCTCGTAATGTGTGCAGTAGATAACATATTATCAGGAATAAATTTATTCAGCAAATTGCAGACAACCACTTTAACATCAACTTCTGTTTTCTTTGAGTTTACTGTCACATTCCCAGTAAAAAATAATTTATTGGAACTCGGGCAAAAGGAACTGGAACTTTGAAAGTGCCATTTCCTTTCATTGTATTTAAGGAATTGGAACTTTCAGAATTTTTAAATCTGAAAAACCAGTTAAAGGAGGGTTTAAAAAGTAGAAAAACAATTACGTGCTGATATTTGTCAATTATTGTCCCTTAGTTGAGGTTAGATACGTTTTTTAAGTGAAAAAACTAATTTATTAAATAAATTGTGTGAGACGTAGGACTGTTTACCAACAGTCGGTAAATTTGAATATGAAATTACGAAACATGTTTATTTTAGAAAATAAATAGTTTTATAATTTATAAAAGGCATAGGATAATTATAAAAATGACAATAATTTATAATAATGATAAGTATTGTATTAAAGTAAGAATATTTTTGTAGTAGTTTTAAAATTATTGGCAACTTGTATGCGCGCTTATTCAAATTTACCGACTGTTGGTAAACAGTCCTACGTCTCACACAATTTATTTAATAAATTAGTTTTTTCACTTAAAAAACGTATCTAACCTCAACTAAGGGACAATAATTGACAAATATCAGCACGTAATTGTTTTTCTACTTTTTGAACCCTCCTTTAACTGGTTTTTCAGATTTAAAAATTCTGAAAGAAGAAAAGAAATGAGATTTTTCTTCTTCTTTAATCTATCATCGATCTCATTGATACACTTGCATGCAATTTTATCAATTTCGAGTTCAAAGGAAAAACTATGTTCACCAAAAGAGTCTATACTCAATAGTCAGCAATTTATTAACAATCTCCTCTATTTTGCCATCAGAACTATCAATTCGTGCATTTGCATTTTTTAATTGAACATCAATATTATCAAATTTTTTAGAGAAGTCACTGATGGAATTTTTTACTTCTGACAGATCATACTGACTAGAGTTTTTAAATTCATCTATGGTGGAGGTTATGTGTGCCTTCACTGATATCATAGCCGATTCAACTATACTTTCTAAACATTTAGAGATAGCACCTAAATCAGAACCTGATCCAGCTCCTGACCCAGATGCAAGTACTATTTCCTGAGATCCTGATGTAGAATCCAATGGTGTCTGTCCTGTAGGTGAGCGAGCACGTGTTGTTCCACAGCATTTACTGTAACAGCCATTTGCTTCTTTTCGAGTACGATACACTGCTTGGCATCCTGGACACAACTCAGGGTCAAATACTTCAGACTTATTGCACACCATGCACACTTTGTTCGCAGTTAATAATTCTGGAGGCATCATAGGGCAGAATGAAACTTCGTACAAAAGTATATTTCGAGGTTAGGAACCCAAACAAGTGCAAAATTCCACAAAAACACAAAATCAGGAGGCATAAACGAAAAGAAAACAATCGTTTAACACAGCACTTGTTTAACTAAAATTTACAAATTACCAAATTTAACAATAGCTACCGAAGTAACCAGAAAACTAATAAAAAGGAGGACCGGCAAAAAGACATGTGCGTTTAACAAGCGGACATATTAATCAAATTTTTAATTAAAAAATTAAGTAAATTGTAGGAATAATTGTTGAAAATAATTGAAAATTGAATAATTGGATTGAAAAGCGAAGATAATAATCTGAAATTCAAGAAAATCACTCAAAATTGAAAAATGTAATTTAAATTTAAATATTATAATTAAAAATGTAAAAAAGTTCTTGAAAAATGTCAAGAATTATGGGTGGGAAAAAGAAAAATTGTTGAACAGTGCGCCAAATGCCCTCGAGTCGGCTCTGAGGATACTTATTCCTGAACTAAGTATAATTATTCTTGATCCAAGAATAATTATTATTGCTCTTTAAATTTAAAACAGCGCAAAGTATACAGCTGTTTTAAAACAGCGTATGTACGCTGATCAAAAAGCGATTTTTTCACTGATTAACAGCGAAATTTACTAATTCACCAGCCCGTGGAGAATTTTCAGTAGGATTTTGATAGGGACCTTGTAAGACTTCCCTATTACTAATATGAATCTGATGGGGAAAAATAATGAGGCCCTGGTAAATTTTGTGACGCTCGAATCTTGTCAGAAGTGCCTTGTGGGGAAACACAGTGAGGGCCCTACAAGAACCCTACGAGAGCCTATCGAAAATTCTCATTTTACTACAATTGTCACATAACCATGATCTAAGGTTATTTTGTTTATAAATAATAATTTATGTAAGAAAATAATAATATTTTATAATATCAACAAACATTTGTTGAGGAAATTTATTGCTTAAACTCTGAAATGAATTTTTTATCTTTTCCCACATGTATAAGTTCAAGAAAAAATCCCGGGAATATACCAAAATATGAGCAGTAAAGATGTTCAATAATAACCTCAGGTATGTAAAATTATTAAACTATTATTATTTATTTCTTTATTTGATAATAATTTTCCATCACGTTATTATTATATTTAAAAATAATTTATTTAAAAGTGAAATATTAAAATATTGAATTGAAATAATTAATTAAACTTTTTAAAATGAAGTTATGGTGTTGTAAAAATCAATTTTTCTAAGTTTTCTGGAGTTTCTTAAAAAATGTTTAAGAAATTTAATACACTGATCTGATAATTATGTAATTTCTGTAATTCTAATCTTAAATTTCTATTCATTATTTAATGTGATTTAAAAGATAAAAAACTTTTTTTTCTTTCAACTTAAATAAATATAATTTGAATGTTTGTATAAAATCTTGTTCAATAATCAATTTAAGTACCTATTATGAGACAAAAATTATATGAAATATCTTCTTAAATCATAAAAGATCTTTAAAATTTAACAAAACGATTCTTATTTTTGAAAATTTAAAAGATTTTAATTTTCTATTCATTTTTTAATTTTATTCTTTATAATAAATAAAATTTTAACAAAGTAACCTAAAATCATGCTTAAATGAGAATTTTAGTAAAATGAGAGTTTTCGATAGGCCATCGTAGGGTTCTTGTAGGGTCCTTGCTATATTTCCCCACAAGGAACTTCTGACAAGATTCGAGCGTAGGGATACCAGACGTCCTGGTTTTCCAGGACATGTCCTGGTTTTCGACGATTCGTGGGTCCGTCCTGGTTTTTACCTTAGATGTCCTAGTTTTTAGTATTGATCATACAAAAAAAAAATTTTTAATTAAAACTTTGAAAAAAGTGAAATTTGTAAGAAAGGTATGTGCAAGAATTGGTTTTGAAGTGCGATTTATCACTAGACCATGAGAGTGAGCGCAGCAAACATACATCTGCATCTCCTGTACACTCAGGGTGCGATCCCATGGGAGCGGAAAACGTAAACTGAAAGCAGAAAACCATAAAAGCGAGAAAGATGTAGATATCATGTTGTCTCTCTTACTCTTATGGTTTTCTGCTTTCGGTTTACATCTTCTGCTCACATGGGATTTCACCCTCAGGAAGCAGTCCCATGACTCCGTTTTGCGTTGCATTGTAATGAGAGAGAATAGGACACATATATACTTTGTCCTTTTCTATCTCATTACAACGCAACGTAGAACGGAGTGACAAAACAGTGTCGTGTAATTGCGTCCTTACCCCCTATCTACATGGAAGCTGATTCTGCGTCAAGCGTCAAAACGCGCAATAAAGCCAATGAGAGAGAAAAGGACGGCAACAATAACCAACATTGTCTGTCCTTGTCTCTCTCACAATTCTGTGTTTATACGTTCCGCGTATTTACGCATAACCGCAGAATCAGCTTCCATGTAGATAGGTGGTTATGTTAGATCAGGGTTGTGAAAAGACAATTCTTACGTTATTTTACGTAAAAGCCTCTAATGATGTGTCACTACCCAACTTTGATATCAGATTATTAATTGTTAATACTTGTAGAGTATTTATTTTTACGTGTTATTTATTTACATAACCTTTTAATTATAATTTATTTCCTTCATCCGTCTATTAAGAAAAACTAAGTACATACTTTAAACGTAATATATAATATACTTTTTACAATACTCGAAAATATAGTAAAGTTTGAAACATTAACAAAAATATTTAATATTTGTTTGACAATTCTTTTACAGTTCAATTTCAAGAGGGTAATTGTTCCATATCAAAATAAAATGCCAAAGAGAAAATGCTCATTTACAAATGAGCTTCAAGAAAAATATCCGTGCTTTCGAAAGGGTGAGAAAGATACGCAAGCATTGTGTGAAATCTGTGCATGCTCTATTTCAGTGGCAAATAGCGGTTAGTTTTTCTTCCGTGGTTATTGTATAACAATTTTATCTACTTTTAATTTTTCTACTGTGGTTTCCAATAATTCAATTCCACATCTTTTACGACAATATTGCTGTCATATAAATACATTTTAATTTTTTTAAATACATTTTAGGTGCATGTGCGCTGAAAGAACACATCGAGTCCGAAAAGCATAAAGGTAATATTCGAAATGCGTCACAATCGAAATCAATAGATAATTTCGTTATTAACCCATTAACGCCCAGACGGACGAAAAATTTCTGTTGACTTTGAGGACCTCCCTTTTAAAAAAAATGCCTACAAAAAAATTAGCACTTATCATTTTTAACGTAAAATTTACTCCTCTTTTAGATTCTGAAGTTAAAATTTGTTTATAACAAATCGTTAAAAAGTTATAAACAATTTTTTGCAAAAAAACACGATTTTTTGAGAAAAAATTTTCATTTTAGACATATTTTCACCGGAAAAAAGCAAGTAGATGCTCTCAAAAGCTCAAAATATCGCGTCCATGGACCCCCAGCTATAAAACCCTGAAGCAAAAAAATTTTTTTTTCAAAATGGCGGACGCCAATATGGCGGCTAAAACTAAAAAAATGGCTCAGATATGAAACAGGGTGCTCCAACTTTTTCATGTGACTGAAATCGCCTAAAACTCTTTATATGGGGGTTTTTGGGGTCGCTGATTACGAATATGATGTCAGTTTTTAAAAATTCAAAATGGCTGATCCAATATGGCGGACGAATTTTTAAAAAAATTTTGGATTCACTTGAAACTCTCCACTCAGGGGTTTTTGGGGTCGCTGATTACGAATATGATGTCAGTTTTTAAAAATTCAAAATGGCGGATCCAATATGGCGGACGAATTTTTAAAAAAATTTTGGATTCACTTGAAACTCTCCACTCAGGGGTTTTTGGGGTCGCTGATTACGAATATGATGTCAGTTTTTAAAAATTCAAAATGGCGGATCCAATATGGCGGACGAATTTTTAAAAAAATTTTGGATTCACTTGAAACTCTCCACTCAGGGCTTTTTGGGGTCGCTGATTACGAATATGATGTCAGTTTTTAAAAATTCAAAATGGCGGATCCAATATGGCGGACGAGTTTTGTAAAAAATTATTGGATTTACTTGAAACTCTCTATTCGGGGGTTTTTTGGGTCGCTAATTGCAAATCTGATGGCAATTCTTGAAAATACAAAATAGCAGAGTCAAATTGTTTGAATTTCAATAAGTATTATACAATGAATAAGAATTTTTTGGTCCGTTTGCCGTCGAATAATTCGCCGTTGCCCGACTCTTACCGCGAGGAGGTGGACAATAAAGAGTCTTTTTTTTTTTTTCGTTTTTTATTTTTTTTTTTTGTTTTTTTCGTTTTTTATTTTTTTTTTTTTTGTTTTTTTCGTTTTTTATTTTTTTTTTTTTTTGTTTTTTTTTGTTTTAATATTTTT
This sequence comes from Ganaspis brasiliensis, assembly GCA_037103525.1. Classification (NCBI taxonomy): domain Eukaryota; kingdom Metazoa; phylum Arthropoda; class Insecta; order Hymenoptera; family Figitidae; genus Ganaspis; species Ganaspis brasiliensis. The sequence goes on from JAZKLR010000307.1 coordinate 322,080, forward strand.
TACATTTTTCATTTTAGGTGTGAAAATCCTGAAAGCAGGAAACGCATAAATATGCATCACACTCCACGCACTTTCGTTGCGTTCTACAGGTGCACTTGGAGAAATTAGAGCAGTTTTTCTTTTGTTCAACTCTTTGAATTTTGTGGTTTTTGATGGATTCAGATTTTTTTAGATATGCTTCTGCAATCTGTAGAGCCATGTCTTTAGTACCTATTTTTTTTTCTTGGACAACTAAGTTTCTTAGAACAGTTGCATTTGCAATTGATGCTTGAACGAGTCTCATAAGTATAACCCAAGTCCATTTCTTCGACCTTATGCATGGCATCAAATTGCTGCAATGTGCGTCGTGCAAGTCTACTCCGCCCATAAACTTGTTGTAGGTTGTAAAAGCATTAGGAAATGCTATATCAACTTTGCTCTTTGTCTCCGAAGAATATCTTTTGACTGAACTAATTGGTGTAACACCTATCAGTGTTGACAGTATAGACACTACTTTCGAATCTTTTACTGTGACATAATTGACACCACTGCATTTGTCATGCTTGGCAATAAATGTCCCTCTTGGATCCTTTTCCGTAATCGGATTTTTTACTTGAATTCGATTAGCTCTGACTGTCCCTGTTGCCCGCAAACCAACTTTCTTCAGATGAACCAGTAAATCTGGACTTGTAAAAAAGTTGTCAAAATATACGTGATATTTCACTACATTTCTGGGTACAACTGAAGAAAGAAGGTTTTGGAGAAGACCAACGACAATGCAGCTACCTAAAGCACATTTATTTAGCTTTTCTTCATTGCCAAAAAAAAAACTTTTTGAATTCTTGCCACAATAAATGTCACAATCGAATAAAAATCCTTCGGAACTACAAAGAGCCCACATTTTGATACCGAAACGGACAGGCTTGTTTCTTATAAACTGCTTCAAAATAGTTCTTCCCCGAAACTTTACCATCATTTCGTCAACTGACAAAGCTGATGAAAAATACCCAAACTGCCTCGCATTTTTCTTAAAAATCTCCAAAGGACCTCTCACTCGCCAAGCTCTATCATCAGCATTTTCATCTTCAGGTTTGGATAGCTTTAGCTTGGACTTGATATCTTCAAACTTGTTGCGACTCATAGCTCCAGCTACAGCTTCACAACCTAGAAGATGATTCTGAGACCAATAATCTCGTTGAGATTTCCTTTCGTTGAAAATAGACAAAATAATTATTCCAAGAAATTTGTCTAATTCAGTCAACGAAATTTGACAATCATTCAGACGTGTTGCGTCTAATATGAATTTTCTAGCTCTTCATGAATAGCATCATCATCTGAATCAGATTCACAATCAGATTCGCCAGAATCATTCGAGTTTGGTAGCATTAGCACATCTAGGTGTTCGTCATGTTCTTCAACTTCGAAACTCTCGGCGTCATTTACAACTTTCTGCCGTTTCGACTTACGCTTTGTTGACATTTTTAAAATCGACCCAGTAATAAAAGAATGCTGGCGCAGTGCAGACAACCAGTGGTGCACGTGAATGTTGGCACAATGACGACAACTAGTGCTGCAAACGAATGCTGGCACAGTTACGACAACCTGAGCTGCACGCAAATGCTGACACAGTAACAACAACCAGTGGTAGAAGCAAATGCTAGCGCAGTAACAATAACAAGAGCTGCAAGCAACGCTGGCACAGTAACGACAACCAGTGGTGGAAGCAAATGCTTCGGCAGTAACAATAACCAGAGCTGCAAGCAATGCTGGCACAGTAACAATAACCAGAGCTGCAAGCAACGCTGACACAATAACGACAACCAGTGGTTGAAGCAAATGCTGGCGCAGTAACAATAATCAGAGCTGCAAGCAACGCTGGCACAGTAACAATAACCAGAGCTGCAAGCAAAGCTGACACAGTAACGACCCTTACAAAAAAAGAGTATTAGAATGAGTATTGAATAATGAGTACTGCAGTGAGTATTGCAATGAGTATTGCAATGAGTACTGCAATGAGTATTGAAAATTCCAGTACTTTTTTCGCCAAACATTGTTGAAAATATAATATGTTGCGCACTAAGTTTCTACGGCTCCTACGTCTGCGCACTACTTTTTTTGTTGTAAACTAAATATACAGAAATACATGGAACGCAAAATCACAATTTCATTATAATTTTAAAAAAAATTGTTTACTGTACTTAAAAAATACATGTGGCGAAAAAAGTACTGGAATTTCCAATACTCATTGCAGTACTCATTGCAGTACCCATGCAGTACTTATTGCAATACTCATTGCAATACTCACTGCAGTACTCATTATTCAATACTCATTCTAATACTCCTTTTTTGTAAGGGGACAACCAGTGGTAGAAGCAAATGCTGGCGCAGTAACAATAATCAGAGCTGCAAGCAACGCTGGCACAGTAAGGACAACCAGTGGTGGAAGCAAATGCTGGCTCAGTAACAATAGCCAGAGCTGCAAGCAAATTCTGGCACAATGCCAACAAGCAGTACAGCAGTAATAACTGAATGCCATTGCATTTTCTGCAAAACTAGTAATGCGCCGACTTCGAAATGCCAGATCTTAGCGGAAACAACAAGCGCAAAACCGTCTTAGTTGTGAGCATAGTTAAAAGTTATACAGCACCACAGCAAATAAATCAGCGTCAAATAAACAAAAATAACCAAAAAAAATAATAAGATTTAAAAAATTTGCCAACTCCATTTTGAATTTTTAAAAACTGACATCATATTCGTAATCAGCGACCCCAAAAACCCCTGAGTGGAGAGTTTCAAGTGAATCCAAAATTTTTTTAAAAACTCGTCCGCCATATTGGATCCGCCATTTTGAATTTTTAAAAACTGACATCATATTCGTAATCAGCGACCCCAAAAACCCCTGAGTGGAGAGTTTCAAGTGAATCCAAAATTTTTTTAAAAACTCGTCCGCCATATTGGATCCGCCATTTTGAATTTTTAAAAACTGACATCATATTCGTAATCAGCGACCCCAAAAACCCCTGAGTGGAGAGTTTCAAGTGAATCCAAAATTTTTTTAAAAATTCGTCCGCCATATTGGATCTGCCATTTTGAATTTTTAAAAACTGACATCATATTCGTAATCAGCGACCCCAAAAACCCCTGAGTGGAGAGTTTCAAGTGAATCCAAAATTTTTTTAAAAATTCGTCCGCCATATTGGATCAGCCATTTTGAATTTTTAAAAACTGACATCATATTCGTAATCAGCGACCCCAAAAACCCCCGTATAAAGAGTTTTAGGCGATTTCAGTCACATGAAAAAGTTGGAGCACCCTGTTTCATATCTGAGCCATTTTTTTAGTTTTAGCCGCCATATTGGCGTCCGCCATTTTGAAAAAAAAATTTTTTTGCTTCAGGGTCTTATAGCTGGGGGTCCATGGACGCGATATTTTGAGCTTTTGAGAGCATCTACTTGCTTTTTTCCGGTGAAAATATGTCTAAAATGAAAATTTTTTCTCAAAAAATCGTGTTTTTTTGCAAAAAATTGTTTATAACTTTTTAACGATTTGTTATAAACAAATTTTAACTTCAGAATCTAAAAGAGGAGTAAATTTTACATTAAAAATGATAAGTGCTAATTTTTTTGTAGGCATTTTTTTTAAAAGGGAGGTCCTCAAAGTCAACAGAAATTTTTCGTCCGTCTGGGCGTTAATGGGTTAAGACAAATTCCACCCAGGGAGTGAAGACATTGGTTGCAGAAGGAGTGCTTGCATTTCATACTGTAAAACATCATATGTCTTACAAATCTATGGATTGTACTTCCAATCTTTTGCGTACACTTTTCGACGACTCCAATACTGCGAAAAAGATATCTTGCGCCCGCACAAAAACTGAAGCGATCGTAAATGAAGTCCTGTCACCTCATTCACTTGAAAAAGTTCAAACAGAATTACTTAAAATTCCATTTATCGGAGTAGGAACTGATTCAAGTAATCATGGGGATATTAAATTATTTCCAATTGTGATCCAGTTCTTTGATGCACAATTAGGAGTTCAAGTTCGCATAATAGATTTGAAGGAATCGAAAAATGAAACAGCTATGACAATATCTACATTAATTATGGAAACTTTACAAAATTTAAATTTGTCAAAGAAATTAATTGCTTTCGTTGCTGATAATACGAACACAAATATGGGAGGTCTAAGGCGGGGTGGCGAGCAAAATGTTCTTTATTTGCTTAAAAAAGAGTTAAATCCTCATCTATTAGGAATTGGGTGTTCTGAGCATATTGTGCATAACGCAGTACAAGCTGGTTTAGATCAATTTGGTTTGTTTGATATCGATTGTCTCGTGGTAAAAATTTTTAACTATTTTTCAATTTACACGGTCAGAACAAACGAACTAAAAGAATTTTGTGAATTTGTTGATATTGAATACCGTAAGCTGTTGCGACACGTTAAAACACGTTGGTTAAGTTTATTTCCATCAGTTCACAGACTTCTTCAAATGTATGACGGTTTAAAATCCTATTTCTTATCAATATCAAAACCTCCAGTGCAGCTTAAGAATTTTTTTGAACATGATCTTGGTGAATGTTTCCTTTGGTTTGTGCATTCACTAATGTCCATTTTTCATGAAAAAATGCTGATTCTTGAAAAAAAAGATATCAGTATTTTAGAAATTGTTGCAATTATCGAAAAAATCTGTGTATCACTGAGCGAACGGATAAACTCAAAGTTTGTACCTTTAAACGTGAAAACAATTTTGATTAAACTTCGAAATGACGGGAAAGACAGTATTTGTGATGACTTCATGGCTAGAGTTCTCATTGTTTACGAAAACTCTTTGGATTATTTAAAAAAATGGACCGATCAATTTTCTGAATTTAATGTTTTCAGCTGGTTAGATTTAAATTCTGACACTGAATTAAAATACGACACCATCGAAAAAACAGTTATATATTTAAAGGAAAAAGAAATTGTGATCGATGACTCAAAACTGTTTGATCAATTCATAAACTTAAAAAAATTTTCACTTGATAAACGTAGTGAACCTGATTTTTTTACACAAACTGCGAGCTGCAAAATGACTGCTTTCTTTTTAAGTAATAAAAATCAAGAAAGTTATTCTGAAATTTTGAAAATTGCACAATTCTTTTTCGCAATTCCTGCACACAATGCTAATTGTGAGCGGATTTTCTCGCTCATAAAAAGTCAGTGGACGAATGAAAGGAGTAGATGTACTGTTGAAAATATTAGACATATGATAATGGTTCAAGTTAATTTTTCTGAATATTCTTGCGAAAGTTTTAAAAACTATTTGTTGCGCCCAGAAAACTTACCATTAGTACGAAAGATTGGATCGTCTCAAAAGTATAATACATAATTAAATATCGTATTAACGTTTAATGTATATATTTGTATAAAATACATTAATAATTGTATAATTTGATATTATAGAAAAAAAAAAAAATAAATAAAACTTTTTTTTTAAATTTAGTAATTTTTTTTTCAAAAACTTGATTTTTCCGCCATTAAAAGAGGGGGGGGGGGTGTGGGGAAAGTAAGGTGTCCTGGTTTGAAGCAAGGCTCATCTGGTAACCCTATTCGAGCGTCACAAAATATACCAGGGCCAAACCATTTCCCTATATTTTTCCATACTAGAAACCTATTAGATTTCAGCATAAGGCAAGGAAACTTAGGGAAATTTCTTTACGGGAGCGTATATACGCTGTTTTGAAACAGCTGTATACATTGGGCTTCTGCTTCAACCCTGCCGATAGGAAATACCTAAAAAATGACTGGCTAAAATGACTAAATGAATTAAGTCATTTTTGAGGTTCGATTTGAATGATTCCGTGCTTAGAAAATGTCCAACGAAAAAGGGATCAAAAGGTTAATTTATGGCTATTTATGACCGTAAATTCTAAACCCTGAAGAATTTTATTATGCTTTTACCCTCTCATAAAATGAAAGGTTCTTTTACAGTCCTTTTCTCAATTCTAAATTATTTATATTATTTATTGCAAAATTATACTCGTTTTTCAATAATTTAGTTATTTATATGTTTATATGAATAAGATATAATCTTTGGAAACAAAATTCAAAAATGATATCAGTTTTTTAATATCCTCTAGTGTTTACGAGTTACGCTACTATTCTTTTAATTGTAAGGCTTTTACCGAAAATTTTACATCTCCGTAATTGTCAAAAATTACAGATTCTAAATTTAAAAGAACCGAAGTTCTCCCGAGTCGAAATTTTGAAGCTACTTTGAAGCTCATGAGGAACTTTAGCTTCTACTTAACGACTTCTTAATTTTTAGCCTCTTCTTTACTTCTAATAATAATATTTCCTTCTACTTTACGTCTATACACATGTTTCATTTTTCCAATCATTAAAATTAGCAGCTCTTTTAAAGCTCCACATTCCCAGTTATAAAGAAATGAACATTTTTATTCTACTTTAAACCTGCAAGTGAAACTCGAGTAATTTTTTCCATTGAAATATACTTTTTTATTTAACATATAAGAAAAACGGGAGTTAAACTAACTTTTTCTTCAATTATTGTTCCTCTGATTAGCCCTTAAGAGGAAAAAATTTTAATCTATAACCAAAACCCAATAATTTGTAAAATTAGGGAAAATGTGTATCTTTCTAGATGCACTTATAAAAAATAACAATTATTAACAATAATTTGTTTAAACAATTTTGAGTGGTGATTGTTGTTAATTTTGATAAATATCTTATTTTTTCAATATAAAAAGTAAACAAATTAAAAAACTACTACTTGCTAGGTGTTTTTAAATGTTATAAATTAACAATAATAAATTGTTTTAAAATATAAAAATAATAATTTATGGTCAATAATTTTTATTTTTCTAACCAGAGCCCAGTAATTTATTTGTAAAATTAGGAAAAATTTGTATCTTCCTAGGTGTATTTGTAAAGAATTAGTAATTACTAGCAATAATTTGTTTAAAAAATTAAAATTGATGAAAATAAAATTAAAAAAATGTATATAAAAAGTCCAGAAAAGAAAAGTAAAAATCCTTCAGAAAAAAAAAGTTTGGGCAAATTAAACCAAAAACATTTTTATAATATTACACTGAAAGCAAGTCCAACAATAAATTTAGAAAAATAAAGAAAATCTAAAAATTCTATAAAAGAATAAGTACTAAGTTTGCAAAAAACCTCGCAAAAACTATCCAAGAATTAAAAACAAATTGAATAGGTGCATTAATAAAAAAATAAGCGTATTTATTTTTAAAAATATGAAAAAACTTATGAAACTCAACGAAATAATAATAAATAATAATTATTATTTATTATTTATAATTTATTTATTAATAAAATAAAATGACACATACAACAACAAAAAATACCATTAGTAAAAGGAGAAAAAATCTTTAAATTTTGTAAAAATAAGAAATTATAAGATAAAATTTAAACAGTTTCGAAAAAGAAACTGAATTAGAAACTGACGTTTGGAATTTATTTAAATTATAATGACCTAAAGATATAAAAATTTGATATTATTTTTTGTTATCTTCATACCAAAAATTTGTAAATCGTAGGTATTTTGATTATCTATATTAGCCCAATTATTTAAATTTTATAAAGATTAAAATATTAAAATTGAAATTTTTAAGATTTATCCACAAATTTGTGTTTTTTTTTATGGTTTGTGATTTTTTACATGCAGTATTAGACATCCGGAGAATTGTAAAGTTTTTTTTTTATTTAAATCATGATTTTAATGCAAATGCTTCAATGATTTAAATCAATATCAGCCTGTAAGTTGACAATAATAAATTGTTTAAACAAATGAAAAATACATAAAAATCTCCGTAAACATTCAGAAATTGGCGATATGTAACAATTTTGTTGAAAAGTCCTAAAAAAACTATTCGTAATTTGTATCATAAGGACACTGAGAAAATTAAATATTAAGTTCATAAGCGTCGGTAGCGTAGTGGTTAGTGCGTTAGATTATAAGTGCGTAGGTCGTTATGTCGTGGGTTCGAATCCCCACTTGCGTTATAATAATTTATTTAGTAAGTTTAGACTATTTCCAGCTTGTGTGTATTAAGTGTGACGAATTCTAAAAGCGCATGAATTTTGAATATTTATTTTATATTTTTTTTTATAATTTCATTCATATTAATTTCTGTTTTATTCGCAAAAACAGATTCTTTCTTTGTTTAGACTTTAGAAGATCAATAAAAAGGAGGTTTTGAGCGTTAAAAGAGGCCTTAATATAGTTGAATATTAGCTTCTACTTTAACGCTCTCATCGCGGAAACAGGAAATTTCTTCCAATAATAGCACCAAAGTAGAAGCTAAATTGTATTGAATTTGCTTCTACTTTAAACCTCTATTTCCTTAAAATTTTGGACTATGTAGCGTTAAAGTAGCCTCAAAATTTCGACTCGGGCTAACTTAAAAATTAGAAACAATTTATTTATTAAGAAATAAATATTTTTTACCAGTACATTTTTCGTATTTGAGATGTCGAAAAAGGGACGAGCTATGTCGTAAAACTTTCAAACATCTGTAATGGATTAAAAATCAGAAATAAAAACTTCTTTAATTTTGTAATTATAAATTTATAAATTGAGAATTTGCATTCTACGTCTTTCAACGATTATGTGTATCTAATTTTTTTCCCGATAATGTTATTTTTTATAAAAAATAACAATATTTATAATAATTGATTGTCATTTAATTTTATTCATTTTGAGAAAATTTTTAGATATTTATAATTGTGAAAAACCAGAGATTCATAATTTTTTAATATACAATTTCAAATTTACAAATTGCAAAATTTTTGAGTCATAAAACTTTTGGGTTACCGAAGCCATAAATGAAAAAAATATCCTGGTAGGCATTCATATATTCCAGTTCAACGCATTTATGATCCTATTAAAACTTAAATAAGTACTTCCGAAATTTAAAGGGACTACCTACTCGGAGCAAAAAGTGGTACCTGACATTGTTAGAGTAAAAATGACTAAAAAATGTCGTACAAGTCATATTTTGGATATATTTTAGGTATATCTTATCGGCAGGGAATGCCTAAGGTGGTTCCTTGCCTGAGGTTTGAGCCAAATTTTCACTGTTAACTTTGCAACTTTGCATCGAAAATTTATGAAATATTGATCTTACCACTAAAATTTCCGCTTACGCAGAAAGTTTGACGTTTGAAATTTGATGGGAATTGTCACTGCGCAGTTGATTTCTATGATAAGCTAGGGCTGCGTAACAGATTTTTTAAAACCTCTCATAGGGCACGGTGGGTCTGAATGAACTTTAACCCAAACAAGCTTGCATATTCCGGTTCTCTTCTGATTTCACTTCTAGGATGTCTCTCTATGATTTTGAACTATAAAAGAACAAAATCGCTGGGCCCTTTTTGAAAAAATCCATTTTTTCGATTTTTTAAAAGTATTAATAAACATATTTTTGAGAAAATAGTAAGAAGTAATGTTGTTATTGACTTCAATTATTTAAAATAACATAAGTAAAAAGTCCCTACCCTCTCAGTTTCTGGGAGGGCCCAAGCGATTTTGTTCTTTTATAGCTCAAAATCATAGAGAGACATCCTAGAAGTGAAATCAGAAGAGAACCGGAATATGCAAGCTTTTTTGGGTTAAAGTTCATTCAGACCCACCGTGAGGGGACACAATAATGTATTATAAATTCACTGAATCTACAAAAAATAAATTTTTTACTTATAATCCGAAATGTTCCAGAATCTTTCTAAATTGCGAGCAAGGATCTGCTCTGTATGGGGTATTTTTGATTGAATTAAAGGTATTTTAGACTTTATTTCTTTTCAACTTTTACTTTTTATACTTCTGTTTAGGTATTTAAAGTCCGATTCCGCTGTTTTAAGCTACAAGGATTCCAGACAGCTGTTTTAAATTTACCAAAATCTGACACGCGTGCCAACCACGTTCACGAGTTTCGAGAGGAAGGGGGAGGTCAGGGCTCTTGACAGTGGCGTACCGAGCATTTCTGACGCCCAGGGCAAAAGGCAATTTTTGCCGCCCCTTATTGAAAATTATTTCATCGATTTGCCGCCCCCAAATGCATTGGGCTCGAGGTTGGCGCCCGGGGCGACTGCCCCCTCTGCCCCCCTCTAGATACGCTACTGGCTCTTGGGCCACCCCCTGGCCACGTGCATGCACTGCTTTGTCAAATCGCTATTTTCAAAGGTTAAACTTGATTTTATTTACCTCGTGTGATCATATGCTAGCAAAATTTAAATATACATATAAGATAAAGCTCTTATTTTTTATCTAATTTTTAATAACTTTCTTAAAAAATATCTAAGGTCTTGGCGCTCAAAAAGACCAATCGTTACATAACGCAAGTACTAACACAAGAGTCCCAGTTCTGGTTGTTTTTCAGCTAGTGTGTTATGATGACACATAAACTAAAAGTTCGAAAAGTCTTATCATCGTATAAATGAACTAAGTTCATCTAATTAGGCAATAGAACAATCAGTTTTTTGCTCATTTAAGAAACACTCCAAAATTTTTGTCATATGTCAAAAATAATACGCGTCTTATGCTTAGTCGTAATGATTTGTTACTATCTCGTACGTTACTTTTTGTGGAGGTTTGTGGAGAGATGGTTCATTACTGTACAAAATAAACTAAATAAAAAATATTCTTTCTCCATAAGTGTACAATTTTTCACTTATCAATAAGTGATATTTTCACTTTTTTCATCTATATACACTGAAAAAAATATTTCCGTGGAACTGCGATAATAATGGGCAGATTGGCGATATTTTATTGCTGTTTTAGGAACTGCCATACAGTTTTGTGTTTTAGCCATACGACTGTGTAGTGGAGCACTTAATATTTGTAAAACCGTGAGTGACATTGTAAGGTTAGGTAAAATCGATAGTGGCGCACCGATGCGTTATGGGAAATTCATACGTATAGTTGTCAAACTCCTGCATAACCTGTCACAACCATATAGTGAAATGTCTAATCTGATCAAAGTATTTTTTTTCAGTGTATGTGTTATTTTTTACTAACTAATGTCTCAACTTAGTCCGCAGGCAGTTTTTGTATATTCTTTTTTGTACCGTCAAGTGGGACTATTTTGTGCGCCGTGGAGCTATTTTGGGAACGAAAGGTTTTTAATGAACAAAATCTTTATATTCAGTTGCTTAAGTTTGCTACTTGGTATAAATATTTTTTGGTATCTAAACTACAGAGAGTACTAGAAGAATTTACTTAATTCTTTATCAGAAATCAGAAAAAAAATCGCAAAGTCGTGAAAGTCAAGCTAAAACATTTCAATGTTCTTAAAATTCTGTTCAGATCTCCGAAAGTTTAAAAGTGTTTCTAAAGGTATTAATAATACTTGTTGACAATTTAGTTGTAATGATGTATACGTAATGCGCTAACTTTTTATTGCATATTTTAAGAAAAAAGTGTAAAAAACAGAAAAACCAGGATTTGGTGGGTTATTTTCTGCATTATTTGAAATCACGTTTTTTTTAATAATTTGTTTTGTAGTTAGTAAAAATTACTTTAGAATTTCGTTTTAAACCATTTTTGTCTTATTCTTGTTATAAAAGACGAGGAATAAGCATAAAATTTTACACATGCCACGAAAAAAAATCTTCAACAGGAACAGCAATAAGTTTCACTGAAACAGCGATATATGTTTCACTAGAATAGTGAAAAATTTTGCTGTTTTAGTATAACACATCTATGTTCCAAAGAAATTTATTGCTAAATATGCAAACTTTGATACACAAAGTAGCCCCACCATGGGGTTTACTTTGTGCACAACTTTAAGTTTTTATAACTAAGAGAAAAAAATGTTTGTTGTCGGCTTACTCTTAGGACACCTTTAGAAGGATGTCTACACACAATGCGCCTCAACCAGTCGCAGGTGGTCTGAAAATTTAACAACAAACGGCTAATGTGGAATTGTCCTAAATGGCTCCCAGATTCCAAATTTTCAAGATTTGAAATCCTAGCTGCTTCACTTTTTGATATTTCCACGTGGGAGTTCCATATTTACCATAAAAACGCCTAAGAGGCTATCAACTCAAGAAAATATCGGAATAAGACGTGTCATTACGCATTATAATTGTAAATGTCGATAGATCCGACTTTGTTATAGGCGAAATACTTTTTAGCAATAGACACCCCCACCCCTACCCTCACCGCCCATCCCCTCACCCCCAAATGATGACAGAATTGCTTATTAAAATGTCACGAAATTTTATCCACGATAATTGAAAATGATATTGATACTCATCGTTAAAGTATCTTTGACTACCCCCCCCCCCCCACCGCCCTCGTGGAACACCTTTGATTCCCCTCTATGATTTATCCTTATTAAGATAATATTTTTTACAGATGTACTTATACTTCTGTGAAAAATCAACAGGAATTTAAAACAATTACAAATTTACTTTCTATATTAATTAGTATAAATTAAGACAGCTTTTCTGCCATAGAATAAGACTTTTAAAAAAGCAGCCGATAAATAATTATTAGGAAGGTACATAGAGGGGAAATGTGGTCAATGAAGGGGGGGGTGGGGGGTTGTAAAAGATCCTACAACGATGAGTATCAATAACATTTTCTAATATCATAGATAAAATTTTGATTCAATTCAATAAACAATCCTGTCTTAATTGGTGGGCGGGCTGAATTGGCTACATAGAGGCCTACATAGAGGTGAAAGAGGATCAATAAGGGTAGAGGTGTAGTCAAATATCCTACAACGATAAGTATCAATAACATTTTGAACTGTCGTGGATAAAATTTCGTTTCATTGGAATAAGCAATTCTGTCATAATTGGGGGACGGGGTGGGTGGCTTCATAGAGAGCTACACGGAAAAAAATGAAATGTCTGCAGTTGGTAACAAATATTTGCTGTTGAATCTAACAAAATTAGTGCACAGCAAATTTTTTGCTATGACAATGAACAAATTTTGCTGTGATAAACAATATTAGCCAAATACTTTAAAATTTACTCTCACAGCAAACTTTTTTACCCCTACAGCAATTTTGTTCGCTGTCCCTATATTTGCAAACTTATTTTGACGTGACAGCGAATACTTTACTGCCACAGTAAACTTCTTCTATGCGTGTAGATAGAGAGGAAAGGTGGTTAATGAGAGCGGAGAAGGTAGTCAAAGATCCTATAACGATAAGTATCAATAACATTTTCAAATCTCACGGATAAAATTTCGTTCTATTTCAATAAGCAATTCTGTCATCCTTGGTGGTGGGGGGATTAGAGGGGGGTGTTTATTTCTAAAGAGTATTTCGCCTTTACCAAAGTCGTGTTTAGCGACATTTACCGTTATAATACCTAATGACACGTCTTATTTCTATATTTTCTTGAATAGATAGCCTCTTACGCGTTTTCATAGTAAATCAGGAACTCTTACGTAAAAATACAAAAAAGTGGAGCAGCTAGAATTTCAAATCTTGAAAATTTGGAATCTAGGAGCTATTTAGGACATTTCTACATTAGCCGTTTTTTATTACATTTTCAGACCACCTGCGACTGGTTGAGACACACTGTGTACAACATAACTGAATAGATAAATATTCTTTATTTTTTCAAATTCTGAATTTTAATAAAGCATAGAGTGGAAAAAGAGCGGTTTTGTGCACAAAATAACCCCAATTGACGATATATCATTTTCCGTAATCTATGAGATCAAAATAGGTAATTAACAGTCAATATGTGTGTAAAATACGACAGTATTTTATGAAAAAGTAAAATTATTTGATTTATTAATGAGAAAAATCATTTTTGCTTCTTAATACATATTTCCTCCAAAAATCCATCTCTACTCAATTTATTTTTTAATCGTATCTTACGGTGCAACATGTGAACAGTAATTAATTCTCGTACGTCCGTATTTCATCATATGAAGTGAAATTCAGACTTTTACTTTTTCAAAATTAATTTTTTCATGAATTTTCGGTTGTAGACAAAAAAACAGTAAAAGGGGATCCATCTCTCCTTGACTGATATTGCCTTAGGCAATCTAGGCGGGCCGCTCGAATACAAGTAAGAAGTTAATAATGAAGCTATTTGATAGATTATTTGATAAAAAACACAATTATTATTATTAAAAAAATCGGGCAAGTACGAGTTACACCCGTACTAAAACCTAGAGTTCCGTACATACGAAACAAAGATATTTGGTATATAAGCACTAACAATGGCGCGCTATGCGCGCTCTTTTCTTTTGCATATGTTCTGGTAAAAACCCTCGGTTAAAAAGAAACTGAGCCAAAACTAAGATTTAGCTACCTTAGCTAACTTTAATTGCTATTATATGGAAAGTTAATTTTTTTAGCTCAGTGTGCTTGTCACTCTCTCCAAAGAGAAGCGTTACTTTCTAACGGCCCTTCCTAACTCATCTAACGGTCCTTCGTAACTCATTTGCATATAACTTCTTTCTTAGTAAGGATTAAGTAGAGATCCTCAAGGGAGAGTTGGGACATGTTGACTTCGATTCTGATTGGTCGCGGGTTTCCAGAAACGGATGTTCATAAAAAGTTAATTTCATTGGTCCAAAATGGCGGTTCCATTTTGAAATGCTTTTAAAACAAACATTTTTAAAATTAGCCCGCTTTTTTCGACCAATGATACAGATTGCAATATCGTCACTTCCGTTTCCGGAAACCCGCATGGGTAGTAAAAGGGGAAACTTGTCTCAACTCTCCCTTGAGGATCTCTAGGATTAAGTAACAGAGAGCTCTAGTTTGAAACACATATATATGTATTCTTACGTGTAAATTGCATGAAAATTATAGCAAACATGCTCTGAATTGATAGTCATAACGTACACCGAGAAACCTTTGGGTCGTCTGCACACCCAGTGGGTGAAAATTCATGGGACGACTGTGCGACCGAAATTCGGGAAGCCTGTTGTTTCACTTTGGGCTTGTGGTTGCACCGTACTGGTATAACAGTAGCACCAAAGCACTGGGTCGTCTGTCCGCCCGGTTTGTAGGAGCTGAACATGCTTTTGTTAAAACATTTTTTTTGTGACGTGTTTCGTATGATTGTTAAATAATTTTTATGAAGTGAATGATCATATTGACTGTTAAGGTTTATTTATTTAATAGTTTATACCATCTTGCTTGAAAAAACAACATGCGGAATTGTGTTTTATGACAATTACGCATGAGAAATAAAATGTAGAATTTTGCATGCGGAATGCGGAACTTTTGAAAAATACTATTCCGCATGCGGAATGTGGAATTTTCAAAAAAAAATTCGCATGCGGAATGCGGAATTCTCAAAAAACACTATTCCGCATGCGAAATGTGGAATTTTCAACAAAAAAATCCGCATGCGGAATTTTTTAATAACACTATTTTGCATGCGGACTGTTGAATTTTTACAAAAAAAAATCTGCATGCGGAATGCGGAATTTCTGAAAAAACATTATTCCGCATGCTGAAAGTGAAATTTTAAAAAGAAAAATTCCGTCTGCGGAATTTTCGGTAAGCAACATTCCGCATGCGGTATTCCCATAAAACACAATTCCGCTTGCGGGATTTCCTTAAAACATAATTCCGCATTCGAAATTTTCACAGAACATAATTCTACATGCGTAATTATCTTAAGAAACTAGGCAAATAATTATTGTAAAAGATAAAACAAAACAGTCAATTCAAGTTTGTGGGAATATAGTGTTGGCACGCGAATTTCTTGGAACTGCAGACGCACTTCAATAAGGGACGATAGTTGAACCAAATTGTGGGGCTGCCAGGCACGCACAATTGCCTGGCAAAATTTACATTTTTTTTTTTTTGAAATCTCATAAGATTTAATTACAATTTCAAGAATCACATTTTTCATACACGGAAAAAAATAATTTCTTGAATATTACTGAACTTTGTACTTGAGTTTGGGGCAAGGAAGGAAATTTAGTACTAATTCAAACTAAAATATTTTAGGTAAATAATGAACTAGTTCCTGAAAAATTCTTAAAAATTATATGTAAACTAAAATTTATATTTTGACTTCTTTCGGTATGATTTTAAACATACCATTTACCTATAGAATGGTGATTTAAATTAAATATTTTAAAATCTGAAACAGAAAAATCCGACAAGTCTTCACATATACGTTATATACGAACATTGGCTTGCAGTGCGCTACAAGACAGTGAGCGTGAAGCCACGCCTTCTAATGTATAACAGTCAGGAACTGGTTCAGTAGTATGTACTGAAATATAAAGTGCTGAACCATATTTTAGTTTATACATTACTGTTTTGGGATTTCTTCTGAATTTTCGTTAATTGTTAATAAAAGCTCATTAAGAATCGTCAAATTTTCTCTATTGCCCCAAACTTATGAATAAATTCCGTATAGATTCATAAATATTTTTTTTCCGTGTAATTTGTATGTAAAAACACACAAGTAATACTTAAAAACCTAGATGTTCTAAATGCGTTTATTTGTTTGACCGTATGAAAATTGCGTCCATTTTTCCCCTAAGGTGAAAAAATGCATAGGTCAGCTTTTCATTTTTTCCCTAGGGAAAAAATTTTCACACGGTCGAACAAATTAATGCGTTCAGACCCTGTCTACAGGCATATAAAAGCGCCATGTTTGTGCTTCCAGGAAAAAATATTATATTAAGCAACAAGGGGTTAAAAGCAGCCATTTGTTTACGCTGATGTTTGTGTACTAGTGATAGTCGAGGGCGACGCCCGAGACGTAAACAAATTGGACTGACTTTAAACCCGTGTTGCTTACGATACTTTTTATTCCAAAAGCACAAACTTGGTGCTTTTACATGTTTGTAGGTTAGGGTCTAAATGCATTTACTTGTTTGACCGAATGAAAATGGCGGCCATTTTTGCCCTGTGGTGAAAAAAATGCATGGATCAGCTGTTCATTTGTTCCCTAGGGACAAAATGGAAGCCATTTTCACCCAGTCGAACAAATGAATGCGTTTAGACCCTGCCTACAGGCATCTAAAAGCGCCATGTTCACCCTCGACTGTCACTCGTACACAAACATCAGCGTAAACAAATGGCTGCCTTTAACCCCTTGTTGCTTAATACACTATTTTTTTTCAAAATTTGCAGTTCCTTCTTGACAATGCTATGGCCATCAATTTAGATCAAATTCTCTATATTTTAAATGTAATCTACTTACGTAAAAGTACGTCAGTATACAAAATTTTAACTGTCTATGTCTAATAGTTTACAATGAGAGAAATAGATAGTAAGAATTTTATTATCTTTGATGGTACAGAGGTTTTGTTACACGTTACCATGACAGATGCTAAACAATACAATCCATATTTTAACCCCTAGAATATGAATTTTATCCCTTACAATCAGATGTTACCCCGTACAAGCTTAATTGCTGTCCGTAAACGTGAGACTAAATATTGTACCTGGTACTATCTAAATGTTACCTAGTAGCATATTTTTCTCTTTGTGTAGAATTTAAAGGGGGAGATAGTCCATTTTTAATCCATTTTTGCAAAAAAATGTTATTATTTCCTTGACAACACTATAACATCACTTTAAATCATGTACTCTATATTTTTCCTGTAATCTACACGTGAAATTGCATATGGGCCTTTTCACGTCAGAAATATCAGAGTTGTCAAAGGGTTCATCGATTTTCTTAAAACTTCGTGGTATTATACTGCTATATGAGAAACTTTTTCCCTCCAAATGATTTTTAAAAAAATTCAAAATTTTAGAAGATATGCCATTTTGAATATCAACATTAATTTAACAAAATTGTTAATATCTCAAAATATTATAAAGATATTTTGATGAAACTTACACATGTTTTAGGTGAAAATATGTACTTTTAAATGAAAATATAGTCAATGAAAAAAAAAATTTTTCATGTAAAAAAATTAAAAAACAATTGCTAAGCTTCTACACTGCCGCGTCTCATTGTCTGGCATTGCCACGGCCGCTGCAACTACGCACGGTTGTACAAAAAGTCTAATATCTCGGGATCTAATAAAGTCTCCATCAATTTTTTTTTAAATTAAAGGTAAATTCATAAGGAATTTAAAAATATTAATAAAATTTCTGTCAGAGAGGAGTAAGTAAATAAAAAATTGAGTTAAAAATTGGTTTTTAATTTTTTTACATGAAAAAATTGTACAGAAAGTCTAATATTTCGGGACCTAATAAAGTCTCCATCAATATTTTTTTTAAATTAAAGGTAAATTCATAAGGAATTTGAAAATATTAATAAAATTTCTGTCAGAGAGAAGTAAGTAAATAAAAAATTGAGTTAAAAATTGTTTTTCAATTTTTTTACATGAAAATTTTTTTTTGTCATTGACTTTATTTTCATTTAAGGGCATGTCTATGTTGACATTCTGACTTGTATTTTTTTGGTGCTTCCCATTTCCATAAAAAAAGAAATTTTGACTTTTTATTTGTGGAAAAGGTTAAAGCAAGTAAGAGACTGTGTATCTACACTTAGTTTGACTGAAAATAATAAAAAAAATTATTTTGTTAAAAACAAATACTTACAAGTTTTGTGGTGCATCCCATTTTGAAACCAAGTAAAATTGTGGAAAGTCCTTTTCCCAAATTTAATTGTATACCCTAATTAATGTATCTACGCAGATTACAAGCTAAAAATGTTGAAAAAACTTTTTTATAAAATAAAAGTTTGTTTTTTGTCGCCGCAGTCAAAACCGCAGCTGGCGTGACGCCATATTGATAATTGTTGTGTACCAGTTTCCAAGATTTCCCGCTATGCGGCGCTAATGCTGGCATGGGTTTGGTACTGAAACAACTTCCTCATATATCACGTCACGTACGTTTCAAAACATTACTTTTTTGCAATAAGTAAAATATTGCTTACCTTTGAAAATGTTTAGTGCATTTTATATGTTTTTCAGGTTTCTATTCATTACCGATTTTAATACTTCAGCTTGTCACTAGCTATTTTATAGAAATTACCTTGATCAAAGAATTTCGAAAAAAAAACAATTGTTTTGACTGTTTAATCCAAAAAATTCAAAGGCAACAAACATTTGTTTTGTGTCTTTTTTCTTAAATTTCAATTAATCATTGAAAGAAAATTAAAAGATAATTAATTTCGAAAAATTTGCATTTCCGTAGCATCAATCCATTATTGACTGGCGGATTCACTATTCAACAGCAAAGGTGGCCTGGTGGTCGTGGCGCTTGGCTAACGATCCAAAGGTCGCAGGTTAGATTCTTTCAGTGGTTACTTTTCTTTTTTTTTTTTTATAATGAATTTGTAATAACATTTCATGTTAATAATGAAAATGGAAATAATCATTTTTTAAAATAAATCTTGTATACAAGTTTTTATGATTGAATTTTTTTTCACATTCAAACATTTTTTGGGTTTAGATACGTACTTTATGTTCTTTTATTCATACCTGCAAATTTTTGGCTTTTTGTTTTCTGTCTACTAGAAATACCATGAACCAGAAAATTCTAACCAAATATTTTTCATAACTATAAAAACTTGTTTTTACGCTACAAAAAAATATACAAATACAGTAATCTATTTATATTTTTACTATACGATTCTTTTAATCTTGTAGAGGTAAATTTTTGATGGACAAATTGATTTTTTGCAAAAAATAATTAAATTCATATAAAACGGAAATTGACATTACCGACATTATTTTTTCATTATATACAAGTATTTTTGATTGAATTTTTTTTTCACATTCAAACATTTTTTGGGTTTAGATACGTACTTTATGTTCTTTTATTCATACCTGCAAATTTTTGGCTTTTTATTTTCTGTCTACTAGAAATACCATGAACCAGAAAATTCTAACCAAATATTTTTCATAACTATAAAAACTTGTTTTTACGCTACAAAAAAATATACAAATACAGTAATCTATTTATATTTTTACTATACGATTCTTTTAATCTTGTAGAGGTAAATTTTTGATGGACAAATTGATTTTTTGCAAAAAATAATTAAATTCATATAAAACGGAAATTGACATTACCGACATTATTTTTTCATTATATACAAGTATTTTTGATTGAATTTTTTTTTCACATTCAAACATTTTTTGGGTTTAGATACGTACTTTATGTTCTTTTATTCATACCTGCAAATTTTTGGCTTTTTATTTTCTGTCTACTAGAAATACCATGAACCAGAAAATTCTAACCAAATATTTTTCATAACTATAAAAACTTGTTTTTACGCTACAAAAAAATATACAAATACAGTAATCTATTTATATTTTTACTATACGATTCTTTTAATCTTGTAGAGGTAAATTTTTGATTGACAAATTGATTTTTTGCAAAAAATAATTAAATTCATATAAAACGGAAATTGACATTACCGACATTATTTTTTCATTATATACAAGTATTTTTGATTGAATTTTTTTTTCACATTCAAACATTTTTTGGGTTTAGATACGTACTTTATGTTCTTTTATTCATACCTGCAAATTTTTGGCTTTTTATTTTCTGTCTACTAGAAATACCATGAACCAGAAAATTCTAACCAAATATTTTTCATAACTATAAAAACTTGTTTTTACGCTACAAAAAAATATACAAATACAGTAATCTATTTATATTTTTACTATACGATTCTTTTAATCTTGTAGAGGTAAATTTTTGATTGACAAATTGATTTTTTGCAAAAAATAATTAAATTCATATAAAACGGAAATTGACATTACCGACATTATTTTTTCATTATATACAAGTATTTTTGATTGAATTTTTTTTTCACATTCAAACATTTTTTGGGTTTAGATACGTACTTTATGTTCTTTTATTCATACCTGCAAATTTTTGGCTTTTTATTTTCTGTCTACAAGAAATACCATGAACCAGAAAATTCTAACCAAATATTTTTCATAACTATAAAAACTTGTTTTTACGCTACAAAAAAATATACAAATACAGTAATCTATTTATATTTTTACTATACGATTCTTTTAATCTTGTAAAGGTAAATTTTTGATTGACAAATTGATTTTTTGCAAAAAATAATTAAATTCATATAAAACGGAAATTGACATTACCGACATTATTTTTTCATTATATACAAGTATTTTTGATTGAATTTTTTTTTCACATTCAAACATTTTTTGGGTTTAGATACGTACTTTATGTTCTTTTATTCATATAATTACTACCAGCGATATTTAACTTTTTATAATAATAAGTTATTAGAGTTTTAAACGATAGAAGCGCCCGCAGTGGAAGCTTTTAGTATTAACTTATAAACGTTATAGACACATTTTGACAGTGTTAAAA
Source organism: Ganaspis brasiliensis (assembly GCA_037103525.1). NCBI lineage: Eukaryota > Metazoa > Arthropoda > Insecta > Hymenoptera > Figitidae > Ganaspis > Ganaspis brasiliensis. The sequence goes on from JAZKLR010000307.1 coordinate 343,332, forward strand.
GTGACTACTAAAAAAAGTTTTATACGAATGAAAAAGTGATTATTTGAGTAAATAATACATTGTTAAATATTTATTTACTTATATTACGATAATGGTAGCAACGTCTACTTATCGTACTCGGAAGAGTGGACGTTCTCAAACATGCAAAAAACCTCTTTCTCGAAGGAAATCTTGCATTAACAGGTAAGTGATTGCTACTTTATTGATATTATTTCTCTTGATCAAACTAAATTGCATGATTTACATCCACCTGTTTTTACACAATCTGTCAGGTATTTTTTCAAAGCGTCGATTGTCTGGTGCCTGCCTGCACAGGCAACCGCCATGAGATAAAGGGAGAAAGAAATTGAAAATTCTTAATCTGTCCTTTGTTTTTTCATGTCGGCTACCTACGCAGGCAGGAAAGCAGCCAGCCAAGGTATCAGAGTGCTTTTTGCCTTATTATAATTATAATAAACACCTTAATAAATACAAAACTGCAATTAGCGTTACTGGAACTAATAAATCTAAAGTCAAACTTGTAATCATTTCTGTAACTTTATTTGGAAGAAAAATATACTTCTGTAGTTTATAAAAATTTACGATTACCAAAATATTTCTTCAAAAATCTGCACTTGATTTCATTAATATCTTAAAAACTTGAAATTCTAGCTTTACACTTGCTATAAAAATACAATATATATTTCCGAATAATTTTGATCTCCAAGTAAATCGTTTTACAGAAAATTTATTTAACCTTAATCTTCCTGATGAATTTGAATATTCAAATCAGAGTTTCTTTGGACAAAAAATTAACAAAAAAATCATTTTATCCTAGAAAACTTGAAATGCGAGTACTAAACTTACTTTAAAAATATAATACATATTTTTTAGCAATTTTAATCTAGAATTCAATAATTTAAAAAAAAAATCTATGTAACCATCATTTTTCTGCTGTAATACAATATTCAAGTCATAAATTTAAATGAAACCTTTTTATTCCTGTAAACTTTAAATTCCAGTTTCAAACAATTGAAATATTAAAAAAAAAAGGAAGTTGTTTTTCTTGAAAACTTGAAATTCTAGTTTCTTAAGTACTATAAAAATACAATATATATTTCCGAAAAATTTTAATCTTTAAGTAAATCATTTTACAGAAAATTTATTTACCCTATATCTTCCTGCTGAATATGAATATTAAAATCAGAGATTCTTTGGCCAAAAATGGAAAAAACGACTTTTTATTCTAGAAAACTTGAAATTTGGGATTTAAACTTGCTATACAAATATAAGGCATATTTTTTAGCAACTATAATCTCCAATTTAATAATTTCAGAGAAAATCTATTTAAAATTAATTTTTCTGCTTTCATTAAATATTCAACTAATAAATTTAAATAAAATCTTCTTATTCTTGAAAACTTGAAATTACTGTTTCAAGCTTGTTTTTTTAAAATAGAATAAATATTTGGAATCAATTGAAATCTCGAAAAAAAGGAATGTGTTTTTCTTGAAAACTTTAAATTTTACTTCTTAACTTGCTATGATAATAAGATATATATTTCCGAACAATTTTAACCTTCAAATAAAAAATTTTACGAAAAATTTGTTTAACCTAAATCTTCTTGCTGAATTTGAATATTCAAGTCGGGGTTTCATTGGCTAAAAATTAAAAAAATATTATTTTATTCTTGACAACTTGAAATTCGAATTTTAATATTGCTATAAAAATAGAATATATATTACCAAACAATTTTAATCTTCAAATAAATAATTTTACGGATAATTTGTTTAACCTAAATCTTGCTGCTGAATTGGAATATTCCAGCCAGAGTTTCTTTGGCCAAAAATGAAAATACAATCATTTTATTCTAGAAAACTTGAAATTCGACTTTTACACTTCCTATAAAAATGTAATACATATTTTTTAGGAATTTTAATCTAGACTTTTATAATTTTAGAGAAAATCTATTTAAAATTAATTTTCCTGATGTAATTGAATACTCCACTTATAAATTTAAATAAAATCTTTTTCTTCATGAAAACTTGAAACTCCAGTTTCAAACTTGCAATTTCCAATATAATAAATCTTTTGAAACAAGTGAAATTCAAGAAAAGATTTTTTTTAAAATTGAAATTTTACTTTTAATCTTGCTGTAAATATAAAATATATATTTGCGAACAATTGTATTCTCCAAGTAATCAATTTTCAAGAAAATTTACTTAACATGAATCTTCCTGCTGAATTTGAATATTAAAATCATAGTTTCTTTGGCCGGAAATGGAAAAAAGTTCATTTTATTCCAGAAAATTGGAAATTCAAGATTTAAACTTGCTATAAAAATATAACGCCTATTTTTCAGCAATTTTAATTTGGGATTGGCGGTCGTGAGGTCACAAAACAAAAAATGGTTGACAGAAGTAGGTAACTTCAGCAACTGAAGCACGTAAGCGAAAGAAATTTTCCAAAATACATTACAAAAATAATAAAATACAACTCACTTTAAATAAAATTTATTAAGTTACGGAATCAGCACTCTCCGGACTAAACTTTGTTTAGCGAAAGAAAGTTTCTAACGGTGGAAATAACATCTTTTGTGTACTGATAAAAAAAACATGTTGAAAAAAGTTGTCAAAATATTTAGAAATTTTGCATTAAAAACTTTTAATTTTTAAAACAATTCCATGCGTTTATTAATTAGCATGTTTTATACAATTAATTGTCCATTTTTTGAAAAAATAATAAATATTTATAGGTTAGGATTTTTGACAGGTCAGCTGTTATATCCATATATGCCTTGTAAAAGATTTTAATTGCAAGAACTTTCTTCTTAAAATTGGTCTTTTTTATTTTCTTCATCCATCCGGACTCATAATTAAATGTGGTTTCCTTAATAAATTTAGAAAATTACACTTTTTTCTCCTTTTACAGAATTTTTACGTGCTTGTTTACTTTTTTTACCTACTTCTTTTAGTTGAAATTCATACCACCAGATGGCGTATTGGAGTTTAGCCATTCCCAATTCAATAATTTCAGAGAAAATCTATTGAAAATTAATTTTTCAGCTGTAATTTAATATTTAGGTTATGAATTTAAAAAAAATCTTTTTATTCATGAAAACTTGAAATACCTGTTTCAAACTTTTTTTTTAAAGTAGATTAAATATTTTGAAACATAATTGACATCTCGAAAAAAAGAATTTGTTTTTCTTGAAAACTTTAAATTCTACTTTTAAACTTGCTATGAAAATAAGATATATATTTCCGAACAATTTTAACCTTAAAATAAATAATTTTACGTAAAATTTGTTTAACCTAAAGCTTTTTGCTAAATTTGAATATTCAAGTCAGGGTTTCATTGGCTACAAATTAAAATAAAATCATTTTGTTCTTGAATAATTTTGAAATTCTAGTTTTCAATTTGCTTATAAAAATAATATATATATTTCCGAACAATTTTAATCTTCGAATAAATAAATGTACGGAAAATTTGCATAAACCTAAATAATTCCTGCTGAATTTGAATATTCAAATCAGGGTTTCTTTGGCCAAAAATTGAAATGAAATTATTGTATTCTAGAAAACTTGAAATTCGAGCTCTAAACTTGCTATAAGAATGTACATAGTACATATTTTTAGCAATTTTAATCTAGATTTTAATAATTTCAGAGAAAATCTATTTAAAATTAATTTTCCTGCTGTAATTCAATATACAATTTATACATTTGAATAAAATTTTATTATTCTAGAAAACTTGAAATTCGCGATTTAAACTTGCTATAAAAATATATCGCATATGTTTTAGCAATTTTAATCTCCAATTTAATAATTTCAGAGAAAATCTATTTACAATTAATTTTTCTGCTTTCATTTCATATTCAAGTAATAAATTTAAATAAAATCTTCTTAATCTTGAAAACTTGAAATTACTGTTTCAAGCTTGTTTTTTTAAAATAGAATAAGTATTTTGAAACGAAAAACGATTGAAATCTCGAACAAAAGAAATTGTTTTTCTTTAAAACTTTAAATTTTACATTTAAATTTGCTATGAAAATAAAATATATATTTCTGAACAATTTTAACCTCCAAGTAAATAATTTTACAGTAATTTCTTTAAGCTAAATCTTGCTGCTAAATTTGAATATTCAAATCAGAGTTTCTTTGAAAAAATAGAAAAGATATCGTTTTATTTTTGAGGACTTGAAATTCGATCTTTCATATTGCTAGAAAATTAAAATATATACTTCGGAACAATTTTAATCTTGAAATACATAATTTTACGGAAAATTTGCTTAACCTAAATCTTCCTGCTCAATTTGAACATTCAAGTCAGAGTTTCTTTGGCAAAGAATTGAAATAAAATTATTTCTATAAAACTTGAAATTCGAGTTCTAAACTTGCTATAAATACACATATATGTACATATTTGTGAGCAATTTCAATCTAGAATTTAATAATTTCAGAGAAAATATAGTTAAAATTAATTTTTCTGCTTTCATTTAATATTCAAGTTATAAATTTGAATAAAATCTTTTTATTCATGACAACTTGAAATTCCGGTTATTGAAATCTGGAAAAAAGAAATTAATTTTCTTGAAAACTTTAAATTCTACTTTTAAACCGGCTATAAACATAAAGTATATATTTCCAAACAATTTTAATCTCCAAGTAAATAATTTTACAGACAATTAATGAAGCTAAATCTTCCTGCTCAATTTGAATATTCCAGCTAGGGTTTCTTTGGACAAAAAATTGAAATACATTCATTTTATTCTAGAAAACTTGAAATTCGAGTTGTAAACTTGCTATAAAAATATAGTACATATTTCTGAGCAATTTTAATCTAGAATTTAATAATTTCAGAGAAAATCTATTTAAAATTAATTTTTCTGCTTTAATTTAATATTCAAGTTATAAATTTAAATAAAATCTTTTTATTCATGAAAGCTTGAAATTCCGGTTTCAAACTTGTTTTTTAAAATAGAATAAATATTTTGAAACAATTGAAATCTGAAAAAAAAAGAAATTGTTTTTCTTGAAAACTTTAAATTCTGGTTTTAAACTTGCTATGAAATTAAAATATATATTTCAGAACAATTTTAACCTTCAAATAAATAATATTACGTTAAATTTGTTTAATCTACATCTTTTTGCTGAATTTGAATATTCAAGTCAGGGTTTCACGCGCTAAAAATTAAAATAATATCATTTTATTCTTGAAAGCTTGAAATTCGACTTTTAATATTGCTATAAAGATAAAATATATATTACCGAACAATTTTAACCTTCAAATTAATAATTTTACGGAAAATTTGCTTAACCTAAATCTTCCTGCTGAATTTGAATATTTAAATCAGGGTTTCTTTGGCCAAAAATTGAAATAAAATTATTTTATTTTAGCAAACTTGAAATTCCAGTTATAAAGTTGGTATAAAAATATAGTACATATTTTTTAGCAATTTTAATCTAGAATTTAATAATTTCAGTGAAAATCTATTTAAAATTAATTTTTCTGATGTAATTCACTATTCAAGTTATCAATTTCAATAGAATCTTTTTATTCATGAAAACTTGAAATTCCAGTTTCAAACTTTCAATTTATAATATAATAAACCTTTTGAAATAATTGAATTCTAATAAAAATAAAAAATTTTTTTGTTTTTGAAAACTTGAAATTTTACTTTTACTCTTGCTATGAAAATAAAATATATATTTCCGAACAATTTTAATCTCCAAGTAAATAATTTTACAGATAATTTGTTAAAGCTAAATCTATCTGCTGAATTTGAATATTCAAATCAGGGTATCTTTGGCCAAAAATGGAAAAAATTTCATTTTATTTTAGAAAACTTGAAATTCGAGTTCTAAACTTGCTATAAAAATATAATACATATTTTTTAGCAATTTCATTCTCCAGTTTAAGAATTTCAGAGAAAATGTATTGAAAATAAATTTTCTGCTGTAATTCAATATGCAAGTAATGAATTTAAATAAAATCTTTTTATTCATGAAATCTTGAAATTCGAATTTAAAACTTGTTTTTTTAAATAGAATAAATATTGTAAAACAATTGAAATTTAAAAAAAAACAAGATGTTGTTCTTGAAAATTTGAAATTCTAGTTTTAAACTTACTATAAAAATAAAATTTTTAACCTACAGGCACATACATGGTGCTTTTAGATGCCTGTAGTTAGGGTCTAAACGCATTCATTTGTTCGACTGTGTAAAAATGGCATCCATTTTTTCCCTGAGCAGCTGATCCAGGCATTTTTTTACCTTAGGGAAAAAACGGACGCCATTTTTATACGGTGAAACAAATGATTGCATTTAGACTTTACCCTACAGGTATATAAAAGCACTTTGAATATTCAAATCAGAGTTTCATTTGCCAAAAATTGAAAAAAAAACATTTTATTTTAGAAAACTTGAAATGCGAGTAGTACGTTCGTTATAAAAATATAATACATATTTTTGAGCAATTTTGATCTCCAATTTATTAATTTCAGAGATAAACTATTTAAAATTAATTTTTTCTGCTATAATTCAATATTCAACTCATAAATTTAAACAAAATCTTTTTATTCCTGAAAACTAGAAATTCCAGTTTCAAACTTGCTATTTAAAATTTAAAATTCCTGAAAGTTTTAAATGTCCTCTCGTTGCTTAGCTTTCGATGTGAGCTTCCTGAAAGTTATCGATATTAGCTTCCTCAGAATTATGAAAGTTAACTTCCTAAAAGTGAGGAATGTTAACTGGCTGAGAGTTTTCAATGTTAATTTCCTAAAAGTTTTCGATTATAACTCGAAAAAGATTTTAATTTAAGTACCGTCTTCACTGGCAGCTTATAAGAAAGATTTTTTTTTCTTCCGTCGTTAGGTCGCGTAGCTCAGTTGGTTAAGTGCTAGGGTTAGTCTGGTTACGCGCGTCGAACCCAGGTTCAAATCCCCGTACCCCCAAATTTGTTTTCAAAATTCCCTGCATAATTCTAAGTTACTAAAAGTCCATCAGAGCAAAGATTTGGAAATAATAAACGAAAATTATTTTTTTCTCTTTTTTTATATTAAAAAATTAAAATCTTTTTCGAGTTATAATCGAAAACTTTTAGGAAATTAACATTGAAAACTCTCAGCCAGTTAACATTCCTTCCAGTTAACATAACTTTCGGGAAGTTAATTCCACAACTCTGAGGAAGCTAATATCGATAACTTTCAGGAAGCTGACATCGAAAGCTAACCAAGGAGAGGACTTTTAAAACTTTCAGGAAGCTTGCGGGAATCTCCAATTTAATACTTTCAGAGAAAATCTATTTAAAATTAATTTTTCTGTTGTAATTCAATATTCAAGTCATAAATTTAAACAAAATCTTTATATTCCTGAAAACTTGAAATTCCAGTTTCAAACTTACTATTTAAAATAGAATAAATCTTTTAAAACAATTAAAATCCAAAAAAAGCAATAAGTTCTTTTTCTTAAAAAGCACATTTCTTCTATTAGTTTTCTACGAAAATACTTTTTTAAATTGACATCAATTGGAAGTTATTTTTCATCCGTTTTTCCAGACGTCTACAAGTTAAGAAGAAGGAATGCACTTCGAAGAATACAGAAGGTCATTTACATGAAGGAGAGCATCAGCATGAGTCACAGAATAATCAATCCTCTATAATTGAACAAGAGTCTTTCCTTGAATCCACATGTTATTTTGCATGTGGGAGCAATGAATCTTCTGAAGAAGTTATAGAGGAAATTATTGAGGTGATAGAGACTAAAGATTCTTTACAACACAATGTAGTTGGCCATCTGTGTGAAGGAGAGCTTCAAGGTATGTTGCACACTGATCGATCCTCTATAATCTGCGAGGAGTCACTTCTTGCATCCACATGTGATTCTTCAGGCGGTAACAACGAAGTGTCTATGCAGATTATACAGGAAATCGTTGAAGTGGTAGAAATTAGCGTTCCAGAAAATGACATTGTTCAAAAAAATGTTGATAAATTAAATTTCAGTGCTCCCATTAATAATGAACAATGTCATTTGGATAGCGAATTAATTGCTGACAGTAATGATAGATTGTGTGATGCCTTTCATTCCTATCTTCTTTCTAATAGCAATCATAACGAACAGGAGCAGATTCCTCAGTCTGTTATTATTAACCAACTTTCAGAAGCATTGCAGCACATTGAGAAAGAAAGTATGTCATCGTCTTCTTCAACTATCAGTACTGATAATTGCGAAATGAGCAGTAAACCTCTTGCTGATGACGGAGCTCCTGTTTGTGCTAATTCAACGGAGGATTCAAAAGTACTGACTGTTAATTCTGAAGAACCTGATGGTAACGTGAAAATTATTGACGGCAATAGGATTGTTGAATTGCAGTACCTCGTTAAGAGTATCCTTGACAAAGCGTATGCAGACAATCTGCACAAACCAGGTTGTGCTCTTAAGAAATGGACAATTAAGAAGTCCAGTCAGAAGGGTTTTTAAACCTTTATTACTTTGTACTGCACAGAATGTCGTGCAACAGTTATGCAAAAATCCCATTCCAATGATCCTGGTGAAATGGACATTAACTTAGCCATGGTGCTTGGTAGTATTACAGCTGGTATTGGTTATTCCAATATGCAAGAACTACTTGCGGCTGCTGGAATATACAGCATATCTTCTACTGTCACGGTCTCGTGAATAAAACGATTACAACTGTAATTATTAGTGTCTGACGTAAATCAGTAGATTTAGTCAGTAAGTTTATTTTCCTATTTCTGAGTTACAACACAACTTGCCGTAGCTAAGAGGCAATGTAGACTGACAAACCTGCCCTATGACAATCTTGGGGTAGGTTTGGAAAAAGTACATTTAAGTGGGAGAAACTGGTCCTAGACCAGTCTTCTGTTATTTCGTGGAAACTGGACCCATTGTTACAAAATACTCTAAGGTAAAAGTTAAATATATAATATTACTATGATATTTCAGGGCAAGCATCACACCCCCCGCAGTAGATATTTCTTACTCCTGGAAGAGTTTATTACTTACGCCTAAATTTAATTGAATGATGTTCCACTAAGGGTTCAGAATTTTTTTTTAAATTGTCGTTGTGCTCAGGTGCCGAAGGTACATATGTGACCACCTGTGGTGTTATATTATTGGTGACATTGTTTTTATGGCAACAAATTTTGATACATAAGTTTGGTATGCACTTGTTAATTAATTCTAATATACCACATTTATGGAAGATAAACATGAGGATCGTTACAATAGCCGCGTATCCTAAATATTTGAAAGTGTTATTAGCTTTTTCGGTCCAAGATCTAGAGCGCCGGTCTGCTTTAATCTTATTTAAAGAATTTTCTATTTCATAATTCTTTAATTGTTCCATGTGTCCGTTCCAACGCTCCGTTGCTTTGTGGGTGAAAGGCAGTAGTCCTAATGTGTTTTATTCTGAAAAGATTTTCGAACTTTTGGACAAGTTCCGAAAGAAAGTTTGCTCCCTGATCGGTCAAAATATTTTTTGGTGCGGAAAAAATATAAATGTAATGATCTAACAAATTTGTTAATATGCTCTCACTCGAAGTTTCTTTTAGTGGTATCAAAATAATATACTTTGTAAGCATGTCTTGAATGGATAAAATGTAGCTATTTCCTAATTGTGTAGTGATTAAAGGACCTACTATGTCCATCGCGATTTTATCATTTGGTTCTGTTGGGATATCTGGAATTACGGCCTCAACTCTTGCTCGGATTCTTGTTAATTTTTCGTGTTGACATACTTGGCATTTCTTTATGAACTCGATGGCATCCGTTTCCATACTCTCCCAAGACGTTTGTTCCCTTAACCGACGAATTGTTTTGTTTTCGCCGAAATGGCCAGTGGCCACGCTTCCGTGAGCTTCTTTTAGTAAACTAAGTTTTTCTTCCTCGTTCAGTAATTTTTCTGCACGTTCGCACAAGAAAAAGTCGACATTATTAAATGTTGTCTGTAATAAAAAATCTAACATGTCTTTGATAAATACTTTTTCTTTATTCGTGATTAAAGGGTCTTCTAGGTGAAATTTAAATATTTTCCAATTTTTGTTTACGGTGAAATCTTTAATCTTTATATAAAATAGTTTCAGCCACTTTTCTTCGTTATATTCTGGTATCTGGATTCTGAGTAGAGAGAATATGTTTTGTTTGCTAATTTTAATCCAGTTTTTTCCATTAGTGATTGGTCTTATTTTTACTTTTGTAGGTCCACGGTTGGTTTTCCAAGAAATATACTTTTGTATAATGTTCTTCTCTTCCACACTCTCTAGTTCGCGAAGCCTTGTCACTATGGGTTCTTCGTCTTCGCTGTCACTTTCGTTAAGGTCGATTTTCCTCCCTCCATCATCGGATTTAGTCGTGTTATTCTTTTTCTCATCAATTGGGTACATTCTCGATAAAGCATCTGCAGCTTTGTTTTCTTTACCTTGTATATATTCAATTTTATAGTCATAATCTCTTAGTCTCAGTTTCCATCTTGCTAATCTCGAAGAAGGGTTATCAACCTGAGACAACCATTGTAATGCTTGATGATCAGTTTGGATTAAAAATTGTCTTCCTAATAGATATTGGCGTAATCTTTTTGTAGCCCATACTATTGCTAATAATTCTTTTTCGGTGGTGCTGTAGTTTAGTTCCGGTTTATTGAGTGTTCTTGAAGCATAGTAAACGGGGTGTCCGTTTTGGGATAAGACTGCTCCTATTCCCACATTACTTGCATCTGTAGTTAAAATGAAATTTTCTTTAAAATCAGGATATTTTAATACGGGTGAAGAACACAAACAATCTTTTAGTTTTGAAAAGATTTTTTCACAATCTGACGTCCAGTCGAAAATTCGATTTTCTTGTGTCAATAACGTTAGCGGTTTAGCGATAGTTGAAAAATTTTGTATGAATTTTCGGTAGTACCCTGCGAGTCCTAGGAATGATCTTGCTTCTTTTGCAGTTTTCGGTCTTCTAAAATTTTTCACTGCATCGAGTTTACTCGGGTTAGGTTTTACTCCCTCGTCTGTGATGATGTGGCCTAAAAACTCCAGTTCCGGCTGCAGAAATTTGCATTTCTCTGGCTGTAGTTTTAATCCCGTTGCTCGTAACCGTTCAAATAAAATTATTATGTTTTCATTATGTTCTTGAATGGTTTTTCCGAATACTATTATGTCGTCTAAGTATACAAAACAAATTTTCCCTATCAAATCTCTCAAAGCTGTGTCAATCATTCGTTGGAAGGTAGCGGGGGAATTTTTTAGTCCAAAAGGCATTCGATTAAAATGAAAATGACCCCCTGGCGTAGAAAAGGCAGTATATTTTTTTGAGCTATCTTCCATTGGGATTTGGTGGAAACCAGAACTTAGGTCAAAAGCAGAAAAGAATTTTGCCTTTCCAAGGCCATCTATCACTTCTTCTATCAGTGGAAGAGGATAAGCGTCCTGATCGGTTTGTTCATTGAGTTTTCTGAAATCAATCACGATTCTCCATTTTGCCTTTCCTGAGGAGTCATGTTTTTTTGGAACTATCCAAAGTGGTGCATTGTATGGTGAGTCGCTATGAGAGATAATATTATTGGAAAGCATCTCTTTTATTTGATTTGCAATTTCTTCTTTCTGACCTTCTGGATGTCGGTACTGTCGAATATTAATAGGTTTTTCATCTCTTAATATTATTCTATGAGAAGCTAGATTTGTACACGGTAGAGGGTCTCCAGGTAATGTGAAAACATCGTGGTAACTCGTTAGGATTTTCTCAACTGTTATCTTATAATCTTTTTCAATATGGGAAGTTCTAATGTTTTCTTTTAACAATTTTAATCTTCTGTTTAATTCTTCTCGCGAAATGTATTTTACTTGTTGGTCTCGTTGTTTCAAACTAGTTTTTATGAAACGATATTGTATATCTTGGTCTTGAAGTTTTAAATCCTTCCCTTCATTATTGCATATTGGAATTCTTACTTTCGAGTCTTGAATTCGATATATCGAATCTGGGATGAAGGGATTATCTTCTATTATGATATGCCCTTCTTTCCGTTTAATTTCGAGGCTGATTACTTTTACAGAGTGTTTTGGTATTAAAATGCCGTCATTTTCCAAGGGGTATATTTTGTCGTCTAATTCTAAATGCCGATTAGTTATTTTGAATTCAAAAGCATGTAAAAAAGGGTTCCCAATTATCCCATCCTCAATAAGGGGAAAATTATCTGGGACCACAACAAAGCAATGTTTTTTTCCTTGGAAGGTAAGTGTGGTTATTTCCTCTGTTTGGTGTTTATCGTTTCCCATCGAGAACTCGGTTTTTAATTTTTCTCTGCGTTGATTTTCTGAGACCAGTTTTTCTTTTATAAGATTTAGGGATGCTCCGCTGTCCACTAATAGCTTGACTGGTCTTCTTGCTCCAGAGAATTTGCCTCGTATTGAATACAGTCTTCCTGATATGACTGAGATTCTATGACCGCCGCTTCTTGGTCGTAAAACTCCGGGGTTTCTTGGCTCGGCTCTAAGGGTTCTCTCCGTGGATTTGTTTCTTCTACCTGCAACTGGTGGATCCTCTCGGGCGGTCGGTTTGTGACTATGCCCCTTTGAAAATTCTGTAGTTTGGAATAGCATTGTGACTCAACATGGCCAGATTTCTTACAGATTTTGCAAAAGAGTTGCACTCTGTTTTGGAGAGGCATTGAATGATTTGGTGGGTTGTTAATTGACGGGTATTTCGTAAAGTTAGAATTTACAAATCTCGATTGTATTGGAATTCCTGGTGGTCTAAAAGGCCTTGTTGGTAAATTTTGCAGTGGTTTTTGTTTTGTGGGGTTTCGTTCCCTATACCAAATCTCCGCTTCAATCGCTTCTTGTTGGGCTTCTACTACGGTAGAAGGTCGTAAGGGTCTTACCTGTGCTCCAATTTCCTCTTTAAGGTTCAAAATGTATCTTTTAATTGCCGATTTTTCTTCTGTTTGTAAAGCTAATTTCCTACTAATTGGATTTGAATGTTCATCTTGGATTGCATAATTGAGTTCGTTGAAATGTTGCCTAAATCGCAAGTTATAATTTTGCACGGTTTCTGTGCTCAATTGTTTGATATTTTCGAGCTTGCACCTACAAGATTCCACTGAATTGGTTATAGCAACATTTTGTCGCAGGGCCCTGTAGAGATCGCTATAATCGTCTATGGTCATAAATCTTATGGCTCGCTTTGCCTGATCAACGATTTTTTGTGAAAGTATTAGGTCTAATAATAACTCTTTTTGGCTACATCGTTTGTGTGCTTTTTTTACTAACTTTATAAAGTCCTCTACTCCGCAATCGTCCCGGCCACTTAATGGGTCAATTGTTCCTATGATGTCTTTAGCTGGCACTAGTGGTGAGGCTGCTTCCTGTGGTGTTGTTATTGTTCCTTTATGTGTGCGATTTGAGTTTCTCGTCGTTTCTGGTCCCTTCGTTACCTGGACGTTTTCATCGTCTGTCTCGATCATGTTCACTTGTTTTGCTATTTCTTTAATTTCTTGGGCTCTTGTAGAATTTTCTAAATTTAATGATTTAATGCCATCTTCAAGGGTCTTGAATTTATCCAACATTAATCGCAGTGTGTCAGATATTGTTTTTAGGTCCATGGCTTCGTTACCTTCTGACATTGTTTCTAGTGCTTTCTTTTCCTCTTCTGTATTTGTTTCTTCCGACGGAGATTCGGGCAAAAATTTCAAATATGCGAGGAGTGCCAGGGTGAACTGGGGAATCTGTTAAGGTGTGAGTGTATGTGTGTGTATGTGTAATATGACTCTAATTAATGCGTGATCGCGCGGTTGTCAGAAAATTTTGTCGTCAATACTCGACGTGTGTCGCGAAAAGAAATCTCGCTCCCTCCCCTTCTTTTGTTTCTTTTTTTCTTTCGTTTTTACAAAATAAAAATTTTCTTTGTTTTAAACCCCTCACTTGCACAATCTTGCTACAAAGAGTACATGCAAGGTTACTTCAGGGTAATTCGTTGAATTTATTAACGGTGGCAGTGCTCTGGAACACCAGGAGTATACCAACGCCTAATCTACAATAGAGACAAATTTAACTTTGACTCTATTTTCCAAAATTCTAGCTAAGGTTCACTTCTTATTCTTCTATTATTACTTGCCTTTTCCTGACTCCGTAGAATGCGGTGTCGGCTGTAACTTTTTCTTTTCACCTGGTATCTGGAAGGCGATGAAGGCGTCGCGTCGTCCCTTTCTATCCTTGTGTAGGGGAGGCAATGGTAGCGTCGTTTTTTTTTGAATGTCTTCTTCTTCTGGGCTTTACCGTACTGCTTTACGTTCCCAAGGTCTTACCGTCTCGATCGACGAGCCCTTAACTAACAAATATATTTTTTTTTTGAATTGGGAGTTTACGTTGTATAGAGCCTACTTATTTCAGCTTCTAGTTTTACTCGAAATCCAAAAAAAAAATTTCTTACTTTATTTGTAAGATAAAGTGAATTCGGTTCGTGATGCTGTTATGTGAAACTTGCTTAATTTCCGTGGAAATGCAAATATCGAACAAGCATCCTGGCAGGATCGCCAAAAATATGTCACGGTCTCGTGAATAAAACGATTACAACTGTAATTATTAGTGTCTGACGTAAATCAGTAGATTTAGTCAGTAAGTTTATTTTCCTATTTCTGAGTTACAACACAACTTGCCGTAGCTAAGAGGCAATGTAGACTGACAAACCTGCCCTATGACAATCTTGGGGTAGGTTTGGAAAAAGTACATTTAAGTGGGAGAAACTGGTCCTAGACCAGTCTTCTGTTATTTCGTGGAAACTGGACCCATTGTTACAAAATACTCTAAGGTAAAAGTTAAATATATAATATTACTATGATATTTCAGGGCAAGCATCACACTACAACCTATCTCGTGCATCAGGAAACTGTGATTCGTACAGTGCTGGCTGTTTCTGAAAGGATTTTGCGATTAAATGCAATTGAGGAAAGAGCAATTCTTATTGCCAAAGGACGTGTAAAGAGAATTCAGTTGGCAAATGGTGAAGAACTCATAGTCCCCTTGGCAACTGTTTACGGCGATGGATCTTGGTTACAAAGATCTTTTCTGGGAGGACAACATGGTTCTCTTGGAGGCTGTGCTGTAATTATAGGACATGAAACCAAAAAACCTCTGGATATTAGAGTAAAGTGCAAATCCTGCGCAAAGTGCCAGAGAAGAGGGCCAGATGGAGAAGAGCACTACTGTCACAGAAATTTCAGCATAAATAAAAGTTCTGCATCAATGGAGACAGAAGGTATTGTTGAAGCATTTAAAGAGAGCTGGAGTAAATATCAACTAGTTTACGAATATTTCATTGGTGATGGCGACAGTAGTGCTATTAATGCAATCTTGACAGCAAATCCTTATGCAGAATTTGGAATTCGAGTTAAAAAGCGTGCGTGTGTTAATCATAAATTGAAGAATCATACTAAGAAAATTGCAAAAATTAAAAGAGGTAAGGGCAAAAGAAATTGCGATGTAGCGAAAGCTCGAAAATTGTTATCAGTAGCAGACACATCATTCGTCAAGAGATTCTTGCAGCTGCAAGAAGAAGAAGAAATGATGAGTCATTAACGCACGAAATCAAGCTGGAGCTTCTCGAGCAGGATCTTATGAATATCCCCTTCCACGTTTTTGACGATCATACAAAATGTGCTACTTTGGGTGGTTGGCCTTGTCAGGAAGATCACAGCGGTACTAACACTTTTAACGATAAGGCTGATGATTCGGATTTTCATGGTGATGACGTTGAGGATTATGCTCATAATGCTGATAAAAATGATTTTCATGTCGATGATAAAGACCATGAACTTGATGAACCTGAAGGTGGGGACGACGATGATGATGGTGATGATAATGATAATGATGAGGATGATGATGATAATGGTGATACACATGACGGTGGTAGAAATGATTGTGATGGTGTTACTGACAACAGTGAAAAACCCATCATTCAACTGCTTCAAGAAACACAAATTCTAGATGAACTTCTACACTTACACAGACTTCTGCTAAACGATGTCGAGAGTCTTTTGTTAAATACTACAACGAATGTGGTAGAAAATTTTAATTCTTTGTTTTGTAAGTTTAATGCAGGGAAGAGATTGTGTTTTTGTTTGACTGGCAGCTACAAAGCAAGGTGTCACTGTGCAGTATTATCCTCCACCACTAGACGTACGCAAACACTTTTAATAGAGCATTTAGGAAAGAGAGTTCCTTCCTGTGTTACTGAGGTAGAAGATAAGAGAACACAAAAGGTTGAAAGAAATAAAAAATACTGCAGTAAGAAGCGAAGAGAGAAAAAGAATAACGTCAATGGTACCAAAGATTACGGTCAAGCTGCTTAGGCTCCAGATATGGACGACAAATCATACGCAAAGCAAGAAGAAATTGTTAAAAACTTGCTATTGAGTGACCTTCAAGACAGAGATAACATAGCTCAGCGCACAGTTGGTCAAGCTTTAAATGATGAATGGCATTCCCGTCGCGAGAATAAGATTACAGCGAGCAAGTACGGATTGATTTGTAAAAGACGAGAAACAACATTGTGTGCACCGTTAGTTAAACAATTGTTGTATTCAACTAATGGATTCTCTACCAGTGCTATTAGATATGGTAAGAAAAATGAATCCAAAGCTATCAAGGTTATAGGGGATAAGATAGGAGTTCCAATTCAGCCTACTGGCTTTTGGGTTGATGCTGAGTTTGCGTATCTTGGAGCAACACCGGATGGCCTCATCGATCAAGAATTACAAACGTTGAAGGAGTTTGGTGAAAGGGCAAAGGAAAGACCTATTTTCAAGTACCACGTTAAAGAAGGAGGTATTGTTGAAGTGAAGTGTCCAGAAAGAGGACAACACCTTACAATTGATGACCTTTTAAAAAAATATCCAGATTTAAAAGCCATTTTTGACAGCAAACAACCAGAAAAGTTTATGAACAAAAAGCACTCTTATTATTTTCAAGTTCAGGGACAACTACGTCATACCCAGAGAGCGTATGCTCTTTTCGGATTATGGACTCCACGTGATCACAGAGTTGTTCTTGTGTGGAGAGACGATGAATTTTGGATGAAAACAATGCAGCCAAAGTTAAAACGCTTCTTTACTGAGTGCATGCTTCCAGAAATAGTAGATAGTCGCTACAAAAGGAGTATGCCTATTCGAGAGCCGGAATATATTCTTAGTAGTAGAGAAAAAAAGTGGCAGTTGAGAAAAAAAAAGATGAGGCGGCAAAAAAAGTTTCTGTTAACGAACGTAAAAGAAGGACGAATGAAGTTGTGTCTGATGTTCCAGCGGCGACCATGATGAAGAAAAGAAGGAAGGATTCAAATTCTATTGATCAAAGGAAGGGCAAACCAATCGTTAATAGTGCTCCTGATGAACAATGTGAGAATAATAGCAATGACGTGTTCCATATTGTGAAAGTAGTGGAGAAGACGAATGTCGATGTGTCATCTGATAAAGATTGTGAGATTGTGAGGACAGAGGCTGTGAGTAACAACTACAAAAGGGTACCGTTGCGAGCTTTTGCTATAAGTAACGTGGTACCAATCATTGGAGAAATCCTTAATATGGCTGCAAAGTTGACTGACAATCCTTTGGACGCGTTTTTAGAAGTTGTTCGATTACATGCGCAGTTTGATACATTGAGCGTCCTAAGCATTTCTTTACCAGATACTATACCACCTGTAACTGCTAAACGTGACGTTCAAATTCTTGGAGGCACTTGCATTGATCACTGGCGAGGTGCCTACTTATCGAATGGTAGGCTTACTATTTTTGACAGTGCGTACAAATTGACGTACGAAGATCTTTCATTTAAGGAAAAGTTGTACATAATGAATCGTTATCCTCAATTACCTCCAAGAGACATTAGTTTCGTGTTATTTCAAAGACAACCTGATACTGTAAGTTGTGGCCTTTATGCTGCAGCAATTATAGCGAGCATAGCACTTGGCAGAGACCCATTTAAAGACAAGTTCACCAATGACGCTAAGGCCATGAGAATTCACTTTTTAAAAGTCGTATTGTCAAAACAATTGTCAGTCTTTCCTCTCCGTAAAAGTCTAAAATGATTATAGACATGTAGTATTGTAACTGTTGAAGAGAGTAGGTTAAATCATTTCATACTCTCAAAAGTAAAGATTTTTTCCTTATAGCACCATGCATCCATACGCATGAAAACAATCTGCATAATAATCTTCTCATACTTTCTAAATGGGCAATTTTTCAAGCAATGAGGATGGTTTTACAGATTTATTACTATTAGTTTCTTTCAGACAACTGTAATTCACATATTGCAACAATTACATGACTTTGATACTTCATGTACGTTCCTTCTTATTTTGATAAAAACGTAATACTTCTTGGTAAATGGCCTTTGTATATGCCTTTGAATATGTTACATTTTGTGCTTAAAGCAAACAAATTATGCTTCTTAGAATCATAAAAAAGGATTTCAAACATTTTGAATTATCATTTCAAATAGAATTCGTTTATTGTTTGATGAGCCTTTCGCCACAAGGAGTCATGAATGACAAAATAATTATGCTTTTATATGCCTGGTAAATGCTTGGATCATATTCTCAAAAAATATCTTATTTTAATAACAGAATTCAATTGCACTTTTATGTGTAGAAATATTTTATCTCTTCACAATAACATAAAAGGAACGTTATAGATTATGGCTATACAGTCGTTGGCAATATGATAATATTTTTCATACTTTTTATTGTAACAAGCAGGATTTCATATTTTCAGATAAACAGTTGCGACCAGTAAGATAAAGTATGGGATGCACTGTCAAATCGTGGTTTGGCTTTACTGTAATTAATTTTTGGTCAAATCTCGATTAAATGGTGTGTTTCATTCTCAATCAACACTTTTCTTCCAGAAGAGGGATAATAATGTGTATTGTATTACAAAAATATTTTATTTGCAAACATTATGTCTTTTATGTATGCGATTTTGAATCAGAGGTGCCAGGTACCCTCTACAAACGCATCTGTGCAAGTCTTTAGAAAGTTGTTTGATTGTTGGAAATAAGCGGGGTGGTTTGAAACTCTTTTAATAAAACGATTTCAAACTGCCCCGCTCATTTCGACCAATCAAACAACTTTCCAAAGACTTGCGCAGATGCGTTTGTAGAGGGTACCTGGCATCTCTGTTTTGAATGCCAAGATACTTTTTGCGAGTGCAGAGCCTTGCCCTATCTATCACCAAACTTGTAATTTATATGTATTCACTGAATATACTTTGTTTTTCACCAATTTTTCATTTGAAATAATCACAATTTAACTTCAATTTAATTTAATAAAACTTTAATTCAACACACTTTGGAATTAATTGACTTATACTAATTCACATATATCCACTTGATGGAATTATCATTTTTTAAAGTTTCATTTTTACAAATTGATGTTTGATATAATTACTAAGTATAAATATTTTAATTTAATAAAAATAGCACAGGAATGAAAAAACAACCGATCAAAAGATTTCAGTGCTACTTACTTTCAATTCGACCCAGTATAACTGTTTTTTTTTTTAAATAATTTTTTATTGGTAAATTTTATACTATTTACTTAGAATAATAATACAAATTCGCAGAAAGTAATAATTGCAGATTCGGTTTAATAGAAGTTCCGCAATTCCAATTCAATGATAATTCTGGTAAATAAAATTCACGTTTAACTACAATTTTTTAAAATAATAATTTTGTTCAGTATTTCTTAATTATTGATGTAAAACCTACGTGTTTACATGTTAGCAAATTTATTATTTTTATTTCTTTGCATGTAGACTACAACTCCTATCGAACGGAAACAGTAGGCGTTGCAACAAATTAAAGCGTAAAATTCATCGTATGGAGGACTGGAACTGTGCACTCGATAAGAGTTGTAGTGTACTGTGACATTTGAATTGTGCTATATGACTTTAATACTTATTATTATACGCATTTTTACATTTCTTTATACAATTTCATGTCTGTCTCTGGGTCTAACTTATTTATGGATATAAATGTGTATTATTCTATACTGTTAATTGAATTGTGATTTATAACTTTGATAATTATTGAAGAAACCTTTATTTATACTTTCACTTGCTTCTGCTTTAAATATAGAGATTTTTGGCCTCAATGGCTTATTAAATTTGGGACAATTTCAATTATTTTGTCTCGGATTTATTGACGCGTTCCCGTCTGCTTTAAGATTTTCAAACGTTAACATTTGAAAACGTTTGAAACGTTTTAATTCTAAAAATGCTTTCTTTAATAATCTAACTTTATTGTCAAACTAATTTGTGCCATTTTTTAAAAAAAAATAATAAGTACCGCATTTAAAAATTCTGTTGTACAACTAATTACATTTGATTAATTACATTACATTTTGGCCTCTAGCCAAGCAGCTTTATTTCTAGGTTAGGGTTCCTCGGGACAAAACAAACAAAACACCGGCGATGACAATCAAACTTCTAGGATACCGGAGCATATGCTCTGCTAAAATCAAGTAAATGCTTTGCAGGTGCTATATTAACAGCCTCTCTCTGCTAAATTTAATCAAAAATTGGTTGTATTTAGTCAACTTATTTTCTCAGTCTATTTTTTGTCCTTCCTTCACGAAAAGTATGTCATTTCGTGCACTAAAAGTGGGCGCAAAGTAAGCCATTACCGCCCGATGAAGAGGCAGCGGGCGCAAAAAACTTTTGCACCCACTGAATTGAGCCCTAGGGCACAAAATTAACATTTGCGCCCGCTATGGTGGACTCTAGGGCGCAAAATCCACTTTAGCGCCCGCTTGCAATCAAAATGATCAGAATGCATTCAAATTTCACATATATAGATTCAATTTTTATTATATGGTATTTGCAGCTCGTGCCCTCAATAACATACTTTCCATGCAGATAGGACAAAAAACGTTGTTCGCACCACGGGCGCAAAGATGATTAGCACTCGGGCGAAATCATCTACTTTGCGCCCTTGATACGAAAATAACTATTTTGCACTTTTAGGCTAAGATATATCTAAAACCTAAGTTGATGGGGCTATTCTGAAGTCAGATTTAAATTCAGCGCGTCAAAAACCTGCTGAAAATTATAGACTGGTTCTTAGTTCTGAAGTCAAGTCAAATTTTGTCCGCCTGTATTATTACTTCTATTTATATTTGATTAAACAATATTATCTACCTATCTTATTTATGAATAATTATAAATGTGAATATCATATTTTGCTAATATAATTGTTCTCTATAACTTTAATAACACAGCCCCACAAAAAAAAGGTGTCAGGTACTTTTAGCCAGACTACTCATGCTCAATAGAAAGCTTGAAATATGACCTTTAAAACGCATTTTTAAACATTACTTTACGATGATTATTTTTACGAAGATATGATATGTTCTACAAAAAAATAGTTTTTCCTCATAATTCACTATTAACGCGTTTTTAACATTTTAAACAAGTCATATGTTAAGTAAAACATCATAACTTTGTTAAAAATAGTCATAGAACAAATTTTGAAAAAGCGTTTTAAATTTCATAATTCAAGCTGTCTATTGGCCCTAGACATGTATTACATGACACTTCTTTTGTGGGGTTGTGTAATTAATGTGTATTATTACCATTATTATATGCTTACTTTTATATTTAATTATAAAAATTTATACATCTATTTCATTCATTGGTAAAAATGTGTTTCTTATATTTTCTTCATTGCTTTGTGTCCTACAACTTTATGTTACTTGTGACTGGGGTCAGTATATTACGTATAACACTTGAGGGGGGAGAGGGGACTTTTTGGTGCAGATCTTGCTTTAAAGGTAGGACTGATTCCTAGTGCATAAAGAGATAAGAGTTTACCATGCTATAAAAGTTAGATTTTTTCTCCTTGTTTATTTATATGCCCTCATACAACTCCACGCCCCCCATTGATAAACTGTTTATTAAAAAGTCAATGTAATAAATTGTTAATTTAAAAAACATTAGAATAATGTTAAAGCAAGGTTATATAAAATGTTATGCAGAATTTTATTGCAAATTTGAATTAAAAAACAAGTATATTGAACGTTCGGCCCAATTAACATTTTATGACAAACATCAATAGATATTTGATTAAACAAACTATTGAATGGAAATCGTATCTAACAAAATTATTAAAACAAATGACATTCCACTGTTTTTTAAATTAATATTTCATTATATTGACTTTTTAATAAACAGTTTATCAACGGGGGGCGTCCAACTATTTTCTACACATCATGTCTCATTTATCGATTTTTCATATGTTGCATTAGTTACATATTTATTTATTGATTATATTTTTCAAGGAGTTTTGATATTTATAATTATTAAAACCCTGAGTGCAAACTGTATGATAATTTTGACCTGCCCTTGATAAAAATTCATCTTAAATTACATTATATTATGTGCAACTAATCACAAACATACATTTTTTGCTATCTACTTTTATAATAATTTAGCTTCAAATAAGGTATTTATAATAAATGTGTATTGCAAACAATTTAAATATAATATAATAGATTTACTTTCTAATTTAATATAAGTATGTTTCGTTTTCTTTTTACAAATAAATTCGATTATATTTCTATATGTAATTACTATTTATTAACAAATAATTTACATAATTTAACATTTCTTAAAATTAACTGAGCGATTCCACCGTCCTTTTACATTATTTCGGAGTAACCAAACCAAATATTATGACACTTTGGAAATTTGTAATAGACATCTAAAGTAACAAAATTAATGTAATATTTAATCAAAATATGCATTTGTTTATTAAATGTCAAAATTTTGAAAAAAGATGCAAATCCTTATATCTTCTGTTTCATGTAACATATTGAGTTACTTTTTTTTTAAATGTTCGTTAAAAAAAGACGAACATTTTTTATTTTAACACTTTTTAACATGTTTTATAAATTAAATTTTTTAAAAAAACAAATATGTCTACCTTTTAAACAGCTGAACCGATTTTCTTTTTACACAGAGTGAATTAATGTACAAAAATTCTTGAATAATGCTGCACAAACAACTCCCTGGAAAGATTGTGAAATACGTAGATTTTTAATCATTTGTGCAGCTCAAAAATTACGCATGATACACAAAAGCAGACGACAATTACTGACCGGATATTCCGCGCACGCAACGCAAATGCGCAAGTCTCTAGAAAGTCGCATGATTGGTCCAAGTGAGCGGGTGATTTGAAATACCTTAATGGACCAATCATGAGACTTTCTAGAGACTTGCGCAGATGAGTTGCGTGCGCGGAATATCCGGTCAGTAATTGTCGTCTGCTTTTTGTGTTTCATGTGTCATTTTGCATCTTTTTTCGAAATTTTGACATTTCATAAACAAATGCATATTTTGATTAAATATTACATTAATTTTGTTACTTTAGATGTCTATTACAAATTTCCAAAGTGTGATAATATTTGGTTTGGTTACTCCGAAATAATGTAAAAGGACTTTGGAATCACTCAACTACAATAATAATGTAAGTTATATTTTCAATTTTCTTTTAAATCTTAAATTAATTTATTTTTCATCCCACAGGCACAAAAATGACGCTCTTAAATACCTAAAGACCCAAATAGCACTTAACCTTGCGGCAATGTTGCCGTGCAAGATTTGCAATATTGCCGTGCAACATTGCTGCAAGGTTAAAATGTCCCACTTTGCCCAACCTTGCACAGCAAGCTTGCTGCAAGCTTATCGCAAGATAGCACCGCAAGGTTACACGGCAATATTGCATGGTAAGCTTGCTGCAAGGTTTCTGCAAGGTTGCTACAAGGTTGTAAAATGGCTGATGTAAAGCCATAAAATACAATTAATATAATTAAATATCGTTAATTTTTAAATATTTTTTAAAAAACTTTTTTTGGTTTAAATTAAGGGGCCGTTCACAAGTACGTCACACGCCTAGGGGTGGGGGGTCTAAAAAATCCATTTTTCCCATGTAAAAGTGTGACGTAAGGGGGGGAGGGGGTCCAAAAGGGTCTCGTACAGCGTGACGTAGTTTGTGAACGACCTCTGAAGCAGCTTTAAAAAGCAGAATTTTATTACCTATGGAAAGAAATTTTACAACCTTATATCAACCTTGCAGCAACCTTGCAGCAAGCTTACCATGCAATCTTGTGTCAAAATTGCCGTGCAACCTTGCTGTGCAAGGTTGGGCAAGGTGGGACATTTTAACCTTGCAGCAACCTTGCAGCAATGTTGCACGGCAATATTGCAAATCTTGCACGGCAACATTGCCGCATCTCTGTTGCAAGGTTAAGTGGTATGTGGGCGATAGGCATTGAAAATTTATTGTTCATTTATTCGAACATATGAAATTCGCGTCTATTTGTTTCCTGAGAAAAAATGGAGGTCTAGTCCATACTTTGTTTTTTTTCTAAGACGAAAATATACGTCATTTTCAAATGATTATTTTCATGTCATACTCGTGTACGTCTCGGACACCATCGCACTATGGGGAATTTTTAGAAAAAGTGTGCCAAAATCAAAGAACTTTTGATTGGAATAATTTAATGAAATAAATTCTTTTGGAGGATGTTGTTTTATCCCTTCCCATTATGAGAAAAATAATAAGAAATAATAATAATTTATTTTTAACCTAAAAAAGTGAGGTCAAAGTTCACTATATTTCGAAAAGTTTGTGTTTTTTCTGTATCCCACACTTATGATTCTTATGATTTAAGCAGGAACAACGTTTTCTTGTTGTTTCGAATATGAAGTCAGTTATTAAAAATAATGAATGGCGGATCCAAGATGGCGGACGAGTTTTGTAAAAATTCATCGGATTCACTTGAAACTCGTTACTCGGAGGTTTTTGGGTTCGCTTATTCCGAATATGAAGTAAGTTATAAAAAAAATGGCGGTTCCAATATGGCGGACTAGTTTTGTAAAAATTTATCGGATTAACTTGAAACTCGTCATTTGGGGGTTTTTAGGATCGCTGATTCCGAATCTGAAGTCATTTATTAAAAATACAAAATGGCGGATCCAATATGTTAGATGGGTTCGTGTACAGATTCATTTTCTATTACATTTTCACTCACATTTTTAAAACTGTAACATATATTATGGATTAAACTCAATTATATGTTCGATTTAGCTATGTTTATTAAATTTATTAGATTATAAAGTAAATTTTTAAAAATGATTGACATTTTTTTTATAATTTACAGTTAAGATTTTTTTTAGACAAGTAAATCAAAACATTATCATTAATCAGATACTAGACTGCGAGGAAAGCGAAGTTGCAAACAAATTATAGCGATAGTGACCAATTTAAAAAATTTTAAAAACATGATTGGATTATTTAAAAATATTTTAATTTTTAAAGTTACGTTAAAGAAAAAGTTCTATTTATATAAGTCTAGAAAAGATTGTTATAAATAATTACTTTATATTATACATTAAAAATTAAAAAACAAAAATTGTTTACTGAGTGTAAATAATTTCTATGTAAAAAATGTTCACGTACACTTTTAGATTTGTTTGTTAATACAAAAAATATTCTGCAAAACTATAAAATTAAATCCAACTGTGTATACGATGAATTTTACCAATACTCGTCCGTCATATTTGAACTGCCATTTTGTAATTTTAATAACTGACTTTATATTCAGAATCAGTGAACCGAAAAACACCCGAGTAACGAGTTTTCAGTTAAAACAACAAATTTTTATAAGACTCGTCCGACATTTTGGATCCGCCATTTTGTATTTTTAATAACTGACTTCAGATTCGAAATCAGCGACCCAAAAAACACTCGAGTAACGGGTTTCAAGTGAATTTGATGAATTTTAACAAAACTCGTCCGCCATATTGGATCTGCCATTTTTTATTTTTAATAACTGACTTCATATACGGAATCAGCGATCCCAAAAACTTCCGAGTAACGAGTTTCAAGTGAATCTGATGAATTTTTACAAAACTCGTCCGGCATATTGGATCCGACATTTTTTTAAATTTAAATTTACTTCATATTCGGAATCAGCGAACCCAAGAACTCCCGAGTAACGAGTTTCAAGTGAATCCGATGAATTTTTAAAAAACTCGTCCGCCATCTTGGATCCGCCATTTTTTATTTTTAATAACTGACTTCATATTCGAAATCAGCGACCCCAAAACCCCATAGTAACAAGTTTAAAGCGAATCAGATGAATTTTTAAACTAGGAAAAAGTATAATCTAAAAAAATAATTAACTAGGTGTGAATTCTGTCCATTTTATGGACACTTCGCTTCCAAGGAAGCAAGATAATTTGCTTCCTCATAGAGGAAGCAATAAATTTATTTATTATATAAAAAATAATAATTTAATTTTAAATTAATTATTATTTATTTTTATGCAAATAAGTAATAATAATAATAAAATAATAATTTATTTATTTATTTATTTATTTCGGTATAGACGGGCAGTAGAGCTCATTACATTGTTAATGTTATTAAAAAATAAAAAGATTTATACACGATATAATTTGATCACAACAAAAATCATATAATACATCTCACTAATACCTCCACTCTTTTATTTAAAAAAGCAATTTTCGTAAGGTGGAGATGAATTTGCTAAGTCCTCCATGAAATAAGTCGATTTGATCAGAGTACATATTTGCCTCTCTCCCCAGTCTATTAAAAACTGAATTTTTGCTATAATTCGTTCTAGTTAGGGGTACGTAGAAAGGCAAGTAAAATCTCAAATGCCTCATTGGAGCCGAAAGAGACAATGATGCCAGAACTTCAGGACAGCGGATGGTGCCGTTGATCACTTTAAATATAAATATGAGGTCAGAGTATATGAATCTTGTCTCAATCTTAGGTGTTCCAAATCGACATCTTAGACTATCATATTCATGTGTAAAAAAATCATATTCGACATTCAGCTGGTGTGCAGCAAACCTCAAGAATCGATTTTGAACACGTTCAAGTCTCAAGATGTGAACCGAATAAAAAGGAGACCACACTACAGACGCATATTCCAGCTTGGATCTAACAAATGAAAAATATAATGACTTAAGAGCTGAAAGAGAATGAAAACTCGAAGCATTACGTCTTATGAAGCCAAGAGAACTGACCGCTTTGTTAAT
The DNA here is from genome assembly GCA_037103525.1 of Ganaspis brasiliensis. Lineage (NCBI taxonomy): Eukaryota > Metazoa > Arthropoda > Insecta > Hymenoptera > Figitidae > Ganaspis > Ganaspis brasiliensis. Next base: position 370,435 of record JAZKLR010000307.1, read on the forward strand.
CGTATCAGAAATGTGTGCATTAAATGACAAGTCACTGCTAAGGGTGACACCCAGACCACGTAACTGATAGACTCTATTGATAACAACATTGCTAATGGCGTAATCACAACGGAGTGTGACTTTCTTTTTTGAAAACGAAATAGAGCAGCACTTGCTTATATTTAGCCTAACTCCATTCCGATCACACCACCCACAAAGTCTGTCTAAGTCTGATTGAATCAAGAAACAGTCAGAGATGTCAGCGATCCGACGGTAAAACTTCAGGTCATCAGCGTAAAGTGAGAAGGAACAGAATTTAAAAATTGATTTAATATCATTTATAAATAAAACAAATAAAAGTGGCCCTAGATTGGAGCCTTGTGGTACTCCCAAGGTGGCCAGAAACAAGCTGAAACATGAATCCCCGACACGCACACTCTGATATCTCTCTGTCAAATAATCACTTAATACATTAATCAATTCAAGACTCACTCCCATGAACTCAAGCTTTTGTAAAAGAATCATATGATTAATTTTATCAAAGGCCTTAGCGAAATCAGTATATATGACGTCAACCTGCAAGCCCGAGTTCATGGAAGCAAAAAGGTCTCTAACATAGATGCTCAAATTTGTGACTACCGAATGGCCCCTCACGAAACCATGCTGTTCCTCAATAATTAAATTAGAAACTGAGTGCTGTAAAATATCTACAATAATGCTCTCATAAATTTTTGAAAAAGTATTCTACAGCGTTATTGGGCGATAATTCTTTATATTGTTCTTATCATTACCTTTATGAATCGGAATAACTATTCCCATTTTCCAAATCTTTGGAAAAATACCCGAGACGAAGGACAAGTTAAAAAGCAAGTACAATGGATCCAACAGAGAGAAACAGCATGACTTCACGAAATGAGCAGAGATGGCGTCTGGCCCAGCCGACACAGCAGAGTCTAGACCAAATATTTTCTTTTTAATGCAATCTTTAGATATAACAAATGAATTAGGATCAACGGCAGCAGCCGCCGTGCTTGCTGAATGGCTAACCTCAGAAGGAGGCTCATAGACTGATTGAAAGAATGTTGCAAATAATTCCGAAATTTGTGAAGACCCCTCCGCACTAATATTGTCAAGAAACATTTTATTTGGAATTCGAGCTGTCTTACAGGAATCATTAATATACTTCCAAAAAAACTTTGGATCAGAAGTTACGGACTCCTCCACCCTACGAATATAATCACAATAGCATTTTTTTGACAAGGATTTACACTTAGCACGCAAGGATGTAAATTTATTAAAATAGAATTCAGAATTTAAGTTTTTATAATTAAAATGCGCAACTTTCTTCTCTCTACTAAGACGCATCAGTTCGGTCGAGAACCATAAGGGAAATTTAGATTTATAAATTCCTTTTACTGGAACGAACAACTCAATGCCAGTATACAAATATGAGTAAAAAACATCAACAGCCCTCTCTATGTCTAGATCAGAAAATAGTACAGTCCAATCCACTGAGGACAAAAACGAAATCACATTTGCGTAATCAGCCTTTAAGTAGTCATATTTTACTGGGTGATTATGATTCAAAGACGGTTCAATAAAATTATTATGTCGATTTCTTAACCTCGGAAAACTTTCCATTGAGATCTCAAAGCATAGAGAAGGATGACTTTTATCCTCTGCCAAAAGAGCTTCAGGTGCCAGATATAGGTTATAATATTCCAAATTGGTAAAAATAAGATCTAATAACGAACTGTAAGCATTTGTAAAAAAATTAGTCTGATGCAAATTCAGATAGTTCAAAGTGTCATCAACAATATTAATTATTTGTCGTTGTAATCTAGAACTACTCACTTAGGCAAACATTTTACATTGGCACTCTGAGCGTTCAAATTAAAATTAAAACTAGAATTAAAATTAGTTTCCCAGTCAGCAAATGGCATATTAAAGTCTCCAAATATAATAAAAGTTGAGTTCGGAAAAGAGCAATAAATTTCTTCTAAAATATTACAGAACGAATTATACTTATCAAGATTGCTATTAGGAGGTATATAAAACGCGCCAACGATTATGTCAGTTAAAAATAGTTTGAACCTAATAAAAACATGCTCAATAGAATTGTCATGTGTATATAACATTGAACCGTGTAAAAAAGATTTCACTGCGATCAAAACACCACCTCCTAATTTACTACTGCTCGAGTGAGCATGTCGATCACATCTAAACACATCGTAGTTGTCGAAACCCATCTCCAAGGAGTTGATTCCCGAATGTAACCACGTTTCAGTTAGAACAAAAATATCGTAAATCAATAAAGGAATCACCGATCTTATTAAATCTAATTTAGTTCGTACGCCCCTGACATTCTGATAGTAGATTGATACACCCGATGAATCACATTGCGATGCAAGTAGCTGTGAGGTAGTAGTAGTAGATTCTCCGCGTCTGCGTAAATCATTTATATTTCGTCTGCCAAAGGAACACGTGCTATTGATTGAACGATCGTTGGACATCCTCGACGAAATACAATCTTGAGTCCCACTTCTCCCTTGGCATGTCGATCCTCCAACTGCCTCTTTAAATCTCGAATTTCTGCCATCTGAGTCTTTGATCTGTCGAAGGTGAGCCACATGCTTTTCAGAGCAGGATTTTGAGGAATCACTTTCATTTTGTTGACAATAAATGCTCGATGAAATGAATGTGCTTGACTCTGCGTTGCAAATATTATTTTTACTAGTCGTGGTTTTTCTCGAATCTGCAAAGACGTACCAAGTCTGAGAATGCGCGTATTATCAAGCAAATCCACAGGCATAATAGCACTAATAGTTTTCAAAACATGCTGTTTGAGTTCAAGCTCTGTCTTCTCCACTCTTTCTATCACTTTGTCCAGCTTCGATGATATTCCAACTAGATGGTTCGTAAGAGCCTTATTAATTATTTGATCAAAATCTGTGGCTGAAAGTGATGAGGAGTTTAATGACGTAGATGGACCAGCAGTTGTAGGTGTACCAGGACGCGAGCTGCAGCATTTTGCATAAGAGCCGTTCTCAAGCAAGACGGTTTTTCCCGCACAAGAGGGATGATAAAAGGATTTACATCCTTTACAGGTAACTCTAGTATCCCTAGCAGCATTCTTCCCGCACATAACACAAGGATAAGGAATTTCCAAGTTATTAACCATCATAAAAAACAATGAATTCCTGTGTTGTGAATTCCTGATACACGTGGTTATAGAGATTATGTAAGAAGCACTCAAGAGAATATCAAATAAAAACACTTTAAAATAGTCACATTACATAAAACACATTATGGGCGATATTCATCCACCGATAGAACAATCACAGATAGATAATCGAACCAAACACATCAATTTCCACTATAACTATTCATTAATACTGACTAGAGTTACAAAGCGCGTGACTTATTCAAACCGCCATCTTTAATATAATAATTTATATTAAAGATTATATTTATTTTAATTTATTTTAATATAATAAATCAATATATATTTTTTTTTCTATCTTCCAAAACTTTATTTATTTATTTATTATAACCAAATTTGTGTAATATATAGAATAATTAATATAAAAAATTTTTTTTATAGCATATTCGTTTTTTAAAATACAATTTTTTTTTTTAAAAAAGGAACTGTGGTCAAAAAATAATAATTGTTAAAAATGTTTTGGCAAAAAAAAATAAAAAATCATGAATTATTACGTCGGTTTTTAGTCAATTATATACTTTATATAGGTCAATGGATTCGTTTTGAGACAAGGAATATGATTTTTTCATTCATTTGTCTGAATTTTTAGCATGAAAAAATTTTTTGCCAAAAAACGATATTTTCGATGAAAAAAGGTGCTCAAAAAAATTTGATTGGGTATTTTCAAAAATCCCTGTGTCCAAATTTAGATATTTGTGAGCTTTATATGTGATCCAAATTTTATTAAAATCCGTTGAAGCGTTCTCGAAATATCCTGGCGACAAAAAATTTATCACATACACACACACATACACACACACACACACCCACACCCGCACACACATCCGGACATTTTCTCAGGAATGGAAATTTGAACTTTTTAGATGAAACTGAGTCGATTTTCACTATTTTTGGAAAATCGAAAATCTTAACGATCACAACGCTTCCTCTATGAGGAAGCAAAATAAGCTTAAAATTTCCGCCATACTAGATCAGCCATTTTGAATTTTAAAAAACCAATTACAGATTCAGAAAAAGCGCCCAAAAATTACAAGAAAACGTTGTTCCTGCTTAAATCATATGAATCATAAGCGTAGGATACAGAAAAAATACAAACTTTTCGAAATATAGTTAACTTTGACCTCACTTTTTTAGGTTAAAAATAAATTATTATTATTTCTTATTATTTTTCTCATAATGGGAAGGGATAAAACAACATCCTCCAAAAGAATTTATTTCAATAAATTATTCCAATCAAAAGTTCTTTGATTTTGGCACACTTTTTTCAAAAATTCCCCATAGTGCATCGGTGTCCTCGGCTTCCACCCGTACTGCAAACATCAACGTTGACATATAGCTGACTTTATGTCCTTGCTACTTAATGTACTATTTTCTTTATTTTATTTCAATTGCATGAATTGAATAATTAATTTAGTTACTTTAAAGCAAATGTTTATTATTTAACTACGTGAAAATTATGACAGCTTCATGGATCTTTCGCTTCCACGCAAGCAAAAAACTTTATTTCCTCATGGAGGAAGCAATAACTTAATAATATAAAAGTTTATGAAGAAGTTATTAAAAAAAGAAGAATTTTGAATGCAAAGAAATAATGTAAAAACATGAATTGTCTTACCAGGGTAGCCACTTCACCGGGAAATGACCGGGAATTGAAGGACATAAAAAAGTGTCCATCTTGTTTAAGAATTGTTCATTAATTATAAACCTTCTATATGTCAATCCATTCCTTTTGAGATAAGGAATATGTTTTTTGTGTTCATTAACTTGTATTTCCATTATGGGAAGAAAGTTTGTCAAAAACAATTTTTTTCGATAACAAAAGGTGTTGAAAAAATTTAATTGGGTACTTATTTTCAAAAATCTCTGTGTCCAAATTCACATATTCATAAGCTTAATAAGCCATCCAAATTTTATTACGATCCGTTGAAACGTTTTCGAGAATATCTTAGCGACAAATAAGCTATACACAAAAATATACATTCACACACACATACAGGCCCAACGAGAGGGGGGGAGCAGCAGGGGCTTTTGCCCCGAGGCCCGGGTCTCGTTAGGGACCGCCTTCAAAAATTGCCTACTAAAAAAAAAAAATATCCATGGTAGGGGGTATTACAATTTTGTACAAGCAAAAAGGACCCGTCTCTTGTAATTTCCCCCGGGACCCGAGTTGGCTCTGCACGGCCCTGCACACATACATCTGGACATTTTCTTAAGAATGAAAAAATTACGCTTTCTCGATGGAAATGTGTCGATTTAAACTATTTTTGGAAAATCGAAAATTTTGACGATCACAAAACTTCCTGTGTGAGAAAGAAAAAATTAAAAAAATTTATTTTTAAGTAATTTAGAAATTAAATTTAAATCATAATTAGACATTTCATTAAATATTACTCTTGCAGGAAAAAAATTTTTATTACGAAACTGAAACAATCAAAATTTTCGTTTAAAAATCTTTCTTTTTTATTAATAAACAATGGTACAATTAACTTTTCTACCACACATGCGCGAAAAACTCGTATTTTTTTTTGCGTCAAACGTGTCAGAATTAGCACAAAACACGAGTTTCTCGCACATTTCTGGTAGAAAATAGCATAATGCACCTCGGAAGGCCGATTATTTGCCTTGGTGCATAATATACTCATTTTATTTAATTAAATTTTATATTTAATTGACTGATTTGTAATAAATAAAAGAATTAATTTTTTGAAACAAAAGTAGTATTTGAAATACTACTTTTGTATAATCTTCTATAATAATAATCCACAAGATTCATTCATTCTTTCATTCATTCTTTCATTCTGTCCGCACCTGAAGTTTGGCACTTAGATGTTATATTTCTTTGTTTTAAATCAGTTACGTTTGAAAAACATGCATTCAAATTGATTAAAACTAAAAATTTATATAGGTAAAGGGTACAGTGACCGACCTACCTGACAGTGAACGACACCTGATTATTAAATACGTAATAAATATAAAATTAACGATATTAAAATATATTTCCAAGTAAAATTGTATGAAATGCAATTCATAGCAACTGATAAAATTGTTGTTTTAATTAATCAGATTATATTTTCTTCAATAAATTAATTCCAAGAAAACTAACCTCAAAAACGGTGCTTTTTTTCTGTTTTTTGTTGACAAATTTTCTAAAAGTCAGCAAGTTGTTTAAAAATTACATTTGAAGAACATACAAATTGGTACAATAAGTTTAAATAATGAGGTTTAACATAATATTAATGAATAAAATATTGTTCAATGAATAGTTTTAATAATTATAAATTAAAGAGAGGGTGTCGTTCACTGTTTTCTGACAAGACATTTTCAAATTCATATTAAAAACTTTATCAGAGATTAGTAATTATTTTAAGGTCGTTAATATAAATTTGGAACATAAATTATTTATTTCGCATTGATTTTAAACAGAAATCTTTAATATTTACTTTGTAATACTAAAACAGTTAAAAATGCATGCTGAGGGTGTCGGTCACTGTACCCGTTACCCTATGTCAGTTCAAATAATCTTAATTTCATTAATAAATAAGTCCATAATTTTTTCTATAATTTTAAACAGTTTTTAATATACAATTATTCCCTTTAAATTTTATAATTATTCTTTCATTTTTTTTAAAATTATTTTGCTCTGTTGTGAATTATTCTCGCCAGTTTTCTAATTTTTCTCTAGATTCTCAATTATTTTCAATTATCTTATTCAATATTCAATAAATCTCGCATTTTCGCATTTTTTTTCCTAAAAAATCACGTTTTTGGGATTTTTAATATTTTTATTTTTAATCTTATGTGCTAGATTGCTAGAGTCTTCAGTAAGATCTTAATTTAAAGCTTCAAACGTGCAATTTAAGACTCTAACACCTAAGATTAAGGAAAAAAATATTACAAAATTCCAAGTAGTCGTTTTTTGGGATAATTCATCCCACTTTTATAGTGGTCCGATACTACTCAGGAATGCCTGTTCTTCTCAAATCGAAGTATAGGTGTCCTTGGGGTTCTGTCTCTTGAATCAATCAGTTGTTATCATCCCACTTTTCTCAAAATCCTCTATGTTGTTTGGTCTTTTAAATATGGATTTTAAAGTGCACATTTCAAGCTTTAATTTAAGATGTTATTGAAGTTTCTAGCACGTCAGGTTAAAGAGAAATTGAATATTGAAAAATCCCGAAAACGCGTTTTTTGGGGTTTTTACCCCCACTTTTCTCAAAATCATGACGTGATGCGCAATTTTGGAACGTAGTATCGTTTTCAGCGCACAAAAATACGTCGGAAACCACTTTGATATTTAATAAAAAAAAAAAAATGTCTTATTTTGTAGACCTGTATTGTTAATTAATTTTTCAATATTCAATAATTCTTGAAATTTTCAATTATTTTTTTCGCTCTTAAAAATTTTTTTAGAAGTTCAATTCAACTATTCAATTCCAAAAAGAGTTCTCTTGAATTCTCAGTTATTTTCTTTAAATTTAAATTCCTATTTATAATTTTCTTTAATATTTAGAAGTTATCGCCTTTCTTCTATTATTTTTTCGATTATCATTTAGTTTTTTGAATTTTATATACAATTGCTCAATTATATTCTTCAATTTTTAATTCCATTCTTCAATTTTGATTTCCATTCTTCAGTTTTCAATTGTTTTCTTATATATTCATTAAATCTCGGCTTTTTTTGATCATTTGTTTCCAATTTGTAAGTACATTCTTCAAATTTTAATTCCTATCTTCAATTTATAATTGCTTTCTTCAATTTTCAATTATTTTTTTTAATTTTAATTATTTTTCTCAATTTTCAACCCAGTAATTAAATTAATGTGCAATTATTTCCCACAATTACTCCTTCATTTTCTTAATTTTTCAATTTGCAATTGTTTTCTTTAAATTTAATATTTCCTATATTTAATATTTTTCTTAAATTTTCCAATTATTCTCGTCATTTTTCAACTGTTTCCTTCTATTTTGAATTATTTTTCGCAATTTTCAATTATTTTCAACAATCTTTCCAATTTTTAATTACTACCTTACAATTTTATAATTACTCTTCAATTTTTAAAATTATTTTGTTCGGTTGTGTATTAATCTAACTGTTACGTCCTACAGAACATAACTAACAATAATTTTTTTTTCTAAATAAAAGGGGTTGCAATAAATCCAAAAGAAGTACGAGATAATGCGCCTGTAGTTATGCAGCCATACGTCACCCTATGCATGACATAATTAACGCATTGTTTAATTGAATCAACATCGCTCATCTTTCGTATTTGCATATATAATAGACATCCATCTTTTAAGAATTATTTACCTTGAATAATAGAGGCTTGAGGGCAGTTAAATCTTTCATCTCACATACCCATAAATTCAATTATGTTTTCAAACTATTGTCGATAAGTGAAAAATTAGTTAAATACACGGTTGCAAATGGTATTTTAAGTGCATTATAAATCTTATGGCGGTATTAGGAATTATAACAACAAATATCTAATCAAAAGATAGGAGATATTAGGGCAAATGATCTATCAATGCAAATCAAATTATCCAAAGTCGATTACGGGCGTCTGCATTGGTAATACGTAGCTGCTACCGACAATGATAAAATCATAAGCGATGATAAAATAGAATGTCAAGGATACTTGACGCATGGCGACACCTACTTATCATAATGCGGTGATTATCATAAGCTTGTTAAGAGAAAGTAGTTATCATAAAATTCAATTATCATGGAAAAGTAAAAACTTACTTATCATAACAAAAACTTCAAAATCTTGAATAATATAAATGAGTGTAAAGAAAACAAAAATTATGTAAAATTTTAATTAACATGGACAAATTTTAAAATTAATAAATAAAGTTGAGGAAAACAAAATTGTCACTATTAAATAAGCCGGGCAATGCGTTTGGAGAATAACGCTTTAAAATTACATTCATTTATGTTACATATGAAGGGGTAAATCAAAGCAATTGATAATCGCCAAAATTGTGCCAGTATAGACGCCTGTGGTTAGCTTTGCAAGCAAGGGTATGAAGTTGAAATATTCTGATCACTTTTAGAATAATCAATTAACCAATCGGTCAATAAATAAATCAATAAATCGATAAATAAATCTATCGATTAAGGAATTAATCATTAACTATTTTAAAATTAATAAAACGCAAAAAAAATAAGAAATTCAAACTAAGGCAAAACTACACTTTTGCAGCAAAACGTGCTGAGTTACAACTTTACATGGAAACATGATAATTCACACTTTTGCATCAAAACGTGCTCGAATAGTTCAACTTCACCCCCGCAAATGGCGGAAATCGTCTTTAAATACTAGCGACGCATAATGGAGGGGGTCGTATACGTTGAAACCTCTGTCGAGAGAGCATTATCGTAGCTACCCGTCGGTTATCAAATTTTCCTACGTTATATCTTGTCAAAATTCTTCAAGTGTTTGTTCGAATAAAACATAGAATACCGTTGAAAGTATTGTGAAACCTTCGTAAAATAAACTGTTTAATTAAGTGTTTTGAAGCGGCACGATTCGAAATTGCGGAGTGCGTTAAATTCAAGTTCCAGTGTAAGGATACTAAAATCGTCACAACTGTACGAAACTGTGAGCCGTTTCAACCCCATTCAATTGATTGAGCCAATCGACCGCAAAAGCTGTGCGATATTGTCAATCATAGAATCTCAAAAGAATCTTCAATTTACATGTAAGTTATTATTTCATTACCCATGCTGAACAAATTTAAACCCAAAAGCGAATACCGATTGGCAATTGATTAATGATTAACGAGTAACGGAAAAAGTAATTGATGATTAACAAATAACGAATAAACAATAACGAATATTGAATGTAACTTATTTTAATATTGTAACTGTCATAAGGCTTAATCTGTTTTCTGAATAAATTGGTAAAAATCCAGAAATCACTGTGAGTTTTCTTACTACTGATAAATACCCAATACTGGCTACCCATTAATTCATAAAGATTTACTTATTTTACCTTCAAATTCTACTTTTGAGCACACTGACATCGAGGTTTGAAATCACGTGATCAATAGTAAGTACAGAAAGATTTATTTAACAAAAACCCCATAGGTTTTATAAAGTGAACTAACCCTAAAAAAAAATATAAAGACTAGGTTTTCTTAGTTGATTAAGCTGTTACAAATCCTGATTAATTTCGATGCAAATTCAAATTATGTTTTGTCCTTTTGCCAGAACGTAACAGCTTGATTTGGTGTCAGAAGTGGGATTTCACTTTTGTTGAATAAACAATTAATATTCGTTAAAATGGTTTTCATTATTTGTTAATTCATTTAATAATAGGTGTAGTCAGAACACTAACTTTTATAAGCTAAATTGAGGAAAGATAATTGCAGTTTTGGAACTGTTCATTTCAGCTTTTATGCACTTATATTACAATGGTAATAAATTGAATTTATTTTGATTAAATCTTTAAAGGATTTTTGCTACAAATTGTGGTAGTTTCTTTACACATTTGGGTGGCAAAACACTCATATTCAATTATTGTTTAAAGTTATTAAAATTACCTAAATACCATTTTCATTCGATTGTATCTTTACATAAGTATAACCTAATCATTTATTTGAGAATAATACAATTCAATTAGAAAATACCCTTCTTAATTTTATTAAAATTTTGCTGGGATTATTTATTAAATAGAAGTTGTTAAAAACAGTATAAGCCTGCCTATTTTAAAATTTTACAGTCTTAAACTAATGGTCATTTACGAGTAAACGCTAGCGATTTAAAAGAGTGTAATTAATTATTTTAATCTTGAAAAAAAAAAAATTATTGATTACTTGTGATTATTGAAAATTGGAAAAATAAGAGATTGCTAAACGCCTTTCGGCACGATATAGTAATCTCTAGAACTTTTAAGGAACGCCTTTCGGCAGATTGCTTACAAGTTTAAAAAGCTCCAATTTCAATAAAAACAAGAATAGTGTTTGAATGATTATTAATTATTGAGAAATAAAGGATCGATAAACGCCTTTCGGCAGATCTATCCATCCTCTAGAATTGACGAGAAACGCCTTTCGGCAGATCTCTCAACGATTCGAAAAGCTCAATACTTGATTTTATCATTAATACTGAATAATCATTTTATTCGATATTAACGTGAGTTACTGTAAAAAATTTAAACTCAATACTGTGGTAAATAATTATTGAAAAAATAAAGGATTGATAAACGCCTTTCGGCAGATCTATCCATCCTTTAGAATTGACGAGAAACGCCTTTCGGCAGATCTCTCAACAATTCGAAGAATTCAATAATCAATTATTCACCATTTTAACCTTTTTACAAACTTAACTATAAAAATTCATTATATAACTTCATTGCACTCTAAAGTTGCTCCTTTGTTTTATAGTATTAAACTTAGTGGTCAGAATGGCCGAGGTTACAAAAGTAATATTTTTGCAGTATGCCAAATCCTGCTAAGAAGAGAGTTCGATCGAGGGGAGGAAAAAAGGCAGCAAAAAGACTAAACAACCCTCCTAAAAACCCGAGTGACTTAGAGATTAAAATATTAAAGAACCAGATAGAAGTAAAAGATTGTTTTGACGAATTAATAAAAAATCTTGAGGAAGCGTGTAAAAAGAACGCCTAAAAGTGTTAACAATAACAATTTCATTGTTTAAATTTGCGAACTAGTAATGTTTTATAAAAATTCAATAAGAATCACTAATGTGTTAATTTAGAAAAACCAATAAAAATTGTATTATTTGAACTCCAAAGTCGAATTTCATTTATAAATAAATTCCTGTTAAATAAATGATCTCAACTCAGCAGAATAATAATATTATTTTCTTTAATAATTTTAAGTATCATTTCGTCCTGTTCTTCTATGGTTAGAAGGCGACATTTAATGTCCTTAATTTTCCCATTGCACTTTTAAGGTTAAAAATTGTTATGTCCATAAGGATTTTACGTTTTTTGTGAAATGTCTTCGGATGATTTTCTTTTTAAATCTAGGAAGCTTTAGAATTCTCAAAATTCATGATAATTTTGAATTTCATTGGCCCCTGTTCTAGAGAATTAAAATATGGTATTCGGAATGTGTACTTTCCATTAATTTGAAAACTTGTGGAATCAAAAGATTCAGTGGAACTATATTATATCAAATCAGTTTCAATTCACACTATTTAGAGATTTGAGGGAGTCAAAATATTTTAAACTCCTAAGTATTACATATGTATATATATATTGTATCCTGATCCTCCAGGGTTAAAATATTATACAAACCCGAAGGGTAGTGATCCCAACAATTGAAACCTTTCTATTTCTCCACTTAATAGAATAAGAAAGTAAGTTGTTTAATTGTGGAAATCCTTGTTTTAAAATTTTAATTGAACTAACTTTTTAATGTTTTAATTAAGAAAAATAATATCACTTTTAATAATTGAATGAAAAAGTTAACTATTTTGTGTAAAACGCAACCTAGTAATAAAATTAAAAGTTGTTGTACAAATGTCATCTAATTTGTCTATCAAACATCAAAAGAAAATTATAGTCACTATATACTCTGATTGTTTGAGGAATAAATTGGGTGATTTTGTTTATGACCCTACTTTAACCATAAATTTAGTGGAAAAGGACTGTTTGGAAGGTTTTATGAAAATAAATTATTCCAAATTGTGTATAATACAGCAAAAACAGCTGACAACAAGCGGTGTTGTTCTAATCCTAATATTAGACAAAACCGTGCCTTTTAACGTTGTTAGTACAGGACAAGAATTAAGGGTAGCTGGAGTCGTAGGGCACCTTTTTATGAGCGAGTTTAACCTATAAGAATCTATCCTGATAAATTCAAGCAACGACAATAAGGTGTTTTGTTAACAATTTATGTTAGTTGATTGTAATGAACTCGTTTATTAATTTGCTGGAGAACGAGTACTTTTGTGCTGCACTTTGGTGTGTCACATTTTGGTCCTATGTAATATTTGGAACTATTGTGCTAATGCGATTGTTTAACGCACTAGAAAACTAAAATTTAGTAATACAGCTTGTTTAAGGAATGTATGTTTTTGCGAACCTGCCATTTAAAAAGGACCTACATCCCAAAGTACGCTTGAGTTCACACGATTTTAAGGAGTCAAGAAATTTATTCATAGCAAGCCCAGTTGCCACCATAAATCTAATCGACGAAAAGAAATTGGCGAAACACGTGAAAATCAATAAATCCGAGTCTCTCTTTTTAGATCAAGATACCTTTTCCACGACAGGAACAGTACGGATTTTGATTGCTAATCATTACGTCATTTTTCATACAGTTAAATCAGAACCGTCTGAAATAACTGGAGTATTGGGAATACCGTTTTTGGGAACAAATCCAGACAATTTTACGTTGTAAACTTAAAATAAAATTCATTGAAATTCGTGTAGAAATTACCTAAATAATAAAAATTTTTACATGATTCATCCTACTCAATTATTGCGTGATCAATATTTATTGATTTGGTTCCTAATAGTTTGGATCTACATAATTCTAGGAGCATTTTCCTTATTGTATTTACATAGGGTCCTGCTTAACTTAAGTTTAAGGTCTGAATGATTTTATTTTCACTAATTTATTTTGCGACGAATAGACAGCCGTTGTTTTTCAAGTAACATTAGTTTATTTTTCGTTGGACACACAACAATTATTAACGATATTCTAGAATTGATCTCAAAGCACATTTTGCTACCCATTTAAAAGTCTAATTATTGATTCATCAGAAAATTGTAACAAATAAATAATTTTGATTATAATAATTTCAGAAAATTGATAAATTTTAAAAATTTTAAATAAATAATCATTGTTATTAACCAACAATTCGGTAAATAAAAAGAAAAAAAAATTTTACGCCCCCTAGGATTCGATCCCGAGACGGTAGGATTGCGAGTCCAGCGGGTTGACCACTGTGCCATTGAGGCTTCTTATCAGTTGCTCGAACTGCATATATAAGCTACAGTGCGAGCGAGCGAGTCATCTTCTTAAGGAGAGCGGCCACAGCAACCGCGGAAGAGCCACGGGACTTCCCCGTTGAACGAGAAGGTCACGCGCAAGAGACTTCAATGCGTGGTTAAGAGAGTGCAAAGTAGTAGGGATAATAGCTGCTTCTCTTTTTAAACCTAATGCAAATAAGGAAGCAAATACATCTTCTCAACGGAGTAGAATAATTCAATTAAAATAATATCTCACAATTATAATTTTAATTACGCTTGGATAAATAATTAAAATTTATTCTTTCAATTAAAGTCGAATACTATAATATAAAATTTCGCAAGTTTTATTGTAGTTAAATTAAAATTCAACTAAGACTTGAATAAATTACAAATCAAAATGCCTGGAGACGGGACTAATCAGCACAGACCGAACAAGGATGGTTCCTTTTCCGAAACAATAGATCGAACATTAAATGATGCGATGGTTACATCCATGGCGGAATGTTTTGCCTTACAACAAGGGGTGATGAACATCCCATTTTACGACGGAAAAAATATTCCCGTTAGAGATTTTATACAAGACATCATAAATGGAGAATCTAGTGTACCCGCGAATTGTGAAGCTCAATTCACCAAAGCAGTGTTATCAAAATTAAAAGGTGCAGCCAGAGATAGTACCCATGGCAAAGTTTTCAACAATACTGAACAAATTATTCAGCATCTAAAACAACGATTTGCACCACGCAAATCCTATTCTTGGTATTTGCACGAGATGTCTACAATTCGAATAGGTCGAAATGAGAGTGCCAGCGAGTTTTATGATAAACTAACTTTATTGATGTCAGGAGCCCAAGCGGCTTTAGAAGATAAATATGGGATGGAAAAGGCGAAAGGGATGATGGAACCTTTAACGGATTGTGCATTGGAGGCGTTCATTAGAGGTCTTCCAGATGGAGTTTCCAGTGTAGTAGAAGCTAGAGGAGCTAAAACTCTTGAAGGAGCGTTAAAACACGCGTTAGAGTTTGAATACAGACATCATTACCAACCGGCAAACTACAATAACGCTTATCATTTTTCGCGTTATCAACAAACTAATGAAAATGGATCGCGAGATAGAAGTCCTAGTCCTCATGTGAGATTTTCACCCCCCGTACCAGCTCCTAGAGATTATTCTCAATCACCAACCCCCTCAGGTATTTTAAAACATCCTTATGGACCACCCCCTTCAACTTCAGGGTATTACCAACCTCATCAATATTACCCATATCATCCACCTTATAATCCATATCCTTACCACCAACCACCTTAACCTCAACAACCTTATCAAGGATATTCCTATTCAGGAAATAGGACACCTCCCCGTTCTCAATCACCAGTTCCAAATAATGATAAGAATTTAAACTTAAATTCTGCTCCTCGTGCCGACGCGACGACGAGTTCAGACAAAACAGACCAGCGTCAAGCAAATGTGAGAATCCTCAAGAGACAAGAAAAATTCTCGTCGCAAGAACTAATCAAGAATCACCAGTGATAGAATTATCCTCCCCTTGTTTCATAAATTCTAAAGCAAATTTTCTTATTGATACAGGAGCTGACGTAAATATTATCAAACTATGTATGCTGGATCCGGAATTATTAGTATCAGAAGATGAAGCCATTCAAATCGCTGGATTATCCCCGTTCACCATTTCAACCCTAGGGACTGTACAAATAACCCTAGGAAATTCATTGATTACTTTTCAAGTAGTTTCATCGAATTTTCCGATAAATTCGGATGGAATATTAGGCAGGGATTATCTCAGACAAGAAAGAGTTGAGATTTCATTCTGGCACAATTCAATAGTCACTTATTCCGACCCTATTAAACCAATATTTTTCGCAGATAATGAGTCAGTAAGGGCAAGAGATGTCTTGGTCGAAAATAAGGCTAATCACAAGAACAAATTACTTATTAAGGCAAGGACAAGACAGGTCGTTCCGATAGAAGTTCTCAACAAAGAAATCAAGGAAGGATATCTACCATTAATAAGAACAGTAAAAGGAGTTTTTGTTGGAGAAGGAGCTGTAACTAACCAAAATGGTGTTTGCCATGTTTTAGCCATAAATACGACTTCAGATGACGTCAGTTTAGATGTACCACCTCAAGAATTAATACCTTTTGAGTATTACAACCTACCAGGTGAAGATTCAGATGAAGAATATTCCGAAGATCCTGCAACTCCTCCTGTTGATAGAACATCAGCTATTATTGAAAAATTACAACTAGAGCATTTATTACCGGAAGAAAAAGATCATGTCATACAACTAGTAAAGGATTTTCCGGAAAATTTTCATCTTCCTGGAGAAGCTCTTACTTCTACCCCTTTAGTGAAACACACAATACCAACATTAAACGAGGTACCTATACATACAAAACAATATAGATTTTCACCATCTCAGAAAGAAGAAATCGATAAAGTGATAGAAAGAATGAGATCGGAAGGAGCAATAGCACCTTCATCTTCACCTTACAACTCTCCTTTATTAATTATTCCCAAAAAGATTGACGCTAGTGGAAAAAGAAAGTGGCGTATCGTGATCGACTTTAGAGCTCTTAATGAGAAAACAATAGGGGATGCTTATCCCATCCCTTGCATTGCCAGCATATTAGATTGCCTCGGAAAAGCACAGTATTTTTCGATATTTGATTTAGCAAGTGGATTTCACCAAATAGAACTAGACCCGTCAGACAGAATAAAAACGGCATTTTCCACGATTAATGGGCATTATGAATATATCAGAATGCCTATGGGATTAAAAAATTCACCCGCAACTTTTCAAAGACTGATGGATTTGGTCCTATTAGGATTACAAGGAATAGAGTTGTTTGTGTATCTAGATGACATAGTTGTCTATGCAAATGACCTTGAAGAGCATGATAAAAAGGTAAGAAGACTATTTGAAAGGTTAAAAGAAGCTAATCTCACTCTACAGCCGGAAAAATGCGAATTTTTGCGTAGAGAAGTGATGTACCTTGGCCACATCATTAATAATGAAGGTAGTAAGCCTGATCCGAAGAAAATAGAGGCGGTAGAAAATTTTCCCACCCCTAAAACACCCAGAAATGTGAAACAATTCCTAGGATTGGCTGGATATTACAGGCGATTCATCAAGGATTTTTCTGCCAGGGCTAAGCCTTTAACTAACCTACTGAAAAAGGAAGTTAAATTTTCATGGGGTTCTAAAGAAGAAGACAGCTTCAAGGACCTTCGATCTGCCTTGTGCAAAAGTCCGATTCTCCAACGTCCTGATTACGATAAACCGTTCACGCTAACAACGGATGCTTCAAACTATGCAATAGGCGCAGTATTGAGCCAAGAAAAGGATGGAATAGATTTGCCTATTGCTTATCTATCCAGAGTACTCAATCCTGCAGAAACGAACTATTCGACTACAGAGAAGGAGTGTCTAGCTGTATTACAAGCAGTACAACATTTTCGACCATATATATATGGAAAGAAATTCACTCTAGTGAGTGATCATGAGCCTCTTCGATGGATTGCAACCATTAAGGATCCAGGACAGAGACTTATAAGATGGCGTTTAAAATTAAGAGATTATGAGTACGAATTTAAGTACAAACCGGGCAAGTTGAATTCAAATGCGGATGCACTATCCAGGAATCCTATTGAAGCAACAGAAGATTGCGAATCTGCAACTCTAGACCTTGAAAATCAGGATTCAGAAGAAAAAATAGTTAACATCCTGATGCATAGTAGACAATCTACAAAATCTAAATTGCCCGTGAATAAACCTACAGCCAGTCGTCTAACAAGGAGCAAATCACTGTCTGGACCTTCTGGCAAAGGCCTTCCATCAACCAGCAAATCTGCGCAATCTGCAACATCGAAACCAACAACATCAAAACCTGTTGTAAAGGCTTCAACCTCAAAAGAAAAACTGGAAGAAAGTACAATAGGAGGAAGATTGCTTCAAAGAAGAAAATTAGAAAACAAGCCTAAACCAGCAATAATAGAAAAGGATGATGAAGAATATGGTTCAGATCACGAGACAGATGCAGATTTCAATCCTCCACTATTGAGGAAACGCAGAAGAAAATGTCCCACAACATTTAAAGAGCCCGGAACCAAAGCCAAGGAAAGAACTTGCTACCGAACTGGAAGAGGCATTTGCCAAGTTAAATCAATCCATATCTCAGCATCAAGATTGGATGCAAGATCCAGAATTAGAGCCCAGGGATTGGCCGGTACATTCTGATGGAGATGATGATCCCGAAGTTCATGAAGCAGCAAATTCCATCGTTACAGGAACCAATAAAGAGTTTGCAAAGAAACTTGATGATTTATTGGATTGGGCCAGTATTGGTTTAACGGAGTTGGAAGAAGAAGCTCGATTACCAGTATATGAAGAAGAAGGAAAAGGCGAGTTAGGATCTGAAGAGGAAGAAGAAGCTTCCTCTTCAATACTTTTGCCTCCTTTAACCCCATCGCTCACATCAAAAGGAAGAAAAAGTGTGACTTTCGACCTTTCAACAAAGCAATTGGAAACACCTTCTAGCTTCCATCGGCCTACTGCAGTATCCACTCCATACGTAGCTCCAAGGACAATTGAATCAGCAATGATGGAGAAAGATAACGCTTCAGAAGACGAAAATGAAGTACAAACAGTGGAAGTAACTACAGAAGAAAGTATGGGTAAAGAAGAGTCCTGTGACGACACTAATCAGGACTGGCAAGCCGGAGTACACACTTCAATAAGTAGTATTCAACCAGGTTTAACTTACGATCAAGATACAGAGGACACAAACTCTAAATTCACTTCTAACGTGCTAGGAAATAGAGAAAATTTAACTTATCTCAGAAATAACTATGTGCACTTCTTATCTGCTGATTGTGAGTTCACATCTCCCATAAGCAGGTTATTGGTTGACATAGGAGCGATAGAACCCCAAGAAATGAAGATTAAAAATCCAAAAAAGGGTCAATTACTAATTACTCCAAGAGGAAAATACAACATTTATACATTGATTGTGAAGCACAATCATTTTGATGAATTAAGAAAAGAGGATTTGAGAATTGGACTTCTAAACCTTAAGGCAACATTCCAACGTGAAAATGTTAAAGAGGCAAGAATATCACGCTGGGGCGATTTCACTGATTCATTGGGAAAAGGAGAATTGCTAGAATTAATACATTCCGTTTTCCAAAATAGCAGCATTAAAATCTGTGTATGCTATGGGCAAGTCTCAGTCCCCGAGGAAAACCTCAAGGCCAACATAATTAAAGAATTTCACTGTAGTAAGTTTGGAGGACATAAAGGAGTCGTAAAAACCTATAGGCGTATCCGCGAAAAATTCTATTGGCCAGGAATAAAGGATCAAGTGACCGAATTTGTCAGGAGATGTCCTGTATGTCAAGAACAAAAATTGGTTCGAGTAAAAACTCGAGAACCAATGTTAATAACAGACACACCCCTTGACGTTTTTGATAAAGTATCGTTAGATACTGTCGGAAAATTACCTACTACTTCCGACGGAAATTGTCACATATTGACAATGCAGGATCATTTATCTAAGTATTGTATAGCCGTAGCTGTACCGGATGTCTCAACAACTACTATTGCTCATGCTGTAGCAACAGAACTGTATTCCAGATATGGGGCCCCTAGAGCGATTTTAACCGACAAAGGTGGGTGTTTTGTAAGCAAACTGATGAGAAAATTGTCGAAAATTTTCGGCGTTCAACAAGTAACAACGTCCGGATACCGGCCCCAAACCAACGGTGCGCTCGAACGAAGTCATGCCGTATTAGTAGAGTACATCAAAAGTTACGCGGAAAGTTACGATGATTGGGATAAATTACTCCCCTTCGCTATGTTTTCTTACAACACATCGGTTCACGAAGCCACTAACTTCACCCCTTTTGAATTAGTATTCGGGAGAACAGCCAGGACTCCTAGTTCTTTTCCCCCAGAAAGAAAACTCGAAACCTACAATTCATACTTGTCAGAATTAATAAATCGACTTATAGAAAGTAGGGATTTAGCAGCAAGAAACTTAATACTTGCAAAAGAAAAATCGAAAATAAACTATGACCGACATATAAAAACTTTCCCCGGAAAAGTAGGAGACAAAGCGTACGTAATAAAAGAAACTAAGTCAAGTAAATTTGACCCGCGTTACCACGGCCCTTATGAAATAGTAAATCTTTTAGATAAGCACACTGCTATTTTGATAACCAATGAAGGTCACAGGTTTCAAAAACATGTAGACAAGTTAAAACTTGCCTATTCATAAGTAATAACATAAAATTTCTTTTTTTAGGATGACTACATCGATGATCAACACCCCAGCACTCAAGGCAGAAATAGTTACAAAAACTATTTTTCCAAAAGGAGACTTACAAAAAATTAATTTCCATAAAGGGACGCTAGAAGAACTAGCAGCCGAGTATGATTTGGATAAACTAAAATACCAAATTCATAGTGAAACGGGCTCCTCTCACGATAAAACATATTCCATAAAATGCAGTATTGTTGATTGGAAAAATGATAATGTTTTCTCTGTGATAGGAGATGAAAAGAAAACTAAAAAGCATGCGGAACATTCGGCAGCAAAGAAAATATTACTGATGTTGCATGATACTTATTTTTTTTGCGAAGAAAAGAACTATAAAAAAACTAGCGAATTATCATACGTCCTCGCGTTAGATGATCCACACACGCTAAAAATTAAATTATATAAATGGGAAAACTGTTGCGAGCTTTGTTTTCGAAGGGGGCATGTTAGCGATAAATGTAAAAATGCAATAAAAAACAAAAATTTCATAAAACAAGAAAATTTACATGAAGTCACTATAGATGACACTTGGGAACTTCCAGGAGCATTTCTTAATTTAAATATTAACGTTGATACGCGCCATTAAGTAATAATAATCTAAAAACACTGTTTTATAATAAAATCTTAGCACATTAATGTTATAACTATTATTCTTATTTAATTAAAGTTATAATTAATTAAATTAAAAATTGTAAAACTTATAATAATCAAATAATTAGGCACAAAACTATTGAGATGTAAAAATTTGTTATTTATCACTAATATAGTGAACTCTATCATATAATCGTATATAGTAATGTCTATTAGTTTAATAGTGTCTAGTGTCTATTATCCTTTCATGACAAATAAAACAAATATATGAATAAATAAAAACAAAATAATAGAAAGACGAGAGAATGAAGGGTGAGGAAATGGTGGTTGCCTTCATCTCTCCTCTTCCTATAAAAATTTAAGGTAGGAAATAAACCAATAATTACAAAATACTCCTATAATGAGTCATATGCTAAAATAATCATTAAAAACATAAAATTGGACACCAAAGTATTAACTATGTTCGAATGGCAATTTAACTATCAATATACTATCACTCTAATCAAATAATATTATAATATATCATTTTATTCAAAATAGATTAAATAAAAGTTATAATTTAAGTCAATTTTCCCAATATAATCCATCAAATTATTATTTAATTAATGTTATTGTATAAATAATCCAAAAATTTCTTTAAGAAAATATTATAAAAATAAATATTCTAAGAATACCAAGTACAATGAGTCATGTCATAAATTGTTATGATCTAAAACAGAAGTATCTTAATAAACACACACGAATGGCAAAATATTATTATTCAATATATATACTAAATAATCATTATTACTATTTTAATCAATCTATTTTAACAATTAATACATATTATTATTGTAAACTAACTAACACAACAATCAGAATACTATTGATATTGCTATAAATTACTTTAAAATTTTCTTCAAGATAATATAATAAAACTAATTAAACTTAAGAATTAAATAATCATGATACCTAGCCAATAGTGAAAACTAAATAATGGTTACAGTTCGGAGCTTAGTTGTAATATGCATAATATTAGAATTTTAATTACAAATCTATGATTTTGACCAAATAGTTAAGTATTTTAGAGTGATAATTTGACAAAACAAAATATAACTATTCTAGTACATGTTCAAATAAAATAATTATATACATAAATAATAAAGCATCATTATTATTATAAACATTATAATTATTTAGATAATTACTATTTTTCTACAAATATTTTATTATTATTCTTACCGATAATCACGTTATTCTATTATTAAAATAATATTATCATTAATAATACCCACGATATTATTTTATTATTAACATCGCTACTATCTTTAAAATCACTATTATCGCTTATTATAGCGACATATTAGAAGTTAGAATAAGGAAGGGGAAATAAATCCTAGAGAGAAAAACCTACCAGAGAAAACATTATGCAAATAACTCGATCACATCAAACTAACAACTAACCCAAGGAACAAAATAGCATTTTGTTTCTAAATTCCATCGAAAATATACTAAAGTAACACAATGTTTACAGATTGGCAGTTAAAGAAAACAATGAATATACCAATAATCGGTTGGATTCTCGACGCAGTTGACTATGCATGGACATTCATCGAACTTGCTATGATTTTATTAGTACTCGTTTTGGCCAAATATATGTATAGCTTCCTCACGCTATTAAAAGGAAGACATCAACGAACCATCAAAAACCCCACAACACAAAACAGAAATTTATTCAATCTACCAATAACCAAACTTTTAGAAGAAGGAACATCAGGAGAAAATCAAAAATAGCATGGATTTTCTCAGCTAAGGAATAATAACGTACAATTGGTTTCAATATTCCACTCCGTTCCAAGTTTTCATTGAGGACAACGAAAGTTTAAGGAGGGAGGAGAGACATCGAAATCTAAAATTTTTTCAAATATCAAATTTTGAATTTATGGATATCTACAACAATCCAAAATACTAAAACAGGGCAAAAACTACATGTAAGAAGACACAACATGGGAAAATCACTAATAGGATGGGTTTTTTCGGCTAAGGACTATATAGTATTGCTTTATCAACTAATCTACGAACGATTACCAATAAAGGAAAGACCAAATGTTAACAACAACATCCAGAAACTAACAAAAACACCCAAAATTCCGAGACATTGGCTCCATCGACTACCATCAAGTAAGAAAGTTGAAATCACCACATATCAAACACTGTTAAATAGAATTAATAACTATTTATAAATAAATAAATTTATTAAAAAAAAAAATAGTTTAAAACTGTTAAAAATTTAAATAAGTTTATTTAACGAATCCTATAAATGTTGATAATCGGCCTAAATGAGTTCTATTCGTTTTATTTTCCGGGAAAGAATCCAATCGCATTATTGATGATCAACTGCAGAATATAATAAATAAAAATTTAAATCTGAGATATTTAAGCAATCACTAAACAAATTAATCAATTTACATGCAATTGATCGTAGTATGCGGTTGGATTTCACCTTGAACGTAACTAAGCGTAAGCATATGGGTGCAAGGGGACCGACCGATGCCTGGTCAGTCCGCGAGAACGAGAGAGACGCACTTATGCGTGCGACTATACGCGTCTCACTCGCTTTCGCGCGGTCCCTCGCGACTGCCTTTAGGCTGATTATGTTAACCAAACGGATAAAGATTTCTAAATGGAAATTACCGCCGTTAAATAGAGTTTGCCATGAATTATGTTAGAAACAATAATAATAACAAAAAATTATTGTTATTATTATGAGAGTGAATTTTGATGTTCTTAAGAGTGATATACGTGAAATACCGTAATTATTGCAGAAATATAAACATTTTTTACGCTAGAAATTTCAAATTACGCACAATTTCGCATTTCTGGTCGGACCGCGAGAACGAGAGAGACGCACTTATGGCTACAACTATATGCGTCTCACTCGCTTTCGCGCTGCCCTGTGCAATTGCCTTTAAGTTGATAGTGTTCAATGAACATACTGTTAGATAATGACATGCTTCTTCCTGCGTATGAGTATGTATTAACGGTCTTTTCAATTTTACAAAAGAATTTACAATTTACAATAAAATCATATAAATGGTATTCGGATCATGGTCAATATTCAAGTTTAACAAAATGCACATGGTAACTTACGTATACCACGTTTTGGAGAGCATACGCACTTATTAAGTGCACGGCTATATGTGTCTCGGTAACTTTCGCCCTGCTTGGTGATATCGATGTGAAACGCGAAAATAATAAAGTCGATACTTCTATATCGATATTTCCATGAGGAAGTCGACTCTCAGCCTTATGAACAGATATCGATGCTCTATTTGAAATATCGTGCCTCGCATGTATGAATTCAGTAATTAGCATTATAATTAACAATAAAATAGTCATACAATTTTATTATATTCATGCAAAGATAGACAATAAGTGTTATTTGAAACTATTTCAATTTAAACATAGCGCATTATATGAACTAATACTGTCAATGAACACGATATTTTGTCCACCTTTAACAAGATAATTATATAAAATTACGAATAAAATAATAACGGTCAGTAAATTCTTAGAATGATTTTGTTATGCAGAATTTTGACAATATATGAAAATTTTACAAATTGAGCTTGGGTGAACGATAAAATTGACGATTTTGAGTAAAATTTGATTCAATTAACTATGCAGAATTTTCCCGAATTCAACATAATTATCAGTAATAAAGCTAATCTATATTAACTAAAAGCCGTTAGTTAATTTAAATCAAAATTAATTTTGAGTGTGAATAACTAACAAGCTTTAACAACGGGTCAAAACATAGATTTAAAGTGATCATATTCATGACGACATGAAGCTTTCCCCCAGGTAGATTTCCATTGTGGATACTCAGGCAAAATGAGTATGAACAACGCGCGCAGCAAAACATCGTGAATTTTACGAATGGGTCAGCAAAAATAATCTTAAAACATTGCAATTAAAACAAAATAAAATTGTGCTTGTAAAGATCAATATACATATATATATATATATATATATATATATATATTTATACTTTGATTGGTAATTATTGTTTCAATATTAAAATTCAAAACTCTGATGGGAGAAAAAGACAGTAAATACGATCTCCACAAGATTTTATTTTATATTAATTTCAACGAATTTTCGTGTCGATTTCAATTAGTTTAGGTTTATTTAAAAAAAAAAGTGTAACCTAAGACTACATAAGAAAATAAGTGTGCGAATATGCAGGTGAATCATGTATATTATGTGTACGAATAATGATTATATAAAGTATATATATTTCAAAAAAAAAAATATGGCATAATGAAAGATGCTAATCACTGAGGACTATAATTTCGTGATCATCAGCAATCATTGGTATCGGCATTGTACCGCAGCTGCATCTGGACCAGGACTCCCTCCGGAATTTGCCACACACACAGAAATGACCGGCTTGTCTTCCCCTGGAAAAGATAATAACCAAGAACAGGAAAATTAGAAATTTCTGTACATTATCTTGGAATGCAACATGAATTTTAAGCAAAAAGAAAGAATCTGAATTTAATGATGAAACTCACCTTGGAACATTATCAGGAAAACCAACAGGGACATCTATAAGAAAACTCTGGACCATGGCGTAAAGATTATCTCGGAGCGTGGAGGCTCGAAGGCGATGTACTGCCAAATCCTGGCGTATAACGGATTCCGACAACACATCTGACGGCACCCAGCTCGAAGTATCGGGGATTCGTGAAACACGCAACGGCTGAATACTCTTCCTCGGACGTCCGCGCCCTCGTTTAGGCACAGGGTTGCGCGCCAATGTAGTTGCCAAATTCTGTTCAAGGCACTCCACGAATTTATCGTGGATCGCCCAAGCAGAAATGTTCACAAAAACTTTAGCCAAAAATTCTATTGATGGCAATCGTCTCCTAATTCTTCTTGAAATAAGGCAACTACGCACCTTTTCTCTCCTGAGTAGCATATTATCATCTGAAAATAGAAAAACAAAAATTAAATGATAAAACAACAAATTAATTAAACTCTCCGAAATATAAAAGAACGCACCGAACACGTCACGAAAGATCAACTCGATACCCCCGACGAGTAAAAAAGGATTTGTTATTTAGAATAATTCGTTTCAATCTTAACGAAGGGACACGAATTAACACTCCTCGGCGCCTATTATCAAGTCTGTGTACTATTGAAAAATCGTTCTTTGTTAAACTATCAGTAACTATCTCCGTACACAACGACACTAATACTTCAATTGCCTTATCTGGATTAACATTCCAGAAAGCAATTTTGAAGATTTGCAACTTTTCTTCGATTTCATTAATTCGGAAAATCAAAGAATCGGACTTCGTAATTGCCCCCGACGGCCCGCTGATTGAAGCCACCCCGAGATTACTACTGTTCGCTTCCGGAGTCACAGGCGTTTCCGAATCACTGAGTTGAGATAAATCAAAATCTTGAATTGATTCTCGCAAACTTGCACCTTCGGCGGCGTCAAAAATCTCGATATTACTCATTTGAAATTGATAATCTTTACGATCAACACGGCTAGTTCACCATCAAACTTACATAATTACACTAAAATGGAAATGGGATTCAACACTTACCATCATTAGCCTCTTGCTTCCTCAGCAAAGGGAGGGGGTGAATCAAGTTCAAATCCTCTTCCAATAGCATGGTGGTCGTATCACTCATGACGGATTCGTCACTGGGCATTGTCACAAGAACACTGACCACACTCGAAGCAAAAATCATCCAACCTCACTAGGTACGAGACGACAAAATGATGATCACAGCAAAAGGGATGCTGGGAGCGATAAGCAATTCGTAGACACAAAAATGAATCATCAGGCGCAAAAGTGCTGCCGTAAGGAATACACCTTTGATGAATGTGAGATATCATCAAAACAAACAAACGATCAAGAGTAGAATAAATTTGGTATCATAAAGCAAGAACTCAAAATTTTAATTCTTGCTTTTGTAACCATTTTTAGTTCATTATTCTCTAGACTAATCATTATAAATATGTATGTATGTCTATGTGTGTAAAGGATTCAAACCTTAACTGCATCAAATTTTAACGAGAAATAAATGGTAAAGTCGATACACAAACAAAACAAAAAAAAATAAAAAAAATAAATTTTAATTAAAACTTTATTGCCTAACAAAGATATGCGCTCATTGGTAGAAATTGCGAAATAAGCGAAAATTCGGGTTCACAAGGGGCTATGAACAATTTTAAGGAGGGAGGACTGTTACGTCCTACAGAACATAACTAACAATAATTTTTTTTTCTAAATAAAAGGGGTTGCAATAAATCCAAAAGAAGTACGAGATAATGCGCCTGTAGTTATGCAGCCATACGTCACCCTATGCATGACATAATTAACGCATTGTTTAATTGAATCAACATCGCTCATCTTTCGTATTTGCATATATAATAGACATCCATCTTTTAAGAATTATTTACCTTGAATAATAGAGGCTTGAGGGCAGTTAAATCTTTCATCTCACATACCCATAAATTCAATTATGTTTTCAAACTATTGTCGATAAGTGAAAAATTAGTTAAATACACGGTTGCAAATGGTATTTTAAGTGCATTATAAATCTTATGGCGGTATTAGGAATTATAACAACAAATATCTAATCAAAAGATAGGAGATATTAGGGCAAATGATCTATCAATGCAAATCAAATTATCCAAAGTCGATTACGGGCGTCTGCATTGGTAATACGTAGCTGCTACCGACAATGATAAAATCATAAGCGATGATAAAATAGAATGTCAAGGATACTTGACGCATGGCGACACCTACTTATCATAATGCGGTGATTATCATAAGCTTGTTAAGAGAAAGTAGTTATCATAAAATTCAATTATCATGGAAAAGTAAAAACTTACTTATCATAACAAAAACTTCAAAATCTTGAATAATATAAATGAGTGTAAAGAAAACAAAAATTATGTAAAATTTTAATTAACATGGACAAATTTTAAAATTAATAAATAAAGTTGAGGAAAACAAAATTGTCACTATTAAATAAGCCGGGCAATGCGTTTGGAGAATAACGCTTTAAAATTACATTCATTTATGTTACATATGAAGGGGTAAATCAAAGCAATTGATAATCGCCAAAATTGTGCCAGTATAGACGCCTGTGGTTAGCTTTGCAAGCAAGGGTATGAAGTTGAAATATTCTGATCACTTTTAGAATAATCAATTAACCAATCGGTCAATAAATAAATCAATAAATCGATAAATAAATCTATCGATTAAGGAATTAATCATTAACTATTTTAAAATTAATAAAACGCAAAAAAAATAAGAAATTCAAACTAAGGCAAAACTACACTTTTGCAGCAAAACGTGCTGAGTTACAACTTTACATGGAAACATGATAATTCACACTTTTGCATCAAAACGTGCTCGAATAGTTCAACTTCACCCCCGCAAATGGCGGAAATCGTCTTTAAATACTAGCGACGCATAATGGAGGGGGTCGTATACGTTGAAACCTCTGTCGAGAGAGCATTATCGTAGCTACCCGTCGGTTATCAAATTTTCCTACGTTATATCTTGTCAAAATTCTTCAAGTGTTTGTTCGAATAAAACATAGAATACCGTTGAAAGTATTGTGAAACCTTCGTAAAATAAACTGTTTAATTAAGTGTTTTGAAGCGGCACGATTCGAAATTGCGGAGTGCGTTAAATTCAAGTTCCAGTGTAAGGATACTAAAATCGTCACAACTGTACGAAACTGTGAGCCGTTTCAACCCCATTCAATTGATTGAGCCAATCGACCGCAAAAGCTGTGCGATATTGTCAATCATAGAATCTCAAAAGAATCTTCAATTTACATGTAAGTTATTATTTCATTACCCATGCTGAACAAATTTAAACCCAAAAGCGAATACCGATTGGCAATTGATTAATGATTAACGAGTAACGGAAAAAGTAATTGATGATTAACAAATAACGAATAAACAATAACGAATATTGAATGTAACTTATTTTAATATTGTAACTGTCATAAGGCTTAATCTGTTTTCTGAATAAATTAGTAAAAATCCAGAAATCACTGTGAGTTTTCTTACTACTGATAAATACCCAATACTGGCTACCCACTAATTCATAAAGATTTACTTATTTTACCTTCAAATTCTACTTTTGAGCACACTGACATCGAGGTTTGAAATCACGTGATCAATAGTAAGTACAGAAAGATTTATTTAACAAAAACCCCATAGGTTTTATAAAGTGAACTAACCCTAAAAAAAAATATAAAGACTAGGTTTTCTTAGTTGATTAAGCTGTTACAAATCCTGATTAATTTCGATGCAAATTCAAATTATGTTTTGTCCTTTTGCCAGAACGTAACACTAACCATTTTTCAAATTTTGTTTTTAATTGTCAATTATTTTCTTCACGTTGTAATTATTTTTCAATATTCTTAAATTTTCATTTTATTCCTTTAATTTTCAATTTGTAGCCACCGGATTACCTGCATGCTTTTAAATGGATTTGGTCAATAATCAATAATAAATTTTGAGTCTTCTATATACGAAGATAGAAAAGTATTAATTTTTAAACAAAATTAAATCAAAAATTACAATTTCAAATCAATTTTAAATGAAGGAAAAGCAAGAAGTAATAAATTTTTTATAGAACTATTTTTTACCTGAAAAACTCTGTGAAAATTTAGTTAATAAAATTGTACCATTTAAAAAAATTTCTAAAATTCTAAATTTATTACCTAAGTGAACTGAACAAAAATTTTAATTTGATTTAAATTTTTAAAAAAAAGTATTATTAACTTTCATATAATGTAAATATTTTTGTTTACAAAAAAAAACCTTTCCAAATACCTATAACGAAATTATATTATAAAACAACATATCGAAGTATATATATATATTCCTAAGTCATTTTCTAAAAATTTAATTTGTGTGACTCATAAATTAATAATTATGTTTCAATGGTTTTATTCAAAATTGAAACTACATTTTATTACAATAAAGGAAATAATGCTATTTTCAAAAATTTAAATCAAATTAAAATTTGTGTTTCAATCAGTTTAAAATTTTAGTAATTAATAAAATTGGAGGACACTAATGATTTATTAATTTAATTGATAGATTCTGCTTTTCAAGTGTAACATATTGTTGTCATAAAAGAAATCGAAAATTATTTGCTTTTCCTTAATTTGAAATTAAATGAAATAAAAAATGTTCGGTTTATTTGAATTTAGGAATTATTAATTTATACATTTTGTAGAAGATTTATAATTTATTAGTTCTATTTTGACAGGCTTCTTAAAACTTAAAACTAATTTTAATTATAGGAAAGTTATTAATGCTTTTTAAAATTTAATTTCTGTTTTAATTCACTTTTTAAATTAATAATTTATAAATATGTAAGCCAGAGTATTTACTAATAATTAAATTTAGATATTGTATTTCAAGTGTAACATATCTATTTTACAATTAAGAAAATTAAGAATACTTGATTTTTTAATTTAAATTTTAATTAATTTCATAATTTTCATTTCTTTATCCTATTTTACAAATAAATTATTGGGAAGTTTATAAACCACCAATAATATAATAATTAACTCTTGAGATGTAATGCTGGGTCACTTGTGCCCCTGTCAATCTTAAAAAATTGAAATCTGTTCATTGGTTTCATTTGCTTAAACAATTATATTGTTTAAACAAATGAACATATCTGCAATATAATTATTAGTCCTTATACTAGGATAGTTGATGTAAGACTATGAATTTTCTCTGATTTTTTAGAGCACTGTAGAACACTTTTGAAAGCGGAAGACATAAGTAACCCAGGGTTGCGGCTTAAGGGTGTCGAAAAACACGTTACACTTTAAGGGTTAAATTTAGAGAAGTGTTTTATGTGTAAAATGTTTTTATTATAAAAAAAAGTCTTACATTTTAATTTTGCTATTAATTTAAAATAAAATTTTTGATTGATAGTAGTATTGCAATTAATTAATTGACTTCTTTGTTGACATTTTAATTTGTTAATTAAAATAAGGCGCTGTATTTAAATTGTTATAATTCGTCCGTCAAACGTTAAAAAACGTCTTTCAGTACCGGCATACAGTTTCGTTCCTGCAAATAAGAAGAGAAAACAGTTCCTTTAATGGATTTATAGAAATTTAAGATCAAGTATATAATTACCCTTCGAATAGGTTACATTTTAAGATTAATATTCTTTATTTGTAAGCAAATATGAAATCTTTTCTGTATAAATATGATGTCGAGTCTAATGCGCAAAAGAGGAAAAATATTATTGTTTTTTAATTATTCATCAAATTTTAGATTAAGTGATGGAACTATAAATGAAATCGCAATTTTATTTCAAAGAAAAATTACATTTTTTATATAAAAAATTACATAATTGGTACAAACAATTAAAGGATTAAGTAGCAAATGTTGGTTTTAAAAGAAAAATTACAATTTTTATATAAGAAATACATAATTGGTACAAAAATTGAAGGATTAAGTAGCAAATGTTGGTTCTGGAGTTGGTCTTCAGCAACCCTGAAAAAATATTCAGATATTGGCATGTAAGAAAATGTTTTTCTCTTTAATTTTTATTTTTATTTATTTCAGCCTTCTTTCACACAATTTCAATGGTTGCATTTTTTCCCCAATTTCTGATATTGTTTTTCAACTTTGTTTTTAATAACATTTAAGAATTTGTTGTAATTCTGATTAGTTCGAACTTTGAATTCGCAGAATTTTATAAAGCAGCACTTTTATGAAGTAAAATGTTTATTTTATAGAACCAGTTTTCAATCGAATACGAATTAATCCGAATTTTCACTAACTAGAATTTTCAAGTCACCGAACTCATATTTAACATATATTTCTTTTCACAGAATTCCCATTTAACAAACTCCTTATTTAAAAGAACATTAATATCACCGAATGTTAATTCAGCAGAATTATCATTTAACAGAATGTTAATTTAGTTGAATTTTGAACTCAGGCTTCACAGCATTCATTAGGTCCAGAAAAGGGGAATAGGGGATTTTTCGCTTAAAAAAATATAAAAGGCGAAAAATAGGGGAACTTTTAAATGTAGGTTTCCTAGTGTGTAAAATTTTTACTAACAAATAGAACTGTTTTAAATAAGTTGATTTACATTAAAGTTTAATTTAGTTTGGAATATTTGGCTATATTACATAAAAAAAGTTTCTACTCCTTCATCTGTTTTTCACTTTTAAAACGCTGTTTCACCACAATATCACAAATAATATTGTTAACATTTGATGTAATATTACCGTAATAATATTCGAAAGATTGAAAACAATTCTGCAAAGCAAAGCTAAATAAATTTACGAAATACTCTAGAATTTTATAATTTAGTGAAGTAAAAAAAAATGTAAATTTTCGAAAAAAATTATTTTTTAATATAACTTTGACATTAATTGAGCTAGAGGGCTAAAATCTTGTACATTTATGTATTTTTACGTACAGTTTATGCAAAAATAATTAAAACGTACAAATTATAAAAAAAACGTCTACCTTATGA
This sequence comes from Ganaspis brasiliensis, assembly GCA_037103525.1. Taxonomy (NCBI): domain Eukaryota; kingdom Metazoa; phylum Arthropoda; class Insecta; order Hymenoptera; family Figitidae; genus Ganaspis; species Ganaspis brasiliensis. Next base: position 403,063 of record JAZKLR010000307.1, read on the forward strand.
AGTACATTAAACATGTGCTTAAGGGCACAGGCTCCTACTTCATATAAATAACATAAAAATCAAGAACATTTTTTTAGAGGGAGGCCAGGAAATTTTTTATTGTGATTCAGGGCTCTTAACAGCGTCGAAGATAGGCCCTGTGATAGCCTTGACCAAGCCTTGTATAAGATTAAAAAAAAAAAATTTTTTTACAATTTTTCATTTATTTTGAAAAAAAATAATGATAACAATATTCCATCAAGTCTTATGAAATTATTTTAATTTCTGAGTATACAAATAAACGTTTTATTTGTTTGAGGGGTACTGTAGGACAATTAGGGTGAGCTCTAGCATAAGGGTCTAACCTTCTTTTTAGCCATTTTTTGAATATCTTTTTCTTTAACCTCATAATATTCAATTTCAATTCTGAACATAATTTTTTCATGATCTGCATGCAAAAACACACCAGTATACCAAATTTGAGCCCTCTAGCTCAAATAATGGCAAAGTTAGAGAAAAAAATTTTTTTTTTTGAAAATTTGCAGTTTCTCCTTGACAACGCTATCAACATCACCTTGAATCATGTTCTCTATATTTTTCGTGTAATCTACACGTGAAAATACATATGTGTACCAAATTTTAGCCCTCTAGGTCAAATAGTTTAGAAGTTAAGGGGGGGGGGGGAATGGTTTTTGGCTACGGACGCAAGAGTCTCCCTATAAGGCTTCCGCCGAACATCGAAGGTGTACGGAACCCTAAAAATTGAAGACAATAATTAACCTAGGTGTGAATTCTGTCCATTTCCCGGACATTTTGCTTCCAAGTAAGCAAAATAATTTGCTTCCTCATAGAGGGAACAATAAATTAATAATATGTTAATTAATTGAAGAAGTTATTAAAAAAAGAGAATTTTAAGTGCAAAACAATGAAAAAACATAAATTATTTTACGAATTTTTGATCAATTATAAAAGTTATATAGGTCAATCGATTCGTTTTGAGATAAGGAATATGATTTTTGTATTTATTAAGTTGTATTTTTAGCTTGGAAAAAATTTTTGGCAAAAAACGATTTTTTTCGATGAAAAAAGGAGCTCAACAAAATTTGATTGGGTATTTTCAAAAATTCGTGTATCCAAATTTAGATATTCACGAGCTTAAAAAGTCATCCAAATTTTATTGAAATCTGTTGAAGCGTTCTCGAGATATCCTGGCGAAAAAAAAACGCTATACATACACACGTACACACACACGCACACACACACACACACACATCTGGACATTTGCTTAGGAATGAAAATTTACGCTTTTTAGATGAAAATGAGTCGATTTAGACTATTTTTGGAAAATCGAAAATCTTAAGGTATTAGTCGCGTAAAATGATTTTCGTCAGATTTTTTTAAAACTTTGTATCTGTATTCATGAGGTATTTATCTATGAAATGAGATCTATCCTATTAATGTTGACCACTTCTGAGCTTCAAAATATTAATTCAAAGTTTATACCTTTTACATGCAATAGCACAAAATGCATGTAAAAAATGTCTCTTATATTCAATTATAAAAAAACAAGTCGTCAGTTTTTCAAATAAAACTACTAAGTTACACATTGAGATAAAATAAATCCTTTAAAAAAAAAATAATTTTATTGACCACGCCGTATAAAAAATACAATAATTTAAAAATTCATAATTTTTCATTTTCACGTGGTTTCATTGAAAAATGTCGAAAACGTGTAAGCAATACATCACGATAACTTATAGTACCTGACTCAAAATCGTGAAAATTACATATATTATATTAGAAGAGGTCACAAGGAAGCAAGTGAGTTGATATAAAAGTTTATTTGTTGTTATTTTTATTTTGCGGGAGTTTTGCGGGAGCATTTACGCGACTAATACCTTAACGATCACAAAGCTTCCTCTATGAGGAAGCAAAAATAGTAAAAATAATTGACAATTGAAGAACATAATTGAGCAAAATAATTTGAAACAGTACAGAATGTACATGAACTAAGAGAAAATAATTGAAAAAAGAAGAATAATAGTAAATTAAAAAAAAAAGATTGAAAATTTAGAAAATTAATTAAAAAATTATTAACATAATTAAAAACGTAAAAAAAACAATTAAAAGATTGTAAAACTAATAAAAATTAAAAGAAAGAATTCAAATATCAGATAAATAATTGAAGATTTAACAAATCAATTTACAAACAATTTAATACATTACAAATTGTTTCTATAATTGCAAAATTAGAGAAACAACTGAAAATTGAAGACAATAATTGGAAATTGAAAAAAATAATTGAAAAATGATGAGAATAATAGAAAAGAAATCAAAATTGATTATTACAATTGAGAATTAAGAAGAATAATTAAAAATTTTGGAAACTAATTAGAAAATGATGAAGGTAATTTAAAATAGAAGAAATTAAAGAAAAGGTTATAAAAAATTAAATACATTAATTGAACAATTGTTTGCAATAATGTAAAATTAACAGGATAATTGAAATTTGAAAAAATGAAATAAAATTTGAAAATAACTGTTACAAATAAAAGAAAAGAATAGTTTTAAAAAATAATCAAAATTAGAAGAATAACTGAAATTTGGAGAAGAATAATTAAAAAATTCAATTACAAAATACAATAAAGAATTGAATACATTAATTGAAAAATTGTTTAAAATGATTGAAAAAATAATGAAATAATTGAAATTTGAAGAAAATTACTGAAAAGTTTTGAAAAATAATTGAGAAATTTAATAGTAATTGAAATTACAAGAATAACTGACATTTAGAAAAAAAGTAATGAAAAATACAATTCCAAAAATGAAAAATAATACAACAAATAATAATAATCACTAAAATATCTTGACATTTTGGGGGGAAAAAATGAATGAAAAATGATAATTATATAATTCCCAACTGGAGTAGAAAAAAAATTTAATAGATTAATTGAAAAATTGTTTAAAATAATTGAAAAATTAATTAAATAATTGAAACTTGAAGAAAATAATTGAAAAGTTTTAAAACATATTTGAAAAAAATTACAAAAATAAGTGGAGACTTTGGAGGAAGAAAATTATTGAGAAATGAGAAATACAATTTCCAAACGGGAGTAGAAAATGAAAAATTTAATACATAATTTGAAAAATTGTTTAAAATAATTTAAAATTTAATAAAACAATTGAAAATTGAAGAAAATAATTGAAAAGTTAAAAAAATTATAATAATTAGAAAAATAACTGGAATTAGGGGGTAAAACTTAATTAAAAATGAGAAATACAAATCCAAATTGGCTTAGAAAATAAAAAATTTAATACATTAATTGAAAAATGGTTTAAAATAATTGAAGGATAAACGAAATAATTGAAATTTGAATAAAGTTATTGAAAAGTTTTAAAAAATAATTGAAAATTTAAGAAATTAACTAGAAAATACCGAAAGTAATTGTAAATATGAAAAAAATAATTAGCAGATTCTAAACTTAATTTGAATTTTTTTTAATTAATTGAAATTTGAAATAAATAATTAAAAGTTTAGTAAATCAGTTACAAAATAAATTTTAAGAATTATAATTTGGAGAAAAAATTGAAAAATTAAAGAAATCAATTTAAACATGATGTAAATGATAGAAAAATAATATATATAACTGAAATATGAGATAAATACATTAGATGTAGAAAGCGCATGAAAAAATACTTTTCAAAACTAAAAATTGGAGAAAATTTTTTCAAATTTATAGAAATAATTGAAAATTGAAGAAAATAAATAAAATTTATGACAAATAAGTGATTAAAACATTTTTAAAATTTAATAGAATAACGGAATAATGATAACCACAATAAAAAAATAATGGAAAAAATTAGAATGCAAAAAAATATTTGCAAGTTTTGTAAATTAATTGATAAATAATGAAAATATTTAATAAGTAGAAAAAATAATTTAAATTTAATAAAATAATGTAAATTCGATGAAAATGATTTACAGTTTATGAAATTAGTCAAATAATAATACAAATAAATAGGAATGGTAGGAAAAAATTAAAAAATGATAAAAATACTTGCAAATTGAAGAAAATAATTGAAATCTGAGATTGAGGAGATCTATTGAATTTTAATTTAATAAATTACAAATTGAAAAAGTAATTTAAAAATAATATAAATAATTGAAGATTGAAAAAATAATAAAAATTTTAACAAGATTGAAAATAATTTAAAATCTCTGGATACCTTGACTTTAAATATATTTTTGTGGAAAATAAAGTATTTTCGGGTAAAATTTTCTAAATAGGGAACTTTTAGGGACCAATCGCAAAATAGGGGACATTTAGGGAAAATTTTTAAACTTATATTTTTAGGGGACGTCTATGAAGCCTGCTCCGTACAACTATTAGTTGCCTTACACTTGATGAATTGATTTCAATCTTTAAGTAAAATCCGTTGATTTTTCAAGATATTTTGAAAAAAATCCAAAAATGTCTTGTATTCTTATATATTTTGTGACTTATTAATTCTTTCTGGATTTCTTATTTTCAGTTACAGAAAAACTTCCAAAGACTGAAAAGAAACTTAAACAACATTTTTTATTTAAGTCTATTCAAAAATATATTTTAAATTGAATGTTTTATTGAAGTTTTAATGAAAATTAGTCGCATTTTAGTTGTTACTAGGAATTTTTAGTCAACTTCTTAAAATTCCAATTGTCATATTATTGATATTTAGTTTCTTGTTTAAATTTCTTTTCTTAATTTTAAATTAATTTTTAAACTTATATTTTATGAGTTGAATTTTGTAGTTTCTAGTTCGTATGTATATGATTGTCCCCCATGAATTACCATAAATTTTTTGCATACTTTTAGCTATTAAAATATTAACATAAAGAAGTATATTTTTATTTATTATCACTCCATCAGACCCCATGTTTTTTTAACTTATAATCTATTCAAACTGTTTATAAAAAGTCTTTCCAGAACAGTAGTCTCAGTATTCGTATAAAGTAGGGGAAATGAGTTAAAAAAGGGGAAAAAGAGAAAATATTCTTAAAAAAAAAAAAGAAAAAAGGCAAAGTTTTTGAAATAAAGGAAAAATAGGGGAATAGGGGAAGCGCTGTGAAGCCTGTGAACTGTTAGAATATCTATTTGGCCGAATTTTAATTTGCACGAATTTTTTATTTACACGAATTCATATTTTTTAGAACCCTTAAAACGTCGAATTTCCATTTGCTCCACATTGCAAATCTCCGAATAAACATCGACAGACTATTTTGGTTGCAAAAATGGTGTGCAATATGACTTTGTGTACATCAAAATTGGGGCAAATGAAAATTCGGCCACATAGACATTCTGTAAGTTAACAATTCTGTTAAACACTCTGTCAAATGATAATTCTACTCAATTAACACTCGCTGATATTAATCTTCTTTTAAATACCCAGGTACAAAAATCCGAATCCTCATTGAAAACAAGTTCTACAAAATAAACATTCGACTTCATGAAAGTGCTGTTTACTAAAATTCTGCCAACTGAAAGTTCAAACTAATCGGAATTAGAACACATTTATGTAACACAAATTTTCTTATTACATCTTCAGATGTATCACATCAAATCTCCAATTCTAGTAGTCAAAAAAGCTTCAAAGTAAAACCATTTAATGGAAAATTGTAGAAGGGGCATTCTACTTCTAAACGACCCGCTTCAGAAACAATTGCCAATTTCGGTCAATTGAAGATGATTGTTAAATAATTATTTCTTCTACTTACTGTAAGGCCAAATTACTTTTGTAATTAGCAGCTTTGAAAGACAAATTTTCAGGTTTTACAATGATAAACAGAATTTTTGTCCGAACATATGTAATTTATACATTTATATACAAAATGTTGTTTGACAGTTATCCTTGCGAACACATCAGAACATGTTGTTGCAGATTTATTAAAAATATATCTTAAAGGATATTTATTTATCTCCGTAAATCGAATAATTGACATTTTAGGGGATTTAGAGAAATCAATTAAAATTTGTAGTCATCTCTGAGCATTAGGGTGTCCGTTAAAAAGTCGACTTTCGAATTTCGTTTATGCTACCCTCCAGTTTGGTTCCAATATTGAAAAAAAAAAAAAAAATTCTGTAAAATTGCAGCCCGATTGATTAATATTAACCCGTGCCAGCAATCGATTGAAATTTCACATTGAAAATGTATGGGAAAAATGTACTTTTTAAAAAAAAAATCATAACTTTTTAAATTATTTTGCAAAAAATTTTCCAGGTCACAAATTTTTTCATTTTTAGCTATATCTTAAGATAGTGTTTTTAGAAAAAATTAATTTTCAAAATTTTCAAAATGGCGGATGTTAAAAAATGGGTCAAAAAATACATTGCAATATTTGCAGCGTTTTATCACATAAATATTCAAGGAAAATCAATAGATCTTCTTATTCGAAGGTTTTTGAGGTCGCTAATGAAAATTCCGAAATCAAAAATTAATTTTTCAAAATTTTAGAACCAATATGGAGGACTAAAAATTTTTAGTTTAAACATTTTTCAAGAAATCACTTTGAAAATCCGTTATTGTGGTTTTCGGGGTCGCTATTAACAAATTTTATGTCAAAAATTTATTTTTCAAAAAACCGGATCCAATATGTCGGATTCTAATTTTTTTTTAAGATAACTCTTACATTTTTTAATTCTAATTATTCAGTTTTTGATCATCAATAATAAGAAAAACTGTTCCTTAAATCTAAATTAGTGATTTTCTACGAATGAATTAGCAAGAAATCGGTTAGTATTGAATATTGAAAAATTGCACTATTTTTTACTAGAAAATTACTAATTATTAGTAAACAATTACTAATTTTACAGTTGAATAACTACTAATTGAGAAAGTGAACTTTTACAATTTCAATTAATAGATATTTTACTTTTAAATTAGTAGTTTTCTACCATAAAATAGTGAACATTTTTACTATTTAATAGTAACCGATTTCTCGCTAATTCATTAGTAGAAAATCACTAATTCAGATTTAGAGAGCAGTTTTTCTTATTGTTGATAATCAAAAAATGAATAATTAAAATGTAAAAATGTAAGAGTTATCTTAAAAAAAAAATTTTTGGAATCCGCCATATTGGATCGAGTTTTTTGAAAAATAAATTTTTGACATGAAATTTGTTAATATCGACCCCGAAAACCACAATTACGGAGTTTTAAAGTGATTTCTTCAAAAAGGTGGAAACTAAAAATTTTTAGTGCTCCATATTGGTTCCAAAATTTTGAAAAATTAATTTTTGACCTCGGAATTTTCATTACCGACCTCAAAAAGCCCGAATAAGAAGATCTATTGATTTTCCTTGAATATTTATGTTATAAAACACTGCAAATATTGCAATGTATTTTTTGACTTATTTTTTAACATCCGTCATTTTGAAAATTTTGAAAATTAAATTTTTCTATAAACGCTATCTTAAAATGTAGCTAAAAATGAAGAAATTTGTGACCTGGAAAATTTTTTGCAAAATAATTTAAAAAGTTATGATTTTTTTTAAAAAAAGTACATTTTTCCCATGCATTTTCAATTGAAAATTTCAATCGATTGCTGGCACGGGTTAATATTAATCAATCGGGCTGCAATTTTACAGAAAAAAAAATTTTTATATTGGAACCAACCTCGGGGGTAGCATAAACAAAATTCGAAAGTCGAATTTTTAACGGACACCCTACTGAGCATGTAAAAAGAGTATCTCCTTACTTCTTGTACCTGGAGAACCATTCGGATATTATGTATATCAAACCTACATGATTTAGGTTAAGAAACGGCAGAATGTAGGTTGTGAATATCCTAACGGTTCTCCAGGTACAAAAAGTAACGACAAATGGCTTTACGTAAATAAAAAATAGAGTATTTAGACTTTAGTTTAAGATATATTTTTAGTTAATTTGAAACGTGTTTGAGATATTGGAAAGGTTAACTATTATTAGTTTCAAACTACGTTTTGTATGTAAATTTTATATGTTGGAACAAAATTCTTTTTATCATTGTAAAATTTAGAACTTATTCTTTTAAAACTGTTAATTATAAAAGTAATTTGGCCTTAGTAAGTAGAAGAAATAATTGTTTTAAAATTGTTTCAAATTTAACGAAATAAAATTTTTAAAAATTTTTGGTATAAACAATTTCATGTCCGTTATCTTCAAAAAAGCTATCAGCGTTTCAAGAGGGTCATGTTTTCAATTCAATTTTTTAAAGTGGTCTTTCAATTTTTGCCGGTTCGTGTATGAATTGTAACAGTTAAAAGTAATATATTTATACCATATTTAATAATATTTCCAACGTCCTCGTCCCGATCCACCGCCTCGTTGTCCATCACCTCCTCGTCCTTGTCCCCATCCACCGTTTCCTTGTCCATCACCTCTTCGTCCACCGACCCTTCGTCCACCGCCTCCTTGTCCACCGCCTCTTTGTCCACTGCCCCCTCGTCCACCGCCTCTTTGTCCACCGTCTCCTTGTCCACCTCCTCCCTGTCGACCTCTTCCTTGTCCACCGCTTCCTTGTCCACTGCCTCTTTGCGCACTGTCTTGTCGTTGCAGTCTTTTAGCGATCTTATAATACATGCTCTTCACTTCCTAAAAGAAAACCATTATTTGAGATAAAAAAATAAATGTATAAAATCTCAAATTTAAAATCATTGAATGACAGTGCAACTGAAAATGACAGATATTACAAATCACAAAAGGGTGAAACATAAAAATTATTTTACTTAAAAAAAGCATGATTTGACACTTGTCTATAAAAATTTTGTAAACTTTTTACAAAGACATAACCTGACACTAAAAATTGTTTTCTTTTTTTTGTAATATATTTTTATTTGGGGTGAAAGACGAGTTTTTCTAAATGCCTTTTTTTATAATTTATTCCTCTTTTAATAATGTTGTCTGTCTTTTTTTTTAATTTAAGGAGGTTCTATCGTAAAGAGAATTAACATTACCATTTTAATCAAATTTGGCCCACTGGTAGATAATGGTGGACCAAATTTGATTTAAATGGTAAAGTTAATTCTCTTTACGATAGAACCTCCTTAAAACTTTCTTGCATTATTGTAAATAAAAATACGTACCAATTTAGATTTTTCCAAATAAATGTTGTACTTTTTATCTAAAAATGCTTATTTTTTATTGCGTTGGTAAATTATTAAACTTATTTACTTTCTAATTATATTGTATATTTGAAATTAGGATAAATTCTAATTTTAATCAGTTCAATTGGATTAACGAAACATAACATTGACTTCAATATATTTTTCATTATATTACAAATTTGCAGCAAGATCATCAGGCTAGAAGTTCATTAAAATCAAGACAAACAGTCCCAAAATTTTTACAAAAAAAAAAACGATGATCACAAAAATTAGATACTTTTAAGGAAGTTCTTCTCATTAACATAACCTTAAACAAAGAAATGTCTTTTCCCACCAACCATAAATATTATTAAAATTAATGTCACTAAATTTTGAAAGACCCGTTTGTACATTTTTAAGGAAAAAGTAGGTTAAGCTAAAATTTCTTGTTAAATAATTTTCTTACATCTATTTAAAATCTGTGATTTTCATAATCCAATTTTAGCAACTAGTAGCTTCTTTTCCTCATGGAAACATTCACTACAATTGTAGTTGTTGGGTTTTCTTACAGAATATTATTTTCAAACTTATTATGCAGATAAAATTTGTTTTTTACGTATTCTTTAAAAGAAATGTGTTGCAATGTGTTATTTCTAATAAATTGTAGAACTTATTTAATTATTTAACTTTTCATTAAATAAAATTTTAAAGTACATTATACAATAAAAGAATTCACCGCTTCATTATCATTTATTCATTAATTCATTCTTTGATTATGTTGACGTATATTTCGAGCTTTTAATTATTTCTAAAAAATAAAATATAAATAATAATAATGAAGAATGAAATCTTATGAATTGTATCATTGGAAAAAAAGCGAGCACCGTTTTTAAACATTTTTTAAGGTTTTTAAGTACCTTTTTAATTATTTGCTTCCCTTTTAAGAACTTTTTTTTTTTAGTTTAAAGTTTTTTAGCGCTATTAAATTGCAAAGAAAAATACGTATGTAGTGCAGTAAATGCCTTTAAATAAATTTTGTATTCTTTATCTTAAAATTATTCTTTTTTATTGCGTGAGTTATTTATTAAACTGATTTCATTTTTTATTAAATTTTAAATTAGAGACAATCATAAATATAATCATAGTTCGTCTGGATTAACAGAAAATGAGTTAATCATAACTTATTTGGATTTTGCCCCAAAATTAAATGTTTAAATTCTTTCTAATTTTGGACATTTTTACAAAATTAACTTTTTAGTCAAAATGAGGACATGCTAAAATCATAAAAACCTTCCAGATGATATTTTATATAATTCTATACCAAGTTTCATAAAAAAATATTCAGTAGTTTTACAGAAAATAACCGATGAGTTTACATGGCTGAGAATCAAAGTAAAATTGAATTATACGTCTTAAAACTTTGGTTATATTACAATTTTGCTGAATTTAAGTTTAAAATAATTAGACTTTTAATCGATAGAAGTTGAAATTTGGAAACATTAAAATCTGTGTTGCAAATGAAGTTTCGGTAAGTTAAATATTGTGACAAATAAAGTTTCGAAAATTTAAATATTCAGATAAATAAATTTCGGTCTATTAAACATTCTGAAAATCAAGTTTTGGTCAAAATGCCGTCATCCCGATAAGTTTTGATGAATGGTACAACAGTAGGTGCAAACACCTAGAGAAATTTGTAATTGAAATTTTTGTTGTTAGAAGGAATGTTAAGAATAAAAAATTTTAATTAATAGACGTTTGAAATAATTGACATTGTTATAGAAGTTTGAATATAATGTTAGTATATGTTAAAATACTAATTCACAACGTTTTTCTCGCGCACATCTATTTTGCTATAAACTTTTATTGTTTACTTTTTAATGAATACTTTTTTTTTAATTTATGGTATTTTCTAGAGATCCTATTAAACATTGAACTAAAAAAAATCATACTTCTTTTAAAAAATCTTATCTTTTTTATTAAACTGATCTGCAATAGTAATTATATGTCAAGAAAGAATTTTGTTTACCTTTTTTTAGGATGTAATAAAATTAATTGCAAGTAGATCGGATTACTTGTATTATTTAAAAAAATGTTATTATTATTTTATAAATAAATCAATTAAGTATATATCAGAATGTATGTTAATAATTAATTTTTAAAAATGCATTTGACGTGAAAAATCATACTTAAAAAGAATTTTTTCCCCTGATTTAATACAATTTAAATAATAATTCTATGACAATAAAGAATCAGTTACGATTGATTTAAAAATTCCATAAAAGTTTATGCACAAAAGTTTAAATTTATTGATATTTAGATTTATGGAAATGAAGATCTTAAAATTATTTAAATAATTCTTTATTAATAAAAGTCAGAATGAATAAAGTAATGTAGAATCGATAAATTCAAATATCAATTGATAAAAGTTTGAATGAAATTGAAGTTTAAATGTTTAAATTGATTTTAAATTTACAAAGTTCTATAAATTAAAACTAAGAGTTTTTTTAATCTTCAAAAGATTTTAAGTTCCATTGATTCCAATTTTCATTGATACAAATTTTAATCTTTAATGGTTGATTAAAGTTGTGATACAATGCAAATTGTTTATTTCTTATAATTAGAAGATTTTACAGTTTGATCAAAGTTTGAAATACCTGATATATGATTTCTTAGAATTTGAAAATATGTAAAGTATATAATAATTCAAGCATGAATTAATTAAAATTTAAACCATTAAAAGTTTTATATAATTGAAGTTTATTATTATTGAAAATTGAATAATTAATTCTAATTAAAGTTTGAAACAATTTAAGGTCGTATTAATAAAATGAAGTTTAAAATTTTTAATTTAATTTAATTTGTAAAGTTGAAAGATTAATTATTACCACCATTAGGAATTGATATAAAAATGATTTATAAATATTAAAACTTTGGTTATTTTGCAAGTTGATTGATTGAAGTTTAAAATAATTTAAATTTGAATCGATTTGATAGAAGTTAGGAATTTTTTAATTTGGAAACAATAAAATTTATTAGAAATTTAGAAGAATGGTCTGTTATCAATTTAATTTCGTATTGTACTGTTTGAAGAGATTTTAAGAATAAGGAATTCTTATCAATAAAAAGTTTAAATATATTTTGTTGAAAACCCTGTTAAAAATATATACATACAGATTTACATGTAATATATTATAACTTTTTGTAACATACTATACATTTTTTTCAACTCAAGAAGAAAATCTGATTTATTCTCTAAAATTTATTTCTATTTATTAATTTGTAACAAATTTAAATAAATAAAAGTTAATTCATAAAATGTAATCTTAATAGGATTATACTTTATTTTTTTTATTTACACTATACTAGCCAATAATGATCACAAACTTCATGAATGTATTCCTTCACTCTGATATCCACACCTTAAGTTTGTCACTAGAGATGTTTTTTTTTTTTATTTTATATTAGTTACTTTTGAAAAAAATCGATTTTAATGTTAATTATATGATTTTTCATTTTATTTACATAATTATTAATCTCAATCAAAATTTTTATTTACTTATTTGTCACATTTACATGTACTTTGCAGCTTTTCATAAAAATTCAAAAATTTTTAAACATAATGTGTGGATTAATTAAAAAAGTCTGTAATTAATTGTTTTAATTCCTTCTACAAAATACAATATTTAAATAAGAATAATGAATGAAACATCATGAATTATATCATTAAAAAAAGTGAGACTTTTTTATAATTTGTTCCTCTTATAATATTTTTTTTCTTTTTAATCTAGAACCTTGCACGAGTTGATTTATTCAGTGAGTAAACTCTTAAATTTATTTAATTTCTTATTGTATTGTAGGATTAAAATTATTAGGGTCAATTTTAGTTTTAACCAGTCCAATTGGATTAACAAAAAATAAGTTTGATTGAAATATAGTTTTCACTACATTGCAGATTTGTTAAGCGCATCAGGCTAGAGATTTATGAAAATCAATGGTTCCAAAACTATTACAAAAATACACTGATAACAAAAATGACATACTTAAAGGAACCACATAAACTTTAAAATAAAAAAAATAATAGAATGAAATAAGCTTCAAAGGAAAGTGTGTTGCAAATACTAAAATGTCATGGTAAATTTAAAATTTGATTCAAAGTTTAAGTTAAAAATATGTAAACTCACCTTTAGATCACTTTTAGTCTCCTCTTTTTCTCGTTGCTCTTCCTCCAATTGTTTAAGTTTTTTCAATTCCTCATCATTTTGTTTCTCTTTTTCCAATAATAGTTGTTCTTTCTTTTCTACTTCTGCCATCCACTGTTTCTTCTCATTTTCCCATTTCTCTTTTTCTAGAACCATTTCCCTTTCTCTTTTCTTTTCTCGCTCCCTTGATCGTTCTCTATCTTTTTGCCACTCCTTCTCTCTCTCTAATTCCCTCTCTCTAATCAATTCTTTCTCTCTCTCTAATTCCCTGTCTCTCATCAATTCCCTCTCCCTAATTAATTCCCTCTCTCTAATTAATTCCTTCTCTCTCTTCCACATTCCCTCCGTGGAAAACGTGGAAGCAAATTGTGGATAATAGTTTGGGGCAGGGATCAAAGAGAATGTTCGAGAAACAGTTTGTGGGGGTGGTTGATTAAAAATTGGTGAATAGTAGGATTGAATTGGTGGCGGTGGCATGTTGAATTGGGGTGGAGGTGCAAGAAACTGAAGGGGCTCAGAAGATGCTGCAGCAAGAAATCCATTTTCCTGAGGCAGGGGTTCATCCTTTTCCACATTTGATAGCGGACCAGTAGACGCTGGCGGGACCAAAACTTCAGCTGGTTTACCGGACTGTTTGGAACCTGCAGGCGGCGGCAACTCCGCACCTTCAGAATAACTTTCTATAAAAAGAAACGATAGCAAATGTATACAATATAATTATTAAAGGTCATGTGATGGAGAATGGTATGGACAAAATTCGTTCATAAACTTTCTCTTCAAATACTAAACATCTTAACACAAAACTTTACAAAATTACGTAACACGTTATTAACAAAGTCTACATTTGAGCCAGGGCTGATAAAAGTAATGATTTTTTTAAAAACATCCAGTTTCTTTTTATTAAAATGAAAAATTGATTTTTTTTAAATACAATCAGTACCTATATCGTACTGTTTATTCGTAAGTAGTTTATTTTTTAAACTGAGAACATTTAATAAAAAATGCTGATTAAAAAAACATGTAATCAATATCAAATAAATTATGCCGAATAAATAAGACAAAAAAAATCTTCAAATTCATATGATTACAAAATTAAGAAAATTTGGCAAATAGTGTTGCCGCGAGACCCGAGACTTCTCAAGACAAGACGAGACTATCGATGTTAAAACCGAGACGAGACAGACCATTTATCTCGTCTCGAGTTTTTACTGACCATTATAGAAAAATAAATATTACTTGAAGTTTTGTGAAACAAGAATGAGTCAAACAATCGGAAGAAAACTGAATCAACTTTTTATTAACTCAAATTATCTCATATTTAAATAATACAGCAATTTACTTTTGATTGCGTTTTTATTAAATGTTAAATAATTTATTTTTTAACATCCTAATCAATTGAAAATTGCTTTTGAATAAGAAATACAATTTTTTGGTAATAGGAAATGATTGTCAAATTTTAGATATTTTTCTGTAGATCATTTTTTAAAACGTTTATAAACAATCTTATAAACAATTAATTTTCATAAACAAAATATTTCTATCAACAAACCAAAACTAAATAAATAAATATGAAATTTAAACAAAGCAGTTGAAAATTTATAGGAGAATAACTGTTGGAAATAATTGCAAATTGAACAACTGAATTGAAAATCAAAAAAAATAATTAAAATTGAAGAAAATAATAAAAAATTGAAGAAGTAAATTGAAAATTTAAGAAATAAAATGAAAATCTTAGAATTAAATTATAATTTGAAAATATAATTGATAATAATTGAAGAAAATATATAAAAAATGACGAAAGTAATTGACAATTGAAAAAAAAAATTCAAGAAATGGTTAGATTAATACACAACCGCACAAAATAATTTTAAAAATTAAAGAGTAATTATAAAATTTTAAGGTAATAATTGAAAATTGAAAAAATTGTGGGAAATAACTGAAAATTGCAGAAAATAATTAATAATTGAAGGAAGTAGTTAAAAAACGACGAAAAGTTTTGAAAATTTGAAGAAAATATGTATTTAAAAAATGACGAAAATAATTGTCAATTAAAAACAAAATTTGAAAAATGATTAGATTACTAGACAACTGGAAAAAAAATTGAGAAAATGAAACAAGAAATAATACATTTAAAAAAAAAATAATTGCAAATTGGAAAATTGAAAAAAATAAAGGAGAAATCGTTGGAAATAATTGCACATTTAACTACTGGATTGAAAGTCGAGAAAAATAATTAAAATTGGAAAAAAAATTAAAAATTGAAGAATGCAATTAAAAATTGAAAAATGGAATTAAAATTTCAAGAATATACTTAAAAATTGAAAGAAAAAAAGTAATTGAAAAAAACCGAGATTTAATGAATATAGAAGAAAAAAATTGAAAACTGAAGAATGTAAATAAAAATTGAAGAATGGAATTAAAACTTAACGAAATTAATTAAACAATTGTATTTAAAAGTAAAGAAACCTAATGATAATAAAAAAATAATAGAAAAAAAGGAGATAATTTTTCAATATTGAAGAAAACAATTGAAACTTGAAAAGTGGAATTTAAATTTGAAGAAAAAAAAACTGAGAATTGAAGAGAATAGTTCTAGAATTGAATAATTGAAAAGTTTGAATAATCATTGTACATTCAGGAATTAATTGAAAATCGATAAAAGTAATTGAAAAGTAAAGATCATATTTGAGAATTAATCAAAATAATTAAAAAATGAATAAATAAATTGGAAATTAAAAAATTAAATGGAAATCTCAAGAAAATAATTCATAATTAAAAGAAAAATCACAATATGACGAAAATAATAAGCTATTAAAAAAAAAAAGTAATTAACAACTGGAAAAAAAGTTCGAAAAGTGACGAGAATAATCGACAACAGAGCAAAATAATAAAAAGAAATTAACGAAAAATTATAAAATTTAAAGAGAATAATTGTATATTGAAAACTGTTGAAAATTATAGAAAAAAATATAGATTTATTTATTAATGAAATTAAAATTATTTGAACTGACATTTATAATTTTAATCAATTTGAATGTATTTTTTCAAATAACTGATTGATAAAAAAAAAATATCCAAGTGCCAAACTTCAGGTGCGGACAGAATAAAAGAATGAATGAAGGAATGAATGAATCTTGTGGATTATTATTATAGATTGAAGAATAAAAAAAAAAGGAATAAAATTTAGAAAAATGTAAAAAATGTAAAAGAAAAAAAATTTTTTGAAATAGACGAATGGGGTTAAAAGAGAATATTTATTTTTTATTACAAGTTTAAAGTTACAAAATATAAAATAAAAGATTAAAAATCAGCAAAAAAGAGTAGAAAATTGAGAAATTTATAAAAGCTGTAAAAGCATCGAAGAAATATTTTCAGAAATTCGTAATTAACAGATAAAAACTAAAAAAAATTTAATGAAAGAACAATGTTTCTAAGACATGGAAAAGTTACGACAAAAATTAAAGAATTATTTAAAACGCAAGGAAGAATTAAAAAACAATAGTGAAACATCAAGAGAATTAAGGAAATAGGAACAAAATGGAGCTATGTACAAAGTACAAAAAATAAGAAAATTTGGTTAGAATCTACCAAAAAATTAGAAATAATAAAAAAAAAGAAAAAAACATGAATATATAAAGCTAAATAAACAGGCGACAAAATAAATTTAAAAATCCTTTAAAAATAAAGAAGTTTAGACAAATTAAACCAAAAAAAATTTTATAAATATTTCTATGTATATGTATATAAAAAAATAGAATTTTTAATTTATAAAAAAAAAGTTTATGAAAGAATAAGTAAGTTTGCAAAAAATAAGCAAGATATAAAAATAAATTGAATAAATTTACAAAAAAATGTGCTAAGTGCGTATTCTCTGTTTTAAAAATATGGAAATAAAAATGACCGGAATAAAAAGTTTAGTGAATGTTATAATAACAAAATTGTGTAAAATAATATTTATTAATTTGCATAAAAAGAAGAAAATGAAAAGAAATCCTAAAATAAAAAGACAAATACAAAAGAAATCAGGGACTGACACGAAAACCGAAACAAAATATATTTTATTTTTGTTTTGTTTCGGTATTGAAAAACTGAAACAAAATATCAATTTAATTTTGTTTTGT
This sequence comes from Ganaspis brasiliensis, assembly GCA_037103525.1. Lineage (NCBI taxonomy): Eukaryota > Metazoa > Arthropoda > Insecta > Hymenoptera > Figitidae > Ganaspis > Ganaspis brasiliensis. Next base: position 420,463 of record JAZKLR010000307.1, read on the forward strand.
GTTGAACCTGAAACGAAAAGGCTCTGAATTACGTTTTCGTCTCATGCCCGAAACGAAAAGGCTTCGAATTTTGTTTTTGTTTCATGCCCGAAACGAAAATCCGCTCCGAATTCCGTTTTCGTTTCTCATAAAAAAGGCTCTAAATTTCACAAAAACAATTTTAAACACAATTCTTTTCTTGCAGGAGACGAAAACGAAATTCAGAGTCTTTTCGTTTCGGGCATGAGACTGAAACGAAATTCAGAGTTGATTTTCGTTTCGGGCATGAGACGAAAACGTAATTCAGAGCCTTTTCCTTTCAGGCTCAATACAAAACAATATTGATTGTACATTTTTGTTTCGTCACAACAATTCAAAACTGAAACAGAATTCGGTTTTCGTGTCAGTCCCTGAAAGAAATATATCAAAAGTAAAAAAAAGAAAAAATTTTAAAATTTTGCAAAAATAAGAAATTATAAGATAAAAATTGAACAGTATGGAAAAAGTGAAATCTCTTAGAAAAATTAAAAGAATTAAAGAAAAGAATTATTGTGAATATAAAAAAAATAATTTTCAGTTAATTATTTTGAATTAATTAAGATGCATTTAAATTTGAATTAATTCAAAGTTTAAAGTTTGAAGAAATTGGAATATGAGTTAATTGACGTTTGAGATTTATTTAAATTATAATGTTTTAAAGATATAAAAGTTTAATACTATTTTTTGATATCTTTGTGATAAAAATTTTTAGATTGTAAGTATTTTGATCATCAATATCATCACAATTTTTTAAATTTTATAAAAAATAAAATATTAAAATTGAAATTCTTAAGATTTATCCACAAATTTGTGGGTTTTCTTTTTTATGGTATGCGATTCTTTCATGCAGTATTAAGAGATTCGGATAATTGTAAAGTTTTTTTTTATTTAAATTAAAGAAAAATCAATTTCATGGCAACCAATAGTAAAATCTCCCTAATAATATTTTGAATAATAAAACGAAATTTGTTGTAAAAAATATTTAGTATTTTAAGAGATTTTGGTGACAAACATTGCCTAGACCAGTGATGTCGCCCTGCATCACACACTTTTAAAGTATTTTGATATTATTTACTTACTCCTACCCAAACTTTTGCTCCTAGTCTCCATTTTAATCAGCTGAAAGAATAATGAAAAATAAAGAAATTAATTTTAATTACATAATTTATTGTTATTTAAATTAATTGAGAAATATTTAAAAGCTTAAAAGTAACTGAAATTGGATTTTAAAAATTTCTAAATGCAGGATATTACCAACAATTGAAAAAGCCCGTTAAAATAAATGGAAATGTGATTGGAATTTGAGGAACTCAGTGGAAAAAATACTGGCAAACTTAATTGGAAGCTGTAGAAGGTAATTAGAATCGAAAAATAATTTAATCAAACAGAATAAAATTGGGGGAAAGAAATATGAATGGCAAAACACTGACATGATTTCCAAAAACTGAAAATAATTAAAAAAAAACCGAGAAAAACGGCAAACAGTTTACGAAATTTGAGGGATCACAGCAGTTTCTTTCTTCAATTTTAGGTAAAAAGGGGATTTTTCTTTTAAAAAAGTGAATTTTTTATAATAAAAAGGTGATTTTTAAAATTAGTAAAAAAAATATTATATTTACAGGGTTGCTACCTTTTCAAAACTTCAAAATTCTATAAATTTTCCAGGTTTTCCAGAACATTTTTCTTAAAATTCCGTGACCAAATATAAAATAACTAGCAACATTAAATTTGCATTGCGTGTCATTTAAAATTACGCATCAATTTTTTCAAGTGTAAATCATGAAAATTACAAGAATGATGACACAATTCAAGAAAATATCTTAAAAATAACAAAAATAATGAATAATTGAAAACAAAATTCGAAAAATATCTAATTAAAACATAATTGAACAAAAAAAATATTAAAAAAAATATAAGAATAATTATAAAATTTTAAGAGAATAACTGAAAATTGACAAAATTGTAGAAAATAATTAAAAAATTACGAGAAACAATTAAAAACTGAAAAAAGTAATTAATAATTGAAAGAAATAATTTAAGAATCAGGAGAATAATTGAAAAATTGAAAAAAATAACATGAAAAATCACGAAAATAATTGACAATTGAAAACAAAATGAAAAAAATGACTAAATTAATAGACAAGTGAAAAAAAAATTATTCAAGAAATTTTAAAAATTATAGGAATAATTGTTGGAAATAATTGCAAATTGAACAATTGAATTGAAAATCAAAAAAAAAATAATTTAAAATGAAGAAAATAATTAAAAACTGAAGGATGGAATTGAAATTTAAAAAATATAATTAAAAGTTGAAAAAAGCTGAGAATTATTGAACATAGAAGAAAATAATTGAAAATTGAAGAATAGAATTGAAATTTAAAGAAAATTATTAAAAAATGAAGAAATAAATTAAAACTTTAAGAATTAAATTCAAATTTGAAAAAATAATTGATAAATGAAAAAAGGCGACAATTAATTAATATCGAATAAAATAATTGAAGAATAGAATTTAAAATTGATAAAAATAATTGAGAAGAGAAGAAAATTAAAAATTGAAGAAATAAATTGAAGATTAAAAAATTAAATTACAATTTTAAGGAAATAATTGACAATTGAAAACAAAATTTAAAAAATGAGTAAATTCATAAGCAATAGAAAAAAATAATCGAAAAAATTAAACAATAAATATTAAATTTTAAGGAAATAATTGCAAATGGAAAAATTAAGAAAATTATAGAAAGAACTGTTGGAAATAATTGTAAATTGAACGACTTTATTGAAAATCAAAAACAAAAAAACAATTAAAATTGAAGAAAATTATTAAAAAATTGAAAAATTCAATTGAAATTGGAAAAAATTTATTTTTGAGGAAAAAATAATAAAGACAATATGTGAAAATTGACAAAAATTGAATCTAGAAGAAAGTAATTGAGAATTAAAGAAAACAATTACAAATTGAAGAAATAAAGTGAAGATTAAATAATTAAACTGAAATTGTAGTAAAATAATAAATAATTACAAAAAAATTACAAAATGACGAAAATAATTAAATATTAAAGAAAATAATTTAGAAATGAGAAAAATAATTTACAATTGAAAATAAAATTCGAAAACTGGCGAAAATAGTCGACATTAGAACGAAATAATTGAAAAGGTTAAGAATAATTATAAAATGTTAAAAGAATATTTGAAAATTGAAAAAATTGTAGGAAACAATTAAAAATTGAAGAAGATAATTAATAATAATACAAAGAAATAATTGGTTTATAACATGAATAATTGCAAAATTGTAGAAAATATCTGAACAATAACATAAATAATCGACAATTGAAAGCAAAAATGGCTATATTAAAATACAATTGGTTAAAGTAATTTTAAAAATTAAACAATAAATATTGAATTTAAACTGAACAATTGAAAAATGAAAAGTTAAGGAAATTATACGAATGATTTGTGGAAATATTTGCAAATTGTTGAAAATAATTAAAATTTAAAGAAATAAAGTGAAGATTAAAGAATTAAATTGAAATTGTAACAAAATAATTGATAAATAAAATAAAAATTATTAATGGACAAAAATAATTAAATGGTAAAGAACATAATTGGACTGTTTTTAAAATTAAAGAAAAGTTTATTTAATGAATGAAAGTTTCTTTCTATCTTTGATTATTGGAAAAAAATAATTGAATAAAAGCAAAAAGGTTTGAATATTAAAGAAAATAATTTAAAATTGAAAAATGAAATTGAAATTTTAAGAAAATAATTTAGTTCTAGAATTGAAGAATTGAATTAGAATTTTAAAACAAATTTATGTTTGAACAAAATAATTAAGATTAACGAATTAAATTGAAGTTTTAAGATAATAATTAATAATTTAAGGAAAAATTACAAAATGATGAAAATAATTCAATATTAATGAAAATAATTGAGAAATGAGGAAAAAATAATTTACAATAAAAATTGAAAACTGTCGAGAACGTGAAGGAGAAGAAAAATCTTGATTTTATAAGTGTTTTAGGTAAGTTTTTTTTTTATAAAAGGGAAAATAAGGGGAAAAGGGGAGAAAAATCTTGATTTTAGGTGTTTTTTTTTTAAAAAGGGGGAATATAAGGCGAAAAAAAGAGGATTAGGTAAAAAGGGGAGGAACTGTGATGCCTGAAATTTTATTTTTCTATCTCTGAGAAAAATCTATTGCGATTATCGCATGAGCAATATGTGAATATAGCATATAAACACTGACTATACCAAAACTATACGAATCCACCTGAATAGTATGCCGGTCGGCCTAATATTCAAGCCAAGCCTGAGTAATAATTATACGTTCTTTTAGGAATATAGCATTAATACAATTATGGAAAAAATGCACGAATGATTTGAAGCAATAGTCGCAAAAGATTTTTCTCAATGATATATCTGAAAGCTCCAGTGAAGTTGGTTTCAGGGAGAGAAAGAGGCTAATCAAGATTTTAGTAATAAAAAAGTGTAAGGCCGTTTTCGAATTGGAGTGCACTTGCAAAGTATATACTTAACCATTTCGTCTTATGCATGTATTCACGTGTATAGAACAATATATTTTACAAGTATATACTTGAAAATGCATGTAAGTATGCCCAAGTACACGCAATTCGGAAACGGCCTAAGTGACAGGGTTAATATATAATATAAAGAGACTATTACTTACGTCCAAATACTTTGAGAAGCCTTAGGATCTCTAGAAAAGCCGATAGAAGCTGATAGAAGCGGAATCAAAGAATGGCACACAATGGCATGTTGGCCCTGGTAGGTACACTGAATGAATGCACGCGCATCGCCTTGAAGGCAGCGATTTCTGTGACGAGGTAAAGCACAGCACAGCGCCAACGTTGAAATAATTAACTAACGAGGCAATGCATTGCCAATTGTAAAAAAAAATATTTCTATACGTAACATATAGAGTAATTCAGTTTGACGTCACAAGTCAAGAAGGTTAGGTTCAGACTATGTATGTATCTGGGTCCGGGCCTAACCTTCTTGACTTTGTGACGTCAAACTAAATTACTCTATTGGGATTGGCGGTCGTGAGGTCACAAAACAAAAAATGGCTGACAGAAGTAGGTAACTTCAGCAACTAAAGCACGTAAAGGAAAGAAAATTTTCAAAATACATTACAAAAATAATAAAATACAACTCACTTGAAATAAAATTCACTAAGTTTCGCAATCAGCACTCTCCGGACTAAATTTTTTGAGCGAAATAAAGTTTCTAACGGCGGAAATAACATATTTTGTGTATACTGAAGAAAAAGAAGTTGAAAAAAGTTGTCAAAATATTTAGAAATTTTGCTTTAAAAACTTTTAAACAATTCCATTTATTTATTAATTAGCATGTTTCATACCATTAATTGTCCATTTTTTGAAAGAATAATAAATATTTATAGGTTAGGATTCTTGACAGGTCAGCTGTTATATCCATATATGCCGAGTAAAAGATGTTAATTGCAGAAAATTTCTTTTTAAAATTGGTTTTTTTTATTTTCTTTATCCATCCGGACTCGAAATGAAATGTAGTTTCCTTAATACATTTAGAAAACTACACTTTTTTCTCCTTTTACAGAATTTGTACGTGCTTGTTTACTTTTTTACCTACTTCTTTTAGTTGAAATTCATACCACCAGGTGGCGTATTGGAGTTTAGCCATTCCCAATATTCTAAAATCCGGTATTGAATGTCTTTTTTGACAGTATTGTCCTTTTTTTTCTCCAAAAAAAACTCTTCGAGAAACACTCGAAAAAATCGGAAGAAAGTGTATAGAAAAGCACAATTAATCACTAAAATAACATATTTCACACGAATATTTATAATTCCTAAGTGTTTCATTTGCATAAAAATGCATAAAATTTTATGTTATCATAAAATTTAGAATGAACGTAACCCACTGACTAGAATGAGGAAATTGTGTAAAATAATATTTAATAATTTGAGTAACAAGAAAAAAATTAAAGAAAATCCTAAAAGAAAAAGACAAGTACAAAGAAAAAAAAAGGAAAAGGAAAAAGAATCTTAAAGTTTTGTATAAATGTCAGAAATTATTAGATAAAAATTAAACAGTTTCGAAAAAGTAAAATCTCTTAGAAATATTGTAAGAATTAAAAAAAGGATTATTGTCAATATGGAAAATAATTATTATTATTTAACAATTTTTTATTAATTAATATGCATTTAAATTTGATAATTTATTGAAATTAAAAGTTTGAAAAAATTAGAATATGAGTTAATTAACGTTTGGAATTTATTTAAATTATAATGACTTTAAAGATATAAAAAGTTCATACTATTTCTTGCTATCTTCATACCAAAAATTTGTAAATCGTAGGTTATTTTGATTATCTCTATTAGCACAATAATTTTTAAAATTTTATGAACATTAAAATATTAAAATTGGAATTTTTAAGATTTATCCAGAAATTTGTGTTTTTTTTATGGTTGGCCATTGTTTACATCTAGTATTAGACATCCGGAAAATTGTAAAGTTTGTTTGATTTAAATCATGATTTTAATGCAAATTTCCCAATGATTTAAATCGCGATTTAAATCAATAACAGACTTGGAAAATTCCCTGACAAATTTATTAAAGATTTATTTGCAAACTTCTGAATATATATATGTTTAGCGAAAAACTGAAATGAATATTTAAATTAAAGTTTCGTGTAATTTTCGAGGCGAAAGTTTCGTGAACATTTAAATTAAAGTTTCGTGAAATATATTTTTGTCCAGGGCCGAATTTATATATAGGCAAACTTTTTATCAAAACATGATAAAAATAACTGAAAACTGAAGAACATATTTTTATCGGTGCCAGTGTGACAAGTGAGAAGAAAATATGTATTATACAGTATTATAACTGTCAAAAGATCATGGTACCCGTGAATAGTGCGGGCCTGCTTTTTCCGACAAGCACAAACCTGCAAGTCGTCTGCTCTTTGTTTACCGCGTGGTGTCCAGTGGTGTTCGTCTGTAGTATGGTGTTTTTGCTGGCTAAAACATGTGTAAAAAGTGATTTATTTTGAAAAGAAAAAAGTGTTAACAGGTAATGATGTGACAAGTCAACGCGAAAATATGGTGCAGCTAATTAATAGGAAAAAAGAGGAGAAGCGGTCCGTGTATATTGACAAGACGTCGCAAGACTGCAGACAATTAACGCAGGTAAACTTTAGAATGATTATTTATATTGCAATATAAACAAGCAATATACAATAAGAAGACCCTTGAAATTGATAATTTCTTTAATTACTGCCTGTCAGATTCACATATTTTTTCATTTACTAAATTTGCAAATTTCCTATTAAAATGTATCATTCCTCCTTTTGTTATTTGTTAGATTCTTATTTATTTAACGATTTTCTATCTCTCAAATTAATATTTCATTAAATTTATTTGAAATCAAGAACGACATATAATAATTTTCGAGTTTGTTATAATTGTGTCCACTCCTTAAGTTTGTTAGTACATTTTTTTTGTTTTAAATTTTTAAATGAGGTATATATTTCACTTTTTCAAAATATTATTCAACTTTAAATTTACAGCAATTTTAATGTCTTCCAATTTCTATTAATTTCAACATAATTTGGCAAAAAGTTCAGTGAATCCACTGTTGAGATATTCTAACTTTGAATATTTTGAAAAATTTCTTCAATTTTTAATAATTCACTATTCTATTATGATTTCAATTATTTACAACAATTTTCAATTTTGTACTACTTTTCAATTATTGGCCCCTTTTTTAATTTTATAATAAACTTTCGATTTTTTCCAGCTTCCAACGTCTTTATCAACCCTGATGGTGAAATTTCCTCGGCAACACACTGACGGCAGTTTTCACCGGCTAATCAACTCACATTTTCCCTCACGATAGGTGAGTTGTTATTTTAAAAATTATATACATTTCCTAGAAATTTGTGTATAATTTTCTTTAGTTTTCAACTGACAATTTAATTTTATCTTTAATTTTATAATTATTATTTAATTTTCCTAATAATTTTGTTCTATTGTCGATTATTCTAACCATTTATCAAATTTTTTCATCTGTTAAATATTTTCCTCAATATTTAATTATTTTCGTCATTTAGTAATTTTTCCTTCAATTATCAATTATTAACTGAAAAATTCGATTTAATTCTTTAATTTTCAATTTATTTCTTCAATTTTTAATTATTTCCTACAATTTTTTAAATTCTCATTTATTCTTTTTAAATTTTATAATTATTCTTTAACTTTTCAATTATTTAGTCTTGTTATCGAATATTCTTGCCAGTTTTCGAATTTTATTTTCTTCAAACTTTTATTTAATTCTTTCATTTTCCATGTACTTTTTAATTTTTTAATTAATGTCTTAAATTCCGAATTATTTTCCTCAAATAACAATTCCATTTATTAATTTTCAATTATTTTTTTAAATAATAAAGAATTGTCGCCTTTTTAAAATTATTTGTTTCGACTGTCAATAACTTTCTGTAATTTTAAATTCTACAGTTCACTTTTTTTTGTTAAAAATCAATTTCTTTCAAATTTCAATTCCAATTTTTTCAATTTTTGATTATATTCATTAAATTTCAATTCCATTCTTAAAATTTCAATTATTTCTTTTAATTTTAATTTTTTTTTCAATCCAATTGTGTAATGTGCAATTATTTACAACATTTTGTCTTATAATTTTCTTAAATTTTTAATGTGCAATTATTTTCTTTAAATTTAATATTTCTTGTTTAATTTTTTCAATTATTTTTTTAGTTGTCTATTAAGCTGGTCATTTTTCGAATTTTGTTTTGTATTGTTAATTATTTTCGACATGTTTATGATATATTCTTCAATTTTTTAATTTTTCTCGTCATTCTTCAGTTCTTTCTTGCGTTTTAATTAATTCTTTAATTTTTGTCATCACTTTTCCATTTCTTAGAAACATGGTTCCTTCATTAAAATTTTGTATTTTTTATCTTGTAATCACGAATATTTGAAAATACTTGTTCGATGTTTTTATAATTTTTTCAATTTATCATTTTTCTTTTTTTTTTTTGCAGACTTTTAATCTTGTATTTTATATTTTGTAAATTTAAGCTTGCAATAAATATTATCATTTTAACATCGTTCTTCTATTTCATAGAATTTTTTTCTTTTAAAATTTTTAAAAATTTTCCAAAACTTTATTTATTCTTTTTTTCTTCAATTTGTGAAATAAATTCTCTACTTTTTCTAATTTTAAAATTTTGTTTTCTTTAGTAAATATATTTTAACGTTTTTTTAATCATCTCATTTATTTTTTAAATTTAAAAAAAAATGTCCGTAAATATTGTAGTTTTTTTTTAATTTATTATTTTCTCGTTGCTTTTACCTAATTTTCTTAATTTTGCAATCATATTAATGTGAAGATATTGTTTTTCAATTTTCTCATTTATTGGACATAATTTATTTGATTTTGAATAAATGTGTTATTATTATTCAATTTTTTTTATTAAATGTTCTCAGTTTGAAAGATAAAGTACTTAGAAATAAACATTATAGATTTTATATGCTGATTGTATTTAAAAAATCGATTTTTGATTGAAATCAAAAAAAGCCGATTTAAATGAAAAAATATTTGATTTTTTTTATTTTTTTTAAAAAATCAAGATTTTTATCAGCCCCGCTTTAAAGGCACATCTTCACCAGTTTTTCTCAATTATTTATTTAATTTTTTTTTATATACAAACATTTATTTTATTTATTTGAAGGGTTGTGTGAATGGAATAGGAGGTACTGGAGTTTAACAAAATCTTTTTATTTAACTTTATTTATTTATTGTTAAAAACTCTCATTGATATATATGTCTGCCGAAAATGAACTTTGCAGAATAAGTTTCAAAGCGTCTAAAAAATAAAATCAGGTCAGACTTGAAACTTAGGGAAAATATTTCTGACATTTTGTACTTGTATATAAAAAATTATCAAAAAAATTAATTTTTCGAAGTTTCAAGACCTATGAAACCCCTTAATTGTAATTTAAAAGTTTGAACAAATTGGAATATAAGTTAATATACGTTTGGAAATTATTTAAATTATAATGACTTAAAGATATAAAAATTTAATACTATTGTTTGCTATCTCCATTACCAAAAATTTGTAAATTATAGGTATTTTGATCATCTCTATTAAAACAATTTTTTTTAAATTTTATAAAGATTAAAATATTAAAATTGAGGTTTTTAAGGTAGTTCTTCGGCTGTTATACTTGAAAAAATCGATTTTCTTTGGATTTTCTTTAAATTGTGAGAAAACGTTATTTTATATGTGCCTTCTATCTGGTTAAAATTTCAGTACCCCTTGCAATGCTCAAAATTGAGATATTTAGGTTCAAAATTCCAATTTCGTATGGAAAATGATAAAAATTGGAATTTCGAACCTGAATATCTCAATTTTGAGCATTGCAAGGGGTACTGAAATTTTAACCAGATAGAAGGCGCATACAGGGTGTCTACTCACCGGGAATTCCGGGAAAACCGAGATGTTGGCGGGATTTTAGTTCAACCGGGAAAAATCCGCGAAATTGCCGGGAAAAAAAAATATATCCGGGAATTTCTAAAAATTTCAGTCAATTTTCATTTTTTTTTTAAATTTCATTTTTCTCAAAAAATACACTAGATTTTTTTGAAATATCAAGTTTTACATTTATCAGAAAAAAATAGTTTGAGTCAAAATTTGCTGTACCTTTAACGATTTTCTTTCTTCTTCTAGGACTTTCGTCACGGTGGGATTTCATTAACAGATAATCGTCAATACAGAGAAAATACTGGAAATGGAGTAGATCATCTGCCTTTACAAGGCACAAAAGTAAATTGTAAGAAAGATTGGTGCATCATAAACAGTAAAATCAGGATTTTGAGCAAGCGAAGAAAGCTGTTCAGACGTAAGCAAGATTATCACTTTCTACGCAGCTGTGACGCTGTCCTTGTCGAGTAAATCAGAAGCGGCCTTAAAGTCACAGGAGACATTAAACAAAAGAACCTTAAAACAACATTTTATTAAACATTTAAAAGATTTACTCTTCATGAGAAGAAGCGAGTTATACTTGTCTAGAAGTCCAAGAATTCCTTTCCACCCCGGTGAAAAGTACGAATTTGTTTTTGACATTTTAGGCCTAATACAACAGTATCGAATAAAAAAACATTTTTTTAACTAGTTTTGAGATTAAAGTTTGAATTATTTTCCACAGATCGGAAAGTGAAGAACCGGAAATGAACTACTTGAGAAATCTTTCACATCAAAATGTTTTGCCAGTTACCAGAGGACTCGATGCTTTCATTATAAGCGATTCGTCGCATATGGATTTGTGACTTTTAGTCTGCAAGGTATGATTTATTTTCTTGGTTTTCTTTTATCGTATTGTTAATATTGATAATAACAATTCTTTCCCCAAATAATTAAAAGTTTATTTAAAATTTAATTTTTTAATTAAATACTTTTGTGTTTTATGTTTTCATAAGGAAAAAATACAATTACAATTATATATAATAATTTACCAATAATAATTCATACTAGCAAAAAAGAAGCGTGCTAAAGCGCAGGAGAATTGCCTTTTTCATTAGTTATAGTATAGTTTAAATACAAAAAATGAACTCCTAACTTGTTTAAATTAAATTTATTATTATGAGATTAAATGTTGCGAATTAATTTGTATGTATTAAATTTTTTTACAAATTAGTAAATAGAAAGAAATTGTAGAAAATAAATCAGATTTTCCATTTGAGTTAAAAATACAAATTTTTATAGTATCTAATTTACAAAAAGTTGTAATTTTTTTTTTCAATATATAGTTTTTTAAAGAAAATATATTAAAACTTCTATAAGAACTTAATTTATTCCAAACTTCTTTTGGCAAGAATTCTTTATTCTTAAAATTTCTTTTAACAATACAAAATTCATTTAATAACAAACCAATCTTCAAAATTTCTATCAATATAAATTTAAGTTATTCCTAATTAAAAAATTTCCAACTTCTATCGATTCAAATTTAAATTATTTCAAACTTGAATTGATAAAAATTTCAATATAACCAAACTTTTAAGATTTGTAATTAATTTTTATTTTAATTCCTAATGGTAGGAAGAAAACTCATTTAAATCTTTTCGGGTCGGCCTTATCATCGGCCAAAATTTATCGGGTATTCAAAAAACGTATCGGGTACTCGAAAAATTTCGAGCACTTGATCCAAAAAATACTAAAAAAATAAATTAGGTAAGGCTGTGCAAAAATCTCAAAACCCTAAACCCGGTCGGGTGGGGCTGAGCTCGAACGGGCTTTGGGTTTCGAGCTTTTTGCACAGCCTTATTTTAAGCAACTTAAAATTATTTAAATAATAAGTACCTTTTTTTACACTTTAATATTATCTAAATAAATTTTTGATAATTAGCTTAGAAATATAACAACTTTTACCTTGAAAGTTTAGAAATCTTCATATTATTAGGATTTTGAAAGTTCCTAATTTATTTACAGGAAAATCGATCCAAGCCAAATTTTCGGAATATGCAGATTGAAGAAATATTTTTTTGCTGTTACAATTTGGCGTTGGTTTTTGCACTACTTTTTTAAATAAATTTATTCAAAGTAAATATTTATTTTAAATCAATTTATTGCAAATAGTAGTGCAGAAACCAACGCAAAATTTTAATAGAAAGAAGATATTTCTTCAATCTGCATATTCAAAAAATTTGTACTGGATCGGTTTTTTTTAAACAAGTTAGGAATTTTCAAAATTCCGATAAAATAAAGAATTCTCAACTTTGAAGGTAAAAGTTTTTATATCTCTAAGCTAATTATTAAAAATGTATTTAGATAATATGAAAGTGTAAAAAAAGTACTTATTATTTGAATATTTTCGATTTGCTTAAATAAAATTACTCGGGAGAAAAAAATTGTTAAATATCATCGATTTTTGACATATCACATACAAACTTAAGTACCATATTTTACATGTTATTGTATATTATTAAATACTATAATTAAGTGCAAAACATAAATTAAGCCTTTAAAAATAAATATCAATTGGAATTATATCTTTTTAGAAGTAATTACCGCTATTTTAAAATATTTTTAATTGTCAATGTGTCATTTTTTCGTGTTTTCTCAATTAAAATGTTTTTTTTTTAATTTTAAATCATATTTCACTTTTTTAAAATGTTCTCAAATTTATAATTTAAAGCAATTTTAAGTTTTTCAAATTTCTGTTAATTTGAACTTAACTTTATTAAGAGTTCAATTAATCCACGGGTCAAATATACTACATTTGAAGATACTGAAAAATTTATTCAATCTCAAATAATAATCCGCAAATTCATTCATTTATTCTTTCATTCGTTTATTCTGTCCACATCTGAAGTTGGTCGTTTTTGTATACATTGAAAGAAGACAGAAAAGTTCAATGAAAAGGTCTATTGTTTTTGAATAATGTTTTGACATTTGTTAATTGGAAGTAGGTTTCGTTTATCATTTGTGTCATGTCGTGCTGTGGTTTGTAGTTTGTGTTTTTTAAAAGAAAAAAGAATGTAACTAAGAAATTGTTAAATTTTTTAAATAAAATAATAAAAATTTTATAGAAAACAATATTAAAATATATACAAAAGTACGATCTGCTTTGTATTTTAAATTTTTGTACAATTTGGATTTAATTTATTATAACAAAATTTATTTTATTTTTTTTTACGTAAACTGAAGTTATTCCTCAATATTTTGAGTAAATTAAATATTTATTTTTTAATTCAGAAAATTGGACAATTTTATGAAATTTCATAAATGATTTAAAGATTTGAAAGAATACAATTTAACTTTATTAGTGAAAAATCCGTATAATTAAATATATCACCAATTTCATTTTTTCTAATTTATATTTGTAAAAAACATATTCAAAGTCTTAATTCTTGTAAAAGTAATTTTTTTTTCTTTAAAAAATTATCGGTAAATTAAATTTGTTTCTAAGAACCATAAAAATTTTATATTTCTAAAAAAATTGTGAATTGTTTAATTATTAATTAAATTAGAAAACGAGAAAAATAATAAATTTTCATTTCATTTTTTGAAAAAAGCCAAATTTGAGATATATAAATTGCTCCATTTTTTTTATTCATTCAAAATAAAAAAATAAATTAAGGGCATGCGATGGAGAACGAAGTCACTAGTATAGGCAGAATTTGTCCGTAAACTTTCTCTTAAAATAATACATATTTTGAAACCAAACTTTGTAGAATTACTTGAAATATCATTAAGAAGGTCTCTCTGACCCAAGTTCGTTTAAATTTTGTCTTAAAGTTGACTTTTTAAAAAATTAGTTGATTTTTGGAAAACTAAAAAAATTCATTTTAAGACAAAATTTAAACAAAATTGGGTCAGAGAGACGTTTTTAATGATATTTTAAGTAATTCAACAAATTTTGGTGTCAAAATAATTCTTATTTTCAGAAAAAGTTGACGGAAAAATTTTGCCTATACCAATTACGTCATTCTCCATCACATGCCCTTCATTAATAATAATAATAATAATAATTAATAATTAAATTAAATCAATTAAAATATAATTATTATTTTAAATATTTTTATGTAAATACTTTTAGTAAATTAAATTGCTTTCATTGAATTCAAAAAAATCTTTATTTCTAAGAAATTTTAAAACTTATTTAATTATTTTACTTTTCATTAAATAAAATTTAAAAGTATATTATCAGGGTTGCCACAGGTCAGGGAATTCAGAGAAATCAGGGAAAAGTCAGAGATTTTTATCAAAAGTACTGAAAAAATTCAAAGAATCTCTAAAATGAATAAAAACTTATATTTTGCTGAAATTTACTAAGTAGAGAAAATTACTAAACAAATTTTTGGAAATCATATTTTAAACATTACTAAAAATAATTGATGTTTGCAATCTGAAAAATAATTATATTTCACAATTTATATAATAATTTACAAGTTTCTTTCATTCATTGATTCATCATTCATTCTGTCCACGCCTGAAATTTGTAACTTAATTTTATTTTTTCATTTTATATAATTCTTCATCTTTTAAAAATTGTGCCAATTCTTCTACTTATAGCAATTTTAATTCCTTCAAACTTTAATTAATTTAAACTTACATTGATTAAAAACTCAATGAATTACACGCTTCAAAAATAAAATAGTAAATTTAAAGTGATTTTAAAATTTCTTTAATTTTTAATAATTTTTTTCTATTATGATTCCAAAAAATATTGTCAAATTTTCATCACTTTTCTATTATTTTCTTTAGTCTTTAAATTATTGTCATTAATATTTAAATTTATTATACCTTTTGCAATTATTTTCTACGAATATTCAACTACTTTCTTCAAATTTTAATAATATTTGAAATTTTTCAATTATTTTGTTTCGATTTTTCAATTATTTTCTTCAAATTTCAATTATTTTGTTTCGATTTTTCAATTATTTTCTTCAGATTACAATTATTTTGAAATTTTTCAATTATTTTCTTCAAATTACAATTATTTTGGAATATTTTCAATTATTTTCTTCAAATTCCAATTATTGTTTAATATTTTCAATTATTTTCTTCAAACTTCAATTATTTTTTAAATTTGTCAATTATTTTTTTGAAATTTCAATTATTTCGTTTCGATTTTTAAATTTGTGTCTTTATTTTTTTATTTTTATTCAATTTTTCAATTACTTTTGCCAATTTTTTTTCAAAATGAATTATTTTTGTCATTTTACAATTATTTTCTTCATATTTAAATTATTTTTGCCATTTTCGAAGTATTTTTGGATTTTGAATTTAATTTTTTCATATATCAGTTATTCTTTTCGGTCTTTAAATTATTGTCATTAATATTTAAATTTATTATGCCTTTTTCAATTATTTTTTACAAATTTCAATTATTTTCTTCAAATTTTCGAACTTTTAATTATTTTTATTCTTTATCATAATTTCCGAAATCAAATTGTATAAAATTTCAATTTTTTTTCTATTATTTAATACATATTTTGTGATTATTTATAATTAATTGCTAAGATTTTCAATAATGTTATTGAAAATTCAATTATTTTCTTTTATTTCATTTCAATTTTCTTTTATCAAATTTTCATAATAATATTCAATTTTATATTAATATATTTTTCAATTATTTTCTAAAATTTTTAATTATTTTCATTTTTTTCAATTAATTTCTAATATTTTCAATTATTTTTCCAGTTTGTAATTATTCTCATGTCTTCAAATAATTTATAATAACAATTTATAATAATAATTGACGCAAACACAAGTCTCAGAAACTATTAGCGCGCGTTGTATAATCTAGTTTTATATTAAATGTACGAAAAATTAGTTTTAAGAACTCAAAAAAGTTCAGGAAAAAGAAAAAAATTGGTCTGGAAATCAGGGAAAAGTCAGGGAAAATTGTATTACAATATTTGTGGTAAGCCTGATTATGCAATAAAAGAATTCCCAGCTTTATTATCATTTATTCATTCATTCAGTCTTTGATTCTATTGACATATATTTCAAGCTTTTAATTATTTCTAAAGAATAAAATAAAAATAGCAATAAAGAATGAAATCTTATGAATTATATCATTGAAAAATAATCTAGCACCGTTTTTATACATTTTTTAAGGTTTTCAACTAACTTTTTGATTATTTGCTTCACTTTTAAGAACTTTTTTTTTAGATTAATGCTTTTTTGCGCTATTAATTTTTAAAGAAAAATACGTAGGTACTGCAATAAATTCCTTTAAATAAACGTTGTATTTTTTATCTTAAAATTATTATTTTTTATCACGTAAGTAAATTATTAAATTGATTTACTTTTTAATTAAAGTATACATTTCAAATTAGAGACAATCATCAATCTAATAATAGTTTAACTGGATTAAGAGAAAATGAGATTGATTGAAATATAGTTTTCACTCTAAAAGAATTAACTTTTTTTGGGGTAAACTAAAATTATAAAATTAATCATAACACTTAGATTCATTGAAGTTTTAATGAATGTAAATTTTTTACAATTAAAAAGTTTTTATAAATTGGTTGAAGTTTGAATTTAGGTATTTAAATAAGTATATTGTTAGAATTTGAAAATATTTAAAGTTCATATAATAACTACAACAGAGAATTATTAAAATTTGGAATGTTTAAAATTTAAAGCAATAAGAGGGGACGTAGGATTAAGTTTCGAAATTAATTATTCAGAATATTTATTTCATAGAATTGTATTAGGAATAATCTTCTTTTAGTCGAAATTTCACATTTTCTTATATGTTTTCAATCGAACATAATTTAATCTGAATTTTGACCTAACAGAATTTTTAGATCACCGAATTCATTTTTAACAGAATTTTAATTTTACAAAAATCCTTTTAACCAACTTTTCATGTAAAATAATTCCAATTTAAACGAATTTTAATTTAGAAGTATTTTTATTGTACAAAATTTTGGGTTAATCGAATTTTTAAATACCAGAATATTCATTTGAAAGAATTTTCATTTGTCCGAAATTATATTAATACAAATTGACATTCGATACAAAAATTAAAAAGCAGAATGTTCATTCGTTTGAAATCGCAAATGGCCAAAATATTTATGTTGGATACTTTAGCGGCCTAAAATTCTGTAAAATAAAAATTTTTGTAAATAAAAATTCGTTTAAATTAGAATTCTTTTAAATTAAAAGTTGGTTAACAGGATTTTTGTAAAATTAAAATTCTGTCAAATATGAATTCGGTGATCTAAAAATTCTGTTAGGTCAAAAATCGGATGAAAGTATGTTTCATTGAAAACATGTAAGAAAATGTAAAATTTCGACTAAAAGAAGATTCTTCCTAATGCAATTCTATGAAATAAATATGTTAAATAATTAATTTTAGAACTAAATTATACGTCCCAATAAGAGTTTTTAATAATTGAAGTTTATTAATATTAAAATTCAAATAATTCTAAGTTCCTAATAATTAAGAGGATGTGATGGATAATGACTTCATTGACCATAAAACCCACAGACAAAATTTCTTAGCGGGTTTTCTGTAAAACTACTTAATATTTTGCAATTGCAATTTTGTCGAATTACCTAAAATAGCACCTGGAAGGTCTGCGTACTCCTAGCTTATTTGGATTTTGACCCAAAATTAAAAGTTTACATTTTTTCTAATTTTGTAAAATGTTACAAACTTAATTTTTTAGTCAAAATGAGAACACGCTAGAGTCAGAAAGACCTTCCAAATGATATTTTATATAATTCAATACTAAGTTTCATATAAAAATATTCAGTAGGTAGTTTTAAAGAAAAACCGCTGAGAAATTGTGGCCTTTACATTGTTGAAAATCAAAGTAAAATTGAATTATATGACTTAAAACTTTGGTTATATTAAAATTTTGCTTAATTGAATTTTAAAATAATTATAATTTGAATCGATAAAAGTTGGTAAATATATTAAATTTGGAAAAATTAAAATCTGTGTTGACAAAAGTTTTGAAAAATAGCTTGCGTCTAAAGAAATTTGTAATTCAAATTTGTATTGCTTGAAGAAATTTTAAGAATAAAAAACTTCAATCAATAGACGTTTGAAATAATTGACATTTGTATACAAGTTTGAATATAAAGTTAGTATGTTTTAGAATAAAAAATTCATTATGTTTTTCTCGCGTTGATCCATTTTGCTATAAAATTTTATTATTTACGTTTTAATGAATCATTCTTTTGCATTTATGGGATTTCTAGAGATCCTACTAAAAATTCAACTAAAAAAAATCATACTTTTTTTAAGAAGAAATAATATCTTATTAAAGTCATCTACAATAATAATTATATGGTAATAAAGAATTTTGTTTAGGATGTAATAAAATTAGTTTAAACTAAATCGGATTACTTTTATTATTAAAAATTTTTTATTATTATTTTATAATTAAATCAATTATATATATTAGACTATATATTAATAATTAATTTTTCAAAAAATGCAGTTATCGAAAAGAATCATACTTAAAAAAATAATTTTTTTATGATTTAATGAAATATAAATAATAATTGTGCGACAATAAAAAATCAGTTACATTTTTATTTAATCTAATAATAAATTATTTTAATAAATAAAGTTCATAGTTTAGTTTTTACATTTAAATTAGTAGCAAATGCACAACGTAATTTAATTACTTTAATTATTTCTTAATTTTTTTCTTAAATCTTAAGTCTACTATTCGCCAATTTCAATTATTTTCTTTAATTGTTTCAATTCCTTTTTCAATTTTAATTCTTTTCTATTCGACAAGAAAACATTTTTTATTATTTATTGCTAAATTGTATATTATTTTTCGTAAATGTAAATTAATTTATTTAATCTACCTTCATTATTTTCATTTTGAAATTATTATTTCGATTTTTAATCATTTTCATTATTTCTGAATTAATATCCTGAACTTTCAAATATGTATCTCAGTTTTCAATTATTTTGTTCAATATTAATTTCTTTTCATCATTTTGCAATTACTTTCTTCATCTTTTAATTATTGTATTGATTTTTCCATTAATTTCCTAAATTTTGAGTTATTATCTTAAATTTAGATTATTGTCTTCAATTTTCATTTTTAAAACGATTTTTAATTATTTTCTTTTTTTTACAAATAAATTCTGTAATTGTTGTATTATTTTCTCTAATGTCTAATTATTTTCATTATTTTAGCATAATTTTTTTTGTTTTTCGTTCTTATAATTTTCAAAAATTTTCATTAATTATCTTAAATTTCAATTATCTTTTGCTACCTTCAATTCTTGTCTTCAATTTTTAATTATTCTTATTTTCTTCAATTAATTTCTCAGTTTTTCAAGAATTTCTCCCAATTATTTAAATTTTCTTATTTATTTTTATTTTAAAAGAAAATCCTGTAATTTTATCAATTATTTATTTTAAACCTCATTAGTTTTTTTCAATTTATTATTGTCTTTATGACATTTTAATTAGGTATTTCAAGTTTTGAATTTGAAAATTATTTTTTCCAATTTTTTTAATTTTCATTTTTTTTTTAATTTTAAAAATTTTAAACTATTTATCTGATATTTTAATTGTTTAATTCAATTTTAAATTATTTATATTATTTGTCTATTATTTTCTTCAATCTTCAAGTACTTGCGTTATTTTTCATAATTTCCAAAATTTTTTAAATTATTTATCTAAAATTCCCATTAATTTATGTAATTGTCAATTATAATTATCTATGCTTGCATTTTATGTATATTATGTATCCTTGCAAATTATTCCTTCTAAATTAAAAGTAAAACTCTTTAATTTTAACTTATGTTTACCTTTTTTTCATTATTTTTCTCTAATTTTTAATTAATTTTTTTTTTCCAATGAACTTCTACAAGTTTGAAGTGTTTGTATGAAATTTTCTTCAACTTTTATTTATTTAAAAAATATTATGTTATTTTTGAAATTATTTTCTCAAATTTTAAATTATTTATATTATTTGTTCATTATTTGTTAATTTTTTAATCACTTTCATTATTTCTGAATTATTTTCAAAAAATTTTAATTATTTATCTCAAATCAATCATTTTTTTTAATTTTCAATTTTCAATTATTTTCTCCAGTTTTTCATTATTCAGATTTTTTGAAATTACGTATTTCTAAGATTGTATTTTATTTTGTAAACATTTCTATTTTATTTTTTAAATTACTTGGGGAAATTTTTAATTGTTTTTATTATTTGTTTTTCAATTTATTTTCAAAGTTTGCATTTATATGTTGTATAAATTTTAATTATTTTTTAAAATTATTTTCAATTTTAAGATTTTGTAAATTTTGTCGTATGTAAATAAAACTTCTTTTATGTATTTTAATATATGATTTTAAAATATTTAATAATGGTTGATAACATAAGGTGTGAAAGCAATGCCGCACAGTGGGACTTTTAGCATTTTTTTTTCAAAATCTAATATCTCTCGATACAATGGGCGAAAATTAGTGGTCCTTGGATTAAAATAAAGCTAGATAAATACAGAATAAGAGAAAATTATAGAGAAGTTTTCTTCTAATTTTCTGGTCCAGGAAACACTCGAGAAGTTAGCAATTTGTTCCAAAAAACGACAAATTGAAGTATACAGACCGAACAAATTTGTGAAACTTTACAAAACTCGTTATTCGTAAGCTTCTGAGGTCACTACATTAAAATATGAATGAAACTTTAACTTTAAAAATGGCGAATCCAATATGACGGACTCAAATCTAAAAAAATAATCGATTTTTACGAAATTTGGTTTTCAGATGTTTTTTGGGTCGCAGAATGTAAATATAATATTCAAATTGAGAAATTCAATATGGCGGATCCAATATGGCGGACTAAAATCTCAAAAAATAGTCGATTTTTACGAAAACTTGGTTTTCAGATGTTTTTTAGGTCGCAGAAAGTGAATATAATATTTAAATTGAGAAATTCAATATGGCGGATCCAATATGGCGGACTAAATTCCCCAAAAATACTCGATTTTTACGAAACTTGGTTTTTATATGTTTTATTAACTCGAAGTTAAAAAATATATCTCTGAAAATAATGTGAAGATCACATTTTTAGGAAATGAATATATTTTCTGCTCTTTCTGTAATAATAGTACGAAAGCTGATAGAGAAATTTCATCTATCTCTAAAGCAGTAGAATACCAAGTTCGGTGAAAATCATAATAGTTTTTAAATGTATATTCCATAATATTAAGTCCACAATATTGAATTTCTTAATTTGAATATTATATTTACATTCTACGACCCAAAAAACATCTAAAAACCAAGTTTGGTAAAAATCAAGTGTTTTTGGGGAATTTAGTCCGCCATATTTAATTTCTCAATTTAAATATTATATTCACATTATGTGACCCAAAAAACATCTGAAAACCAAGTTTCGTAAAAATCGATTATTTTTTGAGATTTGAGTCCGCCATATTGGATTCGCCATTTTTAAAGTTAAAGTTTCATTCATATTTTAATGTAGTGACCTCAGAAGCTTACGAATAACGAGTTTTGTAAAGTTTCACAAATTTGTTTGGTCTGTATACTCCAATTTGTCGTTTTTTGGAAAAAATTGCTAACTTCTCGAGTGTTTCCTGGACCAGAAAAATTAGAAGAAAACTTCTCTATAATTTTCTCATATTCTGTATTTATCTAGCTTTATTTTGATCCAAGGACCACTAATTTTCGTCCATTCTATCGAGAGATATTAGATTTTGACAAAAAAAATGCTAAAAGTCCCACTGTGTGCCGCTCCAGCGCGCGTTGTTTAATCTAGTTTTAATACTGAGAATCGCAAAGTATATTAATGAATTACGTAATTAATTCATTCATTCATTCATTTTTTCACTCTGTCTACATCTGAAGTTTGGCCCTAATGTAGATGTATTTTCTGTTAAGTCAGTTAGATTTGAAAAAATGTATTTTTATATTAAAATTACTAATTTATAGTTGCTTAGGACACTATCACTAATTGTTAAGAAAAAATACCTAGCGGATTAATTTTGAAATTTAGTCTAGTACTTTTATAAATTTATCAAAAAATGGAGATCTCGGGTTACTTAGTTTTTATATTTAACTATTTAATTCTTGTGTGATTAACACAATTATTATTCGTACCTAGTGACTTCAAAATAATAAGTGAAAGTGTTTACAATATCTTATTTAGGTTACACATTTTTAACTGTTTAATACTGCCGCCTGTCTTAGAAATGATGTAAAACGTCTTAATTTATGTCCAACTAAAAATCCTAATGAAAAATCAGTTTTACTTTCAAATTTTGCAAGAAAAAGTTAGTTTTCTTTTTTCTAAAACAAAATCAAATTGTGTAGCTTAAGTAACATAAACAGTGTTCCCTATTAATTATATAATATTGGTATCATTTCACATTTTTGCATAAGGAAATCGTTTTGTGTGTTATTGTTAGTAAATTTCAAGTTGCAAGAGATTTTGAGGCTCTTCTTTAAATTGGTTTTAAACTTTTAGGAAGGGAAAAGTCGATATACTGAAGATTGTCTCATCAGCATCGTAGTCATTGGTGGTTTGGAGCTTATATAGAAATTCTACAAATCATCGGTGATATTATTGTGTTAAATTCGGCTGTCTATCAGGCCTCACGGACACATTTCAAAGTCATTTATTTTAAAAACTATTGTATCGCATACTTATATGTTTCAAAGGTGAAACTTTCAAACGTGTAAGTAAACGATAAGCGTGGTTAATAATTCGATATGAGACTAGCCTCTCACACTTAGAGACAGAATAGGCATGCCACAGAGTTGGCCATTTTAGCTATGTCTTTATGAAGCTCTAGTAAGTCAGATAGTTTCATATCAAATTAATCGCCGCCAATAAAAGGTAATATGTAGAATTGGAAGTCATATTTATGAGTTTGTAAACAAACAATATTGTTACCTATAAATGTGGTAATCTAATAAGATTTTAGGCTAGAAAATTAAAAAATAAAAAATTTTTGAACTTTCTAAAATTAATCGGTTAAAATTTCATTTAAGGCTGTGCAAACCTGTGAAGAAAATTCTTTCACCTAATTTCAATTGACGTTTCTGAATCTCAAAAGACAAGATATATTAGTATGCTGATTTATTAGAATTAATAGAGTGGCACAAGTGGTGGAACTTCAATTTTGTTGATATAAAAAAAGCTAAATATTACTTTTTAAAATTGTTTCCAAATTTCGAAAATTCTTTAAAAATACTGTTTAACTCTTTTTTCGTAGCAACAAAATTAAAGTTGTACCACCTGTGCCTCTCTATTGTTTCTAATAAATCAACATTAACTAAATTATTTTGTTTTTTAAGAGCAAGAATCGTCAACATTAAAATCAGGTAAGATCGCTTTTGTTCACAGGTCTAATCAGCCAATATAGTTTTTATAGACGAATTTTTAATTTTTCAAATTTGTTTTTAGTTCAATTTAAATAAATCTGAATTTTTGCTGCATTAAATTATTAGGTCACCGAATTTATGTGTAAGCGAATTTTCAATTTATATAATTTCTTTTTCGCCGATTTTTTTTGAAAATATTTTTTTATTGACTTTTTATTTAGTAGAATCGCCATTAAACTGAATTTTAATTGAGTCGAATTTTCAAATGCCAGAATATCCATTTCAAAGAATCTTTATTTGCCCGAATTTATTTTTTACGAAAATGAAAACCTTAAAATGTAGAATGTTTATTTGTCTGTTCAAATTTGTAGTACGAGTTTCAAAATTGACGATTCACAATTTCCTTGACTATTTCAGATTGGTCACTTTTGAAAGTCGTAACAAAATCTGTTGCCGGATATTTGTTCGGACAGTTTGAAATTTTGCAACAAGTAAGCAGTCTGCACCTTCAGAATGTAATGGAATAACAATTCGTGCAAAATACAAATTGCAACAAATGAAGGTTCTAGAAAATAAAAGTTTTACCATGAAAAAATGAAACTCATTCAAAGTGCAGTAAAATGAGAATTCAGATAAATGAAAAGTCGGTAAAATTTGAATACTTGTAAATATAATTCGGTTAAATGAATTGGCTGTGAAATAAAAATTCGAATTTATTAAAATTCTTGTAAAAACAGATTTAAAAAATTAAGAATTCGCCTAAAATCATAATTTTGTCGTTATGGAAATCACGTAATAATCTTATTTTTAAATTTTTATTATCACGCGTATTAGTTGCCAACTCGATTTCAAAAAAATTATGTTTGGCATAATTAAATATGTATATTAGTAGAATTATATGTTATGCTTTGTGGGGCCAGATACATTTTAATGGTGAGTAACTTTTTTAATCATTAGATTATATGTATATGTATCCTTCTCTCTATCTATCTGTCATTATTAATTTATTTATTTAATTTATTTAATTATATTTAATTAATTTAAAAATGTTTAATATTTAATTTATTTAATTATTTTACGCACACATTTTTTATGAATGGGGAATTAATTGTTTTAGATCAAAATAGGTATTTTATAAATGAAAAAAATTTAAAAATATAAAATTTACAGAAAATCGAAATTCCAAGAATTCTAACAGTATGAAGTTTATTTTTCATGAACTAAAAATAATATTACCCTTATAAACTGTATTATACAATCGGAAGTTAATTATGGAAGATAAAAATTGGCTCAATAATTGTAAAGTAATAAAAGTATTATAATAATCTACGAAAAATATCAAAAGGAAGATGGTCAGTCAGACTGACAACCTTGATGCTAGTTTATTGAGTTCATTAATCGATTTGTAGTAGTACTTTCATAATTATATGACACATTACAAGTTTCACGTCATCTACCGTGGACGGCTCATAAATACATTGACGTATAAGAGAATTACAAGTACACATTGCATTGCCATAGACTTTAAAACTAAATTATTATGTTATAAAGTTGTATATATACACTAGCAAGTGCAGAAAGTAAAGAATAAAGTGAGAAAATTGTATTTAATTACACAAAACAGTTTGGAAAGTAAATCGAACTTTATAACACAATGTATACAAAGTATTATGACTTAATTGTCACATACATCTGATACATCGAAATATAAATTTATGAGAAAAGGTGTACATAAGATACAAGTTTTGTTATGAAAGATTTCACAATCGCGTTAAAAGTATTTGCATTGTCGATCTGTTTCTTTGAATACTAAATTTGATAAATTAATGTTTTGTTGTCACAATTTTATTAGTTTTCTAAAAAACTAAAACCAGTGACCGAAAAAATATTTGACATGCAACTGTAATGGTTTTCCATGTATTCAGCATCATTAAATACAGATTGACATGCGTTTTGCAATTAATAATGTATCATAATTTGAAGGTATTGTTTTAGTGCACGACAAAGTTGTTCTAAAAGTTCTACGTAAAAAATACCTTGCAAAACGAACCATAAACCTGCCCTAAGGATAGATTTAATTTTGTCAAAAAAGTACCAAAAATGTAATGCTGGTGCGTTTAATGTGTTGGCTTCCATGCGAATCGTATGAGTCACCAATTAAAAAGATTAAATATGTATACTATTTTTTAGTAAATTTGCACTCTTTCAAGTAGTAAAATTAAAATTTTTAATATATTTTTTGTTTAAAATTACTAAAAAATAGTAAAACTTTTCACTAATTGAAATTAGTTGGCTATTTCACCATAATATAGACTTAGAGAGTTCCGTGCACAGTGCAGCCACATATTTAAATAACTTATTATATACTTATGGATGGAAATTAGTAAAATTTTGCTAATTCAGAATTAAAAAATACATGTACTTATAAGCTTATACTTATAAGGAAGCAAATATGTGAGCTGAAAAATAATTGATGACATATTGTGATATGTCGGGTTTGTTATATATTCACTGTTAATATTTTTGAAAGACATTCAAGTTACAAGCCAAGGTGTACAAATATTTAAAAAAAATAAATTTTTAAATTCAATTCTATAAATGTGAAATTATTCATATTTATGAGTGAATGTCAGCTATTCATAACATATAAGCCAATTTCAAACTATATGAATAGACAAATATTGTTAATATTTTGAACAACAACGTAAGAATTGTTGTTTCCAAAGATAAAATTGAAAATTGAAAATCACATTACTGTCAAATAGAAATACGTCTCTTTCAGAAACTCGAAGATAGGATTAAAATCTTCCATATGAGCAACTAAATAAATTACTAATCATTTAGTCCGATATCTACTTAGACATATATTATGTCATAATCCTAATTAAACTGATGATGTTTAATGTTAATTGTTTTTTAACATTTAACCAGCTGTGGCACTCGTCTTTAACAAAATTTTAACATTTTTCAATTGGTACTTCGCCAATTTCATTTAAATTTACATGGCAAAACTTCGAAATCAACTCTTGAATTTACACATTTTTTCGTTTTTTAAATCTTTGCTTATATTTTAAAGGATATCCTGAATCTAATTATGCCAAACTACATGTTTCAATTTAGACTTTAAAGGGACAATCTTTATTGATTATATTATTATATAATATTTATTATTGACATGTATGTAATTTATGAAATATAAATAATGTTATAAGCATAATTGTGCCAAACTACATGTTTCAGTTTGGGTATCCTTTATTTCGGGACAAAAATTGGATTTCCGCTTTAATATTTATATGTTTTCAAATACTTTTCAAATACATTAGATTAAAATGAAACCAAAATAGATTTTTTCAGTTTCAGCCTTATAAACCCAAATCTTTATTTCATCCCAAAAATTGATTGTGATGTAATTATTTAATTATTTTGTAATATTTAAAAATATTTTGTGAATATAAATGTACCAAATGACTTTTTTATGTTTGGACCTTGCATGACTAAACCTTTAGTTATACGTACTATTATTATTTATGATGCTATATTGTTACATTGAATGAACTCCATATTATTTATGGTCATTTAATAATCAAATTTGACAAATTTATTATATCATTATTAACTAGAAAGCATGTATTATCTGATATTGTGAATAATTTTTTGAATATAATTGACTTTAACTGCATTTTTCAGTTTCAGCCTCATAAACACAAATTTTTAATTCAGCCCAAAAATTGATTGTGAATTATTGAATTAGTTTCCAATATTTAAGTGCTAAAATACGTTTTTATGTTCCGACCTTGCATGACCAAACCTTTATTTACACTATTTTTATTATTTATTATTATACTGTTTCATTGAATAAACGGCATATTATTATATGGTCGTTTATTAATGCAATTTGTAAAATTTATTATATTATTAATTACTAAAAGACATGTAATTTTTGATATTAAGAAGAATTTTTTGAATGTACTTTTTTAAACAAACGTTTTTCAGGTTCCCCTTTATAAAACTAACTCTTAATTTTAACCCTAAGAGTGATTGCTATATTGTTATTACTGAAGTATTTTCTAATATTTTAAAATATTTTGTGAATATAAATTTGCAAAAAAACGTTTCTCAGTGTGGGCCTTATATTAACAATTCTTTATTTTAGGCTTCATCATTGACTAACATTTTGCAATGTGCATTTTTTCATACATTTTGAAATTTTTTTTCAAATTCTGTTATTATAATCGTAAAAAAATACGTTCTTCAGGTTGGGCCATACAAAGTATATCCCCAAAGTGAATTGCAATATTATTTACGTATTTTCTCATATATAAAAAAAGTAAAACAACAAACTAAAACAAAATGAATTTTTATTTCGATTCTCTTCTTACCAAATTCAAATCTGACAGATAGTTTTGAAATTCAACTGTTAAAATATTACTTATTTATTGCTTTAAGTAATATATATATACAGAAGGTTTAGTAACGATTCGGTAGAAAATGAAAATTATTATATTTCTTGAAAAACTGTCATATTACTTACGTTTAAATTGTTATTTATTAATTTGAAAAGGGTAAGTTTTTAAGTTACGCTAATATTAAAAAGTAAAATAATTTATTTTTAACTGAAGATTTATCAAATTTTTCGTGAATTTGATGCAACAATTTTACTTCAAGTCGAGCATAAAGTTTCAATTGAAATACAAATTGAAACTAATTTTAGGTTAAAAGTTACCTATTTTCAAAATATTGTTCTTAACTTTCTATAATTAGAAAACAAACACTCGCTATTTGCGAAATTATTCATTGCCAATTACTATAGTATGTATAATTTTTAAAGCCTATTTTTATCCCATTAATTTCCAAAACATCTAAAATTATAGCCTTAATTGAGAATAGCACTGAATGAAAAAAATTAGTTTCCTAAAATTCGGAAATCGAATATTCTATGCGCTTTTCGGACCGTCTTATAAGATTCCGTGTTAGCAGATTTTATTCGTAAACACCAGAAAATCCAATATAAGTATTTTTTGATACGATTAGTATCAATGAATCACAAATTATTTTTTAAAAAATAAAATTTTTTTTTTTAACCAAAGCCATTATTTATGCATGAAATAAGGTGACTTAAAATGTCATAAACTATAATGAAGATTAAAAATATAGAATTTAGTGGGACTTGAAAAAAAGATTATAAAATTTGATAAGTATTGGACTAAAATTTATGTTTCTAACAAAATTAATGGAACATGTTACATTAATATTTCTTTGGACCGCTGATTAAGAACCTGTAAATAATTTTTCAGAATTTAAAATGGCTGACTCAATATGGCCAGGGCTGATAAAAATCATGATTGTTTAAAAAAAAAAATTAAAAAATTCAATTTTTTAAATTTAAATATGATTTTTTGGATTTAAATCTAAAATTGATTTTTTAAAAATACAATCAGTATTTGAAATCTAGAAATGTTTTTTGTGAGTAGTTCATTTTTCAAACTGAGAACATTAAATAAGAAACAATGAATAATAAAACATTTAATCAAAATCAAATAAATTATGTCGAATAAATGAGAAAATTTCAACAAAAAAATATCTTCTAATTCATATGATCGACAAATTAAAAAAATTATGTAAAAGTAACAAAAGAAAAAAATTATAAAAAAAGCAAGAAAGTTAAACAATAAGAAGTCTATTAAAAACTTTAGAAAATTCTTTTCAATAAATAAATGAAGAAGAAAAATTAAAAAATAACACAAGAATGAAACAGTGACATTAAAATTTATAAAAAAAGTAAAAACTCTTTTCAAAATTAAACTATATATGGACATTTTTTTAAAACTAAAAACAAAAATAAAAAGATAATTAAAAAGAACGTTAAAATATATTACTAAATACAACAAAATTTTATAAGTAGGAAAATTATATAATTATATATTTTAAAAATTGAAGAAAAAAAGGAATTAATAGAATTTTGGAAAATTTTTAAAAATTTATAAATTCTTTAAAACTAAAAAAGTTTAGGCAAATTAAATCAAAAACATTTTTTTAATATTACACTTAAAACAAATCCAACAATAAATTTAGAAAAATAAAGAAAATCTAAAAATTTTATAAAAGAATAAGTAACTTGGCAAAAAATAGACAAGATGTGAAAATAAATTGAATACATTTACAAAAAAATACTTGTATTTATTTTCTAAAATATGGAAATGCACAATAAATTATAAAAATGAACGAAATAAAAAGTTTTGTGAATGTTATAATAACAAAATGGTGTAAAATAATATTAAATAATTTGCATGAAAAGAAGAAAATTAAAGGAAATATTAAAATAAAAAGACAAATACAAAAAAAATATATATCAAAAGTGAAAGGAGAAAAATTCTTTAAATTTCTTAAAAAATAAGAAATTATTATAACATAAAAAATAAACAGTGTCGAAAAAGTGAAATCTCTTAGAAAAATTGTAAGAATTAAAAAAAGGATTATTGTGAAAATAAAAGATACTTAATATTATTATTTAATTATTTTGCATTAATTGATATGCATTTAAATTTGAATTAACTAAAATTTAAAAGTTGGAACAAACTGGAATATGAGTTAGTTGATATTTAAAATTTATTTAACATATAATTACTTAAATATATAAAAATTTAATACTATATTTTGCAATCTTAATACCAAAGATTTTAAAATTGTAGGTATTTTGCTCATCCAGTATTAGCACAATTTTTTAAATTTTATAAATGGTAAAAGATTAAAATTAAAGTTTTTAAGATTTATCCACATAATTCTATTTTTTTTAATAGTTTGTGTTTTTTACATGCAATATTAGACATCATGAAAATTGTAAAAAAAGTTTGATTTCAATCATGATATTAGTACAAATGTGCCAATGATTTAAATTAATAACAGCCCTGAATATTTCGGACAAAAAAATACAAAATTTATAACAAAATTTCTGAAATTCAATATTATAAATATATATGTTTTAATGTTTACATTAAAAAACGTTTTGAAAAACAGGTTATGTTAACCATTTATTTGATTTAAAAAATGGTAGAAAATTGGTTTTTTCACTCTGGACACTATGTACACTATGTACACTATGTATATTTTTCCACTAAATTTGATCCGATTGTTTATAATCGGATAAGCAAAACAGGAAAACCGGGGTTCTTTCTCCTTTCCACTACCGCTGACTCAAACAGCTGGGACTGACGGGACTTGTACACTTGTACGAAAATCAAAATCTATTAAATTAGACCCCCTCCTGGCGCCATCTGTTGGCGACATATTTCCAAGTAGCTATTTTTTTCGTGTGCCGATAAAGTCAATTACCAGCTATTTGGAAAAAAATTATTATTTTATTATTTTTATTTATAAAAATATACTTTCTCATTTTTTTTATTCATTATTTTAATTAATATTTCCATTTTCGAATAAAAAACAATAATACTAAACTATGGTTTGTTGATCAAATCATCTTAGACATGCCCTTAAAAGTACATATTTTTAACTAAAACATGTGTAAGTTTCATCAAAATATCTTTATAATATTTTGAGATATTAACAATTTTGTTAAATTAATGTTGATATTCAAAATGGCATATCTTCTAAAATTTTGAATTTTTTTAAAAATCATTTGGAGGGAAAAAGTTTCTCATATAGCAGTATAATACTACGAAGTTTCAAGAAAATCGATGAACCCTTTGACAACTCTGATATTTCTGACGTGAAAAGGCCCATATATATATATCAAATCTCATCCATCTAGGTCAATAGTTTAGCCGCTGGGGGATGGTTTCTGGATACGTATTCTTCTAGTCTCGCTATAAGGGTTCCATCGAATACTGAAGGTGTACAGAACCCTGATAATGTACAAATCTAGCTGAAGTTTTTTAATTATAATAAGTGTTTTCTTAAATTAATTTATTTTGCAAACAGTTTCATTAAAGTTCACTTCATTATTCCCAGAGAGTTTATTTTAATTTTTTATTGTTTAAATTACAAAATTTGATTCAGCATACACAAAATCTAAAAGCATCAAAACGTTACATAATCTGTGTAACAAAAAATGGTCATGTCCTGTTTATTTCGAAATTCTTGTGTTTATTAAATCTCTAGGTACCAATAAACAAGAAAATATAAAAAATTATGTTTTTCAATTTATTCAGTTCCCTAAAAAGGGGGGTTAGAGTTTCAAAAAATGGCTTTTTCGATACTTTTTGAAGTACTGTCAAAAGAATACGAGATGACATAAAAAGCTTTAATCTAGCTTAAAAGAAAGCTTAAACCATCAATTTTAAGATCCAATACTGAAAAGTCATATAAAAATTGCGTTTAACCCTTTAACACTCGAGCAAAATTGAGAGTAGGTATGAAAAAATGAAACACCATTCTAGGGGTTTTCGGGGTCGCTGATTACAAATTTGATGTCAAATTGTTAATTTGACATCATATTCGTAATCAGCGACCCTAAAAACCCTTATACTGTCATTTTCGTAAAAAAGAATCACTTTTTAGAAAAGTTCACAACTGAATTGACAGCTGTCAATTGTAAAATTGTCAATTTGACATCATATTCGTAATCAGCGACCCCAAAAACCCTTATACTATCATTTTCCTCAAAAATAATCACTTTTTAGAAAAGTTGACATCTGAATTGACAGCTGTCAATTGTCAAATTGTCAATTTGACATCATATTCGTAATCAGCGACCCCGAAAACCTTTATACTGTTATTTTCGTCAAAATTAATGACTTTTTACAAAAGTTGACAACTGAATTGACAACTGTCAATTGTCAAATTGTCAATTTGACATTATATTCGTAATCAGCGACCCCGAAAACCTTTATACTGTCAGTTTCGTCAAAAACAATCACTTTTTAGAAAAGTTGACAACTGAATTGACAGCTGTCAATTGTCAAATTGTCAATTTGACATCATATTCGTAATCAGCGACCCCAAAAACCCTTATACTGTCATTTTCGTAAAAAAGAATCACTTTTTAGAAAAGTTGACAACTGAATTGACAGCTGTCAATTGTAAAATTGTCAATTTGACATCATATTAGTAATCAGCGACCCCAAAAACCCTTATACTATCATTTTCGTCAAAAATAATCACTTTTTAGAAAAGTTGACATCTGAATTGACAGCTGTCAATTGTCAAATTGTCAATTTGACATTATATTCGTAATCAGCGACCCCGAAAACCTTTATACTGTCATTTTCGTCAAAATTAATTACTTTTTACAAAAGTTGACAACTGAATTGACAGCTGTCAATTGTGAAATTGTCAATTTGACATTATATTCGTAATCAGCGACCCCAAAAACCCTTATAAACATGTGTCATTTATTTATAATTATTGTTACTACTTGGGAAACACAAGTTATTTTTTTGATGTTTGAGGCGCCATCTAGGATACGCCATTTTTAATTTTTTAATTTTGGTACCCGATTTGTATTAAGTAGTTCAAAAACTTTTAAATTCTGTGTCCCAAAATTTTTTTTTGACTTTGATGTCCTTCTGGGATCTAACTGATTTTTTTTCACGATTTCTGAGATTTGCATAAACATTTGGTTATTTATTTATAATAAAATAATTTTTTTTTATTACTTGTATTTTTTTCTAGATACTAGCATTCATACTGAAGAAAATAAGCTAAACCGTATTAAAAAATATTTATATTCAAGAAAGTTACAGGCGTTTTTGCAAGTGAGACATATACGTCCCGCAGGCGTTAAAGGGTTAAGTTGTATTTTCTGTGAACCTTGATCGAAATTTTAGTCAATATAACGGAGGAGGATTCCTAATGTCGGAATGTGATTCCTTTAATCGTAATACAGTACCGTCGAAAATTGTCAGTCCACCCATTTTTTAAGGTTTGAAAAACATCTTTAAACGTACAAAGTACAAATACTAAAATTTTTCTGTGTTTATTTCCTTAAAGTAGATAAAGTTATGAGGAAAATAAGACCTGAGTGAAGTGATTTAGTCCATTTTTTATTGAAATATGTTAAAAAATGTGGAATTTTTAATTTTTTAGAAAAATTGAAATTACTCTTGAAATAATATAGGTTTTTTAAAGTTCCTATGCTTGTTTTAAGGGGAATGTACTGGAGAATTAGACTATTGCTTAGGCATTAATGTGCAACTTTTTTCCTAGCATATGCAAGGCTCAGAAGTTGGACTAAAAATTATAAAAAAATTATTGTTTATATCTTGATATCAAATACAGCTATATAAAATATACCAAGGTCATAATTGTCAATAACTTTCGGAAAGAAGTAATACAATATTCATATTAAAATTTTAAAAATTATTTTTATGTCAAAATAATGTCTTCAAAATTTTATAAATTTTTCGGTCCAACTTCCGAGCCTTGCATATGCTAGGAAAGAAATTGCACATTAATGCTTAAAAAACAATGTTATTCTCCAGTAAATTCCTTTTAAAACAAGCATAGGAACTTTAAAAAACCTTTATTATTTCAAAAGTAATTTCAATTTTTGAAAAACATTAAAAATTCCACATTTTTTAACATATTTCAATGACAAATTGACTAAATCACTTTACTCAGGCCTTATTCTCCTCAAAATTTTATCTACTTTAAGGAAATAAACACAGAAAAATTTTAATAATTATACTTTGTACGCTTAAAGACGTTTTTCAAACCTTAAAATATAGGTGGACTGCCAATTCCCGACGGTACTGTAGTTTGAAACTTTCTGTAAGGGTGTTTTTGGTGACACTGATTACTAATTAAAGGTTAGATACAAAAATTTCAAAACGGCGGATCCAATATGGCTGACGCATTTTCCAAAAATCGTTCAAATCGTCTCGAGACTTATTACTTGGGGTTTTTGGGGATGATGAATTTGAATCGGAAATTAGATTTAAAAAATTCAAAATAGCGGATCAAATATGGCTGAAGAATTTTTAAATAATCATTCAAATCGATTCGAGACTTGTTACTTGGGGGTTTCTTGGGTCGTTGAATTTGAATCTGAAATTGTAATTCAAAAATTAAAAATGGCCGATCCAATATGGCGGACGAATTTATCAAAAATCGTTCAAATCGACTTAAGACTTGTTTCTTGGATGTTTTTGAGACAATGAATTTGAATATGAAATTAGATTAAAAACATTTAAAATGGCGAATCGAATATGGCGAAAGAATTTATCAAAAATCGTTTAAATCGACTCGAGTCTTGTTACTTGGTAATTTTTGGGTTCGAAGATTTCGAATCTAAAATTAAAGTTACAAAATTTTAAATGACGGATCCAATATGGCGGCTGATTCTTTCAAAAATCTTCTATTTTGGTTTAAACGTAGTATTCAAGGGTTTCTGAGGTCGTTCAATCTGAATTGGAAATTAGATTTAAATTTGATAAAAGATTCGAATTTAGCGACACCAAAAACACCCAAGTAATAAGTCTCAAGCGCATCAGTACGATTTTAAAAACAATCAGCCCCCATATTGAATCCACCAATTACAATTTTTTAAATCTAATTTCAGATTCAAATTCAACTATCCCAAAACCCACAAGTAACTAGTCTAAAGTCGATTTGAACAATTTTTGGAAAATTCTTCCGACATATCGGATCCGCCATTTTGAATATTCAAAATCTAACGTCAGATTCAAATTCAACGATCCCGAAAACCCCCAAGTAACAAGTCCCGAGTCTATTTAAACGATTTTTGGCAAATTTGTTTGCCATATTGGAACCGTCATTTTGAATTTTTCAAATCTAATTTCAGATTAAAAATCAACCACCTAAAAAACCACCAAGTAACAAGTCTTGAGTCAATTTGAACGATTTGTTAAAATTAAGGGGAATCACTTTCCGAATCAGCAACCCCAAAAACCCGCTAAGAACAAGTCTCGAGCCGAATATCCTAAATTAAATTTGCGAAATTAAATTAAATTTATATCCGAAAATATATTATATCCGAAAGTAGAATATATTCTGTCTATTTTGATTATAAGCAGACACAAAAGTGGATTTTGCGCCCTAGAATCCAGCATAGCGGTCGCAAAAGTAAATTATGCGCCCTAGGCCCAATTTATCCGGCGCAAAAGTTTTTGCGCTTGCTGCCTCTTCATCAGGCGGCAATAGCTTACTTTGCTCTTGCTTCAAGTGCACGAAATGACATACGTTCCGTGCAGATAAGACAAAAAAATACTTCAGAATTAAAAAATATTATTAAATTTATATGGGACGTTTCACGTCAACTGGCCCAGAGTTCTATCAAAAATTCTAATTGACTAAAATTAACTCAAAATACTAGTCAACTCAAACTGCTTTGAATAAAGAGTGGCGAATTTAAAAATGCAAAATGTCGTCCTTACTGTAACACAAGATACACAATACATTGCTGACTGAGAAAACAAATATATATTAAATAGTCACTTTGTGAAGAAAATGTTAACTTTTTGGGAATTAATTGATTATTACGTTTTTTGGGTCGGTGGTAATGAATCTAAGGGGCCGTCGATAAACTACATAGCCTCATTTTTTGGAAAATTTAACCCCCCTCCCCCCGCGTAGACGCTGTTACATGTATTAGCGCCATTTTTTCCTCTTATCGTAGACAATAGCTTGACCCTCCCCTCCCCCTTGAAGTGCTACGTAGTTTATGGACGACCCCTAATTTAAAAATTCTAAATGTTGGATCTAATGTGTCAGACAAATTTTTGAAAAGTTAATGAATTCATTTGAAACTCGATACTCGGGATTTTTGGAGTCGCAGATTACGAATCCAGTGTTAGTTTTTGATAATTCAAAATGGCGATGCCAATATGGCTGAAAAAGGCGGTAAATTGAAAAATTTTTAAACTAATTCATCTATTAAAAGGCCGCAAAGGATCAACTTGCCCTCAAACTCTTTAATTTAATGTTTTTGGGGTCGCTGAATGCAAATATGATGTTGGTTTTTTAAAATTCAAAATGGCTGATCCAAAATGGCTGACAAAAATTGTAAATGTCTATCGAATTTGCTTGGAATTAATTACTAGGGTGTTTTTGGGGTCGCAGACTATGAATTTGATCTTCCTTCTTGAAAATTAAAAATGACCGTTCCAAAAATTAAAACTCGATTAAATTTGCTTAAAAGACATTCTTCGGGGGTTTTTCGGGTAGATGATTATGATTTTGAGCTTTTTTCTGGAAATTCAAAATAGCGGATCCAAAATGGCAGACGCCAGTCAGTTTGCCAGTCAGTCTGCAAATTATACCTTTAGTTCCATTAGAGTAAATTAAAATGATGAGCAATGATTTCCTGGGGGTTTTTAGGGTCTCTGATTAAGATTTTGAGCTTACTTTTTGGAAAGTCAAAATGGTGGATCCAAAATGACAGACATAAAAATTTAAGAAACGATCAAATTTGTTTGAAACTCATTTCTTGGTGGTTTTTGGGGTCTCTGATTAAGATTTTGAGCTTACTTTTTGGAAAGTCAAAATGGTGGATCCAAAATGACAGTGTTATGTCCGACCCATCCATAACTTTTTTTTTGTTAATAAACCGATATCAACATTTCAATTAGTACTGAAACAGTATTAGCAGTTAAAGTGGCGCCTGACACTAGGCTGCCGTACTTGCAGGTAGACAATTAAGCTCGTATAAAATGCAACCTATTTTGATTTTAATTTAATTGCAATAATTTGATTCAAATTTTAGAAATGAAAACAAAACATATGAGAGTAGCTCAAATTTAACAAATTCTAATTCTTTATTTAATAAATCTTGTAGCAACCGTGTTAGAAATTCCAATATGAGTTTAAATTATTCAAATTAAGTAACTTCCTTCCTTATGAAAGAAGTTAAAATGATATTAACTATGCTCCAAGGATAAATTGACAGAAGGTGTTTTAAATCCAGCTCCAATGAGAGATCGAAGCTATAAATGGATACAGGATCGTTCGTGCTAACGCTCGCATCTGGCTAAAGACACTGATGGTAATTAATTCTTTTTCTTAATGGTAACAGATTAACATTCGAATCACGGTAAAATAGCGCGCTACAATGATTTTCTTAAAGACATAAATATGAGTTACCATCATGAAATAAACGAATTGATTATCATAAGTAGGTTCAAAGAGCAATTATCATGAGTTAATTAGTTATCATAGGTTTGAATATTACAATCATATTATGGGTAAGAAGATTTAAATATCGCAATAAATTCTCAAAATCATCATAGGATGTAACAGACAATAGAAAATAACATACAAAATAAGGGATGAAACCGCGATGATTGCTCAGTACAAGGGCCAAGTATAAGCCAGTACTGGCGTAAGTGATGGAGTTTGTAAATTAAACGATAATTGCTATAAGTATAAAATATTGAGATCGTTTTTAGACACCCCTATTCACAATGGCATAAATTAATATGATTGATCAAATAAGTCGATAAATCATTTGTTTTAATTGATTAATTGAAAATTAATATGAAATGGAGCAAAAGCGCGAGTCTACGAACGGTCTCATATGACAATAGTACGTGACTATTGACACTTTTGCATGAGAACGTGTCAGTTGACACTTTTGCATGAGATCGTGCTAAAATAACATAAACTAATCCCCGCAAATAGCGAAAATCGTCTTTAAAAGAACACGACGCTAAATGGAGGGGGTCGTATACGCCGAAACCTCTGTCGAGAGAGCATTAACGTAACTACCCGTCGGTGATCAAATTTTCCTACGTTATATCTTGTTAAAATTCTGCAAGTGTTTGTTCGAGTAAAACATAGAATACCGGTGAAAATATTGTAAACCGTCGTAAAATAAACTGTTTAATTAAGTGTTTTGAAGCGGCACGATTCGAAATTGCGGAGTGCGTTAAATTCGAGTTCCAGTGTATGGATACTAAAATCGACACGACTGCACGAAACTGTGAGCCGCTTCAACCCCGTTCAATTGATTGAGCCAATCGACCACAAAAGCTGTGCGATATTGTCAATCTTAGAATCTCCAAAGAATCTTCTATTTTACATGTAAGTTGTTATTTTATTACCCATGCTGAACAAATGTAAACCAAAAGCGTGTACCGATTGGCAATTAATTTAATGATAAACAAATAACGAATAAACAATGACGAATATTGAAGGTAACTTATTTTAGTATTGTAACTATCATAAAGTTTAATCTGTTTTTCTGAATAAATAAGTTAAAATCCAGAAATCACTGTGAGTTTTCTTACTACTGGTAAATACCCAGTACTGGCAACCCATTAATTCATAAAGATTTACTTATTTTGCCGTCAAATCCTGTTTTTTCTTGAGCACATTGACATCGAGGTTTGAAATCACGTGATCAATAGTAAGTACAGAAAGATCTATTTAACAAAAACCCCGTAGGTTTTATAAAGTGAACTAACCCTAAAAAATAAATATAAAGACTAGGTTTTCTTAGTTAATTAAGCTGTTACAAATCCTGATTAATTTCTATGCAAATTCAAATTATGTTCTGTCCTTTTGCCAGAACGTAACAGACAGACATAAAAATTTAAGAAACGATCAAATTTGTTTGAAACTCATTTCTTGGGAGTTTTTGGGGTCGCTAATTACGATTTTAAGCTTACTTTTGGAAAAATCAAAACCCTCACGGGTTTTTGTGGTAGCTGATTGCGATTTTGAGCTTACTTTTTGGAAATTAAAAATGACGGATTCACAATGGCGAAAAAAATTTGAAAATTGATTAAATTTGCTTAAAAGTCATTTCTTGGGTGTTTTTGGGGTCGCTGTTTACGACTTTGAGGTTACTTTTTGGAAACTCAAAATGGCGGATCCAAAATGGCATATGAAAATTTTTAAAAAGTTCTAAATTTGCTTAAAAGTCATTCCTTAGGGGGTTTTGGGGTCGTTGATTATGATTTTGAGCTTACTGTTTGGAAATTCAAAAAGGCGGATCCAAAATGGCGGACACAAAATTTAAAAATCAATTAAATTTGCTTAAAAGTCATTCCTCGGGGGTTTTTGGGGTTGTTGATTACGATTTTGAGGTTACTTTTTGGAAATTCAAAATGGCGGACACAAATTATTCAACACATACAATTATGTTCTCTATAATTTTCCTGTAATCTATACGTGAAAATACACTTGTGTACCATATTTGAACTTTCTAAGTCTAATAGTTTGGAATTTCAGGGGGGGATACGATCATTTTTTAGCATTTTTTTTAAAAAATCGTTTTTTTGCTCAAAAACGCTATGATAACAGCCTGCAACAAGGTTTTCTATAGTTTTTCTGTAATCTACACGTCAAATTACATATATGTACACTGAGAAAAAATTTTGCTTAGATCAAACATAATATGTTTGATTTAAATGTAATTTCACTTTGTTATACAGTAAACATAATTAGGTTTGATGAAAACAAATTTTTTGGTTGATATTTGATTTAAACAAATTTATTGTTTGATTCAAACAAATATTTAATTTTAATTTAAAAAAAATAGTTTTTTTGTTTTAAGCGAAGTAAATATTAATTTAAATAAAAGAAATTTTTATCTTTAACACATTATTTTTTTATTTTAAATACAAAATTTTTTATTTTTAACACAAAATATGTTTCGTCATAGTTTAATGTTTTTTTCTTGCTTTATATAAAGCATTCTTTGTAGTTTGATATTACTTCAAGTGTTAACTTAGTAGCTGTGCAAAACCGAACAAAACTACACTTCTCATTAGCTGCTCACAATTGTGAAAATGTGGGGATATGAATTAGACAAGAAAAAGAGCCAAAAAAAAAAACAATATGTTTAGTAAGCTCACTTGAGCACAAAAGTTTCAATCACTTTTGATATAACTCAACTTTTTGATAAAATATTATCATTCTTACACTCAAGTAATCACTTTAATAAAAACAAAACTACAATTGTAAATATATTTGTTTCCAAAAAATCTATAAACAGGCATAATCACTGGAAACGACGCGCACATGTTCTACCGGAACAGTAAACTAACGTGAAAACAGTGACGCCATATTGAATGCGCAAAGGCCTCTGCGCATTTAATATGTTTAAATCAAACATAAAATATATTTCTTTCAAATATAAAGACTTCAAACACAAATTTTGTTTAATTTTAACAAAATTTAGTTTTTAGTCAAACAAACAGAATATCAACTTCAAACATAAAATATATTGCAATCAAAACTTCGGATATCTCTGATACTTTTAAATTAAACTTAAAAGTATTATTTATCGAATCAAAATCATTTAAATAAATACTTATATTTAAATCAAGAAAATATTTTTCTCAGTGTAGGTAATGTTTTTTTCCGGACAGACTAGAAGATGGAAATTACTTAAGAGTCACCTAGAAACGATATCATCTGATAACCTAACATCACCAACTCCTAAAAACCGCCCCACATCGATATTTTCATTGCTCATCATTTTAATTTACTCTAATGGAACTAAAGGTATAATTTGCAGACTGACTGGCAAACTGACTGGCGTCTGCCATTTTGGATCCGCTATTTTGAATTTCCAGAAAAAAGCTCAAAATCATAATCATCTACCCGAAAAACCCCCGAAGAATGTCTTTTAAGCAAATTTAATCGAGTTTTAATTTTTGTGTCCGCCATTTTGGAACGGTCATTTTTAATTTTCAAAAAGGAAGATCAAATTCATAGTAACCCTTAGTAATTAATTCCAAGCAAATTCGATAGACTTTTACATTTTTTGTCAGCCATTTTGGATCCGCTATTTTGAATTTTGAAAAACCAACATTAGATTTGCATTCAGCGATCGCAAAAACTGCTAATTAAAGAGTTTGAGGGCAAGTTGGTCTTTTGAGGGTTCCGTACACAAAGTGTCCAAACGGAACCCTTATGTTTTCACTCGTTTGTCCGTCGCCCAAAACCATTACCCCCCCTCCCCCTAGCGGACAAACTATTTGAGATAGAGAGTTGAAATTTGGTAGACTTATCTATTTTCACGTGTAGATTACAGGAAAAATATAGCGAACATGATTGAACGTGATGTTCATAGCGTTGTCAAGGAAATAACAAAATTTTTTTCAAAAAATGCATTAAAATGCCGATTTACCCCCCCCTCCTTATCTCCTAAACTATTTGACTTAGAGTATTGAAATTTGGTAAACATATGTATTTTCGCGAGTAGAGTTCAGGAAAAATATAGAGAACATGATTGGAGGTGATGGTCATAGCGTTGTCAAGGAAAAACTTTTTTTTCAAAAAAAACGTGTCCCCCCCTCCCCCTTATCGTCCAAACCATTTGACCTAGAGGTTTGAAATTTGGTATACCTAGGTATTTTTACGTGTAGATTACAGGAAAAATATAGTGAACGTTGCTGGACTTAATTTTCAAAAGTTATTAATGAAAAGTTGAAAAATGACAAAAAACCCCTATGCTAGAGCTCAGCGTATTTATCCTGAAAGGTTGGGAATTGGTTAAAAATGTGTAATTTTATGCAGTATTTTTTATAAAACCATAAAAATTGTGGTTTAAATTTAGTATCATAACATTTTTTCCAAAAACCTGAAATTTTACCAAAAAAAAATTTTTTTCTTCTAAACAGCTACAATATTTTATAGTTTCAGATTATTTTTTTGTACAAAATGTTTATGTTTATGTTTAAATTACTTTAAAAGTTAAAAAATACAAAAAAAAATTAAAAAAAAAAAATTTTTTTGGCTTTAAAATTCAAAATTATATAAAAAAGCTTAGTCTATTTAATTGGAAATTTTTAATCTTATAAAAATCATTAAGTTTATACTTAAATTTCTTTAAAAATAAAAAAAATTATTTTAATTTATCATTATTTAAATTATTATTCAAATAATCCATATAATAAATTTCTAATAAATAATTAAAATAAATCGTTAAAAATAAATAATTAAAAAAAAAATTTCAATCCATTTTATTAATTTATAAAAAAAAACATAAATAATAAGAAAATGATATATAATTTATAATGTTTATTTACTTTCATTTACAGGTTAGGATACAAAAAAATACATATTTTTTAATTATAATAGTTACTTAATTTTTACTATAATTTTATGATAATTTTAATTTAATCGCAATGTTTATCCTGTCTGATCAATTTATTCGCTTTCGGTTCATTTTTACGTTTTTTTGGTTTGACAAATATTATATCCTTTATCGTTTAGCTTTACTACTATAGTTCTAGTTTTTTAGATTTATGAATTTGGAAGATTATTTATTCTCATATGATTAATATTGACACGTTTTTATTTTTACTATAAGGTTTGGAAGTCTATTGATTTTAATCTCACCCATAGTTGTTTGTGGTGACTAAAAAAGGTATCTATTGTACCCACTTCGACAGATTCTATATTAGGAAATACATTGTCAATGATCGTTAAGTCTCGTGTTGTATGCGTTTCATTAAGTCGTTCGTTGCGCACTTCAGCGTCTTACTCTATAAGGGTTACGGTCCCGAACCACGAAACCCTAAAAGCGGCCCTGACCCTTCAGCTGCAAAACTTTTGGCTTATAGTGCTTAAAATTTGTACCAATAAAGTTTTATTTAGTGAATAATAAAAAATATTTTTAAAAATGGTTTCCTGGTGGAAAATTTTTAATCTCTGGCTCATATAGTTGAAAAAAATTAGAGTGGTACGGAACCCTTCGACTTGGTACGAGTGTAACTCGTACTTGCCCGATTTTTATACTTTTAATAGATGAAGTTATTTTAAAATTTTTGAATTAAACGCCATTTTTTCGACATATTGGCATCACCATTTTGAATTTTGAAAAAATGCTATACGACATTCAAAAGTAGACGATCTTACAAATTTTTTGAGATATATAACTTTACAATCGGTCAAGACCATTTTTTGGACTCAGGCCTGTCTTTGTTGACGTGGAACGTGCTAGACATATAATATATACAATAAATAATATATAGTGAAGTGAAAGTGAAGTGAAGTGAAAGTGAAGTGAAGTGAAGAGAAGTGAAGTAAAGTAAAGTGAAAGTGAAGTGAAAGTGAAGTGAAGTGAAGTGATGTGAAGTGAAGTTACAGAATAGCACCCCAGGAAGAAGTTGTGTACGCAATTGGATTGGATACATGTGTAAAATTCAAATTTTTTTACGATTTTTCACGAACAAAAACTTTAATCGCTTTTTTCTCAAAATCACGTTTTTCTCGAAACAACGTTTTTTGAACTGGGTGTCACTCTTATTTAGAAACTTTTGCACTTATCAACATGAACCAAACGTCATTTTACTCTTTAAATGTCTCTCTATGGTGTGAACTAGAACCAAAAATATTCATCATTATTTTAAAAAGTTATAAACAATTAAAAGTGAAAAAAGGGTTAAAAATTGAAAGGTCCCGCCATTTTTTTTTTTTGGTCAAAATGTTTAATTCTAGTTCACACCATAGCCAATGTCATACAGAATAAGCAACCATTTTTATTTTTGCT
Source organism: Ganaspis brasiliensis (assembly GCA_037103525.1). Taxonomy (NCBI): domain Eukaryota; kingdom Metazoa; phylum Arthropoda; class Insecta; order Hymenoptera; family Figitidae; genus Ganaspis; species Ganaspis brasiliensis. The sequence continues at coordinate 464,755 of JAZKLR010000307.1, forward strand.
TTCAATTAAATGGATTCAGAGATATCGTGACACCCACCAACAAAAGGGATTTTTTTGGAGGAACCTGGCCTTAAACACTTCATTGGCATGTTAATGTTGAATTCTGTAATCGATATGAGTAGAATCGACATTCAATTGTTTAATAACCTATATTTAATAGTTTATCATGGTCTAATTAACAACAACAGACATGAGTAATATTTATAAAAAAGTAGGATCCCACGATGAAAATCGTGAGAGAATGTGTTTGATGTGTTTAACAAAAAGTACTCGATCTATGAAAACACAGTACGTGAAAATTTTTTCAAATGGAAAAGTTGAGGCTATGATAAAAGGTATTTTTGACTTTGATGCAAATGACGAACGTTTACCAAATGCTGTTTGTGGTGGATGTCTTAGAAATTTATATCGATTTAAAAGCGGTTCTTTAAAAAATGTACAGCTTCCAGATCTATCAGATTTTTATAAGCGCAAGGTCTCTACCAGATCAACTAGTTGTTCAGAATGCTGTTGTAAAATTTGTTAACTTGCAAGAGAACCTCTTTTTAAGAAAGTTACAGATGACAGTTCAACTCCTCAAAAAAATGTCGATGATTTAAAAGCAACCAAACATAAACGTAAGTAGATAATATTTTTTTACAAAGGGGTTATTAAAAAAATACGTAACGCTTTTTGGGGGAGAGGGGGGGGTCAAGCTATTTGTTACGGTCATCAGAAAAATAGAGCTAATGTATACAACATTGCGTTACATAGGGGGAGTGGGGACTCCAAATTTCTAAAAATAGCGTTACGCATTTTTTGAATGGCCCCTAAAATGTAAAAAACTCTTATTGTCATAAAAGGCAAAACAAATATATTTTTTGTAGTTAATGAAGAATATGTTGGTAAAAGTTGTAAAAAATGAAGCTTGAGAAAATATGCAGTTCTTATTTTTCTCCATTGGCTGATGGAAAACGTCACTTTAGTAAATCTGATCGCATTAATAACTTACAACAAATGATAAATGAACAATTGAAAGCAAAGGAAAGAGATCAAATTGTTTCTTCTTTATTTAGTAAAGAAAAAAATTTCTGATTCGTAAAAAAAAGAAAATTGCAATCTTAAATTTTCTCAACGTGCTGGAAAACCTATTAACATACTTGTAAATCACCAGACTCAACAAAGTTTAGTTAAAAAATCGGCAATGATTTCTCTTGATACCATGCAAAAGATTCAAACTAGCTTTAATCTGAGTCAAAACACAACTGTGGGAATCGCTTCAATCATCCATAAAAACGCAGATAAAATTTTAATTGAATCTAATTTGAGACAAAATCTTTCACTTGCTATTCATAATGTAGATGATTTTTTTTCTAGAAAAAAAAAATAGAATAGTAGTAGAATAGTAGAAAAATAGAATCTCAAAAATTTGAAAGCAAACAATATCTCAGACAATGAACAATATGTAGTTTACTGTAAGGATTTAGATGGTTTTATTTAATATGTAAAACAAAAACGGCAAGTGTCTCAAGTGCATCTGAAATTCGGAATCGATGGTGGAGGGAAATTTCTTAAAGTGTGTTTGTCAATTCAAGAAAATAAAAATAATTTGGAACAAGTTTCTGGTTCAAATACGCAACAAAAAAGTCGAGAACTTTATGCTATAAATCGATTTCAAGATTCTGGAGTGAAAAAACTTTTCATTCTTGGTATAGCACAATCAAGTCAAGAAAATTATGAAAATGCTTCCTTGTCATGGTCTACAATTGGCATAAACAAATTCGAAGGCTCTGTGGCAACTGATCTATAGCTTGCAAATATTTTGATTGTCATTATGGGACACAGCAGTATTCATCCTTGCACATGGTGTAAAGCAGAAAAAAACAATCTTCATGAGAGAGCTGAGTTGAGGACAATTGGTAACATCTCAGACAATTTCGCTGCATGGCAAGCTGCAGGAAGTAAACAAAAATATGCTAAACACTACAATCATTGCATACATCTACTAGTGTTCGCAGGTGATTCTATAAACTTATTTTGGATATAATTCCGCCACCGGAGCTTCATTTGTTACTAGGAGTGGTAAACACAATTTTCAATCACATGCTTCAGAATTCTAATCAAGAAACTTTAGATTGGGCAAAATCGTGCCACGTAGAACGTGATGTAACTCATGGAAGTTCAAGTTTCAATGGAAATTCCTGCAAAAAGTTGCTTGAAAAAATTGACGTCTTACGCTCAAAATGTCCAATCGCTTGTTTGAAGTATGTCAAAGCTTTAGAAGATTTCCATTTAGCTATAAAAGCCTGTTTTTCGCAAACTCTTCAACTAAATTTTAAAGAGTGCATTGTTAATTTTAGAAAAAGTTACTCCGATTTAGAAATTTTAATAACACCCAAGGTTCACGTAGTGTTTTTTCACGTCGAAGATTTTTGTGTCAAAAATAAACAGGCATTAGGTTTCTTTAGCGACTGTTACATCCCGTAACCACAAAATAAAAATATTTTGTTTCTAATTTGGGGTATAGGTATTTTATGATTCCCATTTAGCTCTCATAATCACGGCCTATGTACTGGCCAGTATTTAGCCGAGCATCGATACTACCACCAATTTTTGCATTCGTTGTAAGTATACATATGTGTGTATACATATACATATGAAAGTATATAAATATGTGTGTATGTATGTGTGTAAGGTTCAAGGCGAATGCTGCCTTTGATATTGGTGTGATATTGGACCAATATTACATGGAAAATAAACCTAAAAGTTCATGATATAAGAAATCACCTATTTGATAAGAAAAACGACTCTAAAAGGGGAATTTATATATAAAACAGTATTGGCCCAGTATCAGGCCAATCATTACTAGTGCTTTGAAATTCTTGACATTCTATCGACAGATATATTACCACTATAATGTTATTGTATAATAGAATTATACATTCTCTTTAAGAAATAATGTATATTAATGTGTCTGTGGATATAATGTTCGATTTCGTTCAATGTCGTAAATAAATGGGTGAGATAGTGAAACGTGACTGTCCGCGCTGTAGAACTACTTCCTGATCTACGTGACATCTCGCGCATTAGCGAGATCATAACTATTAAATAAATAAAAGAAAACATGATTTTCTGAGTTTCTTCACGTTCCTCTATCGTTCAACCTAACGCGAAAGGGCGCGAGCTCCTTTGCGCTTTTTCACGATATTCTAGATCCGCACCCCGCCATGACTAGGTGCGTGCTCTTTTGCGCTTTTTCACGTTGTCTATGTTGCGCCCCGCCTCGTAATAGCAATCTTGTCGCAATTTCCACCATGCGACTCTTAGTTTGACTACTATAAAATCAAGCGACGCATAATGGAAGGGGTCGTACACTCCGATATCGCCGCCGGGTTAACGTCGCTGAGAGACCCTTCAGTTAACAACGATTAATATTTTGCTTATTGATTGAATCGAGTGATCGATATCAATCATTAGAGCATGGCATGTAATCGATTGTTGGCTATCGTAAAGGTTAGTGTTCTGTGCAGTATTGCTGAATCGTGCTGGTCTAGAATTCGAAATAAAGACCGTGCAAGTTAAGTGTTTGTAATCTAGTTTCCGTCTACAATACGAATCGAACGAGAAGTACGTACTGTTCACATCGAGCGACACTTCGGTGAATTTATAGTATTTGGGCTTGTAATTCTTTCATAATTAACAGTATAAGTTGATCGCCTGAACTATTAATAGTCTAACAGTATAGCATATCGCCAATTGTTAGAGTTAAGTCCAAAAACATAATTCCGCTGTCGTGGTAAGTTTATTTCTGTTTACGCGTGTGAAACGACGAAATCACATCCAGGAAATAAAAACTTAATAAGTGCGTGTAATGTACTACGTCATCATCTATAAGGGCATTTGACCACCTTGTAAACTAACATCAAATCTGCCCTCTAAACAAGAGGTATATGTAAGTTACGATTTTATTGTGTTAAACTTAAATATTAATTATGATTTTAAATTTGTTTAAAAGTCTTGAACCATAGAATACAGATTGTTTTATCAACAATATTCAATATCATCCGTTTTATCACAAATGTATTGAAAATTAAGAAGATAATGCCGTAATTAAATCTCATAACACATAATCAATACTGGCGATTACTGGCCCAGTATCGGCTCCACACAGAATAGTTTCGGTTCACTTGTAAATTACTATTAATAACAGGTTAACAAGTCATAACCAAAAATTAATTATTTTAAACATATTTTAACATGTGAAGGGCACGATCTGGCTCAGTATTGGCTAAGAATATTGTTGAGTCATTATTAGTATTGTTGCCACAATACGAGTAATAAATGTAAGATCTTAAACTTGTTCACGCCTTGAGTTGTTTATTCATGGTTATATCTAAATTGTTCGATTTCTAAGTTCACGTTTTGTTGTAAAACAGTTAAATATGAACTATATCACTGTATATCTGCAAATTATACTGTAATAATAAACTTATGAAGGGATATTTTGTATTGTTCATTCAACATAGGTCCCATAGATCTAGTAAAGCTGCACGAGTCCAATCAAAAATATAAAAGTTAGCCTTACGCTAACTGATCAGTCTGTTTACCTTCCCAAATTATCACAAATAATCACAACCATCCTCGCTCTTGCTCGGGACATAACAGCTGATTTGGTGTCAGAAGTGGGATTCAGCTTTTGTTGAATGAATAATCAAAATTTGACTTGTGAAAATAGTAAATTTAAAGTTGTTTACAACTTAACAGAGCATACTTTTAATCATTGATATTGTACAATTGAATATTGTTGAATAAAGGATTAAAAGTTTTACGAATAATGCTCAAAATAGGCCGCAAGGTTTAATTTCAATTACAATTGAGTAAAGAGTTTGCAATTCTGTTTTATTATCAGCTAATGGCATTAATGTTGTTGAAAGATATAAAAAGCTATTCTAAAAATTTGAACAAATTTTAAAATAGTTTCTTTTATTTTTGAACTTTTGAGACACGCCTTTTAGTGTTGAAAATTCAAAACATTTTATTATTGATGATAGGAGTAATACTAATTTGCAGAATATTGTAATTTCTAACAGTGTGCAAAAGAAGCGAAGAATCATCAATTAATTGGAAAATAATAAGTTGACAGTATTTTGATATTGTTGAAATTACAAATTAAAGTAACTAGCGAATCGTGAATAATAAATTGAAATTAAAAAAAAAAAAAAAAAAAAAGTACTAAGATGAATAGATTCGTTGGGAGAACGTACACATTTGCTAACCTCGATTTGCTAAGAGATATACATCCCAAATTTCGATTATCCTCTCGCGACATTAAGGAACCGAAGAGTTCATTCCTGGCATCCCCTTTTTCAAATATTAATTTAATAGATGAAGACAAGGTAGCTAATAACGTGGAAATCGATAGATCTAAACCTCTAGTGTTAGGAGGAGGTTCCATTTTTATTACAGGTAAAGTGCGAATACTGATTTATAATCAAATTATCACCTTTCATACAGTCAAATCTGAACAAAAGGAAGTAACTGGGATTTTGGGAGTACCACTAGTGCAAATAAATTCCCGTTAATTTAGATTGTAAAATATAGCATTATGTTCTTAATAAGTACGTTTGAACGTGTTAAAAATTACTTAAATAGTATTAATAAGAAGAAAACACTAAATTAAAAGTTCTTTTATTGTTATTTTCAAAATTTAATATTTTAACGTTTCATTTGCTAATTTATCTCTTATTTATAGAACTTAAAATAGGTTTAATTTTTAATTGATATGAATTAAAATTATATCTAAATTAAACATTAGAATTAAAATTTTTTTTTATTAAATGCTAATTTTTTGCAAAAACTTTATATCGATAATGACAGTTTCATGAAATCTTTAATTTAGAAATATATTCATTTGACAACCATTAAACCCATAAAAGGATTATACTGAAAATATTTTACTATTCAAAATAAAATATTTAAAACTGTTGTTCTGCATAATATTATTAAATTGAAATTCTAAACTAATAATTATCTTTCAAAATTAGTTATTTTACTATTACTTTTAAACCAAGGGTTTTTACCAACTCATTTATAAAATTTAATACACTTACATTCTAATTAACTCATTCGCATCTATAAATTTTAATAATAAATTAAATTTTATTTATAATGGGATATTATAAAATAATAAATTGTGCAAAGTATAATATCAAAATGTTAATTTAATTTTCTAAATACAGAAAAAAGTAGATGATCGTATAAACACAATAAGTAAAATTTCAAATAAACGAAATTGTTGTTTTAAGAATCCTAAATTCACTTTGATCAAAAATAATGTTTTAAATGACAATTATTTAATTAGAATAATTCAAGATTTAGATTTCCTTTTATGTTTGTGTATCAATAATTATTTTGAAAATATTTCGCAAAAGGGAATGTTTCGACGAATTAGAGGCGGTAGAAACAGGATAAAGATAATAATTATTAATGTTGCTGCGATAAATTCGCTAAATCAGAAATTTACATCGGGCATAGTGCGGGCCCAGTACTAGCAATCTGGGCAAGATAGGGGCATGCCCGTAAAAGTTGTGTAAAACGTGCACAATAAAATTTAACCAACATTTGGCAAGTTACTAAGTAATATTTTCCTACGTCATAAATGCATGCGCAGAAATCATCTAAATAATAAATACATGCGCAGTAATATTCAAATGAAAAATACATACGCATTAATCTTCTAAATAGCAAATTTATTCACATTAATGTTACAAGCACTAAGTGCATGCGTAAAAATGTTGTCAGTACTGGCCCAGTACAGAAATTTCCCGCTGGGATCAATTTAGACATATGAATTTGTGTTTTCAATATGAATCTATATTTTATTTCTAAGAATTAACTGCATCTCACTTTTGTGTCTAGAGATATGTAAAGCTTAAATCCCTTATTGACTGAAAAATCTAGACATGTATTAGACAATTTGTTCCGTGTAACTTTAAAGGCTTTATATATGTCGGATTTTGTTGATAACGGTAATATTAAAATGATGAAAATCTCATTGAAGAGAATAGCTTTCAAAATCTTTTGACATTCGTGAATTAAGAAAATTTATTAAACAGTTTATATTAAATATTCTAAAAATACGAAGTTTGAGTGAATTACTAATGATTGAAATTTGTAATATTAATAATCAATTTTACTGTTCATTCTTCAATTATTATTATTACTATAAATTAAAGATTCAATTGAGAAATAGGAACAGTTTTAAAGAAAATAAAAATTTCTTTTACTTTTAATATTTTAAGAATTAAGCGAAATATAAATGGTTAATTTAAATTTTTCAATTATAGCTTTAATAAGAATAACAATTTAAGGCTTGAATAAAATAGTTTTACGTCACTTCAGAATGACATATACACTTAATAATGTGATAACTGTAAATTTCTATCCGGTATAAATAAACAATGTAACTTTTACAAGAGTATTACATGTAATTCGGAAGTGAAATTATAGAAACTTGTGTACAAAATTTCGACAAAGTGCATATAACCTAAAAGGAATTTTTAAAACTTATTAAAGTGCATATTCGACAAAGTGCATATTGGCGCGGTGCAGAAGGTTAGCATGGGCACAACGTTAGTGAACCCATACTTGGAATATAGACTACGTTCTACGCCGGCAATTAGTGTAGAGCCAGTACGGGTATTCAGTGATGTGCCAGTGCCAGACAAATACTGGCGTTGTCAAATTTGCTTTTCTAGTAGATTTATTTATTGAGTTAAAAGAAAATACCCGATTTTATAATTTCTTTAATTGTCAACAGTTTTTCGAGTGAATAAAAATATTCTTTGTCTTTGCGTAAACCAGATAACTAAATTGACAGAATTATCATATGTAGTAAATAATTTGAAAAGGTGTTTGACACCATTTAGTTATTAATTCATTATTTCATTTGTTATCGATTATTTGAATAAATCAAAACTAAAAACTATAATTTTAATTAATCCATTACATCTATTCCATTTGTTTGATGAAAACTTCATTTTTGAAATTTATATTGGTTAATTTCAAAACTTTAAACCAATTTTTACATATATGGTCAACATGTACTAGACCTAAACAGCTAGAACTATTTGATCAAACGAAAAATCACACAATTGGCCGGAATCGAACCCGAGACCTTTCAAACGCAAATGGTACGCTTGGAACCTCGCAGACATGATCGATTAGTTTAAGATTTTAAAATACAATATTTGGATTCCATTTTAGTTAAAAGTCAGACCATTTATTTTAAAAAAAAAATTATTTTAAACTGCATTAAAAATTTATTTAAATAATTAAAAGGGAAAATTATTTTAAATCGTGTTTATAAAAATTAAAACAATAAATTAAAGTTATATTGGTATGGTTCAAAAAAATTTTTAGTTTTTCATTTGAGAATCACCTTTAAATTATCTAATTTTCAAATATTTCAATATTTAATTATTAACTGTTTGATTCAATGCTTTATGTACCGTTTTAATGGAAAATAAAATTTTAATTTTTCTTAATATTTATAGATTTAAGTAATGCATAATTGCCTGATTTAATTAACAAGTTATAAAAATTTATTTAAAATATACAAAATTATTGAAGTAATTAAAATTTTATTTTAATATTTTATTATTAAATTTTACAAATAAATATTACTATATTTAATTTCAGAAATTTTCACGCAACTATTAATTCAACAATCAGTTTTTGTCTTGAAAAAGTCCGTCTTTTCTATGAACTGTGTTTCAAAATTAAGGAGTCCTCTATCAAACTTCGACGGCTGGCGTATTGTTGTACCGATACTCTGATAACCGTTGGCATCCGCTGGTGTACCAGTGTTGGCGGATATTAGAGTTTATAACATTTTCAGTTTTAAAAACAGTACTGGACCAAAAGCTTAACTAATAATTTACGACCAATGCCTTTCAAAATTGAAATCAGTGAATAATAATATTAATAAATAAAATATATTAGTGTCTGCGCATAGACAATTACTAACTGTATATTCATTACCATCTCTTAAACTCAATTTTAGTTTAATAATTCCATTTCTAATAAAACATAAGCATACAGAATAAAAAGGTTTGCAACAAACTACCATTTTGATAAAATCTATCTGAAAGTTTCGTGTTTAACTGATAAAAGAAAATTAAAAACGCATAGCAGAACATAGGAACAAGTATTTTGCTTTTCTAACCAACAACAAAAGAAATATATACGTAATTATGTACAATAATTTAAACAATATAATAAACGATTCATTATTATAATGTAAACAAATACAACACTAGTCGTCTACTATGTCGAGATGACCGAGCGATCTTAAGCGTGCGATAAAGTGAGTAAATTCGAAGGTATTTAGGTTCGATTCCCTGCACGTAAAAGAATTTTTCAATGTATTATATCGCGTAATTTCCTTAATTATGTAACCTACATTTAAGCTCTAGAATTTCCTCCAGTTTTCATTTCATTTTATCGGATAATAATTGTTGTAATTAATTGCAAGTTTATTTTATCACTTGACTATTATATTTATGAGTTATAATTATTCTGTTCAAAAAACAATTGACTTTTAAGTATTAAATTTTTATGTCAAATTCCATTATTCTTCACAATATTCTGATAATTGTCTTCTACTAGCAATTATTAACTAATCCTCAATATTAAAGGACTTGTGTTGCTTTTGAATTAATATTAAAATTTTTTTATTTTATTAACCGTAAACTCAATGAATTAAAGGAGGTTCTTCAAATTTCAATTATTATATCGAAATAATGTTGATGGTCCCTAAACTTACGCGGGGAAAACGTTTGAGGTAATCTTTCCCATATTATATGCAGGACCTCGGATCAAAGTTACAATTGAGATATTGTGTTCAAAATTCTGATAGTTATTTTCAAAAAATAAGAAAAATTTTCCCATATACGTGGTACTTGAGAGTCAAAAGTAGACTGAAAAAGACTACTCGCTTAAAGCTGTAAAATGTGCATTAAAGTTGAAAAGAGTTTGCCGAGAAATGTGCAGAAGTTTACCATGCTACGGGTAATCGGAGTTCGGGCTCAGCGTCAAGTCCAATGACTCTCCAGCATGGTAAACTCTCCTCAAAACTCGGAATTTATTCCTATCGCATGATAAATCAAACTTTCTCCCTCTTTTTTCATTTTTAATTTGCAGATGCGATCACATATTATTTGTCTGTTAATTCCACAAGAACTCTTTCTATTAAAAGGAAAAAGAATGATCTTTAAATTATTAATTTTAATACTTATATTAGAGGCTAGCCTAGCTTACGTTGAATTATATAACATGCAACTATGACAAACAAATTTTAAACGAAAACTTGTTAGATATTTCATATTTTACTGACTACTCTTTCAATTAGTTTATTTTTTAAATTCTTATATTATTTTGATTCTTTAATTGTGTATTTCTGTAAATAGTTTTGTTAGAAATTTGTCGTACACTCCATTCCCTTTTTCTCGTATTACTATAGACAGCACTGACACGCTGACGTGCGCGTGCGCGGCTTGTTTCGTCTGCGTCGTCGAGCGACGCATCGATATAACTTTTGTGAAGCTTGTACCAGAAAGAACTGCTCGAGTAAAATATATTCTATTTTTTTCTGATTTGCTTCGTTTTATTTAACCAAAACCTAACAGGTTATGTACCCACCCACGCTTTCCACTGCGTAAGGGTTAAAAGTGTTTTAAAAGAAAAAAGATGAGTGATTCAAACAGACCTGAGAGTGACGAGATGGAAAAGGAAAATTTTGAGATGCGTCAGGAAGGTGGTGAGTACTAGTATTTCTTTTTCCGGGAATAAGTGCCGTGATGAGTAAAAGAGTGAGGACGAGAAAAATATAAATAATTAAAGAACAAACTAGTGCCCGGAAATGAAATTGTTTTTGTATTTTTCATACAATAAGGGTAGCGAAATGTAAAAAGACGTATTCACGTGTGTGATATAAAATCAAAAAGGAAATACTAGATTAAATAAACGTTTATAAACTGATGAAAGTATTAGATTTTGCAAATTAATTAAGAAGTGGAAAACATTAAAATTTGTCAAAGGAATTCCTATAAAATTGCGAACAAAACGGGTTTAAGAAGTGGAAAGTAAAAACATGTGCGAAAGGGGAGTCGGAACGATGAATGGAATAACCGCATGGACGTTCCCCCTCCCCGATAAGTAATAGGTATGACAGAGACAGAATGAGATGCGCGAAAATTTATTCTCTCTCTTTTTAATCTGATGTGCGCGAAAAGTTAACTTTATAAAATACTAAACATGTAAATGTGAGATGAGATTTGTTTAAAGAAGGGTTATTTCAAATTTAGTGGTTTAAATATATATATAATTAAAAATTTCAATATAATTATTGAAACAGAAAGATAATGAATAAATATACATCTATGTGTATCTATATGTGTATATATATACGAATAATAATTTCAGACGAGGGCGAGTTGACAGAATTCTGGGAAAATGTTGAAACGACATTTAAATTAGACGAGCTACACTCCGGAGAAATTATTACGTTAAAACTAGAAGGGGAAATTTTATCCCTACACATGGAAAAAGGAAATATTTATATGACGGGTAAGAATAAAAAGAATATAATATTTGCAATAAAAATATGTGTAGTTAAGAATTAAGAAGTGTCTAAATATACAGTAAACCTAAATTAATGTACAAAATTGTTTGAAATACTTAAGTCTTTATTAAGATTAATAGATTTATTTTAAAAATATTTAAATTTCGAGAGGTTGACTTGGGAACTGAAACTTGATGTTCGGTAAAGTGACCTTGTCAACTTGGGTAGGGGCGCGACTGATCTTGATGTTCGGACTCTCGCGTCCATACTCTTCTTGGGATTGGTCATGCTTGATGTTCGGTAGGCTGATCCTTGAAGAAAAAAAAAAAAAAAAAAAAGTCTGATGGCATGATACAAGATAATTAATATTAACAATAATTTTAAATATTTGACAGGAGAAAGGATGTTTCCAGCTGAGCAGTGGGGAGCCTTTCTTACTTGGTTTGACGAAAGGATTCTAAACGACCACCCCACTATCATGCCACGGGCTACCTCGATTTTAAATACTGAACAAAACAATGTAAACAAAAATAACGAAGAGAAAGATGAGATTAAGATGAGTCCAGATAAAAAAGAAGTGAATAAGATGAGTAAATACGATGAGATAGATGCGAATGAGAAGAGAAAAGATGAGGCTGAAGTGGAAGATGTGTCAGAAGAGAAAGATGAGTCAGGAGAGAAAGATGAGTTTATACAAGTAGTAGACAAAATAAATCAAGGTATACCAAAAATAATTAGTAATGATAAAGTTAAATTTGACTTGCATGTACTAAATAAAAATTTAATAGACAAATCAAAGAATATCCAAAATGCCTCTAAGTCCAATGAACAGAACGATTTTTCAGTTATGAATCGTCTAGTAACACAGGAGAAAAAGATGGGAGAATTTATTGATACTATTAATAAATTCTGTGAGGCAACAAATAATGCTCTTAATAGTGTTACTCAGGCGATTACAAAAATTAAACAAGATACAGAGGAGAAAGTTAAAAAAATTACTGATAATCAGAAACAATTGCAAGATTTGGTTAATTTTGTCCAGGAGGATTATGCGAAACAAATTGTTAAGATGAATGAAACATTTTCTAAACTAACAGACGTCAATACATCTTTAAAAAATCAATTAATAAGAGAGCAAAAAGATGAGAAGGATAAAATTGACGTGAGAACAATTAAAGATCCCGTTCAAAGTTTTGGAAAAATTAACGCACAGGGGAATAACACAAATTTCAGGAAAGATGTTATAGACATCTTTAAAGAGCAGTTCGATAATTTTAGTAATAGCGAATCAAGTAGTATCAAAAATAATCAAGGTCAGGGTATTAATAATAATTCAAAAGAAACTCTAAAATTTTAAATTATAAATAAAAACATGGGTTTTAAAAGGGATTATAAGTTGACTAACAGTATGAAATTTGAACATTTCTATGACTACTTTTCATCAGAGTTGAGAGCGTATGATTTGTTACATATTGTTGATGACGAGATTGAAAATAATATTACAGATGAGAAAATTTTATTAGAACAAAAATTTAAAGTACGTGATATTCTGATCAACCATATTGATCAAAATTATCACGCCAAAGTTATGAGCTTTAAAAATCCGATTGAAGTTCTAAATAAATTGAGAGATATTAAAAGATGCGAGTTAAATGTAAATTCTCATACTGTTAGAAAACAGCTTTATAGTATGCAATATATAATTGGTAAATCAACTGCTGGCGAATTTTGTGAAAAATTCGAAGATACCATAAGAAATTATGAAAATTCTCCTGGTGCGATTTCACTATCAGAGGACGAGAAAAGGGATGCATTTTATAACGCTGTTATGGTATCAGTACCGACGATTCAAACCATTGAGTTTGTATCTAAAAATACCAAAGGAAAAAGCGTAAGTTATGACGAATTAAAATTGCTCGTACTACAGGATGAGGCTAATAGAAAACAGACAAATAACGAGGTGAGAGAGACGAGGGCTGCTTTCGTAACTAAAAAGGAGAGCATGCGATGTTACGAGTGCCAAGCATCTGGCCACATAGGAAATAACTGTCCTAATAAGGGAAAGGGCATTTTATGTTACAAGTGTAACAAATTCGGCAATCACATTGCTTCCGAGTGTCCTAATGAACTAGCAAATTCTGGTGGCTATTCGAGAGGACGAGTTTTTAATAGAGGACACTCCAGATTTAGTAAGTCGAATACTTACTCTAACTCAAGTTATTCAAACAACATAAGACGGGGAAATAAAAGAAAAATAAATACTGAACACGAGTTTGCTTCAAAAAGAGGACGAGGTAGTTTTAGTGGAAGAGGTAGACCTAGGGGTGGCTATCAAAGAATATCTAATCGTGGTAAAAATCCTGAAAATAAAAACTATGGAGAAAAACAAAATGAAGTTAAAAACAATAAAGGTGAGTTTATAAATCAAATAATATATGATTGTGATGTGTGTCCAATGGATGTAGAATATAATTCACAATTTGCAAGCTTGAACGATGATGATGCTAGCAATTCTGATGATAATAAACTACTAATAGAATTTCTGGCGGATTCGGGAGCAACTGAGCATTTGACAAATTCCAAGTTAATATTTAATAATTTAGATGAGTCAGATTTAGGAATAATTAAATGCGCAAATAAAAATAGCTCAGCTGACATAAGAACGGAGGGAGTAGGACGTGTTGAGATTAAACTTAAAGATGGGAAAATCTTGGAATTTGACAAAATGATCTTTGCAGAAGCTTTAAAAGAAAATTTATTATCCCTCCGAAAGTTTGTAGAAATGGGTTTGAGTATTTATTTAAATAACGAAAAGATTGATATTTTCGATCCTTCATCCAATGAAACATTTTTATCTGGCGTGTATAGAAAACCATATTGGATTATAGAAGTAGAAGTAAACAAACACACGGGTAAAGATGAGAACGAATTTAAAGACGTTAATAAAAGATATTTTGCAAACTTGACCGAAAAAGAATCGGGAATAGGAAGATATAATACAAGAAGTATTACAGCTAAAAATAAATTGCTTCATGAAAATATGACAGAAAAAACAGACACTCAAGTAGTTAACTTAGAAAAATTGATTGTAGATGAAATTATAAAAGAAAATCTAGAAGATGAGAAACAAAAAGACGAGAATTTTCAAGTAATATCTATTTCAGATGAGAGATTAAAGAAAAATAAAATTCCATATGAGCAATCAAATTTTGACATAACCATTTGGGATCGTAAGTTCCAGGATGTCGATGAATTGCCAATTATAGAACTGAGTGAAGAACAATCTTCTAATCTATTGAATAGTCAGAAATTTCTTAAAAATAATAAAGCACTATTGTGGCATGCCAGATTTGGTCATGCTTCTGTTGATTATTTAAAAGCTTTACAAAGAAAATTTCCTAAAAACAAAGATTTAAATTCAGCTAAGTTTGATGAGACAATTAGAGAGTGTGAGGTGTGCCAAATTTCAAAATTTAATAAATTACCTTTTTCTAATACTCGAAGACGTGCAACCGCTCCCTTGCAAATAATCCATTCCGACGTAATGGGTCCAATTACACCGGTTTCTTATCCCAAAGGATACAGATACATAGTCAGTTTTATTGATGACTTTTCCAGATTGGCAATGTCTTATCCAATGAAAACGAAAAGTGAAACGGGTCATTGCCTGCAAATGTTCGTAAGAAGCGCACGAAATTTGCTAGGATATGATGCAAAAGTTTGTTATCTGCGTACAGACCAAGGTACGGAATATACTGGTGGATTTACAATTGAAGTCCTGCAAAAATTAGGTGCGGAATTGCAGTTGACTTGCCCCGATACACCTCAACACAATGGTACATCCGAACGTTTTAATCAGACCATTCAAAACAAAATTAGGTCTTATATGTATGACGCGAGATTACCTGAGAATCTATGGGATCTGGCCGTGACAGCTGCAGTGTATGCATATAACAGAACTCCACATAAGTCGAATGACATGATAATTCCATTAGAAAAATTTGCTCCTGATCATCACTTCGACATAAATCAACTCAAAAGATTTGGATGTCTTGCGTACATCAAAGTACACAGAAAGACTGGTCCTAAATTCAGAGCTGAAGGAAGACGAGTTGTTTTGGTGGGTTATACCCCTATGGGTTATCAGTTTCTAAGACCAGAGGATGGAAAATTCTATGAAAGTAGAGAAGTAAAATTTAACGAGAAACTGGTCTACGGAGATAAGTTCTCGAAAAATGTGATTAAGGATTTTCCCATAATTAATGATGAGATTAACAAAGAAAAATGGTTTTTGGAATTTGAAAAAGATGAGGACGAAACAAATGGAATTTTAAAACCGGAGGGAGAACCTAAAAGGAAAAGAGGAAGACCGAGAAAAGATGAGACGAAAACTACAAGTGACGAATTGACAATGAATGAAAACACCAAAATTAAATTAATAGAAGATGTGAGTTTTTCTGATTTGAAGTTAGAAGAGTCTCAAAAAGCTAGTGTATTGCTTACCACCTTATGTGATGATGAGATTGACGATGAAGCTAATAGAATTAATGATGAGATCTATTATGCATTATTGGCTAAAATAAATCTAGATCCTATAAATTATAAAGATGCAATGTTAGCTGAGGATAAAAAATTGTGGGAAATGGCAATTAAAGAAGAATTGGGCTCTATGTATAAAAATAAAGTCTGGGAGGAGGTAATCCGTCCTACTAAGATGAGTAATGGTTTAAAGGCCAATATCATTGATTCCAGATGGGTTTTTAAAAGAAAGACGGGATCGGATGGAATCTCCAAACACAAAGCCAGACTAGTCATTAGAGGTTTCAAAGATAAAAATATTTATGAATTAAAAGAAACGTATGCTCCAGTCTCCAGATTGCCATTGGTAAGATCAGTAATTGCCATAATAAATAAATATGATCTCAAGGTTTGTCAATTAGATGTAAAGACTGCATTTCTTAATGGTGTAATTGAAGAGGAAATTTATATGGAAATTCCTGAAGGAACACACCACACAGATAGAGAGAGAAGAGAAAAAGTGTGTAAATTAAGACGAGCTCTCTATGGCTTACGTATTAGTCCTAAGAAATGGAATAATAAATTTACTGAAGTGGCCTTAAGTATGAATCTAAAAAATACTGACTCAGAACCATGCTTATTTATTTGGCGAGAAGGGAACAAGTTCTTAATCTTGCTATTGTATGTAGATGACATAATAATTGCAAGTAATGATGTGATTAAACTAAATAAAGTTAAAGAAAAGTTAAGCAAAGAATTTGAATTGACAATAATTGGTGAGCCTAAAGAATTTCTAGGAATTACGATTAAGAGAGATGAGTTAAAAAGAACGATTGAGTTAAACCAAGAAAAATTTATAGATAAAATTTTAGTGAAATTCGGATTTGACAAATCACATCCACAGAGAACCCCAATGAATACTAACCAAGTAACCAATAAAGAAAGAAAATTGAGAGAATGCGAATTTGATGACGAGATTCTAGAAGCAACTAAAACTAAAGAGAAAGTTCCTTACAGAGAAGCTGTAGGAAGTCTGTTGTACTTGGCTGGAGCAACCAGACCAGATATTTCTTATGCAGTTAATGTACTAAGCAGACATCAAGTAAATCCAACAGAAGAGGATTGGAAAATGGTAAAAAGAGTGTTTAGGTACTTAAAAGGTACCAAAACATTAAGTTTAAAATATTCAGGCGAGACAGAAGGTATTCAGGGTTTCTCAGACGCGAGTTTCGGAGATTGTAAAAATTCTTTGACTACATGTGGATTTTTGATTAAATTATATGGAGATACGATTGCCTGGAGAACTCACAAGCAATCTTATG
This sequence comes from Ganaspis brasiliensis, assembly GCA_037103525.1. NCBI lineage: Eukaryota > Metazoa > Arthropoda > Insecta > Hymenoptera > Figitidae > Ganaspis > Ganaspis brasiliensis. The sequence continues at coordinate 482,197 of JAZKLR010000307.1, forward strand.
TTGCTTTGTCAACATGTCATGCAGAATACGTGGCAATGAGCGAGACGAGTCAAGAGATGTTGTCTTTGTATAATTCTTTAATTTTGATTTTAAAAGAACCTTTGCTTCCTATGACTTTATGGTGTGATAATAAAGCTGCTGGTGCAAGTGCAGAAACCGATGGAGGAAACAAATTAAGACATATCGTTGAAATAAAGGTCCATCACATTAAAGAATGTGTTAAAAAAGGTTTGATTGCGGTAAAATGGGTAAGATCAAAGGACCAAATAGCTGATATCTTTACAAAACCCTTGTCGTTTGAATTACACAATTATTTAGTTGGTAAACTCATGAATTTATGAATAATATAACTAATTTTCTGTTCACAGGCTAGATTTTCTTGATTCTCAATGATGTTGTCTGGTGGGATGAAAACTAAGACGAGTGCTATTAAAGATGTGACAAATATTTTTTTATATTACGTATTTTTAATTCTAATGAAGAAAAATTGATAAGTTTGATTGATCGATGACTTAAGTCTCAATCGTGTTCATAGATAATAAGAAAAGGTTAATTGTAATGTACGGGAGGGAGTGTTAGAAATTTGTCGTACACTCCATTCCCTTTTTCTCGTATTACTATAGACAGCACTGACACGCTGACGTGCGCGTGCGCGGCTTGTTTCGTCTGCGTCGTCGAGCGACGCATCGATATAACTTTTGTGAAGCTTGTACCAGAAAGAACTGCTCGAGTAAAATATATTCTATTTTTTTCTGATTTGCTTCGTTTTATTTAACCAAAACCTAACAAGTTTAATTCTTAATATTTATTTACATTTAATACTAAAATAATAAATTTTATAATAAATTAAACAATATTTGTATTTTACATTAATTAAAAAGAAAATTACCTAAAATATTTCAGATATGATGCTTTTCTTGGTTTTTTTATCATTGTAAAATTAAACTATCAAACATATATTTTACAACTTCTAAACTTCTATGTTTGTAAATTTTGTTAAATAAAAATTTCTTGTAATTTAAAGGCAGATTTTTTATATTTTAAAGTTTCTTTCTTGCTTTGAAAATTTTCAATTATGGTAATTTTTACTCTTTACTATTTTTAAATAGCTAAATGTCATTTTTTAAAATTATTATTTTTCTTACTTTTCATTTATTATACCTTTATAAGATCTACTTAATTCATTACTTTCAATTTTTAGTTGTAATAACTTTTATTTGTTCAAATTATTATTCAAAATAATATTTATTTTCGTAAATAACGTTTAACAAATTCTCTAAATCTGAGTTAGTTAAAAATAACTAGCTTGAAATCAAAAAGTTAGCTATTAATTCAAATAGCTATATTTCTACTAATCATTTAGTAAAAAATAAATAATTATTAGTTTAGTTTATTTTTAAGTTATATCAAAATAGATAATATTTTAGTAAAATTCTGATTATTATTAATAATTAATTATTTTTAACTAATTCAGATTAAAAGAACAGATAGGATTTTCTAGGTTATTAAACTTTTAATGCAGAAAATACAAATTTGTTTCTATAAAAATTATTATATTAAATAACATTTATATTAATATTTTTATATATAATACATATAATATATTTTTAATAAATGAATATTTGGTTTTTTAAACATTGTAAGAATTAAAATTTTAATAAATAAGAATTTTCTATCTAATTATTAAATTATTTTATTTAAAAATTATATAATACAGGAGTCTCGGAAATCGAAATTAACACAAGTGAAATTGATCTAAAGTGAATAAAAGATAGAGTCAAAGATTTTGTTAATTACACCTATTTTTAATATTTAGATAATTGTTAAATTTGTACACATTATAAAAAATATTTTTTAAAATATCTACAAGTTATTTTTATAACAAGACCTTTAAGTTTTATTTAATTAATGAACTGCATAATTATAACTTTATACATTAAATAAAACTTTTTTTTAAATTAAAAAACTATTTGACATTAATATAATATTTTGGTCGTACTTTTTAGAATTTAAAATACAAAATAAGTTCTAAATTAACATTTTGAATTTGATTCACAGATTATTGCAAGACAAAAAAGAAAGATTTAATAGAAATTACCAAAATTTTGAAACTTGATTTATATAAAAAATTGATCAAGGAAGGAAGCAATAATTAACACATAATTGTTTTAAATTAAAATTATTCAGTCTAAAAATATAAGAATTAAAACCGTTTCTCATAAAGGGATACAATTCTACTCAGTTAGTATATAAGGAAAGTTTGAATCTCTAATTCCAAATGTATTCGAGCGTGTTCGGTGTGCGTGAATGTGTATTTAGATATTTGTATATTGCGGCGTAAGTTTAGTTTAGGTAAATCGCGTCTTGTATATAGTTCAAAAGAATATTAAATTAATCTTAAGGTTAAAACTATGATCGTGATTGTATCGTTAAATGTAATTATAATTAGCGAAATAAGTAATCTCTATAGGAAATAAATCTGTAATTAATATGAAGGAAATCTTTTTATTTTTTGGTTGAATAGAAAAGATCATCTAGTTGGCAAAACTTTACCATGCTGGTGAGCAGGAGCCTTGACAAGAACATTGTCGAGGCGCGCTGAGCTCAAGAATTCGAGCTCAGCGCCTTGTCATCCAGCATGGTAAAGTTTTCCCACGTGCTGTGTATAATACTACTCAACTTTCTGGCAATCAAGGAATCGCCCTCCGACCATCAAATTACCATGCTGGAGAGTGATGTGTATCCATATTTTTGTATAAAACCTTTCTAATTCTTGAATAATTTCTATTATAAATTGAATGGTAAAGTTTTCTAAAAATCACTTTGATCCGAGGTGTATCATGCTAACATGGTAAACTTTATCTGAAACATTTTCTCCGTGTAGTGTTTAAATTAATTCAGAATTATATTCTTTTATTAACAATATATTTGTAAAAATTTCAATTTTTCGTTTTGCATATTATAAGAATCTCCTTTAAATCATTATTATTCCTGTTTAATTATTTACTAAGTGTTCTCCAATTATTGATTTAGTCTCTGAATTTTTAAATTTCTTCAATTTGCAATTATTATTATTATATCGATCATTTTAATAGTGTTAAATTATTCACAGTTTTCGTGATTAAATTCTAAAGAACATTTAGTAAATTTAGTAAATTTAGCTAATTCTTCATGTCACTACAAAATACTAATAGAAATTCTGTTCTAGGAAATTCACGAATTGTATACAAGATGTAAAGGATATGCCCGGCTATGACCGTTCATGTGTTACTTGTCCCTAAATCCGCCCAAGGAGGTCAATGGAAACCTAGGATGTCAAACCTACGAATAAAATTATCCAATCCTAACCGCTAAATTTGAATCAACCAACATTAGCTGGTTGTTTGTTATCTTCTGGCTGACTTTCACTATTGTTTATTTCTTTTTCTTATTAAGAGAAAAACTAATTTTAGATGCAACATTTTCAAAACATTTTCCATTTAGAAATTCGATGACGAACATGATTTTATTACCTTCTTATTAATTACCAGTTTTTTTTTTTTAACAAGTAAAAAGCAAAAATTTAGTGACAACAAACAAGTAATTCAACAGTTGTGCGTAGTAAACAAATAAATTATAACCAAATTGATTTATTAAAAGAGTTTCTTTTCCACAGATAAAACTCAACACTATAAAGTCATAGTTGCAAAATATATACACCACTGTTATGCAACCATAAGTAAACATCAACAAAGAATCAATTTTCTGGTCTACATCTGAACAACACTCTTTTCTTTTAATCCATTCATCGAGGACGATGACTGATTTTAAGGAGGGAGGACAACCAGTATCTCCAAAATTCCGAAATTCCAAATAATTCTGCAACTTCTCATTTAAATACAACTAGTTAGGCGACACTAAGTTCAGAATTCAAATAAAAAAGGTATCAAACCAAACGGTATTGTCTGACTACACAAGGAAGTATCCACTGCGACAAGATGTCCGACTGAGATTCATGGTTGATGTATGCATCATCGACGCGCAGTATCAACCGCATAGTAGGCAAAATTTGTAAAACAACTGGTAAAATGTTGATACATAACTGGTGTAAATTGCAGCCTAATTATAATAACGCAAATAATAATATTAAATAATCAAAAGAATTTTAATAAATCCGCATTAAGAGCTGCAATTTCATTTAGTTGAGTATGAGCGTTTAAGATATTCGAAATATTATTATACGTTCGCGGAAACAATTGGATAAATTATAAGATTAATCAATTTAATTACTATTTTACTAATTATACTGTAATAACAATAATTTACTACCAGAATGACCTGTTCGCCTTTTGATGTGAGCGTCACTCTATATATTAAGTAGATCATTTTATTGTTATTGTATGCATTAATTATAAAGAAAGCACAAACGATATAATTATTATGAAATGCTAATTTTAGAGAATTTCAATCAAGTATGTAAAAATATAAACATCGACTCATATATATACACGTGTGAAAGCAAGTATACGTGTATGTATATACATGTATGTTTGTAGTTAACATATATTATAATGATAAAAATAATAGTTGTAATTCTGAAAATATTACACAAAGTACTTATATACTTGAATGAATTTTCTGAATATACATTAACTCATGCTCGATGTGAGAATAATTAGGCAAATTTCTAGTGCAAAAGAAATTAGGATATTATCGGATTGGGTAGGCGTATGAGAGTTACATGGGAAAATAAAGTCCTACATTTTTTATCCTCTAATCAGCTCGAGCATATAAATAGTAAAATCAAAGTCAAACTCCCTAATTAAAATTTTAATTATTAAACGGAGTTACAATCAAGCTGATTATAAGAATCAAAAGAATTTTTTTGTAAAGAATATTTATTCAGTAATTCAATCACATAAAAATAAATCCTCGTAACGAGGATAGAATATTACTATTCGTAACAAATCAAAAATAAAATAAAAATGAATATTGTTATGCACTATATTAATTAATTGCAAATCAGTATTTCGGGAGTTTTGGGTGATTGACATTGGCAAGAAAATGAAGGTGTAATACTCATGTGTATGTGAAGTGCACTTATGATGTATTTAACTGTCGGACGGAGGATGAGTTTACGTCTCAGCGACAACTGCTGCAGGGATGGAGCTAAATTCTTAATCCACTTCAACCCAGACATCCTCAGTTTCGGATTTCACAATGGTTATCTCTATGTCCTCGAAAGTATCAGTCACAGGGCTAGAAGCAGGCAGTTCATCATTCAACCTGTGAAACACATGATTACATTAATAAAAAGGAAGAAATAGAAAACATACAAAAGAAAATAAATAAATAATAGAAAATGGAAAATTCGCCCCATTGTACAAAGATGAAATCAAATAAACAAAATTTCAAATCAAACAATTATAGTGAAATTGAATTAGCATACATTAATAAAGAATACTCACTCAATCTCAGTTGTGGATTCAGCAACCGGGTTAGGAATAAGGATGGCACGCATCATGTCATACAATGTCTCTCGAGCTTGTGAAAGAGAGGCTCGGTGAGCAATCAGCTGGGCTCTTTGGATATAGTCATCAAAACACTCACGAGAATGCCATTTGATGGTATTCAGAGATCGTCTGGGACGTCCTCGTCTTTTTTCTGGTCGATTAGGAGCTTCTATCGGCAGATCCAGATAAGTCTGAATAGCCTCCGCTACTCAAAAATGATGAACCATTTGCATGGCATAAAACATTAATTTAGCCAAAAAGTTGGGTGACTGGCTTAGTTTTGATGGGCCCACTGAAAAACCAAGATCGAGAAATTAATACAAGAAAAGGTAAAAGAGGAGAGTCCACGTTGTCAAAATCACTTACGAATGACTTTTACGCTTTTATGAATGACCTACTTGATACCCACGCATTTTAAAAATATTACCATTGTTTAGGATCAAATATTTTATTTCACGACTCGAAACTCTAACCATAACCCCACGTCTTCGACAATCTAATTCATGAAGAACTCGAAAATTATTTGCAACAACTGGCGCACCCGAAATTTCAGTACAAATCGACGATAAAATTTCAACAGCTTTCGTCGGGGGCACGTTCCAAATCGCCACTTTGAAAATATTTAAATTATCTTCCACTTCTGATAAACGCAAATCCAGGGATGCCGTTTTCGAAACAACTCCAGATAAAAGGATAGAATTTGTAACCGGTGATTCGTTAAAATTGACACTACAAGCGGCCAAAGCTTCCGGATCATTAGACACATTTAAGCCAAGAGCATCAATAATTTCTTGAAAAACATCAGATGAAATTTCTGAACTAGAAGCACTCCCGTCTGCCATGAGATATTCCTTATTAAAATAAATTAAAGGACGAAACGATAAACCCTCGACACTACACGAATGATTTCAATAATCTACTCACCTCCCGTCGTTGGTACGATGTCCATTTTTGGTGGGGATAAATCTTGACTCGGATAATTCACATTTTCCCACATCATAGTAGTAGAGTCACTAGTAACAGATCTAGAATCTTCCATGGTTAAGAATGCACTGAAGTTGACAAAAGATAAAACTGTACCATAATGAACTCATCAGAGGTAATAAATATAGTAAAGGCGCCATGCCGAGATGACCACCTGGAAAAGTGCAAGCTTGCATAAAGATTCACATACCTCGCTTACGAAGTTCCGCTACACTAAATGACTCACTGAGACATAAACAATAATCTGCTGTCACTATTGCCTTGGAAAGCACTTATCACACCCGAAATTCACAACAATTTGCTACGAGAAAGTTTTGTCGGGACGACAAAAATTTAAGGAGGGAGGACTGTTACATCCCGTAACCACAAAATAAAAATATTTTGTTTCTAATTTGGGGTATAGGTATTTTATGATTCCCATTTAGCTCTCATAATCACGGCCTATGTACTGGCCAGTATTTAGCCGAGCATCGATACTACCACCAATTTTTGCATTCGTTGTAAGTATACATATGTGTGTATACATATACATATGAAAGTATATAAATATGTGTGTATGTATGTGTGTAAGGTTCAAGGCGAATGCTGCCTTTGATATTGGTGTGATATTGGACCAATATTACATGGAAAATAAACCTAAAAGTTCATGATATAAGAAATCACCTATTTAATAAGAAAAACGACTCTAAAAGGGGAGTTTATATATAAAACAGTATTGGCCCAGTATCAGGCCAATCATTACTAGTGCTTTGAAATTCTTGACATTCTATCGACAGATATATTACCACTATAATGTTATTGTATAATAGAATTATACATTCTCTTTAAGAAATAATGTATATTAATGTGTCTGTGGATATAATGTTCGATTTCGTTCAATTTCGTAAATAAATAGGTGAGATAGTGAAACGTGACTGTCCGCGCTGTAGAACTACTTCCTGATCTACGTGACATCTCGCGCATTAGCGAGATCATAACTATTAAATAAATAAAAGAAAACATGATTTTCTGAGTTTCTTCACGTTCCTCTATCGTTCAACCTAACGCGAAAGGGCGCGTGCTCCTTTGCGCTTTTTCACGATATTCTAGATCCGCACCCCGCCATGACTAGGCGTGTGCTCTTTTGCGCTTTTTCACGATGTTCTAGATCCGCACCCCGCCATGACTAGGTGCGTGCTCTTTTGCGCTTTTTCACGTTGTTCTAGATCCGCACCCCGCCATGACTAGGTGCGTGCTCTTTTGCGCTTTTTCACGTTGTCTATGTTGCGCCCCGCCTCGTAATAGCAATCTTATCGCAATTTCCACCCCGCGACTCTTAGTTTGACTACTATAAAATCAAGCGACGCATAATGGAAGGGGTCGTACACTCCGATATCGCCGCCGGGTTAACGTCGCTGAGAGACCCTTCAGTTAACAGCGATTAACATTTTGCTTATTGATTGAATCGAGTGATCGATATCAATCATTAGAGCATGGCATGTAATCGATTGTTGGCTGTCTTAAAGGTTAGTGCTCTGTGCAGTATTGCTGAATCGTGCTGGTCTAGAATTCGGAATAAAGACCGTGCAAGTTAAGTGTTTGTAATCTAGTTTCCGTCTACACTACGAATCGAACGAGAAGTACGTACTGTTCACATCGAGCGACACTTCGGTGAATTTATAGTATTTGGGCTTGTAATTCTTTCATAATTAACAGTATAAGTTGATCGCCTGAACTATTAATAGTCTAACAGTATAGCATATCGCCAATTGTTAGAGTTAAGTCCAAAAACATAATTCCGCTGTCGTGGTAAGTTTATTTCTGTTTACGCGTGTGAAACGACGAAATCACATCCAGGAAATAAAAACTTAATAAGTGCGTGTAATGTACTACGTCATCATCTATAAGGGCATTTGACCACCTTGTAAACTAACATCAAATCTGCCCTCTAAACAAGAGGTATATGTAAGTTACGATTTTATTGTGTTAAACTTAAATATTAATTATGATTTTAAATTTGTTTAAAAGTCTTGAACCATAGAATACAGATTGTTTTATCAACAATATTCAATATCATCCGTTTTATCACAAATGTATTGAAAATTAAGAAGATAATGCCGTAATTTAATCTCATAACACATAATCAATACTGGCGATTACTGGCCCAGTATCGGCTCCACACAGAATAGTTTCGATTCACTTGAAAATTACTATTAATAACAGGTTAACAAGTCATAACCAAAAATTAATTATTTTAAACATATTTTAACATGTGAAGGGCACGATCTGGCCCAGTATTGGCTAAGAATATTGTTGAGTCATTATTAGTATTGTTGCCACAATACGAGTAATAAATGTAAGATCTTAAACTTTTTCACGCCTTGAGTTGTTTATTCATGGTTATATCTAAATTGTTCGATTTCTAAGTTCACGTTTTGTTGTAAAACAGTTAAATATGAACTATATCACTGTATATCTGCAAATTATACTGTAATAATAAACTTATGAAGGGATATTTTGTATTGTTCATTCAACATAGGTCCCATAGATCTAGTAAAGCTGCACGAGTCCAATCAAAAATATAAAAGTTAGCCTTACGCTAACTGATCAGTCTGTTTACCTTCCCAAATTATCACAAATAATCAAAACCATCCTCGCTCTTGCTTGGGACATAACAGCGACCAAGCAATAGAATCTGTTCATTTTGATTTTAATTCTGTTTGGAGTAAATACAAGGTGCATGTTCAGAATCCACTGTACATGAATCGTTTGTTAAACGCCGTTTGTGAATTTAATGGGCTGCATATTTAAATATGAAATAAATATTTAATTAATAAAATTTATTTTACTACGCAGAACTACGTGCTTTCTTAATTTATTTAATTTAAAATTCCGAAAAAGTTTTGATTAATATATACCACTTGATTTTAAATTATAATTAAAAAGTATAGAAAAATGATTTTATGAATTAACTAATATTGATTATATTAATGTAGTTTCTACAAAATATATGTATAATATAAACTTACAACTAAATTTCTTTTTTATAATTTTTAGAAAAAAAATAATCTCAATTTATCAAAGAAATTCAAAAATTGTGAATTTCAAATAATAAAATCCACTTTTCTCAATTTCCGCCCGACGGATAATTACGTTTTTGGTCTTAAATTGTTTGTAGGAAATAAGAGAACAATAAACCACAAAAAAATCCCATATGCAAAACAGTGTCAATTAAAGTTGCTCTAGACACACCGTGGGAGGAGTTAAACGAAGCCTTGATTTCATGTGCGATTCCCACCCGTACGGGTCTATACCACACAGGTCCGCCTACGGTTCCTTCACGGGGTTGGTTACGTCTACCACGCGCGGTATGTGTAGTGCAAGAACGAATTCATGCAGCTGGGCTTTTGGTTCTTTTGGGTCACCTTTGGCCACCCGCTCAGTGGGAGGAGTTAGGAAGAGAGAGAATGATTATAAGACGGAGGAAAAGAGCGTGGGGAATGGAAGAGAAGTTAAAACAAGGGAAAGGAAGTGACATCGCGCAGCTGTGCTGGAAGCAGATAAAGGATAGAGCGGACAGGGGCGATAGTAGTTTGTCGAATTGGGAGGAGGGGAGGCAAAAAGCACTCAAAGAAGGGTTAAAGTCAGGAGAAAGAATAGAGGGTTGGGAGGATATAGAGAGAAGAATGGAAAGGAAGGAACGGGAGGAGAGGTGGAGAAGGATAACGGAATCAAAATACAACAGGTGGTATAGAATGATTAAAGGTAGAGGAAACGCCGGAGTATTTAAGGAGAATGGAAAAAGAGTGTGAATGGAATAGGGTGATTAGATTTAGAATGGGAGAAGGGATGAATGAATGCAAATACTGGAAGGTAGAAGAGGACAGAAAATGCAGAGTGTGTAGTACGAGGTTGAGGACTGGGCACATGTTTTCGATGTATGTATGATGGATGTGAATGTGCATAGAGGGATAGGGGAGAGAGTGTGTGAGATTTTGGATGAGAGTGGAAAGGGAGAAAAATGGATGAGAGAGCTGGAAGGCAAAAGAGAAAAAACAGTGTAAGCGACGGATAGGAAAAGAAACCTAAAACATAAAGTAAAGGTGGAAATGAAGAATGAAAATAAGGTAATAGGAAACGGAAGCCCTGGCACTGGCACTAAAGATGGGGAAAGCGAGATTGAAAATGTACGAATTTTAGAAATTAAGCGATTTTGTAATAAATATAAGTAAGAAATTAGATTTAAGTTGGATGGAAGAGAGGAGAAAAGCGTGTATGTAATAGAACTGTAAAGGGAGCGGTGGCCCTCGAACCCGTAAGGAAGAGTAAATAAACTATAGTACTTGTCACTACCAAATCAAAAATCAGACTCGACTCGTTTTATTATTATTGTTATTATATGTCCTATTGCTAATATCATTTATTGCATCTACCAAGAAATTAAAATTAACAGTTTGTCTTTCTGTTTAAATTATTGTCATCTTAAAATTCTTATTAGGTTTGAGCCGCGCATGATACAAAGTATTTGTTTATTTTTGAACTACCTTGCTGTATCGAAATCTTAATTCGGATAATTTTCTTCTCTGTAATCTTTATTTATTTAATTTTTTTTTCTTCAACTCTAAAATGGAGTCGTTGACTGTCAGCCATGTTGAGGCTTAATCACTTTTGGCTTATTTCACTAAATTTAGACATTTTTTTAATACCCACTCTTACCATATTATAGCCGTGTCTGAGACTTGGCTTGCTCCATGTAATCCATCTATCATGGTGGAGCTTGACAATTACATGCTCTTTCGCAGGGATCAAGAAGTACGAAGGGGCGGGGGAGTATGTCTCTATGTACATACTAGTTTACAAACTACCATAAAAAATATGAGCTCTTTGAGTATTTACCTTACAGCTTAGTTTACATTTATTGAAATTAAAACTAATAAACAGCACAGAAAGAAGGCACAATGTGCCTACAATCGAAGGTTTCGTGGCTTTCTCTTAATCTCTATTTCTCTCTCATACACTCCCAGAAAAACTTTTTTATAGATAGTTGATAATCTCTGTCTCTGGTTTTCACTATTTCTCTCTCTCTCACACACACAACCGTAAATTGACAGCTATTGGCTATGGACGACGAAAGAACAGACGGACGGACGATAAAAGTTTCAATATGCGGTAACTTACATAACTTACGGACCTACGTAACTCGCGGTAACTTTTACGGTAACTTACGTAGCTTGCGGTAATTCTTACGGTAGTATACGTAACTATCGGTAACTTACGTAACTCGCGGTAATTCTTACTTAAACTAAGATCCTTTAAACTATCGCAGTCAGTAGTTAATTGGTTTCGATCCTACCTTAGTGATCGACGGATGAGAATCAGGGGAATTAGCAGGCCCGGCAGGACAGCTTAAGCCCGAGTGGGTAGCAAATTGAAATTTCGATATATAGACATATATGTACAGTGGTCCCTCGATTAACGCCGGGTAGCGGGACTGAAGCCCTTGATTCAAGCCGGTCTTTTAGGCTCTGCCTTTAGCTTCGTGTGGGGGGAATTTCAGGGAAGACAGGACTATGTTCTTATGTGTGCTTATTATTAGGGTCGTCCAAAAGCGAACAAGAAAATAAATAAAATATCGTTAATTATTTTCGTAGGGTTAATTATATGTATATATTTATTTTACTTAAAATTAAAGTATATAAAATTTGAATTTGAATTAATAATTTTACATTTTTTTTACATTTTCAAACACATGGACCATACTTTCATTTTTTATTAACATATTAATTAATTTTCATTATTTTCAATCGCTTTATATTTTAAGTGACTGAAAATATTGCACATAATTATTTACAATTTTGAAACCAATGCTACGGCACTGTGCAGCCATTTTCTACCCGACTGGAATCGAATCTCCTCAACCGGCTTGAATCAAATACGGCTTTAACCAAACCGGCGTTAATCGAGGGTCTACTGTACTCTCTAAATTTTGTAGAGTGAGATATCACTCCACTAAGAGCGAAAATTGAGCCAGCACTCTTTTTAGAATTCACTCTTTAAGAGAGAGATTTCACTCCTTTGGAGAGGGTCTTTCATTCTTATTGGAGTGGCTCAATTTCCACTCTTAGTGGAGTGATAACTCACTCCAAGAAATTTAGAGAATATATACATTATATATATATGGAGCATTCCATGCCAACTTGACATGCCATCGATGTTGACATTTTTGATTTGGCTCATTTTTTTATATGTGTATCCTACGAAAAAGAGCTTCATGAACTTTTTCAAATTTGTTTATAAAACCGTTCACAAGATATGAGTTTTTCAAAATTTTAAATGTTTTTTTAAATGCTCATAACTTTTTCGAAAATGAATCAATTTTAATCGTTCTTCTCTAATTTGTGCATTTTTGAATAAACGTTTAAAAAATTAGTGCAAAAAATTATCAAAAAATTATTTTTTAGATTTTTGTAATTTATTAATTAAAATCTTATTTTTAAAAATGTTCATGTCCTTTGATTTTTTTTGAAAATTTTTCAAAAAAACTACTTCCTTTTACATAAATTTTAAACATGTTCATGTCCTTTGATTTTTTTTTTAATTTTTTAAAAAAACTACTTCCTTTTACATAAATTTTGAGCTAGGTCCCGTCGTAGGGACCCAATTTTTGATATATTTTCTAAATTTTTTTAGTTTGACAAAATTTAGCACGAACTTTTTTGACACTGTTTGGCGCTCCGTTGGATGTACTGATGGACTACTAAATAAAATATTAGTAAAAAGTTGCATAAAAAAGTGATAATGAAAATACTGAATCTATATTTGGAAAAATATTTTTGAGTCCCAGATATACCTTTAGCTTTTAGGTGTCGAACATTAAGATCTCTGGATGCTTTCTGATAATGTTTGGTTGTTGAGATCCTTACTTTAATTTTGGGTAAATTAGTTGGATTTTTAGCCTAAACGTACAACTTTCCAGCGGTTGATCGGTTTTTGTAGAATCGGTCTTTGTATAATCGGTTATTTAAGAAACGGCAATTTGTCAAATCGGTCTTTGTATAATCGATTATATCGATAAACAGTAAACTGTAGAATCAATTATTGAAGAAACGGCAAAGCAATTTGTCGAATCGGTCTTTGTATAATCGGTTATTGAAGAAACGGTAATTTATAGAATTGGTCTTTGTAGAATCGGTATTTGTATAACCGATTATAAGTGCATTCATTCACAACAGTTGTAGCGGTCGCATCCACAAAACAGGGGTGGATGCCAGTATTTCTCACTGGAGATTTAATGTCTATCTGCAAAGTGCATGTCTACACGGAGAAAAAATTTGACAGGATTTACGTCAACTGAAATGGGATAAATAGCTTCAATATACCATCAAGGCAGTACCAGTTGAAGAACGACAAAAAGAAGGTTGATATTCGAGGCCCGCTATGTCGATAGTCTATCGGGGCGTACGGACTTAAAGATCAACTTCTATTGCCTCGACGATCAGGGGAAAACCCGCCAAATTTTGAAACATGGGAACTTGTGAGCGCCTGAGAAGGGAGGGGATACGGAAAGGGTAACGGGGAGAGAGAGAATTTCTCTTTCTTTCCGTATCTCCTGCCTTCTGAGGCGCTCACAAGTTCCCATGCTTTGAAATTTGGCGGATTTTCCCCTGATCGTCGAGGCAATAAAAGTTGATTGTTGAGGCCGTACGCCCCGATAGACTACTGACATAGCGGGCCTCGAATATCAACCTTCTTTTCGTCGTTCTTCAACTGGTATTGCCTCGATGGTATATCAAGGCTATTACCCTGAATATAATCGACGTTTTCTCTCCGTGTTGACGTCTGAGTTTGATTGGTTGAAAGAAGGCGTGCTTCTTTAAATATATAATTTCGAGAAATAACTAATAACTAAGAGAAAAAGTATTTTAAATATATTATAAGCAAAATATAAACTAAATTTATGTTTATTGTTGAACTTAGGAGTGCACTTTCAATTAAGTGCTCTGAAATTTCAAGTGGGTCATGCTACCCACCTGACCCATATATCCTGCCGGGCATGGGAATTAGTGGAGATTGCTCGAATTGGGCTAACGTAAAATGTGGTGTCCCAGAGGGCTCGTCTCTTGCTCATTTGCTCTTTAACTTATTTGTTACTGATATAGGTGAAAAAATAGCAATTGTAAACACCACAAATTTGCAGATGATTTTAAACCTGTCTACCTGTCGGGTCTCCCTTCCAATTTCTCCCATATATTAACTTTGATGCAGGAGGATATCAACCTACTAGCTGCCTGGGCGAGTCAAAATGGACTATTACTTAATCCGACCAAAACTAAGGCCATAATCTTGGGGGCTTCTAATTACTCCTCACAGGATTTTATGGACGCAGGTCCACATTTTAAAATTGAAAGTACGGACATTGAAATTAGGGACTCAGTCAGGGATCTTGGTTTAGTACTAGGCAGGACTCTGTTCTGGAAAGAGCATGTGGTTGGAATATGTTCCAAAACATGTATGATCCTAAGACTTTTATTTAAAAGCAAGGATTCTCATCATCTTCAACTCGTGCATTACTAGTAAAATGCCATGTCCTACCTCACTTTGATTTTGTTTGCATCGTTTATGATGACATAACTGACGAACTTAATGATAAACTTGAGAGAACTTTTAATGCATGTATTAGATTTGTTTACAGCATTAGAAAATAAGATCATATTACTCTTTTTAGAACCAAACTGGATCTGTTAAATGTGGCCAAGAGAAGACAGTATTTCAAGGGCAATCTTTTATATTCTCTTTTAGGCAACGAAGTTCCTGAATACCTTTTTTAATATTTTGAGTTCAATAAGTCTAATGATGCTATATCACTTAAGCTTCGCTAAAGACAATCTGTTTTAAAAATACGGTCACATTGTACATGTAAATACCAGGATTCCTTTATTGGTCCTGATATATTGGTTAGTGATTCGTTTATTTTATTTTGTGGTATATATATATATATATGTACAAATATTTATATTTATTGTTATCATTTTTTTTGCTTTATTTACAATGTTGGATAATTTGCAATAGAACAGTTTTGAAATGACTTCTAGATGTTAAGGATTTATAATATTTTACGATTCACTATTCCTATTGCGATTATGACTATTCTACGGTAGTGATACTGGGTAGTTATACAGATATACATATAGATATCTTTATTTTTTATTGTTTTCATATTTTCTTTTATGTCTCTTTTATATTTTTAAAGTTTTGGATTATAATTTTGTCAAATACATTGATCTACTGTGATCGCTTATATCAATTATAAATTGTCAATCTTTCTCCTCTGGAGGGCGTCTTAGCCCTAGGGACTTTATTTTGTAATGAATAAATAAATAAATAAATATATATATATACTTTATTTACTCTCCCTTTAACGGGTTCGAGGGCTCCACTTCCTTTAAATTTTTATTAAAATATATTTCTTATGACTACCTTTTTACAATCTTAATCTACTTAAATCTAAACGCCATCTTAACTTATTTTAACCTATTATTCGCTATGTGCCTGAGCTTCCATTTCCCGTTCCTTTTGACAAATCTGTCTTTATCCCTTTTATCGACCACCCTTTTACATTTTACTATACTCTCTCATTCACTCCTTACTATCTACTCTTTTTCTCACTTCTCCATTTTTTCCACTTTCGTCATTCACCCCCACTTTCTTGCATTCCTAACATACCCATGCACTCCATATCTACACACAATCACACTTTTATAACCTCTCCTGTCTCTTCCCTCACTTTCCATCTTATTCCATCCACCCAGATACAATCTCTCCCCATCCTTACCTCAACCCCTTTTCTTCTTTCTTCCCACGCTTTCTCTTCCAAGAACCACCTTATCCTTCTCTCTCTCTCCATGTTCTATCTTCATCTATCCTCTTCCCACTCCCTCTCAACCTTCCCCTTAATTTCATGACTTTATATTTGTCCTCCTCATCTTCCAACTCCACTATCCACAATTTAATTGTCCCCTGATCTACTCCTCTAATTCCCGTAACCTTTTTAATTTTTACCTTTGCCCCAATTCCTGTAAGCAATCTTTATACTGCCTCTTTGCCTTTCCTACAACCTACTTCCAAACCTCTAATCACGATGTTCTGCTTTCTTTTTTCCTTCTCGAGCAACTCAACCTGACTCGCTAACTCTTTCATTTTCCTTTCCAAATTATCATCAATTACTTCTCCATTCTTCTCTCTACTTCCTTTCTTTTCTCCTATCTCTACAACCCCCAATCCACCCTTCTCATTCTTCCCATCTCCCTCACTCCAATCCGATATTTCTTTCTCTAACTTTTTCATTCTTTTCCACATTTTTTCTTTTTCCATTTTCCAATTTTTCTCCCACCTTTTTCAATTTCTTTTCATCCCTTCTATCTCCTATTTTATTAACTCCGTCTGCTTATCTCTTTTTTTTTCTATGCCCCTATCAATTTCTATAAATAAACAAATAAATATTGAATCCGACATTTTGAATTTTCAAAAAGAAATACTGGATTCGTAATCAGCGACCCCAAAAACCCCTAAATAACGAATTTTATGCGAATCTAAAGGTTTTTTTAATTTTTTTTTGTCCGCCATATTGGATCCGCCATTTTATATTTTTAAAAATTAACACCAGATTCGTAATCATAGACCCCAAAAACCCCTGAGTAACAAATTTTAGGCGAATCTAAAAGCTTTAAAAATTCGTCCGCCATATTGAATCTGCCATTTTTTATATTCGAAAACTAACAACGGATTTGAAGTCAGCGACCCCGAAAACTATAAGAACCACTTTACTTTTGTTTTTTTAATTGAATAATTTTGCTTGAGTATGAAAGGGTTAAAATAAATTTAAATAAATTTATTTAAATTTTAAAAAGATTTTTGTATTTCAAGATTCATCTATTTACAAAATTAACATATTACATTAATTTTGTGAATGGATAAATCTTGAAATACAAATATATTTAAAAGATTTAAATAAAATTATTTTAATTTTTTTTTAAAATAATATTTAGAAGCAGATATTTTTTGTAAATTTTGAAAAATTTTCTGTATTTTAAATTTATCCATTCACAAAATTTACATACTACATCATTTTGTAAATGGATAAATTTAAAATACAAATATCTTTGGAAATTTCAAATAAATCATTTTTTTATATTATTATTTTTTAAATTTTGGCGCTACAAACTGCCATATTGATATTTTAGTTCCTTTCATGCTTAGTAGCTATGGTGGTATAACAAACACTGTTGCAGACAACAATTAATGATTAACAGAATAAATATTTTTCGTACAATTAATTTTATAATGATAAAAACTTACTTAATCATTATTATATTTAACTTTCGTTTATAATCGATACCTCTTACCGTTATTATGTAATATTCTTAAAAAAAGTAGAGAAAATAAGTTATGAAAAAGAGCTTCTTGTCTGGTTTTACAAATAAATAAATGAAAGCTAGTATCAAAAATTAAACATTTATAGACAATAACTGGAAAATTGAAAAAAATGTTAGAAGTTTGAGAAACATAATTGAAAGTTAAAGAAATTAATTAAAATTTGAAAAAAATAATTGAAATTTGAAGAGAATAATTTTAAAATATCAAAGAAATTTAAATATTTATTTATTTCATAATAAATAATAATAATAATAACATGAAGAAATTAATTAAATTTTAAAAAAAATAATTTAAAAATGACAAAAATAATTCAAAATTAAAAAAAAATTGTAAAATGTCTAAATGAAAAATTGATTAAAAATTAAGAAATGAAGATAAAAATTGGAAAATTGAAACAAAATAATCGAAGATTAAAAAAACATTAAACTTTGAAAAAAATTATTTGAGACTGGTGTAAAAAAATAAAATTTTTTAGTACGATAATTGAGATATTAACGAAATTATTAAAATATGAAGAAACTAATGGAAGAATGACCAAAATAATTGCAAGCTGGAGTAAAAATTAAAAATTTAAATACGATAATTGAAAAATTAAAAAAAATATTGTAAGTGTGAGGGAAATAATTAATTAAGTTATTTCTTGTTAAAGATTCTCAGTTTAAAAATGAAACTTCTACAAATAATTGTTTGTAATTTTATATACTGATTTTATGTATAGAAAAACTCAATCTTTAATTTAAATCAAAATAATTCTATTTAAATTTTAAAAATCTGATTTAAAAAAAATTAAGTTTATAAGCCCTCTTCCATTATTATCTCTACTTTTTTAAAGAATATTACATTAAAATTATTTTAACTTTAGAGTTCCAAGGACTGCAGTTATGTTTTATATGCCCTTTGTTGTTCCAATGCCAAAATCTTCTATTGGATTCCAAGCTCCGGTTCTTTGTTTTATATATGCTTTAAATAGTTTATCCGATAATAAACTTCTGAATTTCGACGTGTTTTTTGATACCGAAAACTCTTTCTGTAAAAAATTAGGTGAATACCTTGTAACTTTGCGTACACAGAATGAGTAGTTACCTTTAATTATTTTTACTTACTTTAATATCTTGTTTCAATGTATTATGAAAAAAAGTAGTTTTGTATTCTTATTGCCCATAAATAATTTTATAAATCGAGGGCTTTACTTCTGAATCAAATAAAAAAAACGATAAAAGTTTTTGATTGTAAACAAAAGTTAAATATTGTAATGATTAAGTAAGTTTTTATCATTATAAAATTAATTGGATGAAAAATATTTATTCTGTTAATCATTAACACAATGATTAACAATAACATAACACGCAGGTCAAGAGCAACATTCAAATAAAGATTCAAATTTTGGTGTCAAGAAGCACAATAACAAAAACAGAGAGTTGGCGCCTTTCAGGCTCGCCTTCATACAACTGCCACTTCAACCTCATCACCTCCACTTCCACTTTCTACCATCTCTGCTCTCAGGGGCGCGTTAGCGCGTTAAACGTCACTTTAGAGTGTGTAGCTGAATTCACATCCAAGTGCGATACGCAACATCCAAAGGTGCAGCAGCATAACATCTTTTCTTTTAGTGTATGTATTTTAGCAGTTTTTTTTACGTAAATCACTCAATTTAGGTGATTTACCTGTCATTTACTTAAGTTTGCTGAAAAGCCCATCACTGCCGAAATATACAAGCCAGTAGATATACTAGCAGCGTTCTGGATCAAAATATGTTAGTGCATATGTGAGTGAGCTGTTTTGTATGCGTGTGTCCGTATGAGAGGTCCCGAAGTTGTATTGATTTCGTAATAAAGGTAAGTGTGGAATTTGAACTCTATGACTTTCATACATAGGTATATATGGAGTTTGAACTTTCTTAAAAGAAATATCTTTGCAGAAGTGCATTTGCTGTTTTCATGGTGAATTGCAGAAATTAAAGGTGAAAATGAATTATTTAGTTATCTCTTTGTTTGAAAGAATTTGAGTGAAGCGGTGTTTTCGTTATCGCTTTCTCACTACACCAAAAAATGTCTTTGTGAATGTTGGATAATTATATTTCTGTTACAGACAGATACTGATTTTAAATTCCACACTTACATTTATTCTTATGGCATCAAACATCTGAAAAAAATTTGTCGCTAACTTTTTGTAACAGGAATATATCAATCCAACATTCACAAAGACATTTTTGTTATTGTGAGAAAGCGATAACGAAAACACCGTTTTGCCCAACTTCTTTCTAACAAAGAAATAACTGAACAATTCATTTTCACCTTTAATTTTTGCAATTCAACAAGAAAATAGCAATTGTACTTTCGTAAAGATATTTCTTTTAAGACTGTTTAAACTCCACAAGAACACATGTATGAAAGTCATAGATTCTAAATTCAACACTTACCTTTATTACGAAATCAATGCAACTTCTGCACCCCTGATACGAAAACACACATGGAAACAAATTATAAACTATGTCACCAAATCTAACCTGTAAGACTTACAAATACGTAAATTTGTACTGTATACAGACAAATATGGCATTTCCAACCAGCTCATTTGTATCAGACACATCAGATTTAGGTGAGGCACAAATCAGTCTGTAGTAAACACAAGGTTTTGTGTACGCCACAAACCATGATGCTACATGCTGCAAATTGAGCGATTTGTGAAAAACTACACTCTCCATTTGTAGATGGCGTTGAGCATTCTGTGGTGTAGGATTATTAATATTTAACTGACCTATTAATCCATTCAGAAGGCTCTCAACAATGTTGCGTGAAATAAGTTAATTAATAAATCAACTTACACTTAATTATTTTAGTCACAGTTCTTTATTGCAACTATTAAAACTTAACAATCAATTTGAATGTAATAGGCAACGTGGTTTCCACCTAACCGACGAGATTAATCCAAAACACATGCATATGCGCAATCGCTAATTCACCGGTGAGTCTTCCTCACTCATACAAGAGCGAGAGCTCTTCAGACTCGTACCTAGAGCGAAATACATATAGGATCCTCACAATACTCCCCCCCAGTATAACGATTACTAAAACTATACATGAAAAATTACTATACATTTAAAGAAAAATCAGTCTCTAAATCATAAGAAGGTGAAAATATCACGATGACCTATATTTTGAATTTTAAACTCATAGTGACTATGGAAATAACCATTTATTACATCTAACATCGAAGAAAATATTGTCTTTATAAAATTAATCAAAAAAAAAATAACATTATATATTTAAAAAAATAATTCGCGCGCGAACAAAATCAGGACGAAGCTTCGTATAAAAATATCCGGAATAAAAATATAATAAAGATTTTAGGAACTTTGATAAAACATTTTTTACTTCTTAACGTCAGTCTTATTAAGCATAACTCTTTTTTTGTTCGAATACGTACAAAGTACATTATTACGAGTTAAATTAAAATTTTTTATTTACGTTTGTACCAGACGATGACGGATTACCAGGATTTACATCAGTACTATCGTAACAACCGACTTGCGTTTGATAATCTTATGAGGACATGTTAATGACTTTGTAACCCGACCCGCCCTCAAAAAGACGTGAGAACAAGTACCCAAATTTTTAAAAACGAAAGTTTTCCGTTTGTGCCGGTGTTCAACCGGAATTGGTTTAACCGATCGCATATTTAATTCGTCAAAATCCGTAGTAGAAACGGAAACTGCACCGCATGATCCACTTTGGTCCGAAGCTTCGCTGAAACGATCGGCCATCTCCGCCAATACACCGGTATCGGTAATGCTGCTAGTGGCCAACGCGCCCCTGCAACCGCTTGAAAGCTGATCCAAGAACACAGCTCTAATGACATCCTCCGAACACTTATCCTGTCTGAAGTTCCTAATCCTGCTGAGAATCAAGGAAGGTTTTTCCTCTCCGGGTTTATCGCCCTTCAAGACCTGTCTCAACGAGCCTCGGAAGACACGGATAAATTAGATATTAATCTGTCTTTAATTTCAGTGTATAAATTTGGTGTTGGAGGAATTGCTTGTATTAAATTACTAATAATCATGACGAACTCGATATCTAAGACTGATATAACCACCCCCGCTCGAGCTCTTTCAGATGAAAGGTGAGTATATTCGAACATAAGTTTAGCTTGGGCAAACCACAGAGATGGTTCGGATCTGAAAAAATCGGGCAATTTAGGAATTCTGTAACTGGAAGCATCGACATGATCGGTACACGAGGCAGCACAACTAGGAGGATCACCGGGAAGAGGATCACCATTTGTGTCCTTATACTCGTCATCTGTGTCCCCACCAGGCATTTTGACAAATAGGGAAAAGAAAATAAGAATGAAAAAATAAAAATACAATTAAATAATAATAATAAATAAATGAATTCAATACTATAATAACAAAAAAACTCTGGGAGAAGAAGTCCTCTTATTAAAATAAAACTTGATTGTCAAAAAAAAAATAATATCCTGAAAAAAGACTTTGGGTACTGGTGCTCACGTATAAATAACGGATAGAACAAGAACAACAATATCGTTAAATCGAGTCCTAACTAAATAAACCGACAATAATTTACGATCACAACTCGTAATATATTAAGGTCATTATATTAAAAATGTGCGATACACAGACGCACATAACAAAGATAATGTTCGATATCGTTATTCGAGAATATTTGATGTCCCGTTTGATTTAGAAATACTGTACTTTAGAAATAAGCATCCCGTGTACAATCTTGAAAATACTCGTTGTATACGTAGGCTTTGGGAATACTCGTGCCGCATTATACTTCGAAAACACGAGCTGTATGCATAGGCTTTGGAAATACTCGCGCCATGTCAATTCACGAAAATACTATCTAATGAATATAATTTTTGGAAATAATCGCGCCGACAATATTTACACATGCTAGTCATAAACAAAAAACGTTTTAAATTTAATTCAATTAATTATTTTCAATTCATCAAATACTATTTAATCAATTTCAACCTAACTAATAACTAATTCGAAACAATCATACGATACACGTTAAAAAAAAAACTTTCTGATTTCGCGTAATAAGAAATAACATTTAACGATTTTAAAATAACAGTTTTAATAACAATTGTTTAGACTAACCAAAATGGTACTTTAAAATTTAATTGTAATTGATTCGAATGAATTTATTTTACATTCCTATTGGAAACCACGTACTAACAAAACAAAGTACTTACAATTGTAATACATGATTTGTAGAACCGACAACATTCGACATTAAAATCCCATGGCGGAAGTCTTTGCGCTCCTGCAGGAGAGGAAGTCCAATTTCTTCTTACAAAATATAAAAAAAAATACATTTCTCGAATAATGTTTTTTAGGGCTGGATCATAAATCATTCCTCAGTCCTTCGAACATTGTAGGTGGAAAAGTTAAATAAATCAGCTCTGAACTCGTAAAGTACTATCCAAACGAGCAGGGGTGCTATTCTATAACTTCACTTCACTTCACTTTCACTTCACTTCACTTTCACTTCACTTACACTTTTACTTCCTTTTCACTCTACTTCACTTTACTTCACTATATATTACTTATTATATATATTATAATATATATTTTCCACGTCAACAAGGACAGGCCTAAGTCCAAAAATGGTCTTGACCTATTTTAAAGTTATATAGTTCAAAATAATTGTACGTTTGTCTACTTTTAAATGCCGTATGGCGTTTTTTTAAAATTCTAAATGGCGATGCCAATATGGCGGAAAAAAGGCGTTTAATTCAAAAATTTTAAAATAACTTCAGGTGTTAAAAACCCGAAAAAGACCAACTTGCCCTCAAACTCTTTAAATAACTGTTTTTGTGGTCGCTGAATGCAAATCTGATGCTGGTTTTCAAAATGAAAAATGGTGGATCCAATATGGCTGATAAAAATGTAAAAATCTATCGAATTTGCTTGAAATTAATTACTTGGGGGTTTTCGAGGTAGCTAACTGCGATTTTGATCGGTTAAATTTGCTTCAAAGTCATTCCTCGGGGATTTTGGGATCACTGATTACGATGTTGAGGTTACTTTTTGGAAATTCAAAATCACAGACACACATTTAATATGGATCCGATTTTGTACAATGCATCGAAAAAAGCTTTCTGTGAAATTCAATTATAATTTGCATTTTTGTACTTTATTATCACCCAAATAAAAAATGTTAATGAACAAACTCAAAAGAATTAACATTTTTTTTTATTCAAGTTTAAAGGGAACACACACAGTACAACGTACCTAAATAGTTCCAGATTACAAAGACCTTTCAGTCAGCACATCTGCTACAAATTGTTTCAGAAATTTAAAAAAATAAAACAAAAGATTGCTACCCTCCCTTTGAATACTCACAGAACCGTATTAAAAATTTTGAAAAATCATCCTCAAACTACCCCACATTGACATTGTTATGCTTTATTGCTATTTATTATATATTTTCGGACAGACTAGCAGATGGAAATTACTTAAGAGTCACCTAGAAACGATATCATCTGATAAGAGGCCGTAGACAAATTACGTAAGCTATTTTCTAGTATTTTTTTACCACCTCTCACCCCATCGTAAGACACCGTAAGATTTTTCTTGACCCCCCCCCCCCCAACCACTTCAAATCTTACTAAGATATATTTTTTTCTTAATTTTGATCAAAAAAATGTTTTAAAAGCATTTTCTTAATCTAATTAAAGTAAAATTTTTATTAGATAAAATATTTGCAGTATATTTAAAAGGAAATAATATGGATTATTAATTTATAGTAACTTTCCTTACAGTCTTAAAGGCATGCTCTGAAAGAGTGGTTTTCGGTTTGTAATCTAGGATAATCGTGTAAAACAAACATTTTTCCCAGCGAAGATAGTAAATTTTTAATGCAGGAAAGGTAATTTTTTTTTAAAAATGTAAATATTACTATCCTAAATTGAAACTTTACTATCTTAGCTGGGAAAAATTTTCTTTTTGCATGATTTTTCCAAATTAACAATAATACTTATACATTATACTTACATTATACTTATACGTATTACTTAATAGAATTATAATACTTAATGTTTAATGTGTTAAAGCGTATTAATCGCTTACGTAATTTGTGTACCTAACCTAAAATCACCAACCCTCAAAAACCACACTGCCCCGATATTTCCATCCCTTTTGCGCTGTAACTTTTTTTCGCTTAGATAAAATTTTTTCTCGGACAGACTAGTAGATGAAAATTATTTGAGTTACCTAGAAACGACATAATTTGATAACTTAAAATCTCCAACCCTCAAAAACCACCCTGCTACGCTTTTCGCATACCTCCTCACTTTACCTTTTTTTGGTTTAAGTAAAATTTTTTTTAACAAACTAGCGAATGGAAATTATTAAACAGTCATCTAGAAACGATATCATTTGATAACCTAAAATTTTCAACCCTCAAAAACCACCGTGCTCCGCTTTTTCCATCCCTCCTCACTTTACCTTTTTTTCGTTTAGGTAAAATTTTTTTTAACAAACTAGCGGATGGAAATTATTAAACAGTCATCTAGAAACGATATCATTTGATAACCTAAAATTTTCAACCCTCAAAAACCACCGTGCTCCGCTTTTTCCATCCCTCCTCACTTTACCTTTTTTTCGTTTAGGTAAAATTTTTTTTAACAAACTAGCGGATGGAAATTATTAAACAGTCATCTAGAAACGATATCATTTGATAACCTAAAATTTTCAACCCTCAAAAACCACACTGCCCCGCTTTTTCCATCCCTCCTTACTTTAGCTTTTTCTCGCTTACACTGAGAAAAAATTTTGTTTGATCTAATATATTTGATTTAAACATATTTATTGTTTGATTTAAACAAATATTTAATTTAATTTAAATAAAATAGTTTTTTGTTTTAAGCGAAGTAAATATTATTTTAAATAAAAGAAATTTTTATCTTTAACATATTATTTTTTTGTTTTAAACACAAAATTTTTTTATTGTAACACAAAATATGTTTCACAATAGTTTAATGTTTGTTTCTTGCTTTATATAAAGCATTCTTCGTAGTTTGATATTACTTCAAGTGTTAATTTACCATTTGTGCCAAACCGAACAAAACTATACTTCTCATTAGCTGCGCACAATTGTGAAAATGTGGGGATATGAATTAGACAAGAAAAAAAGACAAAGAATCAATATGTTTAGTAAACTCACTTGAGCACAAAAAATTCAATCACTTCAGATATAACTCAACTTTTTAATAAAATAATCACACTCCAGTAATCACTTTAATAAAAACAAAACTACGTTTCCAAATATATTTGTTTCCAAAAAATCGATAAACACGCAAAATCACTGAAAACGACGCGCATATGTTCTACCGGAAAAGTAAACTAACGTGAAAACAGTCACGCCATATTAAATGCACAAAGCCTCTGCGTATTAAATATGTTTAAATCAAACACATAATATATTTCTTTTAAATATAAAGACTTCAAATACAAATTTTGTTTAATTTTAACAAAATTTAGTTTTCAATCGAACAAGCAGAATATCACCTTTAAACATAAAATATATTGCAATCAAAACTTCCGATATCTCTGATACATTAAAATTCAACTTAAAAATATTATTTATCCAATCAAAATCATTTAAATAAATACTTATATTTAAATCAAGAAAATATTTTTCTCAGTGTAGGTAAAGTTTTTTTTCGGACAGACTAGGAGATGGAAATTACTCACCTAGAAACGATATCATCTGATAACCTAACACCACCAACTTCTAAAAACCGACCCACATCGATATTTTTATTGCTCATAATTTTAATTTACTCTAATAGAACTAAAGCTATAATTTGCAGATGGACTGGCAAACTGACTGGCGTCTGCCATTTTGGATCCGCTTTTTTGAATTTCTAGAAATAAAGCTCAAAATCATAATCAGCTACCCGAAAAACACACAAGGAATGTCTTTTAAGCAAATTTAATCGAGTTTTAATTTTTGTGTCAGCCATTTTGGATCGGTCATTTTAAATTTTCAAAAAGAAAGATCAAGTTTATATTCAGCGACCCCAAAACCCCCAAGTAATTAATTTCAAGCAAATTCGATAGATTTTTACATTTTTAACAGCCATTTTAGATCCGCCATTTTGAATTTTGAAAAACCAACATTTGATTTGCATTCAGCGACCGTAAAAACTGTTAATTAAAGAGTTTGAGGGCAAGTTGGTCTTTTTTAGACTTTTAATATATGAAGTTATTTTAAAATTTTTGAATTAAACGCCATTTTTTCGACATATTGGCATCGCTTTTTAGAATTTTAATAAAACGCCATACGGCATTCAAAAGTAGACAATCTTACAAATTTTTTGAGCTATATAACTTTAAAATCGGGCAAGACCATTTTTCGACTTAGGCCTGTCCTTGTTGACGTAGAACGTCCCAGACATATAATAATATTTACAATAAATAATATATAGTGAAGTGAAGTGAAGTGAATGTGAAGTGAAGTGAAAGTGAAATGAAGTTACAGAATAGCACCCCAGCTGAAAACTTTTAATAAATAAGAAACGATGTCGCAGTATATGAAAGAAGGTTCAGTTCAAATAAAAAATTAAAGGATGTCTCTGGAACGGAATTTAACATTACAAGATTAAATATTTGGATATTTAAGATTGATTATTTAAAATGTGTATCGAAGCAGCAACGTATCAAAGACGTCATTCAATGAAAGAAATATTTGTAATATAACTTATCGACACAAGTTGCTCAATCCTCAATAAAATCCATCTATCCAAGATTCCTTAATTTCCATATGTTAAGCAGTTTATCAAAAAATTAGTTTGTTCTAATGTTCAATAGAAAAATTCTAGTGCAAGGTAATGACGTCCCGCTAGAAGCATAGTCAGCTAACCTCAAATATCCTTTTGGAGTAAAATAGAAAAATTGACGAAAAAGAATCCACAGGATAGAAGGCAAATTGTGTTCTGAGCTCCAAAACTTGTTAAAAGTCAAAAACTGAAGCCTGATCTTCCAGATGTGTAAAGATGATTTTTGCATGAATCTGCACGCCATGCTTGCAAAAAATAAAAATATCACGTCGGGGTCACCAATGGTGGGATTATTAATATTTAACTGGCCTATTAATCCAACCAGAAGGCTCCCAACAATCTTGCGTGAAATAAGTTAATTAATAAATCAACTATAACACTCAATTATTTTAGTCACAGTCCTTTATTGCAACTATTAAAACTTAACAATCCATTTGAATCTATTAGACAACGTGGTTTCCACTTAACCGACTAGATTAATCCAAAACGCATCCCTTATGGAAAAGTGTGACATGAAAATAATGACACGGATGCGTGTCATTACTTTCGTGTCATTACGTGTCATCATTTCGCGACCACTAGAAAAAAATGACACGGCAAAGCATACATAAAAATGCCAGGATGCGCAGACGTATTCTGCTTATTCTACAGCACCTACGGCTGCGCAGTAAATTTTTTCCTCCCCTAAATGGTGCACAATGTATGTTTCTACGAAATTATTATAAAACTAATAATAATAATAAGTTTTTTAATGGTACCCTGGCAATTAGGCGAAAATTTAAGGAAAATCGAATTCGCTACCCGTTCGCTCCCCGTTCGATTTTCGCTCAATCCAACGCAAAACAACAATATAAAATGACTTAAAAGTTATTGCAAATGAATAATGGATGCCTCCTCTATTAGTTTGCACTTGCACAATCTTCAAAAATTGGCAAATTAATAATAAAAAAAGTGAAAATAAGTAAGTTGTTTAAGCCAACTAACCTGCAAAGAATGACAACCAATCAGAGGGGGTCACATGCTTTTCCGCACGAAAATCAAATCACTCTTGTTGACTTAAAGAATATATAAGAACAAAAATATAAAGTTTAAATAAAAATGATCAATTATTTATTTATTATCACTATTGAAAGAATAATTATTTCATTTCTTAAAAACGAAATGTTACAATTAAATAAATTACATTTAAAAGTTAACTAATAAAATCCAAAAAAAAAATAAAATTAAAATATTTATCTACCACAAAATTAACAATTAAAAAAAATAAACTTCAATTACAAAAAGAATAAAATTGAGATATTAAGATAATAAAAATTAAAATGTACGACAGGTAGTAGCAGACAGGGGCACAAAAATAAATTTGCACGAAAAAATCTA
This sequence comes from Ganaspis brasiliensis, assembly GCA_037103525.1. Classification (NCBI taxonomy): domain Eukaryota; kingdom Metazoa; phylum Arthropoda; class Insecta; order Hymenoptera; family Figitidae; genus Ganaspis; species Ganaspis brasiliensis. Next base: position 511,275 of record JAZKLR010000307.1, read on the forward strand.
ATAAAGATCTAAAATAGTTGATCATACACAGAAATATACAATTTAATTATTTAAATTAATAACAAAAATTATCCAACGCTGAAAACCACCCTAAATGATAGAACTCGGAAAAAATTAAAAAGAAAAATATCAATTTGCGCAAAAAATTCTAAAAAATATCTAAAATGGAAAAACATACTCTGAAATATTAATCTTGTCCGTACTTTCTTTTATAATTATGCCTCGCCAGAAAAATTCGGCAAAATACACTAAAAAATTTTTAGACAAATATTAATTATTTTCCATACTTCTAGATCTAATTTCAAACTTTTTGATCTATAACCGAACAAAATTGAACAAAAATTGAAGAACTGCGCGTTACTTCCAAATCGTGAAGAAATGAAAATTTAATCAATTTTTGCCTAGACAGAAAAATTTGGCAAAATACACTAAAAGATTTTAAGACAAATATTAATTATTTTCCATATTTCTAGATCTAATTTCAAACTTTTTTATCTACAACCGAACAAAATTGAACAAAAATTGAAGAACTGCGCGTTACTTCCAAATCGTGAAGAAATGAAAATTTAATCAATTTTTGCCTAGCCAGAAAAATTTAGCAAAATACACAAAAAAATTTTGAGACAAATATCAATTATTTTCCATATTTCTAGATCTAATTTCAAACTTTTTTATTTATTACCGAACAAAATTGAAAAAAAATTGAAAAACTGCGCGGTACTTTCAAATCGTGAAAAAATGAAAATTTAATCAATTTTTGCCTCGACAGAAAAATGTAACAGAATGCACAAAAAAAATTTTCGGACAAATATCAATTATTTTTCATATTTCTAGATCTAATTTCAAACTTTTTATCTATTACAGAACAAAATTAAACAAAAATTAAAAAACTGCGCGTTCCTTTCAAATCGTGAAAAAATGAAAATTTAATCAATTTTTGCCAGGCCAGAAGAATTTGGCAAAATACACAAAAAAAATTTCAGACAAATTTCAATTACTTTTCATATTTCTAGATCTAATTTCAAACTTTTTCATTTATTACCGAACAAAATTGAACAAAATATGCAGAAATGCGAGTTACTTTCAACTTGTCAAAAAATGAAAATTCAATCAATTTTTGCCCTCGCCATAAAAATTTGGCAAAATACACAAAAAAATTTTGAAACAAATATCAATTATTTTCCATATTTCTAGATCTAATTTCAAACTTTTTTATCTATTACCGAACAAAATTAAACAAAAATTAAAAAACTGCGCGTTACTTTCAAATCGTGAAAAAATGAAAATTGAATCAATTTTTGCCACGCCAAAAAATTTGGCAAAATACACAAAAAAAATTTCAGACAAATATTAATTATTTTTTATATTTCTAGATCTAATTTCAAACTTTCTCATTTATTACCGAACAAAATTGCAAAAAAATTGAAGAACTGCGCGTTACTTTCAACTTGTCAAAAAATGAAAATTCAATCAATTTTTGCCTCGCCAGAAAAATTTGGCAAAATACACAAAAAAATTTTCAGACAAATATAAATTATTTTCATATTTCTAGATGTAATTTTAAACTTTTTCATTTATTACCGAACAAAATTAAACAAAAATTGAAGAACTGCGCGTTACTTTCAACTTGTCAAAAAATGAAAATTCTATCAATTTTTGCCTCGGCAGAAAAATTTGGCAAAATTGTTCAATTTTGTTTGGTTATAGATAAACAAGTTTGAAATTAGATTTAGAAAAATAAAAAATAATTAATATTTGTCTCAAAATTTTTTTGTGTATTTTGCCAAATTTTTCTGGCGAGGCAAAAATTGATTAAATTTTCATTTTTTGACATGTTGAAAGTAACGCGCAGTTTTCTAATTTTTGTTTAATTTTGTTCGGTAATAGATAAAGATGTTTAAAATTAGATCTGGAAATATGGAAAATAATTAATATTTGTCTGAAAATTTGGTTGTGTATTTTGCCAAATTTTTCTGGCGAGGCAAAAATTGATTAAATTTTTATTTTTTGACAGGTTGAAAGTAACGCGCAGTTCTTTAATTTTCGTTCAATTTTGTTTGGTAATAAATGAAAAAGTTTGAAATTAGATCTAGAAAAATGGAAAATAATTAATATATGTCTGATAATTTTTTTGTGTATTTTGCCAAATTTTTCTGGCGAGGCAAAAATTAATTGAATTTTTATTTTTTGACGGGTTGAAAGTAACGCGCAGTTCTTCAATTTTGGTTCAATTTTGTTTGGTAATAAATGAAAAAGTTTGAAATTAGATCTAGAAATATAAAAAATAATTGATATTTGTCCGAAAATTTTTTTGTGCATTTTGTTACATTTTTCTGTCGAGGCAAAAATTGATTAAATTTTCATTTTTTCACGATTTGAAAGAACCGCGCAGTTTTTCAATTTTTGTTCAATTTTGGTCGGTAATAAATAAAAAAATTTGAAATAAGATCTAGAAATATGGAAAATAATTAATATTTGTCTTACAATTTTTTTTGTGTATTTTGCCAAATTTTTCTGACGATGAAAAATTGATTGAATTTTTATTTTTTGACATGTTTAAAATAACGCGCAGTTCTTCAATTTTTGTTCAATTTTGTTCGGTAATAAATAAAGAAGTTTGTAATTAGATCTAGAAATATGAAAAATAATTGATATTTGTCCGAAAAATTTTTTTGTGCATTTTGTTACATTTTTCTGTCGATGCAAAAATTGATTAAATTTTCATTTTTTCACGATTTGAAAGTACCGCGCAGTTTTTTAATTTTTGTTCAATTTTGTTCGGTAATAAATAAAAAAGTTTGAAATTAGATCTAGAAATGTAGGTTGGTTGTTCTTGACAGAGACCCAAGTTCGCAGGGCCGCAGAAGCATTAAAACCTAAAAATACTTATGGAATGGATGGTATTTCCAGTTTCATTATTAAGGATTGTGCGTCTATTCTTGCGTCCCCACTATAAATGATTTTTAATTGTGCCTTAATGACCGGCGAATATCCAAAGGCATGGAAAACAGCTAAAATAGTTCCTATCTTTAAATCAGGTGACAAAAATGAGTGCATAAATTACAGACCGATTGCAATACTGTCGAATTTCGCGAAGGTTTTTGAACTAACCATTATAAAGTATTTACAAACTTGAATTAAAACAGTCTTAAGCGAGAACCAGCATGGGGGTATCAGTAAAAAGTCTACAGTGACAAATCTTTTATGTTTTAAACAATATGTTAGCAACGCTTTTTTCAGAAAGAATCAAGTTGACGTCATTTATTTAGATTTTGCCAAAGCTTTTGATTCCATCGATCATGACTTATTAACTAAAAAACTTGACGGTTTAAATATTCCAGTAAACATAAAACATTTATTAATTTATTATCTGGCTAATCGAAACCATTATGTCACGATTGAGGAATTCTCAGCACTTCCTTTTGTACCAAATCGCGGAGTTTCTCAGGGTTCTTCACTAGGATCTCCGTTGTTTTCTGTTTACGTTAATGACGCGATTGAATTGGTCAGGTCCCCTGTGCTGGCGTTCGCAGATGACATTAAGTTCTATCGGGAGATTCGATCGGTCCACGATTTTTATTTGCTTCAACGTGATCTGGATTTGATTTTTGACTGGAGTAAAAAAAACAAACTTCCCTTAAATGTAACAAAATGTCAAACTATGACTTTTAGTAGAGCAAATAACCCTTTTCATTTTAATTACAACATTAATAGTGAATTATTGAATAGAGTTCAGACGGTTAAGGATCTTGGAGTTATATTCACCCATGACTTAAATTTTAACGATCACATTGATACAATTTGTTCTAATGCTTCGAGAGCCCTGGGAACTTTGATCAGAACTACGACTCATTTTAGTAAAACTGAGACATTGATGGCACTGTATAACGCACTTGTTCGATCTAGTTTGGAATATGCGTCCATTGTATGGAACCCTAGATATAATATTTATGCTTGCAAGATCGAACAAATTCAAAAACGTTTCCTGAAGTATCTGTGCTATAAAAGCGATAGGGTGTATCCGCTTCGCGGAACTGATAATCTTGCATTATTTCAAAGATTCAATTATTACTCATTAGAGGAAAGGCGTTTAATAGCATCTGCAATATTTATTTTTAAACTTATTAACAACAATATACATGTACCTTAAACCTTAAGTTGTATTAATTTCAAAGTGCCTAGGTTACATCCACGCCGAAAAGAACCTTTTATTCCCGATATGGATTTGATGCGTTATAACTCAAAACAATTATTGGCGGATAATTTGGTATTTATAAACCGCATGTTTTATATTTCAAACACTACGTGTGATTTTTTTTCTTCAACTTTGACTATTTTTGTTTCTTTTTTGGTAAAATTTATACTATCGCTCAGGAGAACTTATTGATTGCAAGCTAGTACTAAGAAAATTTATTATTGCTTAAATAGCACACTGTCGTCAACAATACTCATAAGTACTTGCGGCTGTCGTAAATAACATTATAATATTTTATTATCTTATATTTTTGTAATCATATACCCCATTTATGGTCCTAGTGACTGCGGGGAGAGAAATAAATAAATAAATAAATAAATAAATAAATATGGAAAATAATTAATATTTGTCTCACAATTTTTTTTGTGTATTTTGCCAAATTTTTCTGGCGAGGCAAAAATTGATTAAATTTTCATTTTTTCACGATTTGGAAGTAACGCGCAGTTTTTCAATTTTTGTTCAATTTTGTTCGGTTGTAGATAAAAAAGTTTAAAATTAGATCTAGAAATATGGAAAATGATTAATATTTGTCTTAAAATTTTTTTGTGTATTTTGCCAAATTTTTCTGGCGAGGCAAAAATTAATTGAATTTTTATTTTTTGACAGGTTGAAAGTAACGCGCAGTACTTCAATCTTGGTTCAATTTTGTTTGGTAATAAATGAAAAAGTTTGAAATTAGATCTAGAAGTATGGAAAATAATTGATATTTGTCTCAAAATTTTTTTGTGTATTTTGCCAAATTTTTCTGGCTAGGCAAAAATTGATTAAATTTTCATTTCTTCACGATTTGGAAGTAACGCGCAGTTCTTCAATTTTGGTTCAATTTTGTTTGGTAATAAATGAAAAAGTTTGAAATTAGATCTAGAAATATAAAAAATAATTGATATTTGTCTTAAAATTTTTTTGTGTATTTTGCCAAATTTTTCTGGCTAGGCAAAAATTGATTAAATTTTCATTTCTTCACGATTTGGAAGTAACGCGCAGTTCTTCAATTTTGGTTCAATTTTGTTTGGTAATAAATGAAAAAGTTTGAAATTAGATCTAGAAATATGGAAAATAATTGATATTTGTCTCAAAATTTTTTTGTGTATTTTGCCAAATTTTTCTGGCTAGGCAAAAATTGATTAAATTTTTATTTCTTCACGATTTGGAAGTAACGCGCAGTTCTTCAATTTTTGTTCAATTTTGTTCGGTTATAGATAAAAAAGTTTGAAATTAGATCTAGAAATATGGAAAATAATTAATATTTGTCTACAAATTTTTTAGTGTATTTTGCCAAATTTTTCTGGCGAGGCAAAAATTAATTGAATTTTTATTTTTTGACAGGTTGAAAGTAACGCGCAGTTCTTCAATTTTGGTTCAATTTTGTTTGGTAATAAATGAAAAAGTTTGAAATTAGATCTAGAAGTATGGAAAATAATTGATATTTGTCTCAAAATTTTTTTGTGTATTTTGCCAAATTTTTCTGGCTAGGCAAAAATTGATTAAATTTTCATTTCTTCACGATTTGGAAGTAACGCGCAGTTCTTCAATTTTTGTTCAATTTTGTTCGGTTATAGATAAAAAAGTTTGAAATTAGATCTAGAAATATGGAAAATAATTAATATTTGTCTACAAATTTTTTAGTGTATTTTGCCAAATTTTTCTGGCGAGGCAAAAATTAATTGAATTTTTATTTTTTGACAGGTTGAAAGTAACGCGCAGTTCTTCAATTTTGGTTCAATTTTGTTTGGTAATAAATGAAAAAGTTTGAAATTAGATCTAGAAGTATGGAAAATAATTGATATTTGTCTCAAAATTTTTTTGTGTATTTTGCCAAATTTTTCTGGCTAGGCAAAAATTGATTAAATTTTCATTTCTTCACGATTTGGAAGTAACGCGCAGTTCTTCAATTTTGGTTCAATTTTGTTTGGTAATAAATGAAAAAGTTTGAAATTAGATCTAGAAATATGGAAAATAATTGATATTTGTCTTAAAATTTTTTTGTGTATTTTGCCAAATTTTTCTGGCTAGGCAAAATTTGATTAAATTTTCATTTCTTCACGATTTGGAAGTAACGCGCAGTTCTTCAATTTTGGTTCAATTTTGTTTGGTAATAAATGAAAAAGTTTGAAATTAGATCTAGAAATATGGAAAATAATTGATATTTGTCTCAAAATTTTTTTGTGTATTTTGCCAAATTTTTCTGGCTAGGCAAAAATTGATTAAATTTTTATTTCTTCACGATTTGGAAGTAACGCGCAGTTCTTCAATTTTTGTTCAATTTTGTTCGGTTATAGATAAAAAAGTTTGAAATTAGATCTAGAAATATGGAAAATAATTAATATTTGTCTACAAATTTTTTAGTGTATTTTGCCAAATTTTTCTGGCGAGGCATAATTATAAAAGAAAGTACGGACAAAATTAATATTTCAGAGTCTGTTTTTCCATTTTAGATATTTTTTAGAATTTTTTGCGCAAATTGATATTTTTCTTTTTAATTTTTTCCGAGTTCTATCATTTAGGGTGGTTTTCAGCGTTGGATAATTTTTGTTATTAATTTAAATAATTAAATTGTATATTTCTGTGTATGATCAACTATTTTAGATCTTTATTAGATTTTTTCGTGCAAATTTATTTTTGAGCCCCTGTCTGCTACTACCTGTCGTACATTTTAATTTTTATTATCTTAATATCTCAATTTTATTCTTTTTGTAATTGAAGTTTATTTTTTTTAATTGTTAATTTTGTGGTAGATAAATATTTTAATTTTATTTTTTTTTGGATTTTATTAGTTAACTTTTAAATGTAATTTATTTAATTGTAACATTTCGTTTTTAAGAAATGAAATAATTATTCTTTCAATAGTGATAATAAATAAATAATTGATCATTTTTATTTAAACTTTATATTTTTGTTCTTATATATTCTTTAAGTCAACAAGAGTGATTTGATTTTCGTGCGGAAAAGCATGTGACCCCCTCTGATTGGTTGTCATTCTTTGCAGGTTAGTTGGCTTAAACAACTTACTTATTTTCACTATTTTTATTATTAATTTGCCAATTTTTGAAGATTGTGCAAGTGCAAACTAATAGAGGAGGCATCCATTATTCATTTGCAATAACTTTTAAGTCATTTTATATTGTTGTTTTGCGTTGGATTGAGCGAAAATCGAACGGGGAGCGAACGGGGAGCGAATTCGATTTTCCTTCAATTTTCGCCTAATTATACATTCTTTGTCATGTGATTTTTTTCGTGTCATTTTTTTCGTGTGGTCGCGAAATGATGACACGCAATGACATTATGAAGTAATGACACGCATCTGTGTCATTATTTTCATGTCACATTTTTTCATAAGGGATGCATAGGCGTAATCGCTAATTCACCGGTTAGTCTTTCTCACTTATACAAGAACGAGAGTTCTTTAGACTCGTACCTAGAGCGAAATACATATAGAATCCCCACAGCTCACACACATATGCACTAACACGTTTTGATCTAGAATGCTGCTAGTATATCTACTCAAGGCGTATTCACTTAGCGACCTTCGTTCACTTAGATAGGTTCAACCCCCGTGTTAGCCTAACAAACTTTAAAAAATTGTATTTAATGTAAAATAATTTTGTAATATTACCTCAATAATACTGTGACCTTGCCGTAATATAACATAAATATAACTGTAATATTACCTTGATATCACCTTGAGGCGGATATTCTAATATCACGTCAATACCACTGTAATATCAACTCGTAATATTACTAATATTACAATATGATATCACTGCGATATTCATGTCATATTACGTGCTGCTTGGGCTACTGTACGTAATTTACATATCTTAACATGATGCGTTACACAATTGCGTCTAATACAATAGAAATCAGCAAAAAAACCGTCAAAAAAGTTGCAGATTTCAAGGTATGACATAAGGCCTGTAACTGCATAATTTCCAAAAAAATGTTATACAATAATTTTAATTACATTAACATCAAGATAGATATTCAAATGAATGAACATTTAATTTCAGATAGTTGATATAAATGTTCAAAAAATGAGATTTAAGAAAATTAAATTCTTTTGTTTACCGTTATAATCACCTAGAACTTTTAAAAATGTCCAACGTTGGTGAATAACAAAACATTAAAATAGTTTCTGAAATTACTTAACTGTGATTTCCAGCGTTGCTGCTTCAAAAGAAGAAAGACACAGTATTACAATGTTTTGCACACATTGCACAAACATGCAAGGGCTTCCAACTTCTTCTAATGCCTCTAAATAGCTACAAATTAATGCGGTTTCATTATAAATAGAAATTAATATATTAATACTTATTGCAGTTTATAAAATTTTTCTTACTTTAATATTTTTGCATATTGAATAACGCAATTTTTTAATTTATTTTCAAACTTTGTATAATGTATTTGTTCTTTTCTGAAAATCATATGTTAAATAATTTTAATATAACTATGCAAAATTATGGATCCAAGAATGAGAATAAGACATGTCTTAAAATGCACCTAATAAAATTATATACAACTAATATAACATTATTATAGCAATGAGAACAGAATCCCCAAATACGATATGAACAAAAAAGAAAGTTATACTTGATTGTTTTCATCATTCTACTCCAATGAGTTTAGATTTTTTTAATGGAATCTGAGACCAGAATTTCCTGCACCTTAAATTCATCTTGTTCTCATTCTTTATCATATAGGGTAACTGCCCCAGTCGTTGGAACTGCGTTAGCTTTGGAACTGCGCTAGTCATTTGTCATATTTCTTAGTTTTCTTTAAATAACAAAAAAAAAAAAAATTAATAGCTTGTTTTGCATAAGTTTATTAGATTCTGTAACATTTTTTTACACAAACTGAGTATATAACTTATTAAATGCATTGATATACTTAGTTTTAAAAAATTAAATTGAATATCATTCTCAGAGTGTTAAAGAATTTTACAGCTTTTCTAAAGAAAATCTTATAAGGAAACTATAATTTTAAAACTCAATTTACCATTATTATAAGTTACTAAATTTACTTCTTCCTTCGGGAATATGACATAAGAGTATTTAAATATTAATAAATAATATAAGACGTCAAGTCATGCAAATTATTTATTTATTTATTTTAGGGGGGTGCCAATGAAATTGTAGTTACACAAAAGACAATTTCACTAATCATTGGCACCCAGTGCTATTAATAAAGCAGTTTTTTATTACGTCCTAGTCGTTGGCACTCCTAGTTTCACAGATAAAAGTGAAGTTATGTAGCAATGTTTACGTTATAATCTGTACACTGTGTGTGAGAAAAATGACATTATTAAAATTAAAGAAGAAAGAAAAGAAATTTGAAGGGAACGAAAAACTATTAAACAAGAAAAAATAAATGAAAGAAAACGCAAAAAGATTATTATTACCCTAATAGCACTGAACGTTATTTAACTTCTTTTTAACGTCCGGAACGTTAAAAAGTAACGTTGCTGAAGGTCAATTTAACGTTAAAATGTCCTTGGCCATTTAACGTTTGCAAGGAACGTTATAAAACGTTACTTTGGGACCTTCAATGGACATTTAAAAATGTTTAAAAATTAAATAACGTTAATACTGTGTTCAGTAGTTTTCTATCACAACTAGAGCTGCGCAGTTGATTTAAGCGACCACTGTTCTTAAGAAGCAATAACATTATCAACATTGATTATAATTAATAAAAAAATTTTCAGACTTTCCGCAACATTTTTCCGCAACCCGCACTGCGATTTTTCGAATGTCCATGGAAGGTCCCAAAGTAACGTTCTATAACGTTCCAGCCGAACGTTAAATGGCCGTGGACATTTTAACGTTAAATCGACCTTCAGCAACGTCAGGGACGTTAAAAAATAACGTTACCTGGAAGTTAAATAACGTTCAGTGCTATTCGGGTAGTAATAAATTGTAATTAAAAAAATAACAACATGATTAAGAAACGAGATCAAGATTAATAACTAAATTTTAATGAAAATAAAATAAATAAAATAAATAAAATAAATAAAATAAATAAAATAAATAAAATAAATAAAATAAATAAATAAAAATAGGAGAGCAGTCCCCAAGATGGACAGGGCCCAAAGATGGACATTTCGTATAAAATTTTTGTTTAAGGTGACAGCGCCTTATGCTTTTTGTCATTTTTATTGTTTGTATAGACGAAGTTTTTGATGCACATTTGAAAAAAAAACAGGTTAGTTTTTCTACTACACGTGATTTTGTGTCTAAAAAAGTTTTGTTACAATTTTTTCTTAAGTTGGTAAAGTTATTTAAATTTGTGATATAGAATAAGTACTTAACGTTACAATATTATTTATTTATCGTATACATTTCGTAAAACGCTTTCTAAATGTCTTATGTCTTAAAATAAGATACTTGTAAGACATCTGTTTTTACAGTGTAATAATATTCTAAAATGATTTTACACGGAGAAAAAATCTCACCTTTATAGCATGAAGTGGTTCCATCTTTTTATAGTAAGACTCTACTCTTACCTTTATAGCAAGAAATCATACTGCAAAAGCAAGCCGTCATGATTTTTGGGGCTGAAGCGCTTGCTTTTACAGTGTGATTTCTTGCTTTAAAGGTAAGAGTGGGGTCTTACTATAAAGATTGGGAAGCACTTCATGCTATAAAGGTTTGATTTTTTTCTCCGTGTACTAATATTCTGTTTGTATACAAATTTTTATTGGGGATTAAAAAATGGTGTCATATACCCCAAGATGGTCAGGCGCCAAATCTCAATGCATTTATTTTCATATTTTTAATTTTCCACTTTTTTTAATAATTTTTTAAGACAATTAATTAAAATTTTTCATTTTCCACCATAAAATGTTATGTTATAGTTAGAAAAATTGATATATGGATATTTTTCGATATCTTAATACTTTTTACTGATAATGTATTAAATTGAAGTTGTTAGAAGTGTTATTTTTTGATAAATACAGTAAAATGATTAAAAATTAGTTCAAGAATTGTTACACGATGTTTTTTTTATTTACTACATTTTTCAGAGACTTGTTAGAAGGTGTCCATTTTAGAGACACTTTTTTTAGATAAAAAATGTTAATAATTAGAAAAAATGCTTTAAAAAATGTTTATGTTAAAAAAAAATCTTATCTCTGTGGCCATAAGTTACCTTATATATTATACTTGCATTCTGTATAAAACATTTTAATATATTTTATTCGGTTTGGAATCTAGAGCAACAAATCGAAAGGATGTCCATCTTGGGGCCTTCTCCTCTATATTTTATGTTTTATGTATAGTGTTTCCATTAATTACAGTTAAAAAATTTATGCAAAATACTACTACCTTGAATTTACTTCCTTTTCTTAAATTCCTTTAACATAGATTATTTTTAAACTTATATCTTGGTCATTGGAATACATTTCTAGTGCTGCAAAATGGCTGCACTGCTAACGACTGGGGATTTGTGAAAGCACACAATTATTTAATAATTTCGAAGTTTTCGTGCTTTTTCATTAAAAAAATAGTAATTTAATTGTTTTCTGCATTAAATTTTGAATACATATATTTTATTGTATTATATCTTTTCTATTTTAATTGTTAAAATTTGGCTAAAGGTACCAACGACTGGGGCTTTTACCCTACTAATGAAAAATTAAAGATCTCGTCTCTGTATTGTATCAGTCTCGTCATTAAAACTAGTCTCGTCTAGTCACGTTAACACGAAAAAAAATATTTTCTTAAATATTCATAAACTGTGTACTTGAGTTTGGGGCAAAGAAGGAAATTTAGTACTAATTGAAACCTAAATATTTTAGATAAATAATGAACTAGTTCCTAAAAAATTCTTGAAGATAAGATAAAAAATAAAATTTATATTTTGACTTCCTTCGGTCCGATTTTAAACATACCATTTACCTGTAAATTGGTGATTTAAATGATATATTTTAAAATCTGAAACAGAAAAATCCGATGCTGGTGGACTCGAACTCGCGACCTCTCGCTCTAAAGCCGCCCGCTGTATCCACTAGGCCACTGACGCAGTTACAAGTCTTTACATATATACGTTATATACGAGCAACGATTCGCAGTGCGCTACAAGACAGTAGGCCTGAGGCCACGCCTCCTAATGTATAAAAGCTCATCAAGTATCGTCAAATTTTCTCTATTGTCCCAAACTTATGAATAAATTCCAAACTTATTCATGATAATTTTTTTTCGTGTAATAAAATACTATAATAAAAAATAATAATAAGAACCGAAACTAAATTTTTAAAGTTGTTCAAAACAAATTTTAGGTACATTATAAAATTAGAGTTTTCTTATCGATTGGTTGTATTTAAGCAATAATTTCGAAAATTCATAAAAAATTATGTTTTAAGTTACTCTAATTTTGTCTAAAAATAACCGGTTTTTCAGAGATTGGCGATAGATGCGCTAATTTAAATATGCGGTGTTATTCAAAATATTATATTTATAACAAACCCTCTCAACGTGGATTAGAACCTTTTAGTTAAAATTTTCTAGCCTTTTCATATGACTTTTATTAACAATTTACGAAAATTCAGAAGAAATCCCTGTACTGTAATGTAGAAACTGAAATATGGTTCAGCACTTTATTTTTCAATAAAGGCTACTGAACCGGTTCCTGACTTTTATACAATAGAAAGCGTGACCTCATTCCCACTGTCTTGTGGCGCGAATGAAGCCGTTGCTCGTATATAACGTATATGTAAAGACTTGTAACTGCGTCAGTTGCCTAGACAGTTGCCTAGTCAGTTGCCTAGATAAAATTCAGATTTCCAAATACTTCATTTAAATCACGAATCTATTGGTAAATGGTATGTTTAAAATTAGACCGACAGAAGTCAAAATATAATTTTTTTCCATCTAATCTATATGAATTTTTCAGAAACTAGTTCATCATTTGCCTAAAATATTTAGTATTGAATTAGTACTGAACTTCATTTTCTGCCCCAAACTAAAATACAAAGTTCCTGAATATTTCAGAAATTTTTTTTTTCCGTGTAGTACACAGTTAGTTGAAACTTCGTTTAAAATTTAATTAGTAAAAACATATATTTAACATCAATATCACCACCTTCATAACAAAGGAATATCCCATAGATATCTCTGGGATATCTCATCAAAATCCGCAATATCTCTAGGATATCCCTAGGACTCAAAGAATATCCTAGGGGCATCCCCAGGATATCCAAATTTCCGGCTCATTAGATATACTCTAAGGACTTAGAAAAAAAATTTGAGGTAATAGGACTCGAACCCGCGCCCTTGCGTATCAAGTGCTGCATCACACTGTCGTATGGCTAAATCACAAATGCGTATGGCAATTCCCAAAACAGCAATAAAATATTGCCAATCTGTCCATAATTATCGCAGTTCCACGGAAATATTTTTTTCAGTGTTGAGAGAATTCGAACCCACGCCCTTACGCATAGCCCGTTTTTTCTGCGTGGTCGTAACCAACTGAGCCATTGAAAGTTGTTATTAGTAGTAAAACAAAACATTAGTACTTTGTGCAAAGAATATAAGTTGAAATTAAAAAAAGTTTAACAAATCTTCAACAAATAAAAATATTTGTAACTAATAATTATTTTCTAACACATGTCGGTTATAAGTAATTAATATTAAAGTTTTAATATCCCTGGGACTTCTCAATGGGATATTGATAAATGCTATATCTACGTGGGATATCCCAGGGATGTTCTTGGAATATCCCGGTGAGATATCCCTGGGACATCTCAGTGGGACAAATCCTATATCTCACTTAGGATATCCTGACGAGATATTCCTGGGATGTCCCTGTGATGTCCCTGGAATAACCCGGTGAGATATACCTGGGATATCCCTGGGACATCTCAATGGGACAAATCCTATATCCCACTTAGGATATCTCGACGAGATATTTCTTGGATGTCCCTGTGATGTCCCTGAAATATCCCGGTGAGATATACCTGGGATATCTCTGGGACATCTCAATGGAACAAATCCTATATCCCACTTAGGATATCTCGCTAAAATTTGGGATATCCTATGGACATCGCTGGGACACAAGGGATATCCTAGGGACATCCCCAGGATATCCAAATTTCCGCATCATGAAATATACTCTAATGATTTAGAAAAAAAAATTTGAGGTAAGAGGATTTGAACCCGCGTTCTTGCGTATAGTAAGCGTGGTCGTAACCAATTGAGTTATTGAAGGTTTTTATTAGTAGTAAAAAAACATTAGTACTTGATGCAAAGAATATTAGTTGAACTTAAAAATTTATTTTTTTAAAAAAAGCTAAACATCCTATACAATAATTTGCCAGTGTCCCTTTAGCTGAAAATTTTTGTTTCAAAATGGGCGGAGATTTGGCATTGTTCTCCTATTGTTCTCCTTTTGTCTGTATTACAATGAGTCTATTGTTCTCCTTTTGTCCAAATAACAAAGAGCTCATTATTAGCCGTTTGTCGAAATTACAATAACCTTATTATTAGCCTTTTGTCAAAATTACAATGAGGTGATCATTAACCTTTTCTTTACCTTTAAGGAGTAAGGGTATTTTGAGCGCTTACTTGGAATTACCAAATGATTCGATTGGTATTTTCTGTGAGTAAGGTTCACCTCTTTTTGAAAAATGATGTTGATGAGAGGGGATAGTTTTGTTTTGTAAGGCCTAGTGAAAGGACCGTTCTGAATCTAAAAACGCGAAGAGGATCTGAGATGAATTTTTGACAGGTAGGTAATTTTACTTGTCTATAAATATAAATTAAAAAGTTTATTTACATTTACAAACAGATTTAGATTACTTTTCAAATTTTAAATTAGATTTGGTTAAACTTGAGTTTAATAGCCGCTTACCAAGATAATATAGATATTATAGAATATATATGTATATTGTTTAATATTTAGAACTTATTGAGTTATTTTAGATTTTGAGACGTGTTTATTATAATAATACAATACAGTTATTACACAGTCCTGCAAGGGTCAGTTTCGAAAATGGGTTAGAGTGATTCTTGTAGGTTTTTTCGCGCTGAACACGAATCTGTCGTCCAAAATGGTCCATCACGTCAGGATTTTGAGTAATTCCACGTCAAATTTCTCAAAAATGGCTATTTTTGCTATTTTTGAGAATTTTTTCTGGAGGACCAACATTTTTTCATTAATTTTCTGTATTAGTTTCGTATAGTATGTATTGTCAGCTTTAAAACCCATTTTTAGAAATTAATTTACGATGATTTCTGAAAAAGTTATAAATATTTGAATTTATGAGATTAACCACATTAACCCACCTGCGCACGAGTTTCTACCTAAAAAGACGTTTCCAAATGCATACATTTTTCAGACTGATGGATTTTCATATAATTTTGTACCTTGGGGTTTTTGGGCTTGCTGATTACGAATCTGAAGACAGAATTACAAAATTCAAAATAACGGATCCAATATTGCGGACGAATTTTTAAAAAATTCTTGGATTTTAATATAACCTGGTATATTTCGGTTTTTGAAGTCGCTGATTACGAATCTGAAGTCCGAATTACAAAATTCAAAAAGGCGGATCTAATATGCCGGACGAATTTTAAAAAAATTGTTGGATTTTAATGTAACTTGGTACCTTGGGGTTTTTGGGTTCGCTGATTAAAAAATATTTTTGGCTTCCTAAAAAAATTCATAAAAATGGCTAAAATAGATATTTTTTTCCATTTTAGCTATAGTTACCAAAAAACCTGACGTGCTGGAACATTTTCAAGGTCAGATTCGTTCTCAGCACAAAAAACCTACAAGAACCCACAACCACCATTTTAGAAACTAAAAAAAAATTAAAATTTCACAGGTAATCAGCGTCCCCAAAAACTCATTATTCCAAAATATATTAAAATCCAAGATTTTTTTAAAAATTCGTCTGCCAAATTAGATCTGCCATTTTAAATTTTGTAATTCGGACAACAGATTCGTAATCAGCGACTCCAAAAACCCAAATATACCAAGTTATATTAAAATCCAAGAATTTTTTAAAAATTCGTCCGCCATATTGGATCCGCCGTTTCGAATTTTGTAATTCTGACTTCAGATTCGTAATCAGCAAGCCCAAAAACCCTAAGGTACCAAGTTATATGATAATCCATCAGTCTGAAAAATGTATGCATTTGGAAACGTCTTTTTAGGTAGAACCTTATGCGCAGCACAGTGGGGCCAAATGCCAAAAAGCTGGCCAAAATATCAAATCTTTTTCCTATTTTCGTGGGACAGGTATAAAGGGGTTTTTGAGGTCGCTGATTACGAATCTGAAGTCTGTTTCACAAAATTCAAAATGGCTGATCAAATATGGCGGACGAAATACGGAAATTGTCTTTCAATGTTCATGAAATTGGGTTTCTGGGGGTATCTGAGGTCGCTGATTACGAATCTGAAGTCTGTTTTACAAAATTCTAAATGGCGGATCCAATATGGCGGACGAAAGACTAAAATTGTCTTTCAATGTTCATGAAATTGCGTTTCAGGAGGTTTTTGAGGTCGCTGATTACGAATCTGAAGTCTGTTTTACAAAATATAAAATGGAGGATCCAATCTAGCTAAAATATTACAAAAATTTCCTTTTCATAATCATGAATTTGTGTTTCAAGGGAGTTTTAAGGTCGTTTATCATGAATCTAATGTCTGTTTCACTTAATTAAAAAGGGTGATCCGATATGGCGGTCAACCTACAAAAGTTTTTTTAAATTCATGAAATTTGGTCTGGGGTGGGTTGAATGTCTCTAAATACGAATCTAAAGTATGATTTACAAAATCTAAAATGGCTGGTATTAGTATAAAAGTAACGTTTAATTTTTTTTAAAGTCTAAATCTAATGTATTCGAATGATGCTTATTTCTAAACTAAAAAAATATTTGAAACTCTAAAATAGCAACTTTATTTTCGGCAAAAACAAATATTTTAGAAAAAGACACATTATTTGTTTACAAAATGTAAAAATTGTTAATCTCCATCTGTAGAAACGTCTGTAGTAGTCAAGTAAATAAAAGAATTTTAAGGCGTTGCTGATAATGAATCTAAGGTCATATTGACAATATGGTAATTTACAGTTTTCGATTGTCAAAATGTAAATTTAACAATATATTCGTAGTCATCGACACTAAAAACCTTCTTGCTGCTATATACATAAAAACAGTTGACTTGACAGCTGTCAACTGTCAATTATAATATTTGACATTATATTGGTACTCAGCAACCCCGAAAATGCTTGGACTTAAATTTTTATAAAGATTAATTGCTTTTCTGCAAAGTTGACAGTTGATTTGAAAGCTGTCAACTATAAAATTATCAATTTGACAATAAATTCGTAATTAGCGACCTCGAAAATCCTTAGAATCGTAAGGCATTAGTTTATATTTACACCCAATTTTGCTCAGATGTGAAAAGATTAAGTGAAATTCGTAAATGTTTTCATAAAGTTTGTCTAAAATACGCAAAAGCAGATTGCGGCAACTTCTTTTACGAATTCTGTTAAAGAAATGTCTAATCTATAATTTAAAAAAAAAACTTTATCAGGCAACATCGGGCATTAAACTTTTTCCTTTAATTTGTATTATTATTAACCCGGCGAGCGTAAAGTAGGGTAAAATTTACCCTGTGAAATACTTATTCCTTAATAATTTGAATTTGGCATGATGAATTTCTTTGTAATTTTTAATAGCTGCACGTGTCACGGTAACAAAGCAATAAAGATTAAAAAAAATTTTTTTTTTACATTTCTTATTGTTTATTTACAACAATTGTGAACACATATACGCTGACTATAAAACACACTAACAGTTTTTTTCTTTGTATATTGTAAAAGAAAGTTTAAATCATTAGGTTTAAACATTGTAATTGTTTACTAAAGGTTAATAATGTATTTTACTATTGTTACGATTAATTTTTCAATTGTTTAAACAAATTTATAGAAATTCACTTTTCTCTATATTAGTTTTGGCATTGTTACAATCTCGCAATAATAAATTATTTAAACGAATGAAAGATTTATTATAACATTAATGGATGACATTTATAAGCAATATAAAACAAATATGGTAAAAAATTTCCAAGATTTCAAGCTTTTTTTTAATATACAAATAGAAAATCTTTACAGGGTAAAAAATACCCTACCTTACGCTCCATGTTACAAAGTGTCACCTTACGCTCGCCGGGTTTAAAGTTATGTTTCTGTTCTCAAGTTATTATTGTTATGTTTCTTTATTTTTTATTAAAAACTTTAGTTAATAATAATGCAATAAATTTTTTTTTTTGGACTTACAATATCAAAATATAATGTACTTACTTCCACCTAAAGAATCTATTTTACTGATATTAATTTTTTTAACTTCATGTTCTTTTTTAAATACACAATTACTAAAACACTTATTTTTTTAACAAAAGGAAGCGGATAGTATGCTTAAAAATGACAGCCTTCAACTTCTTAGTACGGGTCGAAAATAGTATATTAAGCAACAAGGGGTTAAGGGCAGCCATTTGTTTACGCTGATGTTTGTGTACGAGTGACAGTCAAGGGCGAAGCCCGAGACGTGAACGAGTACACAAACATCATTGTAAACAAATTGGACTGACTTTAAACCCGTGTTGCTTACGATACTTTTTATTCCAAAGGCACAAGCTTGGTGCTTTTAAATGTTTGTAGGTTAGGGTCTAAATGCATTCACTTGTTTGACCGTATAAAAATGGCGGCCATTTTTGCCCTGTGGTGGAAAAAATGCATGGATCAGCTGTTCATTTTTTCCCTAGGGAAAAAATGGAAGCCATTTTTACCCGGTCGAACAAATGAATGCGTTTAGACCCTGCCTACAGGCATCTAAAAGCGCCATGTTTGTGCCTGTGGGATAAAAAATACATTAGGGTTTTTTGACCAACAGCATTCCTTCTTCAATCAAACTAGTTAGATACAATATCTGAAAATAAAACTTTATTTTTTGACTTTTGGACAGCTTTTTGGACTTTGGCCCCGCAGGAGGGTTAATGTGGTTAATCTCATAAATTCAAATATTTATAACTTCTTTAAAAATCATCGTAAATTAATTTCTAAAAATGGGTTTTAAAGCTGACAATACATACTATACGAAGCTAATATAGAAAATTAATGAAAAAATTTCGGTTCTCCAGAAAAAATTCCCAAAAATGTCAAAAATAGCCATTTTTGGGACATTTGACCTAGAATAACTCAAAATCCTGACGTGATGGACCATTCTGGACAGCAGATTCGTGTTTAGCCCGAAAAAACCTACAAGAATCACCCTAACCCATTTTAGAAACTGAAAAAAGTGAAATTTTGCAGACCTGTGTTATTATTATTTATTATAAAATTAATTTTAATGTTGATAATATTTAATAATACAATATAATAATATTATTTATTAGTATAAATTGAATTGTAAATCATAAAATTATTTATTTTTAGTCATTATTGAAGAATATGAAGAAAAATATTTTTATGGGAATATTTAAGATTTTTTAAAATTATTTTTGATTATTTTAATGTAAGGTGTGATTGAGGTGTAGTTTACATTTATTTTTATGTAGGAGAGAGGGCCCCAAGATGGACAATTTAACATTATTTTTATGTAGGAGAAAGGGCCCCAAGATGAACATTTCGTATATAATTTTAAGGTGACAGCGCGTTATGCTTTCTGTCATTTTTATTGTTTGTATAGACTTAAGAAAAAAAGTTTTCTTATATGTTTTTTTTAATTTAGTAAATTTATTTAAATTTATAATTTAGAATGAGTTCTTAACATTATAATATTTTATATTTATCGTATAATAATATTCTAAAATGATTTTACTAATTTTGTGTTTGTATAAAAAATTTTACTGGGGATAAGAAAATTGTGTCATGTACCCTAAGATGGACAGGCCCAAAATCTCAATGTATTTATATTCATATTTCCGATTTTACACTTTTTTCAATAATTTTTTGAACCACTGAACTATAATACTACTGGAGCAGGCACAGCGTTACAAAAGCGGCATAGAGAGAGAGAGTTGTGGAGGGGCATGTTGTCTCTTTCTGTACAGTCCGCTTGAGAAGTTTGCTTGTGCCAAACACTCACAGCACGCAAAACTGACCAACGCATTAGTTTTAAAGTTTTAGCATTCACTGAAATGACGCGTTCTGCGAGAGAGAAAGCATGCCCCCCCATCTGTCTGTCTCACAGCCGCTGCTCTCTTTCAGCTCAATATGCGTAGTGCCTGTTCCAGTAGTATTATAGTTCAATGTTTGAACCAATTAAAATTTTTTATTTTCCAACACAAAATGTCATGTTATCGTTAATGAATTAGATATATCGATAGTTTTCGATATCTTATTAATTTTTACTGTGAATCTATTAAATTGAAGTATTTAGGAATGTTATTTCTTAACAAATAAAAACATTAAATTAAATTAATTTGTAATATATAATATTTTATTCGGTTTGGATTCTAGAGCAATAAATCGAAAGGGTGTTCATCTTGAGTCCCTTTATTTTATATGTACATGAAACGTTTGTATTCTGAAATTACTGAAATTACATTAAAGCATGTTTATAAAAAACGTACTTACTTTTTCTAGCAGGGTTTTTGAATAGCATTAAGATGAAATAAATTTTTATGTAAATAACTTTTTTTTCAGGTTCTATTGGAGAAAAGAAATTTATACTATACTTATTGCATATGTCCCAAAATTCTGAAATCTTATGAATTGCATGAAATGTTTCAAAAGTTTCATAATTTATAATATAATATGTTTTAGTAAAACAGAATACAATGGATTCTACAAATGAAAAAATATACTTTATAATAAATGAAAAAGATCAAATCATTCTTATTCGGGGATAAATGCTCAATGATAATCATATATATACAAATTACGAGAACTATTAGAAGTCGATTCTGGTGGTCATTTTCAAATGCAAAATGTGGGTTATTTACAAATGTTGGATGAAGTTAAAACCATTAGAAAATATAAGAAACCTATTCAAATCCTATTCAGTGGTTCAAAAAAAGGTTACTGGATTTGTACTTACTTTGATTCAAATACTCTCTTGGTTTATGACAGCATGAATAATACTCTCTAAATTTGAATTAGTCAAAACTTGGCTAATGGAATTAGTAGCATCAGTTTTGACTGCTGAATTAGTTATTTCATCTCTTTTTAAGAAAAAATTAGTCATATTCCTTTGGTAAATGATATTCTACTGATTTATTTTGTCGTCATGTATTACAAATTGAATAAGTCAAAATAATAAAACATAATCTTACATTATAATACATAATAGAGATTACTTTTTTCAAGTAATCTTGAAACACAATACTTTTCTTTATGTAATAATTAAGTATTTAATGATTATTTAAAATAAAGCAATCTATTATATGTAGAATAAATTAATTAAATTTAATTATTAATTCATATTAAATTCATATTAATAATATTAAATTAAATAAATTAATATTATTAAATATTAATTCATATTAATTCATATCAATTAATTCATATTAAAGTTTATTATAAAATTTTTTTAACTGTGACGTAAAATGTAGTAATAAAAGAATGTTTTTCTAAGAATAAAACTCAATAATAATTTCAGGATAAAATTTGTAAATTAACTCTTTTTAAAATTTATCAGAATTTAATTAAAAATATTATATTTTTTTATTACGAAATTGAAATTTGTTATTTTACATAATTGCATCTGGCTGTACAGCTTATTATTTTTAGCTTTTTTTTATAAAAACTTGGTAAATAATAGAATATTGATTTATATGTACACATAATTTAGTATAAACATATCAGCTTACCTAATTTGTAGGGGAGGGTAGTCCCAAACCAACCCCCTAAAAGGCAAAAGCCAAAAAGGTGCCAAAAACTTGTTTGATTGTTAAGGTCAATTTTTTTTTTCAGTAAAGGAATCATTTTTCGATGTTTTCACTGTTTGCCGAGGCTCTGGATATCATGAAGTGGGAGATACAGAGAGAAAATCGAAAATTGACGTTTTCGACAATCTCAAAAAGGGTGGTATGAAACCGACCCCCTATTTTTATTGCAGGAAATAGCGAAAACAAACAAAATTTTGAACTTGTATTGTAATTTGAATTAAAAAACAACAAACTAGAATAAACTTAAATTACTTTTACTTTATTTAAATACATTATTTAAGGCCTTTTTCAGAATAAGAGTAAAAGAATTATCATTACAATAAAAAATGAGTGTTTTTAGTCTGATCTTAAGTACAAGCTATATTATCTTAGCTTAATAATTGTTATTTTATTAAAATACATTTGTAGGTATTATTTGGTAATTAAAAATAATTTAGTTACAATAACAATGCAAGAAAAGGGGGGGATCGATTTCGGACCACCCCCACTATTTTCACATAATGGCTTGCCGATCATTCATGTCAATGAAAGCGTTTGAATTTGAATATTGTTTATTAAAGTTGAGGCCACAAGCAACCAACAAAAATTATACCTCAATTTTTCTAAACTCAATTCAACACTTTTAACTTAAATTTAAGATAGGTCAAAAACAAAATATATTATTGCAAAAAACTAATTTTACGTAAAATTCCGAGATACAATATTACCAAGAGATTATTACCTATGGTCAAAATGTCAGAGTTATGAAAGTGTTCTTTTGATGATATTCACGATTTGTCTAGTAACACGATCTCTGAGAAACAGAGGGGGGTCGGTATGGTACGAGGGGTCGGTATGGTACCACCCTCCCCTATCTTTTGTTTTTAACCTTACATTTGCATTAATTAATAAATTAGCGATTTTAAAATTTAAAAAATGAAAGACTGGATTATTTTACTAATTGCAATTTATTAGTAAAACACATTGTAAACTAATTATCTATAATTGACAGTGTTACTTTATATATGGTCACAGTGGGCCAGAAGAACAAAAAATTTGTCCAAAAGTCATTGAAAGATTTTTCAATATTAAATATAGTAGTTATTTTGTAAATGTTATAAGTTTTAATGAAATATTTAAGCTTGTATAATAAGTTAATATAAGTGTAAGGCTTAAACGATCACCATATAGCTATTGTTTTAAACTGTCACTGTTTTACAGAAATGTAGTATCTGTCATTAATTATATTGCATTTTCTCATTAGTTGCAATCATGTAGTATATGAAAATAGTCAATAGCTGAAAAAATAAATCTGATGTTAGAGATACTGAGAATAATTGTGAAAAATTTCGTTTTTTTTGCTACTTGTTAATACGCCGATTGAGCCTTGCGCAAAACTCCAAAAGCTATTAACAATTTCTTCACATTAACGTCGTCAGTAGTTCATGTGTAACAAGCTAAAGGTGCGGTTTGCTGCGGTTTTTCATTTTCTTTTTTAAAAAAATGAAGTTTTACTGATCTATAAAATTATTATATTATAATTAATTTAATAATTTCAAAAAACCTAAATTTAATCGTAATAAATTAACCCCCTTCGAATGTGGATTTGACCCATTATCCTCAATACGTTTACCTTTTTCAATTCAATTTTTTTTAATTAGAATTATTTTTTTAATTTTTGATATTGAAATTTCCTTAATTTTACCAATTATTTTTTATATTAAATTAAATTTTATAAAAAATATATACATATTTATTTTAATTTTATTAATCCTAATTTTTGGTCTATACTATGAATGAGTAGAAGGTTCATTAAATTGACTAAAATAAACTTATTGAATAATAGTTAAAATCTTATAACATTTAAATTGCATTTAAAAATTATTTAATTAATTTTATTTTTAAATAAATCTGATATATTAGAATTTAATTTCGACTTAAATTTAAGATTTAACTTTAATCTATTCAATTTTATATTAAGAAATAACCACATAATTAAACTTCTAATTTAATTTTAGATAAATAAAATTATTTTTATTTCTCAATATAAAATAGTTTATTAAAAAACATAATATTGAAGATATTAAAATGAAAATCCTTCTTTTATAATTTAAAAACTAGGTGTGAATTCTGTCCATTTCATGGACACTTCGCTTCCAAGGAAGCAAAACAATTTGCTTCCTCATAGAGGAAGCAATAATTTAATAATATTTTAAATATTTTAAGTTAATAAAAACAAAAATTAAAAAAACATGAATTTTTAATATTGTGGTTTCTCTTTATTTAAGG
Source organism: Ganaspis brasiliensis (assembly GCA_037103525.1). Taxonomy (NCBI): domain Eukaryota; kingdom Metazoa; phylum Arthropoda; class Insecta; order Hymenoptera; family Figitidae; genus Ganaspis; species Ganaspis brasiliensis. The sequence goes on from JAZKLR010000307.1 coordinate 535,684, forward strand.
GAAGTCACCTGAGAAATTTCAACCCATCGAAATATGTTACTTATCGGTGCAAATTTTTTTTCTGGGATTATTTTGGATGTAAAAGAATGACATATTATCAAGATTAAAAAAAAAAAAAATTTTGAATAAAAAATTTTTTGAAAAAAAAAATTAAAAAATTTTTTTTTGTTGAAAAAATTAAAAAATCTTAAAACCCATACGATATTTTGTTTGAAATCTTAAAAAAGGCATATAAAAAAATTGGCATTAAAAAAATATGAAAAATTGTAGGAGATAGATTTAAAAAAAAAAAAATTTCAACAAAAAGACATTTTTTTAAATTTTTTGTTTTCAACAAATTTTTTTTTAATTTTGATAATATGGCATTCTTTTACATCCAAAATAGTCCCAGAAAAAAAATTGGCACCGATAAGTAACATATATTTCGATGGGTTGAAATTTCTCAGTTGACTCCACTTAATGAACCAAATTTGATGATTTTCATTTCTCCCAAAAAATATGTTTTTTTCAGCCAATCAAAAAATGGCTTAAACGGACTTAAGGTACATGTTTAAAGCTTTAAAAATCCACTTAGAAATTTTATTTATGTCTATTTTTGGTGTTACTATAGCTATTTGAAAAAAACGACTTTTTAAAAAAGTATCTTTACATTTCTTGAAATATTTAAAAAAATATTAAAGACACATTAATTTAAGCTAGATATTCTTATTCTACAGGTTCTGTCAATAAGTTTTAAAAAAAAGACGTCCTGATATGTTCATTAGGCTCTGAGCAATCAGCGTTTGAAAATCGTTCGGGTCCCGTAGACCCAATCTAGCAGTTACGTTAAATCCCGATAGTCTAGCAGTTGAGGGTTAATATTATTAGTAATATTATTATTATTATTATTATTATTATTATTATTATTATTATTATTATTATTATCATTATTTTACTAGGTGAAAATTATGTCCATTTCGTGGATATTTCGTTTCAAAGTTAGCAAACAAATTTGCTTTCTTATAGAAAAAGCAATATATTAATAATATAAAATTTAATTCGAGAAATTCTTTAAAAAAAAGGAATTTTAAGTGCAAAAAAATGAAAAACCATCAATTAATTTACGAATATTTGATCAATTATAAAAGTTATATAGGTCAATCGATTCGTTTTGAGATAAGGAATATGATTTTTTTATTCATTAAGTTGTATTTTTATCCTGGAAAAAAATTTTGGTAAAAAACGGTTTTTTTCGATGAAAAAAGGTGCTCAACAAAATTTGATTGGGTATTTTCAAAAATTCCTGTGTCCAAATTTAGATATTCACTAGCTTAAAAAGTCATCCAAATTTTATTGAAATCCGTTGAAGCGTTCTCGAGATATCCTGGCGACAAAAAACGCTATATACACACACACACACACACACACACACACACACACACACACACACATACATCTGGACATTTGCTTAGGAATGAAAATTTACGTTTTTTAGATGAAAATGAGTCGATTTAGACTATTTTTGGAAAATCGAAAATCTTAACGATCACAAAGCTTCCTCTATGAGGAAGCAAAATTAGTTAAATTTTATAACATTAATATTCCATATTAAAATAATTAATTTAATCTTAATATTTTTAATTTTTAACTATCAACATATAATAATTTAAATTAATATTAATTGAAAACAAGAAAAAGGTAAAGTATTGTTAATAATTATAATGATTTTTAAATAAAATTATATTGCATTTTAAAAAAAAGTCCGTATAAGGGATTTGCCATTTTTAATTTCTAAAATTTGGCAGCAGATTCGTAATCAGCGCCCCCAAAATCCCCTAAATACTAAGTTTGGTGAAAAATAATTAATTTTAAAAAATTTATGTCCGTCACATTGGATCCGCCATTTTGAATAGCTGAAATCTGACTTCATATTCGTAATCAGAGACCATCAAAACCCCTAAATACGAAATTTGGTGAAAAAATTCAATTTTTTAAATTTCATGTCCGCCATATTGGATCTGCCATTTTGAATTACTGAAATCTGACTTCATATTCGTAATCAGAGACCCCAAAACCTTTACATAGCGGTATTAAAAGTTATAAATTGTTGGTGTTTTGTGAATTATGAATTTTGGCCACTTGTAAGGGTCTCCTGGCCCACTGTGGTCTGTAGTAAGAATGTCTTCAAATTTCTTATGAAACCCACCAGCGTGAGTTTCGTGGGTAGTTGGTTAGGGCTACGGACTGTTAGTGTTAGCGTCGTGCGTTCAATCCCCAGCGACAGGAAATTTTTCTGTTATGTAGTTGATAAGATTAATAGTTAAAATTAGTTAAGGAGTCTAATACTAATACTGTTTGTAAGCTTCCAAATTTTTTTTTATTATTTTTTTATTACAGTTTGGGAATAGTTTATCAACATTAGCTTGATGCAATTTCACGACGATGTCTTAGATGATTAATATTTTATACAGTACCGTCGGAAATTGTCAGTCCACCCATTTTTTAAGGTTTGAAAAACATCTTTAAACGTACAAAGTACAACTATTAAAATTTTTCTGTGTTTATTTCCTTAAAGTAGATAAAATTTTGAGGAAAATAAGGCCTGAGTGAAGTAAGTTAGTCAATTTTTCTTTGAAATATGTTAAAAAATGTTGAATTTTTAATGTTTTAGAAAAATTGAAATTACTGTCGAAATAATATAGGTTTTTTTAAAGTTTCTATGCTTGTTTTAAAGGAAATTTTCAGGAAAATAAGACTGTTGCTTAGGCATTAATGTGCAATTTTTTTCCTAGCATATGCAAGGCTCGGAAGTTGGACCAAAAATATAAAAAAATTATTGTTTATATCTTGATATCAAATACAGCTATATAAAATATACCAAGGTCATAATTGTCAAAAACTTTCGGAAGGAAGTAATATAATATATATATTGGAATTTTAAAAATTATTTTTATGTCAAAATAGTGTCTTCAAAATTTGATAAATTTTTTGGTCCAACTTCCGAGCCTTGCATATGCTAGGAAAAAAATTGCACATTAATGCTTAAACAACAATGTTATTCTCCAGTAAATTCCCTTTAAAACAAGCATAGGAACTTTAAAAAACCTTTATTATTTCAAGAGTAATTTTAATTTTTGTAAAACATTAAAAATTCCACATTTTTTAACATATTTCAATAAAAAATTAACTAACTCACTTCACTCAGGCTTGATTTTCCTCAAAATTTTATCTACTTTAAGGAAATAAACACAGAAAAATTTTAATAATTATACTTTGTACGTTTAAAGACGTTTTTTAAACCTTAAAAAATAGGTGGACTGACAATTCCCGACGGTACTGTAGTCTACAAATTCATTTAGTTCCTAAAGCTACAAATTCATTTAGTTACACATTTGTTAGTGACATACAGTAATGAGAGAACATTTACAGACAATGTTTTTAAGAAATTGCTTATGTCATTCTCCTCTTATTTCAGATAATAGTAAAATTGCAAGTAGTGATAAACAAAATGTTAATAAACTAGTCAATCATTTTCGGAAAGTAGAGCTAAAAGAAGATACTTTTTATTTTATTTTTTATGTAAAACTATCGTGAAAAGTAAAAAATATTTTTTTTAATACAAGTATTGTTGTACAATTATAAATTTTATCAGGTGCACCAGTTTCAGTTTGTAGCTCCTAACCCTAATCTTAGAACAACTTCTATGCTTAATCAGAAATTGGAAAATATGCCTATAACTTTTCTATTCTTATGAAATATTGCATTTAATGGTTTTTTGGGTTCCTGATGAAGATTTTGGAGTCAATATTTAAAAATTTAAAATAGCATGGTGGATCCAAAATGGCGGATTAGCAAAATCAGGAACCCTTAGATATAAATTTTCAAATACATTTTCCCATTTTCTTTGTAAAAATTAAATTTTTTAATTTATTAATAAAATTTACATTTTGATATTAAAGCTTCTATTTACTTTCTGTTCTGCTTATACATTATTTGCGGTAACAGCTACACTTTGACGAATGTGTTCAGTTAGTAACGAATTAAAAAAATTAAAGAAGAAACGTATTATTTTCGGCAAACCACATAAATTTCGGAGTATTTTTTGAGCGAAATTAAAAAAGAATTGTTTTATTGCTTCCAAAATAAAGTTAATAATTAAAAGACTTTTTGAACTTTTAGTCTATGTATCATAACATAATAACTGATAAACAACCAGAACAGTTTGTTAAAAAGATACAAGATGCATCTTCTTGCCATGTCAAAAGTGATTTATCTCTCCTCGTGATCCATTTCTCCTTTATTTAACCTATAAAAAAATACGATGGGTGTTGCAAAAGAAAAAATATTTTTTAGTTTGAATAAGAAAGATTTAGAAATTCTCATTAAAGGAGAAATCCTAAATTATAATCTTATATACAATTATCAAAAACTATTAGAAGTCGAATGTGGAAGCTATTTTCAAATAAATATTATAAAAATAATATAAAAGAAGGTTTTGTTTCCGTTGTATAAAATAAATATAATAGAATACTTTTATTCATTAAAGAAAATTCAAAGATTTTAAAACATTCTTTTCTTCACATTTTCATTTATTACGTTTTAAATATAATAGCCTAAAATACGCCTAGGATACACCAATCATGCGGTTATGTTCAAGGTTATGTCAAAAAAAAATTTTTTTTGCTTTAAGCTTATCTTTTGACTAAGATGTGCTTTTACAGTTTATATGGAATTTGAAGGACAAATAAAGATTTTATGTTAGATTTATGAAATTAATAAATTTAAAAAATTATTTTACTTTTAGTAATAAGTATGATTATAACTTTTTAAACTTGGTTACTTCTTAAAATAAAGAATGGAATACTTTCTAATATTAGCCTTACATTTTATTGTTACAAATTAGACGCGCGCATGCGCGCGCTCAATATATTGCTAGTATCTAGTAATTGGTCGAGTCCATACCAAGTGATCACACCAATTTCAGTCATATTGAGTAATATTTACGAAATTGATATTTTGGGTTCCTTTAGGAGTAAAAAAAATAAATTTTAATTATTTTTAAAAAATTCAAAATATTTTCGAAAATATTCAAATTCGAAATTTTATGTACTATTTTTTTTGTGTTATCATAACTTCTGTAATTTTAAAGCAATTGAAATCATTTTTTTTTAAATTACTCGTATTTAAATACTCTTTCAAGAAAAAATATAATAATTAAGAAATTGTTTATAATTAAATTTTTATTAAAAAAATTAAATTATTTATTTAAACAAAATCTAAAGTATATCATCGATCTTTTTCAAAAAATTCATAAACATAGCCTATAATGTGCTTAAAAATTTAAGCCAAAGAAAAAGATGGTATGTATTATAGTTTTTGAGAAAAAAATTATTAAGTTATGCTAGCGCGGCGCAGACCGGTGTCACCGCTACTCAACGCGTAGTTCCGTAGTAACCGAAATGTATGTATATTTTTACATAATGTAAATATAGTCAGTGTATTATATTTAAATTATAAGCTTCAGAAAGTCACACTGATCTTTTCATAGTACATGGACATCAAACTTTAGAATTAAAAAAATCGGAGAAAATAATTAAAGTAAAAAAAAGTAATTAAAAAATTGGTAATTTATAGAAAAATAATAAAAATAACTAAAAATTGGGAAAATTATTAAAATTTAAGAATAATAATTGAAAATTTGTTAAATCAATTGAAAAATAATTAATATAATTAAAAACTGGTAAAAATAAGTGAAAATAAGTGAATAATTAAAATAATTTAAAACTGAAGAAAGAAAAATAATGGACTGGTAAAATTATCAAAATTCGCGATGTTCAGGGGTGTTAATTTTTTTTCTTATGCAATTTTAGACCTAAAATTATGGGGTAGTGTCAAAAATAGAGAAACAAATAATTTGCGGAGTTTGAGAAATTTATTCTAAGAAAAACTTAAATTTTAAAAATTAAACCTCTTTCACAATTTTCATTTTTTCCATCGACAATTTTTTTGTGGGATTTTTAAATGATTTTCTACAATCCATTGTATGGATTTTGAAAAATAAAATTTCGAAAATGACCAAAAAAATATTGTTTTTTAATTTTTATGTAATACCATAATTCTACATCTTAATTGATGTAAGAAAAAAAATGACACCTCTGAGCATCAAAAATTTTGTTGAGTTAAAATTTCACCTATCTCTCCCCTTAAAGAATGATAAAAATAGTTTGAAAATAGTTGAAAGAAATGAAAACTATAATAAATTTAAAAGATGACAAAATTTTATAAGGAGAACATTAATAATATACATACATTTCGGTTACTACGGAACTACGCGTTGAGTAGCGGTGACACCGGTCTGCGCCGCGCTAGCATAACTTAATAATTTTTTTCTCAAAAACTATAATACATACCATCTTTTTCTTTGGCTTAAATTTTTAAGCACATTATAGGCTATGTTTATGAATTTTTTGAAAAAGATCGATGATATACTTTAGATTTTGTTTAAATAAATAATTTAATTTTTTTAATAAAAATTTAATTATAAACAATTTCTTAATTATTATATTTTTTCTTGAAAGAGTATTTAAATACGAGTAATTTAAAAAAAAATGATTTCAATTGCTTCAAAATTACAGAAGTTATGATAAAACAAAAAAAATAGTACTCAAAATTTTGAATTTGAATATTTTCGAAAATATTTTGAATTTTTTAAAAATAATTAAAATTTATTTTTTTTACTCCTAAAGGAACCCAAAATATCAATTTCGTAAATATTACTCAATATGACTGAAATTGGTGTGATCACTTGGTATGGACTCGACCAATTATATTAAACAAATAAAAATATTTGTTACTACTAATTATTTTATGATACATTTTGGCTACAAGTAATGAATATTATAATTATAATAAACAATAAGTAATAGCCTTAAGACATCTCGTTGGTAGATTGCAAATACTATATCCCACGTGGTATATCCCTGGGATGACCCTGGAACATCTCGATGGGGTATTCCAAATGCTATATCCCTGGGACATTTCTAGGATATCCAAATTTCCGTCTTGTGAGATATCTCGTGGGATATCCCAGGGTTATACCTGAGAGGTCCCGGGATCATACTGAGATATCCACAAGATATCCCATGCTGTGAGGGTAATATTGCTGTGTATTATCAAATAATAAATTTTCAAATAATAAATTTTACTAATAATGTTATAGTGACATTTGTTTAAACAATTTTTTATTGCCATGTTAAACGTCGTTTTGCTTCTGCAGTATCGCGTTTTTTAGCATCTTTCTTAACTCTACTATCTATATATTAGTTTTTACCTTTTTTCTACAGGTATACACTGAAAAAAATATTTCCGTGGAACTGTGATAATTATGGTGGGAACTGCCATACAGAGTTTGGTGTTTTAGCCATACCAGTGTCTGATGGAGTACTTTATATTCGTTAAACTGCAAGTGACATTGTAAGGTTAGGTACAATTGACAGTAGCGCACCAATGCATTATAGTTAATTTACACATATAGTTGTCAAACTTCTAAATAACCTGTTAACCATAGTCAAATGTCTAATCTGAACCGAGTATTTTTTTCAGTGTAAAGTATACGAAATTAATGTTTTTGAAAAATAAATTTTTTTAAAAAAATAAATCCATACTGACCCCTTAATAGAAACAGAGATTCAATGTGATAAAGACAGGTGAATATTTTGTTTTTTGTGGATTTTCATTGTTCAAGTTTGGTGGGCTGCATTTTCTAGAAAAGTAATTGGAAAAATTTGTAATTAAACTAAATTAAACCTCGAACTTTGAAATTCAAAATAAGTCAAAGAAAACTTAAATACCTTAATTGGTTCTGAAGTTATAAAAAAATGTATGATACGAAAAAACGCAACGATTCTAGTGCTCGCTCCACTTTTGGCTGCATAACACATGGCAAATAGGCAGAGAGGGGAGGAAACGAAGGAATTGTTGCGTTTTGTTTTTTATACAAATTAATTTATAACTTTTGAACCAGTCAAGATATTTTAAGTTTTTCCGGATTATTTTAAAGTTAAAAGTTCAAGGTTTAATTTTACTTAATTTCAACTTTTTCTAATTACTTTTCTCGGAAATGCAGCCCACCAAACTTGAACAATAAAAATCCACAAAAAACAACAAATTCACCTGTCTTTATTACATTGAATCTCTGTTTCTATTAATCGAAAAAGATTTAAAATAAGACCATTTTTTGAAAAAAAAATTAAGCTTTCCAATGGTCTAGGAAAAATTTCAATTTGCTAATATCTGACAGAGTCATCAACGTTTTAAGACGGTCATGTTTTTAATCCAATTTTTATAAGTGGTTTCACAATTTCGACCGGTAGTGTGTACAAATAACTTCTTGTATTATAATTAAAATCCCTTGACAAGATTTGATATTTGGTTAAAAGCAAGCAAACATTCTATAAAAAAGAAGTTGATAAAATATTTTTTAAACTAGCTGATTTAAACAAAGAAACAGGGGAATCACTTAGCCAATCAGCGACTGATTCACAGCTACATCCTCTGTGCTGACTTTTTGAAAGTAAGCAGCAAATTTACAAGTGTAACAAGTTAAACAACAAATTATTGCTTATTCCAAATTAGAGAGAAGCTTTATTTTGTTACTAATGACATATACTTCAGGTTTAACTGAAAAACTCACGCCCTAAGGATTTTAACAACCTGATATATTCTATAACTTCTAAATTATACTCTTGATATCAAAAATTCCCTCGTTTATGATTTTAAAAAACTTTAAAGGAAATAAAGTCAGAAACAAGTCATTTTATTTCTCATTACTTTCGTTCGTTTGCTACACGTCATGTCGCAGGCACATTATCAATTGAAAAAGTAAGGAAGATATCTTAAATAGACTTTTACCTCATAGTTTGAAGATTTTTACTTTCACTTTGTAGAGAAAACAAAAGATGTTTTAAAAAAGCGGAAATAATAATTAAAGTCGACACGTATAGTTGATCATAAGAAACACTGCCCACGCAGCATCCAAGCACGCCAAAAATTTGTAAAATATATGAGTATTCAAAATAATAATCTGAATTCCATGGAAACCATCCGTCTATTGGAAGTATTTTCGAAACGTTTACACTGTCTTGATGTTGTATATACATTTTATAGAGGCGAAACAAAAGTGGATTGCAACAATAATGTAAAGCTCCTGACATGCCTAAAGCAGGCCATAAAATTGTAAATAATCTACTTCTCTTATTCGCCAACATCATTTCTTCATGGAATTCTTCTTTTTCTGAAACCCACACAACGTTTTTATGTGTAAATGTTAATTTTTAATTTAATTGCAAATTTTTTAAGGTGTTTTACATATTTATGATGATTCCTAAATGTATTCCATTTCCGATTAACTAATTATACTTCCCGTCATCCCGCAACCTTAATACAATCTTAAACCTCCTATGTCCTATTACCTCAATGTAAACACTCCCTTGCATTCCGCAAAAGTTTCGTAATGGAAGTACTTATGCCTGACCCTATCTGACCAGAGAAGAGGAAAACTACGGAATAGTTCTACTGAGCAAAGCCGATATTAATTGACAGTCGTTTCGGGGTGATTATGTTTCAAGTCTCGAATGGTAGACAACAAGTCCTTGATTTGTATTTTCCCGCTTGAAATGTCTCAATCGCATAAAAAACACAAGGCTAGTGACAGGTCTGATGAGAGGAAGGGTGGCAGAGGTGAACGAATTATCAAGGGCCTGGGCTCCTTGAAGGGGCCCGGAAATCGAAAGCATTGTGCGTCGAGTGGAAATCTTTATCACCTATAAAGGTGCACCTACGATTTTTTCAAACTGCAAAGGGAAATGCAATTAAGGGGGCAGAACATCGATATCTCATGAGAAAAATAATTTAGATTTCAAGAATGGTTTTTTTTCGCGTAATTTTATAATAAAAACATAGTGTATACCAAACAGAAAATAGTAATCCACAGTTTTAAAAATAATCATTTTTTTACAGTTTTAAAAAATTAATATCTACACAGGGAGAGAACGAAGGGGGGTATGCCTTATACGACGGGGATGGCAATTTTGGAACATGTATGTAAGCTACAATTCGTGTGCAACTTGCACTTGTGAGGATGTATCGTGAGGATCTATAGTCAGATGCAAACTCTATTGATGGATCCCTACAGTTTAAGGGGTTAAACCACTCTAGAACATCAAAAAGAGTCCTAATTTTAATATTTTTTTAAAAGAAAATTTTTAAAGTAATGAAAAATATGTTTATATATCTTGATTGGGTACACTTTAACGAGAAAAGAAATATACTTCATAAATTATTTTTTTTTAAAATATCACATATATAGGTACGTGATGGAAACCCTTTTTGATGGGAATAACCTCGCGGCCGGAAAGGTTTTTGCTACAATTTTCATCCTAGAACAAAAAACATTTTTTTTTCTATTTTTACATCTCAAAAGCTAGAGAAAGACATAGGGGATTTTTTTTATTTTTGGAAAAATGGTGAACATTTTAAGAAAAAATAGGGTTTTTTCCTTAAAAAATAAGCACTTAATTTATAGCAAAAAAAATATGCAACATAAAAAAAATCCCTACGTCTTTTTCTCGATAATGTTATTAAGAAGCTGTATTAAAATTTTAAGTAAATCGGTTAAGATCTGTGGAAGTTATGTTTCCAGCCAGCTCAAAAAAAGTAGTTTTGAGAATTACGAGTTGGAACAACTTTATTTTAGTCGGGTAAAATTGAGCATTTGTTGTGAATTTTTTGTGTGGAGACTTTCTCTTGAAATATACGTTATATATGACGACTCTGTAGTACGCAGCTTAAGTATCTAGAAAATGATATTAGAAAAAATATATACTAAGTTAATCTTTTTCCTCTTATTCTAGTAGGTTCAAAGTACCTTTTAAGCCAATTAAAAAGATTAAGTTTTTGAAAATTCTAGAGTGGTGTAACTCCTTAATATAACAAATAAATAATTATTTTAAATTCTAATAGTAATAAACAAAAAATTAAAAAAAGCCATAAAAAACGAGGTCAATCGAGAAAAAAATCGTGAAAAGGCCCGAAAAGGACATTTTTAAATTTACACATACACGCAAGTAAATACCTATCTTCTTATGACAGATCTCACGTACGTTTTAACAGTAGGAAACTTATAAATTAAAAACTAAAATAAAAATAAGTATGCTTAAAATTAAGTTAAACTGGTTACAATACTTATGCGAGTTTTCTTTTGTGTTTTTACCCACATTTATGTGCATATTTATGCACTTCGTTTTGAACTTTGTTTCGCAGAGTTAAATACTGTACATTAATGTTCTCGAAATTTTATGATAAATCCTCAGCATTTCGTTAATACTTGTCAAAATAAGTTTTTTAATCTTTTTAAATTATCATTTAAATGTGACACAAACTTTCCAAAAGAAAGTTTTATTGTACCTTCTAAAGCAAGATATACCCTTAAAAGAGAACTTTAAAACTTTGGAGTGAATAACGAAAATTCAGACTAGCGTCATACACGGTGAAAAATACCTTAGCAATTCCAGCAAATTTGCATTTGCTGATATTAAATAGCTGTTGATGCTAATTATTTAACACCAACAGCAAATTATTTGCTGAAACAGCCAATGTGCATTTGCTGTGAGAACAAATGATTTTTAGCTGTGATTATTAGCTAACATAGCTAATAGCACAGCCCCACAAAAAAAAAAAGTGTCATGTACTTTTGACCGGAATACCCTAGCCCTATGTATTTTGACGCGCTGAACACGAATCCGAAGTCAGTTTTGCTCCATCACGTCAGGATTTTTTCCTAACCTCAAAATCAATAAAATGACACTTTTTGTTCATTAGTATGTGAACCCGACTTAACATTAATACATGCCTAGGGCGAATAGAAAGCTTGGATTGTGACCTTTAAAACGCTTTTTTAAAAATTGTTCTACGATGATTTTTAACGAAGTTATGATGTTTTATTTAAAATTATTTTTTTCCATTACACCATACCACATCAATAATTAAAGTGTTATTCACATTTGGAAAAAAATAATTTTAAATAAAACATCATAACTTCGTTAAAAATCATCGTAGAACAATTTTTAAAAAAGCGTTTTAAAGGTCACAATCCAAGCTTTCTATTCGCCCTAGGCATGTATTAATGTTAAGTCGGGTTCACATGCTAATGAACAAAAAGTGTCATTTTATTGATTTTGAGGTTAGAAAAAAATCCTGACGTGATGGAGCAAAACTGACTTCGGATTCGTGTTCAGCGCGTCAAAATACATAGGGCTAAGGTATTCCGGTCAAAAGTACATGACACTTTTTTTTTTTGTGGGGCTGTGTAGTTAGCTGTCCCGCTATCCGTGCGTGTGAACCCCGTAGCCGGTATACCGGTGTAATGCAAATGGCGTACGCATAAGTTTTCCTATGATCAACGACTATGTACGAGGACTGAAGAGGACAGTAAAAAAGATTCATTGGTAATTATTGTACGATTCACAATAAAATAATATAATGATCGGTGAAGAATTGGTGAAAGTTCTCAAAGACTGGGGAATGGAGGACTGTGTCGAGAGATTCGAAAGTAAGTATAATTTGAATTTCAACTACACTGCCGATAGGATATACCTAAAATATATCCAAAATATGACTGGTACGACATTTTTTAGTCATTTTTACTCTAACAATGCCAGGTACCACTTTAAGCTCCGAGTAGGTAGTCCCTTTAAATTTCGGAAGTACTTATTTAAGTTTTAATAGGATCATAAATGCGTTGAACTGGAATATATGAATGCCTACCAGGATATTTTTTTTATTTATGGCTTCGGTAACCCAAAAGTTTTATGACTCAAAAATTTTGCAATTTGCAAATTTGAAATTGTAAATTAAAAAATTATAAATCTTTCGTTTTTCACGATTATAAATATCTAAAAATGTTTTCAAAATGAATAAAATTAAATGACAATCAATTATTATAAATATTGTTATTTTTTTATAAAAAATAACATAATCAGGAAAAAAATTAGATACACATAATCGTTGAAAGACGTAGAATGCAAATTCTCAATTTATAAATTTATAATTACAAAATTAGAGAAATTTTTATTTCTGATTTTTAATCCATTCCAGATGTTTGAAAGTTTTACGACATAGCTCGTCCTTTTTTCGACATCTTAAATGCGAAAAATGTACTGGTAAAAAATATTTATTTCTTAATAAATAAATTTTTTTTAATTTTTAAGTTAAAAGTTCGGTTTTTTTAAATTTAGAATCTGTAATTTCTGATAATTACAGAGATGTAAAATTTTCTGTAAAAGCCTTACAACTAAAAGAATAGTAGCGTAACTCGTAAACAGTAGAAGATATTAAAAATCTGATATCATTTTTTAATTTTGTTTCAAAAGAATACCATATTTAATTTTGTAAATAATGAAGTTTAAAAATTGTGAAATATATTAAGGTCAAATTAAATTTATTAAAAAATTCTGTTTTTTTAGAAGAGAGAATTTGGAAAATTAGGACATTGTGTCTCATGACTGAGGACAGTGCAAAAAAACTGTTTCCTGAAGAAGGTTTAAGGTTGGAGTTCTTGGAGCAGTTAGCTCATTATAAAGGTATATATTTTTTAGTTTTTTTATGATAATTAACAAAAAATTTTAATATTTTTGCGTAGAATTATTGACATTTTTATACTTTTCTGTAGAGAATTTAAACAAAAAACCATCCGCTGAAAAAACAATTAGCCCTGAAGAAGTCTTAGTTCAGGCTCCATCAACTGTTGATAATAATGATCATGAATCATTAGATGATTTATCAACTTCAACTTCACAAAATGTTCCAGGACCTTCGTCAAGGAAGCGACCTCGTACTGACTCTTACGTGAGTGAAATATTTAATATATCTTGAATAGTTCTGAAGCATTTTGAAATATGCTTCCGAAAGTCCAGTAATTTTTCCTAGTTTTTTCTTAATCTAATAATTGATATCAAAATTAATTACCCTTCTTCATCATTTAAGTGTTTAATTTAAATGTTTTCTGTTAATTATTTAATATTAAATAATTTTTAAGAATTTACCTTTTTTCTTTTTTTTTAGGATCTAGAGTCCATCCTGAGAGAAACAGTTAATGGGAAAATGGTACTTAAGTACTATCATGAAAAAAAGAGCTAAATGAACCTATAAGAATTTTTCTGGCAGACGCTCTTATTTCAGATTTTCTACAGACGGATATAAATAAAAGTTTACCTGATGATATAATGATACGCATGTTTGAAAGAATTGTACAACTTTTCCCAAACGAAACTAAGGTAAATTAAATAAATGTTAAATTATTATTTTTTAAATTGATTATCTTCGAATTATATTTAAAAATATTTTAAATTTATTTTTATAAGTTTCCATAATACCTATATTTTTTAATAATATTTTTAAACAATTGCAACAAGCTGCTTTTTATTTAAAAATTAATTACTTTTTAAATAATAATATTAATATAACAAAATCTTGAAAAAAAATTTGGTAATTAATTAATAAAGTGGCAACAAGTTTTAATGTCATAATTAATTAATTAAACATTAATTTTTTTAATTTATACAGGAGGAGTGGCTTGGCTTTACTGAGGGTACCAGATGTAAATCCCAGGGACGAGGAAAATTATTAAAGAGACTTTATAACACGCGCAGGAAGTTAGCAAAAGTTGGATTAATTTCCCCTAAATCATCTTCTAATCATTCAGACTCTTCAAGTAGTAATGACGACTTAGGTAAATTTCTTTGAAACTATTTTTCTCAGCAATTGTAATCTTTGCATATATTTTTTATTTTTTTTTCTAATCAATTTCGACTTTTTCCAAAAAGTAAAAAAAAATTGTAGAAGAATTTTTATAAATTGGTATAATGTTTTTAAAAAATTTATTCGAGACTTCGCTATTCTGAAAACAATTGTAAAGGAAAAGTTTTATTTTAAAATTAAAAATTAAAAACAAATTTTTAAATAGGCGTTGCTATAATTATTGAAGATTCTATAGAATGAATTTATTTTTTATTTCTATAGAAAATATCGATGTGCAACAAATAGAAGATGATATTTTATGGCTTAAAAATAACAAACAACCTTGGGGCAAAGTTCTTGACTTGTGGAAAAGTACATCACAACTACGAATCAAAAATCTCAAGCGAGAAAATATCAAAGTGCATGTCTATATGGACATGTACCCTGGATAAAAAGATAAATCAGGATATTATTTAGTAAGTTTTCTGTAAAATCAATTAATTTTATATTCATAGTATTTTATAATTTAAAAAGAAAACACGAATTTCATACATTTTTCTTTTTATAGCTTGAATCCGATTTTGAGTGTTTGTACCCAAATTTATCTCTAAAATTCTACAGTGAGTTGCCACGATTATCAAGTTTTTTGATTTCCAAATCAACAACAAAGCAGAAAGAGGAAGTTGATGAATGCTTTAATGCAGGTTAATAATCAAAATGCCTATACTATAAAATAATTAATATTTTAATATCATTTATCATTTCGATTATAATTTAATCTTTCATTTAAATTTTCTAAAATTATTTTTTTAGACGGGAAAACAATAAAAACTTTGAGTTTGTTGACAAATCTGTTTCCTGTTATTACTGCTATTAAAAAAGGAAAAAAACAGTGGAGACCTTCATGACAAGAAGCCAACGAAAGTGTTATATTAATTGTTCCTGTAAGTTGAGAAAATTAATTTATGTTTTTTTTGCGGTGACTAATTCAATGCATTTAACGTTTTGTTTTATTTATTTTAGACTGTTAGAGATATTCAAGTAGAGCTCCAAATACGTCGCGAAAAGTACTCAAATTACGATCTATCATTGGGTCCAGAAGTTGTCATTGTCGGAGAGGCTGATGCGCCAGAACAATTTTACTTAGTTATCAACAACCTGACGTATGAAGTAGAATCAGCTTTAAAAGCAATTGATCTTGCTTTTAAAAGTATTCAGGCATGTCTGTCCGGTGGCTAATTGTAAAAGAAATTTTGGAACTGAATGGTATTCATTTAGAAGACACTTAAGGGCACGTCTAACATTGTTGACTAAAATATAGAATTCTACCTTATCCCACATATTTAATTTGTTCATAACATGACTGTTTTTCAAAATTATGAATAAAAAAAAAAGATTCATGACACATTTTATGACTTTCTAACACGATTCCCAAAATTCAAATCAATATCGTTTTTGGTTTAGGCTAAAAGATGTCCAAAAGAATTTAGGAAATTACCGACATTTTAAAATATTGGTAAAATTTTTTGGACGTCTTTTAGCCTAAACCAAAAACGATATTGATATGAAATTTTTGGAGTCGTCTTAGAAGGTCATAAAGTGTGTCATAAATCTTTGTTTTATTCATAATTTTGAAAAACAGTCATGTTATGAACAAATTAAATATGGGGGATAAGGTAGAATTCTATATTTTAGTCAACAATGTTAGACATGCCCTTAAATATGAAACATAACTTTCCACTGCATGCAAAAAGCTCTTCTGCTTTTTCTAAAGAACCTACTGATGATTCAGATAGTTACTCCAATCAATATGAAGATCCTATGGACATCAATGTACCTTCAGACGAAGAATTTGCAAACGAACATTTTGATCCAAATAATTTTCAAAAATTTCTTACTGAACATGTGGATATATTTGTAGCAAAACTTTACAGTTACCCTGGTTTTCCGAGAAATTTAATTGACAACATGATAGAAGACATAACGACATTATTGTCAAGTAACTTTATGCAAATTTTTAAGAAATTGTGTATTCAATGGTTGGATAAGTTAATGCCTACGGATATTCGTAATCAACTTTTATTAATGTTTGATCAATTAAAAAATCCTTTTCATCATCTATCGTCTGAATATAAACGATTTAAATACTTTGAAGCCTCAGGTAATTATATTAGACCAGAAACTTTTACAATACAATCCAGAACTGAAAAAGTTAACACAGCGAAAGAACCCGTAATCACTCTAAAAGATGTTACAGCTCAGTTTATTCCACTCGGTAAAGTACTACAAAAATTTTTTGAATTACCTGATGCTTTTGATGATACTCAAGCTTACATGCAACAATTAGAAACGAAAGATTGCATAGAAGGCTTCGTTCAATGTGAAATATGGAAAAGAAAACGCGCTAAATATAAAAAGGATGATATTGTATTCCCTTTATTTATATATTACGACGATTTTGAACCAAATAACCCTTTAGGCCCGCATTGCGAAAAACTAGGTGCTTGTTATGCATCTGTCCCTTGTCTCCCAAGTGAATGTCAATCTAAACTGGAGAATATTTTTTTGGCTTTATTATGTAATGCAGATGATCGGAAATTATACGGAAATGATAAAACTCTCAAGCCACTTTTAAAAGAATTGACGGTTTTAGAAACTGAAGGCATTAAAATTAATCTTCCTGAAGGTCAAAAACATATATATTTTGTTACAGGACTCATACTAGGTGATAATCTTGGTATACACCAAATTTGTGGGTTTGTCGAATGCTTTACTGCCAAATTCCCATGCAGGATATGCAAAGCTACTAAACAATTAACAGAAACCATGTTTCTTGAAGATCCTACTTTGCTACGAACAAAAGAAAATTATTTAGAAGATATAGATAAAGAAAATACGAAACTTACTGGAATCAAAGAGGAATGTGTTTTTTCTCAAATTCCCTCAGTCGACATACCAACAGACATTGCTATTGATATTTTTCATGACGGTCCGGAAGGCGTTTATCATTATACAATGATCCCTATTATCAAGCATTTTCAAGAAAAAAATTCTAAATTTTTAGATTCTTTAAATAATAGAATGTACATGTTTGATTATGGAATTGATAGCGATAATAAGCCACCAAGCATTTCTGTTGAACGTTTATCATCTAATAAATTGGATATGACAGGAGCAGAAATGACTACGTTTGTCAAACTTTTTGGCATTTTTGTCGGAGATCTAGTAGATCAAAATGATGATTACTGGTTACTATACCTTTTATTACATGACATCATGACAATAACGAATTCAGCGAGTTTTGACAGTACTATGGGGAGTGTTCTATCCATTAGAGTAAACGAGCATAATAAACTCTACTGTGAACTTACCAAACAGGGATTGAAAAATAAGCACCCTTATGGAAAAGTGTGACATGAAAATAATGACACGGATGCGTGTCATAACTTTCGTGTCATTGGGTGTCATCATTTCGCGACCACACGAAAAAATGACACGGGAGAAAATGACACAGCAAAGCATACATAAAAATGCCAGGATGCGCAGACGTATTCTACTTATTCTACAGCACCTACGGCTGCGCAGTAAATTTTTTCCTCCCCTAAATGGTGCACAATGTATGTTTATAAAAAATAATTATTATAAAAACTAATAATAATAATAAGTTTTTTAATGGTACATTCTTTGTCATGTGATTTTTTTCGTGTGGTCGCGAAATGATGACACGCAATGACTTTATGAAGTAATGACACTCATCTGTGTCATTATTTTTATGTCACATTTTTTCATAAGGGCATCATGATTTAATCCACATTAAAAGGTTTATTCTCGAAACACACGGACCTCTTCGTTTATATTCATCTATTAGATGTGCAGCCAATCATAAACCAATCAAGCAAACAACTCAAGTTTGTTCGACTCGAGTAATATTACCTTTAACATCCGCAATTAAACAACAGCTAGGTTTGTGTTACAGATTTTTATGTAAGCAATCAATACGTTCCAAACTTCGTCTAGGCTCAGGAAATATTGTAAATTTAAAGGAACTCGATTCTCTCTCTTATTTAAGGGATAGCTTGCCTAAAGAATTACTAAACGATTCAGGACAGTTTGTTCCAAAATGGCTTGAATTTAAGGGGTCTATTTTTAAACCTAAGATGGTTCTCATGATTGATGTGGATTCTGACATGAAATTGCCACAGTATGTGGAAATTGAATTTATGCTTATACATAACAACGAACCATTGTTTATTTGCTCACCCCACACAGCACAATTCCTTGCCTGAAGTTTGAGCGAAGTTGGCACTGCAAACTTCGCAAGTTTGCATTTGACATTTATGAAAACTTGACCTAACCAACAAAATGTCCGCTTGTGCAGAAAGTTTCACGTTTGAAACTTGCTGGAAACTTTCACTGCAAATTTCAACTTGAGGCCTTGCGCAGTTAATTTCTATGATAGCTAGGGCTGCGCAATAGATTTTTTAAACCTCCCATAGGGGTCACAATGATGTGTTACAAATTCATTCAATCCACACAAAAAAAATTTTTTACCTTTAAATCGAACTTTTCTAGAACCTTCCCTGAAACTTTCGAGGAAAGTTTTCAATTACCAACGAGGTTATACTTGCCGCAAGTTGTCCCGTCAAGCTTTCTGCACAAGCGGACATTTTCTTGGTTAGGTCAATTTTTCATAAATGTCAAATGCAAACTTGCGAAGTTTGCAGTGCCAACTTCGCTCAAACTTCAGGCAAGGAATTGTGCTGTGTGGGACCGCTGGTGACCGTTGGTTACTATACTAATATACGAGTGTTTGAAGTCAAAAAAGAAGACACACCAAAACTCGTTTTGGTCACAACAAATAAACTTCATTTTGACCCATTGCCTTTTAACATATACAAATTAGCCACTGGACAGACTGTTATTTTCCCAAGATATGTGATTTAATTCCTTATATAAAGAAATATGTGTTCATTTAGTTACTGATTACTCACTTAGTATGTTTGAGATTTTCGTTCATTAAAAGTAGACAATTCTTTTGACTATTAAAATCAAACTATTTTATAAAAGAAGAAGTGTTGTAGATGTTTAGCATATAAAAAGTATGTACTGATAATCAGGAATTTTTGTAAATCATTTCGTTTAATCTTTAAAAATTGAAAAAAACGTTAACTCATATTATACTTATTTAATCAAAATAGTGGATTATTACGGGGTTTTAATATTTAAAAGTTCATTCTTATTCCAAAATAGCGAATATTTTTATATAAAGTATGTTTTATGTTATACTTCATATTTTATATATGTTAACACTGTTATTTAATAATAATAATTATACGTGATATAAAAGTATTATACTTGAAAACTTGTATCTTATAAAGAATATGTTTAACAAGTACAAAATAACCAATGGGTAGCAGGTATTTTCCCGTGTCATTTGGTTCAATTATATATTTTTATAATAAATCTGAGTTGCAATTAAAAACAATTGTATTTTTATTTTTACATACATGCATGTTTGCCTATTAAAAAAACTATCAATCCCAAAAAATAATTTATTGACTGGAAAATATTTACTTGGATACTTAAAAGAAAATATTTTTAACTTCAATTAATATTTTGTATTATTGAAAAAATGTTATTTTATGAGATAAAAATGTTTTAACTAAAAAATTTTATTTGAAGTAAAAAATATTTATTTTTATGAATGCAAGTACTATTTAATTCAACAAGTTTTTTTTAGATACATTAATTATATTATTTTACTATTATTCCACTAAAAATCACAGCTAACGATTAGTTATTCTAGCTAATACCTTAGCTCCGTTGTTAGCTGCTGCAGCGAACAACAATTGGCTGAAACAGCTAACAGTATCTAGCTAATATGAATTAGCTATAATAGCAAATTCAATAGGTATCCATATATTAGCAATTAAAATTAGCTGGAATAGCTAAGAATTAGCTACAGCAGCTAATTTTTTTTCGCCGTGTACTTGCGAAACGAGTCTACAGTAAGCGGACAGTGTGAACTGTAGTTTAAAAAATAACTATATATTAAATATGTCGCTCTCCTATAAATAAGCACATACAACCCATGTTGCATAATACATTATTAGTAAAATATTAAGTTACCTTTTTGAGTTTCACAAATTTTAGCTGAGTAATAATAACATTGCTTTAGTTCTGACAAAAGATGAGTAATTTTATCAACATTTATTATACAGAAGAACCATTTCATGACTCCAGTAATATGAAGTGCAACAGGTGCGATTCTTGTTGCCAATTCTCTTGTCACTTTTATATTTTTTAAATCTATTAATTCAGACAAAATTAAACAAACATTAGCGGACGGGAGTACTATTACCAGTACTTGAGAAACTAATGATATCCATGAGGGTAAAGTCTTTTTACTTTTATATATATGGAGAAATTGTAATGTATAAAATAAATGTTGGGAATAGTGTTCAAGGTCAGTTTTCTTTGTGAGTACTACCATCGTTTAAAGCTTTCTTTTAATATGCTTCTTCAGTTTTACATTGACATAATTGTTTTATGAACTTCTGAAAAAAGGACAAACATTATTTACAATTTCTCATGTACTTAAATTTTAGGGTAGTATTAAAAGATTGTTTTAGGGTCTCTTCTGTTGTAAACGGTAAAGGAAGTAAATTTTGTTACCTAATTTGTCAATTAAGGCAGGAATCAGATATATTTAGACATTAATATAATATGTCTAAAGATTTATTTTGATAGCAAAGAAATGGAATTTTTTTTAAACGCAGGTTTTTAACTTAACTTTTTCAACCTCCTTTTTCTTCTTCATAGTCTGCATTGTAAGTATAAAGACGCAAAGCCAAACCCATGTAAAAGCAGTGTCTAGACCATGAGTGCAAAAGCTAATGGAGGCAGGCCCGAATTTGCCAAACATGGGACCATAGGCAGACGCTGGTGGGGGCCCATGCAAGGAATGGATTTTTTCCAAATTTACTCAAAGTCGAAAAAGCAGTTTCAAAACTTGACACTTGTTTAATAAGTGGGCTTTTTGAATTTCTAAAAACTTGAAATTATTTTATAAAAAATATTTTTTATATTTTTAAATGTCTGAAAAAAATGTTTGAAAGTACTTTTTGTGGAAAATATTTTAGCTGGTGGAGGCCATTTTTGATGGGGTCCCTGTATTACGGAGTGATATTACAGTGATATTGACGTGATATTGAAATGTCCGCCTTAAGGGAATATTACAAGTAATATTACAGTGATATTGATTAAGGCCAGGTTCCTCCAAAAAACGTGTTTTTTTTTAAACTTATTTTATTGATATTACAAAAAAATTGTTTCAAGGTATGACATTGGCTATGCACTGAGAGAAAAAAAAGGTTACTACAACGGAGGACACAAGTAGGAATTGCCTGAGTGACTCCGGTAGTAGATCTCGAGTTAACGCAACTTGGGACTCCGGTAAATACTGCTTGGGTCTCCAATCACGTCGACTTGAGACCCAAGCAGTATTTACCGGAGTCCCAAGTTGCGTTAACTCGAGATCTACTACCGGAGTCACTCAGGCAATTCCTACTTGTGTCCTCCGTTGTAGTAACCTTTTTTTTCTCTCAGTGTGGTGTGAACTAGAATGAAACATTTTCACAAAAAAAAAAAAAAAAATGGCGGGACTTTTCAATTTTTAACCCTTTTTTTTCACTTTTAATTGTTTATAACTTTTTTAAATAATGATGAATATTTTTGGTTCTAGTTCACACCATAGAGAGACATTTGAAGAGTAAAATGACGTTTGGTTCATGTTGATAAGTGCAATAGTTTCTAAATAAGAGTGACACCCAGTTCAAAAAACGTTGTTTCGAGAAAAACGTGGTTTTGAGAAAAAAGCGATTAAAGTTTTTGTTCGTGAAAAATCGTAAAAAAAAGTGAATTTTACACATGTATCCAATCCGGCTGCGTACACAACTTCTTCCTGGTCGTCATGGGTGTCATTTTCAAGAATTTTTTTATTTCTTGCTGCAGTCCTGTAATCTTTAGACGCTCATGTGGCCGCTCGAGCGGCTGGATTTACCGCTTAGCGCTCACCGCTCTTCCCTCTTGTATATCTACTTCTCGGTCGTGCGGACCTTCGGGACTAATTCTATATTATTTCTAAAAGTATTTTCTAGCAATTTACGGGGGAAAAAAATTTTAGATTTTTTGAAAATTGTTTAGAGGAACCTGGCCTTAAATATTACAAGGGATATTGAGGTAATATTACAAATTTATTTTATATCAAATAAAACATTTTAAAAAAATTGGGCTCACCTGGGATTCGAACACCCAAGGTTGGACACGGCGTGCATACGCTTTGTACCTCTCTGCTATCCATCTCTTGGAAAGTATTTCAGAAAGTGTTCTTTATATATTACCTTAAATTTTCTTTGGTGAAATATAAAGAACACTTTCTGTGTTTCATCCCTGAATATGTATGTCTAATTTTCAGGGGATTTCTGCGTCTAATATTCCTACAATTTTGTAAGAATGTTAAAAAATAATTCAAAATTTTTTTGTTCTGTCAATTGATTAAAACAATTTAATACAAATACGTCACATACACATTCTAAAAAATTAAAAACTTCTAGCCGTACAGGACATAGAAACCAAGTTTGACCAGTGCGCATCATGTAAAATGAATATACGAGTAATATGATATTGTAGGAATTTTAGACGCAGAAATTATTTGAAAATTGTAAATATATGTTCAGAGAACTTTCGCGTCCAATATTCCCTTTGGAGGACATTTTAATGCTTCCACGAAACTTCTCTGAATATTAGGTCCGAGTATTCTGAAAATGTGGACCAATATTCAGAGAAATTTCAGGAAATTTCTGGTGCTGTGTGGGCGAGGAGGTGGTCCTAGTAGTCGTCATCGTCGCGGGTGCCAGTACTGGTCATCATGGGATTGTACTAGCCCATGATTGGATGTGAGTACCGTTCTGACAAGAGTGCCAGGACAAAGAGATGTTGTCGCCGGTCGTGTTTATTAACTGACTAAACATTAGTGGCCGCCATTTTAATTGTCGCGCTGGCCGTCGGCGCCGCCAGTACAGTGTTCGAAACACTGTACTTGATTTACTTTCCTCAGTCAATCGCCGATAGATCTATCTATCCGGGGTTATGTTACTGTGGGTACTTTGAAATGTAATTTTTAAGAGGGGCATCGCGGCGCATGTGTCTCTATATTAAAAACACTTGACAAGGTGTTCTCGCTCTCGTCATTCGGAACTGATGTGTTCCGAGACATTTTGGTCGTTTTCATTGTGCCCTCCCAGGTGAGCTCCTATACTAACTTTTGTTTATTTTATTGATGGAGTCATGTTTCCGACTATTCCCTACTCCCCGGAAATATTGGTGTTAATCGTGGCTTAGTATTTTTTATTTTATTTAAACAAACTGTGTAGATTATTATTCGCTTAATTAGTCTTTTATTTTATTATTTCATTATTTTGTTTAGTTATTTATAAATCAAATATATTGGCGCCAGTCTTTATTATTTATTAATTATTTATTTGTATTAATTAAACAATAATTTAAATTTAAAAGTTGATGATTAAACATAAACTAATGTAAATGCGTCATAATACTTATTATGAATTTTTGTAATTTCAGATAACTAAACATTGTGTTAAGAAATAAAACAATTTAGCATTTTATTTTTTTAGTATAATATTACATGCAGAAGATAAACTGTTAAAAAATGAATATACAATTTTGCAAAAAAAAAAAAACGATTTTTTCAAAATTTTTAAATACGAAAAAAATAGTTAGAATTGATTGATCGGGTTTAAACGTATCTTATAATTTGTCCCCCTGAGGGATCTATAATTTTGTAAAAAAACCTATTTCTAAGTGTTATAGTTTTCGAGACATTGGGTCAAACGTAATGGGGACATACACACATACACCCACGGACATTTTTTAAAAACATTATTTTCGACATCCTGAGGTCGAAATATGTCGAGATATGTTGTCTTTTAAGTTCTTTTTTGATCTATTCAATTATTCATTCCAGAAATTGTTATGCTACATGTTGTTATATTATTTTTATTATAATTGTAATTTATAATCATGTAACATGTAATCATAAAAAGTACAAAACACCGCCTGTGACAGCAAGAGGAGCCCTTCATTAAGATTTTCAATCTTTTAAACTACTTAAGAAATTAAAATAAATATTTTACTCATACCTCGTATAAAGTGATTTTTAGTAATTCCTTACTAACAATATAGGTAATCAAAGAAGAAGCGGTCTTAGAATTCTATGCTACTGAAACTCTGACGATCAATATTCACTTTTCGCATTGTTACTAATAAGTAGTTATTATTTATGAAACCAGGAGAAATTCTCTGTTATTATTGAAACAGCTTAAACTATAATTTACTAAAATCTTATCTACTATTTCAGATTTATACATCTAGAAATTTCTAAAGTTCGTGTCTGAAAATGAGACATAGAATGTCAAAGTTCTGTGAAGTAGTTAGAATAATTGCAGCTATAAATACTAAATGTCGTACGAGGAAGTAATATTCATACACTTTGCTGTAACTGCTCACCTGTTAAAACTTTATTGTATTTAATTTTGTTTTCGCATTTTAAAAATTAAATACTGTTATTTTCATTTTGTAGAATATTAAATTAAAAATACTATACACATTTTATATTAAACCAATTAAAATGGTTAAGGGCTGTATATCATACTTACTGCGTGTACATATCAAAAACAATTTCGATAATGTAGGGGAAAGTGGACATCAATGTACCAGTTTTAACAATGAACTATTTCAATTTTCTCAGAAACAATTAAATAAAAATTCTCCTTATTTTAAATATAAATTAAGTTTGCGTAAACACACGATGTCCATAAATTTGAGTCGTGTGGATTTATTCTTTACAGAGAAAGCTGAAAAAAAACTGTTTTTGATGTACTGAAGAAAAAATTTACCTAAAATACAAACACGTTTTTTAATTGAAATAAGGCCATTAAAAAATAAATTTACTTACGATTTATTTTGTTTTGGGCCTTAACTACAATATTCTAATGAGATAAAGATTTTGAAATATTGGATTAAGTTATAAAAAACCATTTTTGTTGCAAATGTCATGTTGATTCAATGTACCGGGGAACAATGAACCACCTGGAATTTCAGTGTTTTTTCGATTTCCAGAGTGGTATGCCTGATTATAAAACTAGGCATGCGTACAGCATGTTACAGCGATTGTTATCAGTACTTTTCTCAACATAGCAAAACTAAAATGCCATTTTAGCTAATTAACTTAAATTTGAGGTATATTTATGTTATACATTATCAATTAAAAAGTGTTAAGTAATAATTTTTTATAGTATTTGATAGAAAATAAGTTTTTTTTACAAAGTGAAAATTGCAAATATTATTATTGTTGAACATTTTTAGTGTTTTTATAGAGGTGGTTCATTGTGTACCCAGGTTGTTGGAAATGAAAATAGCTTGTTAGTTTAGAAAAATTTTATATTTTATTATTTAAACAAAATAAATCGTGTATAATATGTGTGCATTACCTAGAGAAGTGTTGTAGTTTTATATTGATGCAAAGAAGTGCTTGAAATTGGTGAAATTCAATAAGTACTATGAGCTTGAAAAAAACCCGGTACATTGATGGACACTCTCTCCTACACTAAATCAAAGATTTTAAACCCCTAATCATTTTAATCAATAAATGAATTTCCTTATCTTGTTTTATCGTATACTTTATTAAAAACAATTTTACAATGTACAAAAAAACAAAGCTTTTAAGTAATCAGGGGAAGTGCGGGCAGGACAGAACACAGACTTAAAGTTTAAAGCTAATAACAGTAATATCATATATACATTACGTTTTTTGTTCTAATAATAATCTTAGGTTATCAATCTTTTATGGCTAAGTCTTATTAAGAACACCAGGGGTGCTATTAGGTAACTTCACTTCACTTCACTTCACTTCACGCCAAGCCCGTCAGCCTAAAAATTCATTGAAATCAAGATCAAAGATCCCAAAAATTTTCACACAAAAACACTGATCACAAAAATTAAATATTAAAATAACAACATAAAATTAAAGAAAAATAACTATTAATAGATGTTTAAATTAATAAAAGAATTTAGAACTGATAAATTGAAACATTACTTGATTAAATTTTGAATTAAATAGCATTACTCGTGTCATTCATGTATATATATATATGATGTTATGTTTAATTGTATACTTTATATTGTAATTATGCGGACTAATATTTTTATTATTATAAAATCTTTTATTATTGTATATTGCACTACGTTAATGGGTCTTGTTTACCCGTGTACTTTCCTAAATAAATAAATTTATGTTTAGATATATTGTAGACCTTTTTGGATAAAATAATTCTAAGAAACCTTTGTGACCTTTGGTCTTTTGAAAAAAATTGCTTTTGAATTTAGTTTCAAGTTAAGTTCATTTTATCTATAGTCTAAATTTCTATGCATTTCGCCATGAACATGGCTCATCAGGACTATAACAGAATCATAAAATTAGTTAACACTTTTAAACATTCAAAGAATCTTCTTACAAAATAAAATATGAGGCTACATACCACACTAAATTTAGATATTTACAATAATAAGATTACATTGATTACAATTGAAGTTGATCTGTAAAAAGTTTACAAAGTGTGTTGAATATTCTTAATTTGAAATTTTAGGTTATATAATCAAATCGATGTATTTTTATTAACACTTACTGGTTATGGGTAAAAATATTTTGCCGCATGAGTTTGGAATTTTTAAATTTTTTATTAAAATAATTTATAATATTTATAAAATAAAATATAACAACTTAACTATTAATTTGTGGGAGCACATGGTTGTACTGCCACTTTTCTATTTAACCTCTAAAATTCTACGTAATGACAGGTTCTTTCTCAGAATAGAGGCTACTTTCTTGGAATTTTTTCATTCGTGTAAGGCGTGTATTATATTTATAGGGGCATATAACTACTTTATGTTAGACTTTATGAGATCATGATAAAAGATGGAAAGGTTTTCTGTATCAGATCTAAAATTTACTATATTATTATTTTTTACCATGTAAAACATTTCCAAAATATTCCTTTTTCTCCAATTACTCACTAAATCATGAATGTAAACAGTTTTACTATTGAAATCTACTTTGTGATTGAATTCAGTGGTGTGTTTGCTTATGGCTGTGTTAGATTTGTTACGACTTTCTGCATATTTATGTTGATAAATTCTATCTTTTAATTGTTGTCTACTTTGTCCTATATAAATTCTATTGCAGTCTTTACAACGTAATTCATAAATCACATCTTCTTTTCAAATTTTGGAATTCCATCCTTGAGGGAAGGAAGGAGAATGTGTTGTAATTTATTTTTTATTGAAAAAAACACGGTAATATTAATTTTTTTACAAATTTTTGAAGTGGTCTTGATATACCTTTTTTGTGATTTAAACTATGGTTTGAGAGAAAGTTCAAAATTCGTTCTGAAGCATAAGGTTTCTGATACCAATCAGTTTCAATAAAACCTTTGTCAAAAAATAATTTTAAGTCTAAAAAGGTTATTTTATTATTCACTGACTCTTCCAATGTGAATTTTAGACATCACCTCTTTTGTTGAATGCATCCAACAATTGTTTAATGCGGTTCTTTTTTATACATACAATTGTGTCATCAACGTAACGGCGATAAAATAAAACTCCAAAAATTTCGTTTTTAATTATTTCTTCTTCGATATTTTGCATAATTAATTCCGAGACCACAGAAGAGATCGGTGATCCCATAGGTGTGATAAATTTTTGTTTATAAATTTTGTAATTAGCTTGAAAATAAGCATTGTTCATGTATAATTTGATGGCTCTGTCAAATTGCAAATAGGTTAAAGTCGTAAATTCCCTTATAAAGTTCCATTTTAGTTTAATCAATTCAAAAACTTTTTTAGAAACTATATTTGAAAACATTGAAATGGTATCTAGTGAAATAAGAGTATGAGAATCCGGGACGTTTATATGTTTAATGTCTTTGATTAACTCTATACTATTTTTTAAACTGTATTTTGATTTAGAGGTTATGTTTTTTAGTATTGAGTCCAGAAATGTAGATAAATTATATAATAGAGACCCAATGAAGAAAGTGACTAGTCTTAATGGAAAGTCTTTTTTATGCAATTTGATCAGACCATAGAAACGTGGTGGTAAGCCATGTCTATTTTTTAGGAATTCTTGAGTTCTATCATTTATTTTAGAATCCACCCACAAGTCATCAATAAAATTATTTAGTTTGTCTTTAATGGTATTAATTGGGTTTTTTATAATTTCATACGTGTCATATATTTCTACACAGTAAAATTCTACTCTACATAGTTTAATTCTACAATTAAAATTCTTTAAAATTAAACTCTACAATGTTAAATTGTACAAGAGAAATTCTACACATTAAAATTTTGCAATAAGTTTCTTATAAAAGTTTAATAGTAAATCCTGCAGGTTTAAAATCTGCAAATTTAAATTTTACAAATTTAAACGGTAAATACTACAATAAGATGATTTATTGTAAAACGTTTTAAATTCAAATTCTGGAAGTACGAATTCTACACTGTTAAATTGTACACAGATAAATTCTTCACGTCAAAATATTCACTTTACAATTTTAGAATGTCAAATTTTATTCGATAGAATTTACAGTGTACAATTGAACATTTTAGAGTTAAAATTAGTATAATGTTAATTTGTAGAATTTAAATATGTAGGATTTAATATTACAGTTTTATAAAAAATCGTATTGTACAATTTGGTTGTGTAGAATTTAAAGTGTAGAATTGAACGTGTAGAATTTAAGTGTGTAGAGTTTAAATGGTGTACGGTTACGTGTACATTTTATAAATGTAGAGTTTAAATGTGTAGAATTTTAAACTTATAAGGATAAATATGTCTTTAGTATTGTCTATAGAATAATAATGTTCATGCTTTGAAAAAGAAGAAATTTATGAGATTTAAAAAAATATATTTTTTTAATTTATAAATGGAAAATAATTGTTTTTATAAATTTTATTTTAAAATGTTTGTTTCCAAAGTTTAAATATGTTATTCAACTGATTTGAAAGGAAACGTGTCCTCCAGAAAGTATCCATGTTTATTTTTCTCCTATAATTTAAAGAAAATCACTAAACTCACTGAGGCACAAAAAGAGCTAAAAAATGAAGTGAATACTATTCGCACAGATAATTCAGCAGCATCTAATAGACAAGCAATATTAGGAAATGATCTAGACGCGATGAAAGTGAGAATTTCTTATATCGAAACCCATCTAAGAGCAAAAAATGTTATTATATACAATATTCCACAGGATGAAAATCAATATTCTGATATTTTAAAAAAAATAACAGACACTTTTGCAAAAGTTGATCTACGCATTCCTGACTATGCAACAGAAGATATGTACAGGCTAGCTAAAAAGTCCGCAAATTCAGCTCGTTCTATTCTGATCAAGTTCGGAGGTTCAAGATGGCCAAAAGAGGTACTTTTAAAAGCTAAAGATTTTAAAGAACACAATATAAATATATCAAAGGATCGATCAACTGAGGAAAGAACTAGATGGAAGGCGCTACGAGAAAATATTCTTTTATTAAAGGATTTTAATATCACAGCAACAATTAAAAGTAATGAAATCCTCATTTAAGAGAATGTGCTAATCATAAAAAAAAACGAAGGAAGTAATACCAATACTCTGAACAATTCCGGGTGAATTGCCCAAAAATTTAAATCCTGCAAAAGTACAAATCGAGTAGCAACAAACTTCCTCAAGAAAGCATAAAAAAGGTGTAGCAGCTGAACGAGCAAAAGAAGACATTGGTTGGAATCCTGCAAAATGCGTCTTCTGGAACTGCCATGGTTATAAGAACTTCCCAGATATACATAATGTAATAAAGGATAGTGATATTGTATGTTTATATGAAACTTGGATAGAAACAGAAAAGGTAAATATTTCATGTAATGATTCAAATTAGAAGTGCATTAATATCCTGTCAAAAAAATGTTCAAAATTTGGCAGAGCCAGGGGCGGTTTGTTGATTTTATATAACAATAGTTTTTATACTATGAAAATAATAATAAATTCAGATAGTTTTGTATTCATACATGTCAAGACTAATAGTACTAATTTTATACTTGGTGTGGTATATCGTTCTCCTTCCTCAAATTTTATAAGCTTTTTAAAAGAGTTTTCGCATGCCTTAGAAACTGTAGTAGATTTATTTCCTAATTATGTGATTTTATTGGGAGGGGACTTTAACTGCAGAGTGGGACATCTTAATCAGTTATGTAACGATTTTATACTGGACAATTCTGATTTCGAAAATAATAGAATATCACTGGATAAGGTTAATAATAGTGAAGGTGACAAGCTAGTTCAGAAATTGACTCTCCGGGTATGTTTACATTTGTTGGACCTACAGGGAAAAGCGTAATAGATTTAGTATGGATTAAGTTGAATGGTATGAGTCTGATCAGGGACTTAAAAGTGATGCATATAGTTACACTCTCGGATTATTTCCCGGTGTTACTATTTTTCTCTGGCATAATTTCAAAACAGAATAAAACTCATAATAAGAATTTGTCCAATAATGCTTCGGATTTTGTATTTTCCTTCGATGTAAACAGAGCGAGCGAATATTATCATTTAATGACTGCTCTTTTTGAAATGTCATAAATAGTGAATGATGTTAATCAGCTTGATAATTTTTTAAATTTGTCAATTGTAAATGCAGCTATTTCCTTAAATATGAAGAAACTAAAATATAATTATTTTAGCAACTTAAAAAATCCGTGGTTCGACTCCGAATGTAAAGAAGCTAAAAAGCGGGTTAAATTTTGTTTGCAGCAATGTAAAAAAAAGCATTTGAGGGTGATAATAAATAGTATATTACGACCCAAGGCCAGAAAGTTGGAGTTCCTGGCGTGCGCGATATAAAAGCCGAGGCAAAGCCGAGGCGTTTTATCACGCACATCAGGGCATCCAACTTTCTTGCCGTGTGTCGTATACGATTTTTTTTTCATCTCCAGCCGAAAGTACGTTGAAAACTTGAAGAAAATGTTCTAAAAAGCGTTGACAGCTGCTAACTTGCTGTCAGCCATATTTGTTTACTATTCTTTTGTAGCCTACGTCAGCGCGCTCTACTGGCTACCTTGCAAAGCGTCTCGCAAAATGTTCCTCGATCAGCTGAATTCTTGTATGGAAATTCGATTTTGCCCGCCCGACTTTTGCAAAACCGAGGCGAAGCCGAGGTTTTTGCTTGTCGGGGCGGGCATCAACAAATAAGTAAAAACATATAAAAAGGTAAGTATCATATCAGTCATGTAGATTTTTTATTTATTTTTATTTCAATTTTAATACTAAACAACATGCTCAGAATTTACTGTGACAAAATATCAGAGACAATTATTATTTATTGTTTTGTTTCATTTTGACAGATGATTGAAAGCATATTTTTAGTTATTTTAAGTAATACAAAAATTTAAAGACTGATATGATACTTGCCTGGAAGGTTAGGATTAAAAATGAACAATATTTTTATTTTTTTTTTGTCAATATTGTGTGGTTATTAAATTAAAAACTGTTCCTGTCAAACATCGCAATACAGGAACCATGATGAACTTTGCTATGATACCGAGCCACAAAATCTCGTAGCCAATCAGAGTGCACGAGAGCTCGAGCAGGCCGCAAAAGTCATTATTCCTGGAACGAAGTTAGTCCAGAAAGAGCGTACTTTCGGATAGGGGATGAAGAAAAATATATTTATTCAGACAAAAAAAAGTTTTAGAAAATTAGTAATAGGGTCAGGCTTTGCCAAGCGGATCGGCTAAAATTAATTATAAAAATTCTGTTTCTAATGAGACATCATTTTTGTTATCCTTAAACTATGTAAATTAGGCTCTAAAATTCTTAGAACAAAAAAATGGCCCGCTATTAGAGACAAATATATTAAATTTTATTTTCGGCGTGCAAAAAACATTTTAAACTTAATTACATAAATCCGTTGACAATAAAAACCATTGAAAACAAAAGAAAACTTAAACATACATAATTTTTAAACTTTCATTCACTACCTATGCAAAAAAAATTTTGAACGCCGAAAAAAAATTTAATATCTTTGTTCCTAATTGGAGGCCATTTTTTTCTTAACGATTTTATTTTCAAAAAAGTGTGAAGAATTTGAAAGTTGTGTGAAGTATTGTAAAATTTCACGTAATGCACGCAGAAAGCTGTTTTTTATTAACATTTATTAAGGTATTAGTCGCGTAAAATGATTTTCGTCAGATTTTTTTAAAACTTTGTATCTGTATTCATTAGGTATTTATCTATGAAATGAGATCTATCCTATTAATTTTGACCACTTCTGAGCTTTAAAATATTAATTCAAAGTTTATACCTTTTACATGCAATAGCACAAAATGCATGTAAATAATGTCTCTTATATTCAATTATAAAAAAACAAGTCGTCAGTTTTTCAAATAAAACTACTGAGTTACACATTGAGATAAAATAAATCCTTTAAAAAAAAATTAATTTTATTGACCACGCCGTATAAAAAATACAATAATTTAAAAATTCATAATTTTTTATTTTCACGTGGTTTCATTGAAAAATGTCGAAAACGTGTGAGCAATACATCACGATAACTTATAGTACCTGACTCAAAATCGTGAAAATTACATATATTACATTAGAAGAGGTCACAAGGAAGCAAGTGAGTTGATATAAAAGTTTATTTTTTGTTCTTTTTATTTCGCGGGAGTTTTGCGGGAGCATTTACGCGACTAATACCTTAAATAAATAATGTAAAAAACGATGAAAATTAAAAATTTTTAAGAACAAAAAAGGATAACAAAAATGATGTCTTATTAGAAATAGAATTTTTACAATTTTAGCCGATCCGCTTGGCGAAGCCTGACCCAATAAAAAAGAAAAAATCTTATGAATTTAATAAAGTCGAAAGGCTAGCACAAATAAGTGATTCTAAAGAGTTTTGGAAGATAATTAATGATGTCAGACCCAGAGAGTTTAAGTCAAATAATATAGATTTACCTGCATGGAATCAATATTTACTAAATTTGTTCCCTCCCCAGATCTTTATAAATTTTGAGTTTCTATTTCAAACTAATCAAATTTTAGACACACCTATAAGCATAAACGAAGTGATAAATAGCCTTTTAAAATGTAAAAATAATAGTTTGCCAGGAGGAAATAAAATAAGAGGAACTTTTTATAAAAATCTGCTACCTGACTGGATAGCATATTTGGGATGGTTTTTTTAATAAAATTGTGGATTCCAAAAAGGTTTCGAATAACTGGGGAGAGTTACAGATGTTTATGCTACATAAAAAAGTAAACATTAAAGACGTCTCTAACTATCGTCATATCACTTTAGTAAATACACTAGTAAAAATATTTACACAAATTATAAATAACAAATTAATTCTTTGGGCTGCCGATCTAGATTTACTTCCGGAATATCAATCTGGTTTTCGCAAAGGAAGAAGCTGCATGGATAATCTGTTTTCTTTAACATCGATAGCGGAAATCCACGCAAGTAGGGGAAATAAAAATTTATATGCAATATTTGTTAACTTCAAGAGCGCTTTTCCTTCAATTCAACTTTTATAGTAAAGCAAGAATATGTATTAAAACTAGTAATGGTAAAACTGAATCGGTAGCAGTTACTGAAGGGGTCATGCAAGGTGAGGTTCTCAGCCCATGATTATTTTTACTATTTAAATATGATCTAGAGGAATTTTTAAAGAGAGAGGAATCTAGGGGTATCTTCATTAACAAAATTATTGAAATATATTTATTAGCGTATGCTGATGACCTGGTTATTTTTGCCGATACTCCGTCTGAATACGCTCGAAAGTTGATGACACTCTCTAAATATTGCAAATTGAACAACTTGACAATAAACACAAATAAGACAAAAATAATGATATTTAAGAACGGTAAACAAACTAATAGAATCGGAGATTTTAATTATGAGGATGAGATTATAAAAGTTGTTAATGAATTTAATTACCTCGGTCTTGTTCTTTCGGATACTCGCACTTATACGAGCATGGTAAACAAAGTTAATAGTTCGGCAAATGCTGCCATAAATTCCTGTTTAAATATTGTTTATAAATCAAAAGCTGATACGTGGTCAACATATTCAAAACTTTTTCAAAGTCTAGTCAAAAGCACTTTATTATATAGTACTCAAATATGGGGTTTAAACTATTAAGAAAAATTAGAGCAGATTCCAATTTCTTATTTTAAGAAATTATTGAATCTACCATGGAATACTCCTAATGGGGTGATAAGATTAGAAACAAATATTTTACCAATATCGTGTGCTATTTTAAAATTAATCTTGTCATGGAGTAAAAAGCTGAGTGAGATGGATGAATCAGGTTACCCTAGAATATGTGCAGAAGCATTAATAAAATTATCAAAGTTGAATTCATATAGTTTGAAAAATAATCTGTATGCTCAAATTATGAAAATATTTAACTCTGATAATTGTTCAAAAGTGTGGAAATCGTTCTCACTAACCTATATAAAAGTTAACTCAGAAACTCTTCTTAGGGATGGCGATCTCTGTCCGATGTGTAAACTGGGTCCAGAGGATCTTATTCATATGTTTTCGTCGTGCCCCGCATATAATTCAATACGCTTTAAATTTACACTATTATTTAAAGAACAATTAAATACAACTGATGTATGGCTATCAAATATAAACTCTAATAATCCCTCTATCATTAAGACACTCGTGTATGCTGTTCTTGAAATGTTGCAGACTAGATCGGAATGGGTGATGTTTTTTAATTTAAAGAAAAAAATTTATTAGGAGTTGAGAATTTACAAATATGATTTTATAATTTGAGTCTTACTTTGAAAGAAAAGATTGTCGTTGATGCTCGAAGATTGTTTGTCGAAGGCAAGCGATAAAGCAGGAGTAGACTTGAAGTAGATTAGAATCTAGGTAAACAGACGGAGATCCTTATCACTGGATGCCGATGCAGGTGAATTCTTGTTAGAAATAGAAACTTCTTACAGGAGACTTAACAACTTGTTTTTCTCACGAAAATGATGTGAATCTCCGAAATTATGCGGAGTGATAAACTGGACCGAATCGACAGATTCTCTGAGAGAGGAGATGCAGAGAGGTGCCCCCCAAGGCTCGAGGATAGGACCATTCCTATGGAATGTCTCGTATGACGACTTCTTGCGAATGGGTCTGCCTAAAGGCGCGGTGATCATCGGCTTCGCGGACGACGCGTTGATCGTATGCACTGCCGAAACTGTAGAAGCCCTGGGCGTATTGGTGAACGAATGTCTGAGACGGGCAAAGCGCTGGCTGGAGGCCAGAGGCCTCCAAATGGCTCTGGAAAAGACCGAAGCGCTGCTAGTCACAGACAGACGTGGTTATACAGCCCCTGGTATTCAGATAGACGGATTCGAGGTCCAATAGAGGAATCATATCAAATATTTAGGTGTCGAACTCGACAAATTTTTGAATTTTAAACACCATATAGCCGTAGCATGTTGGAAGGCCGAACAGTGTTCGGCAAGTTTAGCTCGTCTAATGCCGAACATTGGTGGGCCTTCTGAAGCAAAGAGAAGACTGGTGGCGAGTGTTGCCCTTTCAAAGCTGCTATACGCAGCACCTGTATGGGCTCCTACCCTGCGAAATGACAGAATTAAACCATCTGTAAAAGGATACTGTCCGCGTAAAGAAGTGTTACTACATGTATCATTTCGGCCTACCGGACAGTACCGACGTGTGCTGCTCAGGTCCTTGCCAGCGTCCCGCCGGCAGATCTTTTGGCACAAGAAAGGGAGGAAGTTTTCCTCCTTTTCAAGAAGAGAAATTCTTCCGCATATACGGAAGATAATAGACCCAGCAAGGACCAAAGTCGCCGAGATACGAGAAGCAGACTCGTCGACAGATGGCAAGAACGATGGAGCGGGGAGGAGACAGGCCGATGGACGTATCGGCTGATACCTACACTCGCCACCTGGATAAGTAGGAAGCACGGAGTGGTTTCCTACTATTTAACCCAAGCTCTCACAGGGCACGGGTGTTTCGGCTCCTATCTGGAGCGATTTAAAAAAGTCGATAGCTCGGAGTGTGTACTGCAAGTTCCCAGTGGACGACCCAGAGCACACACTCTTTAGCTGTAAGCGTTGGGACGCGGAGAGGCAGGTTATGTTTACTGGTGTTAATCGCAAGGTTACACCAGAGAACATGATCCCGCTTATGACTCGCTCTCCCAAGGATTGGCGAACCATGGAGACCTTCATACATTATTTTATGAGGGTCAAAGATCTCGATGGTCGCCAAAGAATGGAGGTCCCGTAGAATAAGGGAGAAAGTCGCTTTGACGACAGAGGAGGGGATATAAGACTACTCCCGATGGCGATACGCGCGAAAAGTGCTAGCCGGGAGTGGTCTTAAGGTCCCCAAATAAGGGTGTGTTTTTAGCGGGTCGGCAGAACATCGCCACCCCCGCATAACCCTGTAGTACGGGCTACAGGGTACCTGGTAGCAGGTTTTCACATCCTACGCAAAAAAAAAAAAAAAAAATTACTTAAAGCTTATTTATTCAATTATTTTCTTCAATTTTT
This sequence comes from Ganaspis brasiliensis, assembly GCA_037103525.1. Taxonomy (NCBI): domain Eukaryota; kingdom Metazoa; phylum Arthropoda; class Insecta; order Hymenoptera; family Figitidae; genus Ganaspis; species Ganaspis brasiliensis. The sequence goes on from JAZKLR010000307.1 coordinate 573,149, forward strand.
AGTTATTTATTTTTTTAATCGATTTCTAAGATTTTCGTGTATTTTTTTAAATTTTAAATATTTTTTTTCTTTATTTTAAAAAAAAAAAATTCTGTAGGTTTTTCAATTTTTACAATAAAATGTCATTTATTTTCTTTTACAACTTATTATTGTTTGTATCATATTTTAATTATTTTCGTCAAGTTCTAAAATTCAAAAACATTTTTTAATTATTTTCCAAAATTTATTTCCTTCAATTTTCAATTCTTTATATTTGTTTTATAATTTCAAAATTTTTAACCGTTTATCTGATTTTTTAACTATTGCATTATTTATATTGTTTTCTTTTATTTTGTTCCCTTTAATTTCCAATTACTTTCTATCTTTTTGTCACGTTCTTTTCATAATTGCCAAAAAGTTTTTACTTAATTTCTTTAAATGAAACTTGTTCTGTTGAAATTTAAATTATGTTTATCTTTTTTTTTATTTATTTTCTCCAATTCTTAATTAGGGTCAGTTAGGGTAATTCGGGACAAACGACATTTAAGCTAAATTTGCAGACTTTTAAATAAGTACAATATAAATATTTCAACCTCAGATCACCTACAAGAAGTTCTGAATATTTGCCAATTTTTCAATTGTCACTTGTCAGCACACGGTGGGGCTCGACGAAGTTCAACCCAAAGGTCTTATCACTAAAAGCTTGTTTATAAAAATTTGTTCAGTGATGAAATTAGAAGATTTCAAGCCAATAATGAAAATAATCTGTCGAGGGTTTTTAAAATTAAATCGATTTTTGTCGATTTTTTAAAGGTTAACCGCTCTTATTACAATAAAAATTGAGGTATTTAAATTTTCTTTTTTTAGATCTCTTCTTCCACGTCCCGTGAGTAATTTTCTTTAGTTAAAGACTTTTGTTTGTTTACGGGATGTAAATATTTTGATATAATGGAAAAGTTCATTACAAATAAAGTAAAATAAAAAAAAATTCTTTCAGAAATCTGTTACTGTCTCAGAGATATTCTCCAATGTATGTAAGTTTCCGCAAGTTTCTATTTACGAAATAATCTTTTGATTGTTTTTATAATCTGTAAATTATATTTATTGAAAGAGCAAACTTTTTTATATTTAAATCAAATTGTAACAAAACATATAACATTTAGAACGGAAATTTTATTTTTTCATAGACATTAAAACGAATGCAAACCGTTGAACTCACAAAGAGCTCGTAGAAGTCTTTGTGGATAATCGGGGTGGTTTTTCTGGACATTGTATTTTTTCCAGGTATTTTGGAAGTCAGAATGTACAGATTCTGATGCCTGTTTAATTTAAATATAAAAAAGTTTGCTCTTTCAATAAATATAACTTACAGATTATAAAAACAGTCAAAAGATTATTTCGTAAATAGAAACTTGCGGAAACTTACATACATTTGAGAATATCTCTGAGACAGTAACAGATTTCTGAAAAAATTTTTTTTTATTTTACTTTATATGTAATGAACTTTTCCAATATATCAAAATATTTACACCCCGTAGCGTATTTAAGTACCTACATGTACTTGTTCTCCTCACAACACCTTTGACTCCTTGTTTTTGCTGCTTAAAAATGCTGTAACTTTAGAACAGTTGCAGCAAATTTAATAACTTTTTTTTCTTTTGAAGGGAAAAGTACGTGCTTTAAAACACTTTTGATTAGAAAACCATTTTTCTTCATTTGTTTTAAGAAACAACACAAAAATCATCAATAAACACGTTTTTGGTGATTTTTCTTAAATTTAACGCCGATTAAAAACAAACAAAAGTCTTTAACTAAAGAAAATTGCTCACGGGACGTGGAAGAAGAGATCTAAAAAAAGAAAATTTAAATACCTCAATTTTTATTGAAATAAGAGCGGTTAACCTTCAAAAAATCGACAAAAATCGATTTAATTTTAAAAACCCTCGACAGATTATTTTCATTATAGACTTGAAATCTTCTAATTTCATCACTGAACAAATTTTTGTAAACAAACTTTTAGTGATAAGACCTTTGGGTTGAACTTCGTCGAACCCCACCGTGAGCAAGGTATAGGAAGATAATTCATAATCGATAAAAAGTTGACAATCGAAGAAAAACCGTTTCAGTAGTTCTTCTCGAATTTGAAAAAAAAAACAATCCAAAAAATTTAACAAAAATTTTTTCTTATGTGTTATTAATACTGTAATTAAAATTCACTTGGGCTTTTGTTCTTGGTTAATTTATACAATAATAATAATCTGTCCCTCATTACCCCGAGAATTCGACAAAACTGGGGTAATTCGGGACAGAATTTTCAATGATTTTTTTTTAATAACAGCTGAACAAACTTGCATCTTATTGACCACTACACTATTTTTGCAGTGTAAAATTACAAAAAAAAATGTTTATTATACTTTTCTTAAGTTATATATATTTAAGTATATATATTGAAGTATAATATTTAAGCATAATATAATATTTTACAGTGCAAAATAGATAGTTCTTACTGCAAATACGTTAAGGATAGCTACAAAACGAGCTACAGGTAAATGAATTTAAGAGAAAAAATTAGTGACTAAATGAGAAAGAGCAAAAGAGAAAAAGAGAGAAAAAGAGAGCACAAGAAAGACTTTAAATTCGTATTAGATAACCTTCGGGTGTCAAAATTGAAGCAAATTAGATCAATTTTCACGAATTTTTTCAGAATTGTCCGTCCTATTAAATTCGCCATTTTTAATTTTAAATGTCTGATTTTAGATTAATTTTCAGCGACCCCAAAAATCTTTTTTTACCAAGTTTAAGATAAATCCCTTAAAATGTGTTCAAGTTATTTAATTTTTGACATTGTTACTTACGGTATGGTTGATTTTTATCTATTATGAATTTTTTTCAAGCTATTTCATCCCTTTATACAGTAGTATACTTTAGATAACTTTTTTCGTACTTATTTCTTAGAAAAAATTCTGTCCCGAATTACCCCTAAATTTTGTCATTTTGACAAAATCGTCGGGATAATGCGGGACAGCAGTTTTTCGCGATTCAGGGTCATCTATAAAATCTAGTAACCCATAGAATTATTCTAGGGAAGTATCGTAACAAGTTAATGCAAAAGAAAACCGAAATTATTGCCTATTAAAATAAAAAACTTACGTTATTAGTAAAAATTAAGAATTCTGTCCCGAATTACCCCAACTGACCCTATATTCTTTTATTTCAATAAACTTCTGAAAGTTTCAAGTATTTTTCTCAAATTTATCTCAAACTTCCCTTTATTTAAAATATTTAATGTAATATTTTCAAGTATTTTCTCAAATTTTAATTATTTGTTATTTTAATTTATTTATCTCAAATTTTTAACCATGTTTTTTTTTAATTTTCAATTATTTTCTCTAATTTTCATTATTCAATTTTGTTTTAATTTACTTTTAAGATTCTCAAGTATTTTTTCCAATTTAAATTCTTTTTTTATATTATAAACATTTTTATGATTCTTTAAATTACTTTTACAAATTTTTAATTGATTTAATTTTTTTTCCCAGTTAATTTGCAAAAGTTACAATTATTTGTTTAATTTTAATTAATTTTTGCAATTCCTTTTAATTCTAAAATATTATAAATTTTGTCCTAAATAAATATTTATTTTATTCATATTAATTGATTTTTTTTAAATATTCTATTTAAAATATTTATTTCTTTTTATTAGATAAAAATTATTTACCGATTTGTTATATTTATTATTGTATTTTATAATTTCGGATAAACTTCCGAATAGAACCCCTGACCGATTTTAATGAAACTTGGTATACTTACGTATTTTGATGGGCTGATTACGAAAATGATAGTGAAAATTGGTGTAAATTTTATTATCATGGTGAAAACCTTAAAAAACCATGAAAATTTAAGTTTTTTACATTTACTTCTTTAAATATTAAAAATATCAAAAAATGTTTAATACAAAAGTTATAGCCCTCATTAAAATGCACATTTTATATCTTTAGCATTTTTTACTTAAACTGACTTATTTAGGAGAAAAATGCAAAAAACCAGAAATCACCATAGAAGCGACCAAATAGAAACCTTAGCCAGTATTAACGATATCAAGTTGAGCGTACCTCCGATTTTCATAAAACTTGGTATACTTACGTATTTCGATGCGCTAATTACGAAAATCATTGTAAAAATTGTCTCAAATTTTATTATCATGGTGAAAACCTGAAAACCCCCATAAAAACATAGTTTTTTGCAATTATTTTAAGAAAGACTACAAATTTCGGAAAATGTTTCTTACAAAATTTGTAGGCCTTCCAAAAATACATATATTTTGTTATGTGCGTTTTTTCAATATCTTTAATAATTTTTTAAGAACTCGTTAGTGAATTTTCTAATGAAGCGCGAAGAGGGGCCGATCGATAATGATAGGAGCGAACTTGTAGGAAGACCAGTTTTTTATTAGGTTATGAATATAAAGCATAACGCAAGTGTTTATCATCTATTCATGTCTCTGTAAGGTCTATAAAAATTTAAATATATTTGGTTGATTTGACATTGATTGATATTGTTTTACATACTGCAAGGATTTAGTGGCTGTGAGAAAGGCCGATTGATATTGTATTGCGACCTACAGGCCAACGGTGGCATACCCAGTATATATAATAATTTGTTACAAATAACGATATTTTTGTCGGACTTTTTTCATTAGTCATCTTTAATTTAAAAACAAAATTACTGTTGGACTATCCCTGAACCTATTACAAAGGTTGTTTTGTAAAGTTCTATATCCTACTGGACACATTGTGAACGAAAGTAGTTTCACTTTTTAACAGAAAAACGATTTTTTTGACCATAGCCAAATTTTCTGATAAGTTAAGCCTACCTTGCTTCAAATGGAGGGAAATTTTAATCTTTTTAGGTTAATTCCGATTTTGCAAAGTCGCGAGAAAACTCTCGAATGGCTTCGCACTATCGAACTTATACCTAGAGAGAGATATGTACTGTCGTAAGCACAAAAAGAATATGATTTTAAATGAAAACAAATTGCCTTGCGGGATCTTTGTTTGCAAGAAAGCATCAAAGTATGAGCACAATGCAAGCGTTGCAGAAAACACTTGGTTTCAAAATTCCCATGTTTCTGCAGCTACTTGCATCCTGCTTACCTACAGTTTTGCATTACAGCTTAATTTTGATCAAACTGTATGGGAATGCAGCATCACAGAAGGGCAGAAATTGTCCCCCGAGACAGTTGCAGATAGATTATTTTACTGCCGTGAGGTCTGCATGGTTGCTCTTGACCAAGAATTCCAGAATAAAGGTCCAATTGGAGGTGTCGGAGAAGTGGTAGAAATCGACGAATGCAGAATAGGACGTCAAAAATATGAAAGAGGACGTGTGGTTGAAGGTTCCTGGATCTTAGGAATAATTCACAGGGGACATCCACATAACTATCGGTTGAAAATCTGTCCTACCAACAAGCGTGATAAAAACACTTTGATTGCTCTCATAAAGAAACACGTTGTTGTTGGGACAGAAATTCATACCGATTGTTGGAAAGAATATATATTACTTTAGAAGAGCATGGTTATGTGCATCATACCGTGAATCATTACAAAGAGTTTGTGAAGCAGGAAACCGGACCCCACACTCAAAGCATCGAGTCCTCTTGGCGATGGATGCGTCGATTTCTGTCACGTGGAGGAATTCAAAAGAGCAACTTTGCAGACCATCTTTGCGAATTTCTATGGCGTCGGCGAATAAGAAAATTAAATAAAAACCCCTTTGAGTAAATGCTGATTGACATTCGAATGTGCTATCCTGGCCACAAAAATTAATTATTCTGCAATAATAAGACCTTTTCAGAGCTAACTAATAAATAATATGCTTCGTAAAGCATAGAGTTACAATATCAATCAGCCCTTTTCAGGGCTAACAAATAAATAATATGCCTCAATAAGCTTATACTATCAATATCAATCAGCCCTTTTCAGAGCTAACGAATAAATAACCCCCTATATAAGGGGGCATAGCCCCTAGCTCCGTCAGGTGAGGAGGGGTAATCCCCTAATTCCCCTCATGTCTTGGACAATCTAAGGGGGGGTTGGGATGCCACACTTGAAGTGGAATGTAGACAACGGTGGAAAAAACTATAGTTCTGTTAGTTTTTACCTAGTTTCTCCTAATTCCTCTCATGTCTTGGACAATCTAAGGGGGGGTTAAGGTGCCACACTTGAAGTGGAATGTAGACAACGGTAGAAAAAACTATAGTTCTGTTAGTTTTTACCTAGTTTCTCCTAATTCCTCTCATGTCTTGGACAATCTAGGGGGGATTGGGGTGCCATACTGAAAGTGGAATGTAGACAACGGTGGAAAAAACTATAGTTCTGTTGGTTTTTACCTAGTCTCTCCTAATTACTCTCATATCTTGGACAATCTAGGGGGAGGGGGGTTGGGGTGACATACTGAAAGTAGAATGTAGGCAATGGTGAAAAAATCTATAGTTCTGTTGGTTTTTACCTAGTTTCTCCTAATTCCTCTCATGTCTTGGACAATCTAAGGGGGGGTTGGGGTGCCACACTTGAAGTGGAATTTAGACAACGGTGGAAAAAACTATAGTTCTGTTAGTTTTTACCTAGTTTCTCCTAATTCCTCTCATGTCTTGGACAATCTAGGGGGGGTTGGGGTGCCATACTGAAAGTGGAATGTAGACAACGGTGGAAAAAACTAGAGTTCTGTTGGTTTTTACCTAGTCTCTCCTAATTACTCTCATGTCTTGGACAATCTAGGGGGGGGGGGGGGGGTTGGGGTGCCATACTGAAAGTAGAATGGAGACAATGGTGAAAAAATCTATAGTTCTGTTGGTTTTTACCTAGTTTCTCCTAATTCCCCTCATGTCTTGGACAATATAAGGGGGGGTTGGGATGCCACACTTGAAGTGGAATGTAGACAACGGTGGAAAAAACTATAGTTCTGTTAGTTTTTACCTAGTTTCTCCTAATTCCTCTCATGTCTTGGACAATCTAAGGGGGGGTTAAGGTGCCACACTTGAAGTGGAATGTAGACAACGGTAGAAAAAACTATAGTTCTGTTAGTTTTTACCTAGTTTCTCCTAATTCCTCTCATGTCTTGGACAATCTAGGGGGGATTGGGGTGCCATACTGAAAGTGGAATGCAGACAACGGTGGAAAAAACTATAGTTCTGTTGGTTTTTACCTAGTCTCTCCTAATTACTCTCATGTCTTGGACAATCTAGGGGGAGGGGGGTTGGGGTGACATACTGAAAGTAGAATGTAGGCAATGGTGAAAAAATCTATAGTTCTGTTGGTTTTTACCTAGTTTCTCCTAATTCCTCTCATGTCTTGGACAATCTAAGGGGGGGTTGGGGTGCCATACTGAAAGTGGAATGTAGACAACGGTGGAAAAAACTATAGTTCTGTTGGTTTTTACCTAGTCTCTCCTAATTACTCTCATGTCTTGGACAATCTAAGGGGGGGTTGGGATGCCACACTTGAAGTGGAATGTAGACAACGGTAGAAAAAACTATAGTTCTGTTAGTTTTTACCTAGTTTCTCCTAATTCCTCTCATGTCTTGGACAATCTATAAACAAAATTTATTAAAATGCCACAAAGATATTTGTTTTTGAAAAAAACGGTACTTAAAATTTTGACACCCTGTAAAAACCACAATTTTGAAAATTTTAAAAAATATTTTTGGGCAAAACTTTTGTTATATAATACTACATTTTCACTAAGTTTTATAAAAATCGAAAGACCCGAGACCAACATTGATTTTTTTGAGAAATTTTGACCCAAAAGATAAAAGGTTTTTGAGAGGTAAATAGTTTGAAAGATATAGAGTTTGGGAGAAGAAAAGTTAAATATATGAATTGTTATTGAGAGATAAAAAGTTAAAAAGATAAAGTGTTCTTGATAGATAAAGAGTTAAGGAGATAAAAAGTTCTTGAGAGATAACGAGTTAGAGAGATAAGAGAGATTAAGAGTTAAAGAGTTAAAGAGAGAAAAGGTTTGAGAGATTAAGAGTTTGAGAGAAAAAGATTTTGTGTGGTAAATAGTTTAAGAGGCAAATAGTTTAAGAAATAAACAGTTTGAAAAATAAAGAGTTTGGGAGCAGAAGAGTTTGAAAGATAAAGAGTTAAAGAGATAAGGAGTTTAAGTAATAAAGAGTTTGAGAGATAAAGAGTTTAGGAGATAAAGAGTTAAAGATATAAGCAGTTTAAGTGACAAAGAGTTTGAGAGATAAGTAGTTTGAGAGATAAATAGTTTGAGAGATAAGTAGTTTAAGAGATAAATAGTTTGAGAGATAAGTAGTTTGAGAGATAAATAGTTTGAGAGATAAGTAGTTTAAGAGATAAATAGTTTGAGAGATAAATAGTTTGAGAGATCAATAGGTTGAGAGATAAAGAGTTTTTGAGAGATAAATAGTTTGAAAGATAAAGAGTTTGGGAGAAGCAAAGTTAAAAATATGAAGTGTTTTTGAGAGATAAAGAGTTAAAGAGATAAAGTGTTTTTGAGAGATAAAGAGTTAAAGAGATAAAGAGTTTAAGTGACGAAGTATTTAAGAGTTTAAGAGTTTAGGAGATAAAGAGTTAAAGAGATAAAGAGTTTCTGAGAAAAAAATAGTTTGAGAGATAAAGAGTTAGAGATATAGATAGAGATTAAGATACAGACAGAAATAGAGAAACAGAGATACGGAAATATTCAGTGCAAGAGAGATTAAGAGATCCAGATAATAGAGAATACAGAAATAGAGATATTGAGAGTTTTATAGAGACGAGAAAAAACAAGGGAAAGATGGGTAGAAATTCAAAAAAATTACCGTGAAATGTTCAAATTAGAAAAAAAGATTCGTTCTAGAAAATACATGACTGATATTAATCGAAGTACAGATAAATCCCATCTATCAACATCAAAAGTATCTTATTTTCCTGTCAGTGATTTAAATCTATCTGAAAAATTTTCTCATTTCTCTATTTTAAATTTGCAACAGGATAGAGGAAGATCATTCTAAATCCATAAGAAGTTAAGAATCAAATTAACAAGTCTGCTTTATTCTGTTTCGCATTTAAAAAAAATAATCACCAAATGTAACTAAATTGTTTTCTTATGTGTTATTAATGCTAGATTGAAAATTCCTATGTCAGCTGCCCTCTTTTCTTTGGGAGACATGTGCTCCCAAATAAATAAATGGAAGATACAGTAGTAAAAGTTTTGGGTGGTTATTACACATTTTTTACGTTTCAGCGTAACATTTAGACATAATGTATTACTTTACAGTGCAAAGCAGCCAGTTGTTACTATAAATAAGTGAAAAATAGTACAAAAATTAGCGTGTCAGTGAGAGAGAGAAGTAGGGAGAAAGAGAGACTTTAAATTCGTATTAGGGAACACCTAAATAGCGAGATGAAAGTTCATTTGAACATTTGATTTCTCCTCTTTTAATGAACAGACAGTTGTTGCAAAATTTTAATTTCTAATATTGGAATTTACAGTCATTTTCAACGAGAAGTCATGACATTCAGCAAATTGTAAAATAGCAAAGTTACAATATCACCCTTTTTAAGGCACAAAATAATATAATTCAAAAACATTTCTATAAGAAAAGAGCCTATGAACGGTAATAAGTAAGAGGCGCGCGTAGCGCGCAATTCATTGTTCTAGTTATTAATCAATCCCTTATATTGTTATTAAAATTTGTTATTAAATTTATTGTTAAAATTTAAATTTAAATTGTTTAAACAATTACTGTTGTTCGTAAAATAATGATTGATTTTAAGAGGGTCTTCTACTCTCAGGGTTTCAAAAAAAAAATTTTTTTCTTTTTTATTTTAATCTATATGTATCTTAGAATACGCCACAGAAAGGATTTCGCGAGGATCACGTTCTTTTGCATGTTTCTGGGAACCGAAAAAACCTACGAATTTTTGTTCATTTGTAACATTTGCTTATTTATAATGATTCCATTATCAACAAATTACCAATGTATAATTTTTTTATCTTTGCTGATGTCTAAAGACCCCTATAAAAACAAACAACCTTGTTCGGACCCGATATTAGCAGATTAACTCATAAGTAACTACAATCAAGTTAAACACCATGTGTTAACTTTTATCTCTTATCCTCGAAAGTAGTGTTTTTTAATCTGCTGAGTCACGCTCTTTATAGTAAAAATGGTCCGATTTTAATTTTTTTTTAAATTATTTAGAAATGATGCAGCTATTTTTCTCCGTGTACGATTTTTGAAATTTTTCTTCGTTTTTTTTATAGCCCTTTAAATTAAAAAAAAAAGAAAAAAATGAAAAATTTTGCAAATTTTCGAATAATTTTGACAAATTAAAAAATAAAAAAAATCTGCCACGGGAAAAAATAGTCAACGCAACTATACACATAAAAAAATTTCATTTTTTGATTTTAGATTGTCCTAGTGCCTAAACCGTGACTCAAGCGGGACCTCTGCATTTCTGAAACGCGTTTACGCAAGGGCGTTTTAAGATCACCACCATTTTTTTTCATTATGAATAAGAAAATTTCAAAGTTAAAGGATGTATCTTGAAAATAAAAAAAAATTGTCAAAAAATATTCAGTAGTTTCTTCACAATTAATTCCCAAAAAAACCACTTAGTTTTGGGCTTGGAAATTAGAAGACCCCCTTAATTCGAAATAATGTTTGGAGGAAACTTAGATTTATTTTATTTGTCAAACGGCAGGTAACGACTCTCAAGAATGTGTAACACGATAGGTATTTTCCTGTTTAAGCTTGATTTTGCAAAACAATTAAATTCGTACGATTTTTTATTCGTTTGAAACTTCAAAGTGATATATCATTTAAATTTGGATAATAAGTATTTTAAATTTTAAAAACAGTTTATCATTATTCTATTACTAGGATCATTGTTAAAATTATTGTTAGAATTTATTTTCAAAATTTGTTATTTGTTATTAAAACTGTTGTTAAAATTTATTGATAATTCTGGAAACTGATCTAATTTTGAACACTGACAAAAGTTTTCTCACATGTATGTCATGTGGAGATAACCTCGAGTTACATGTGTCGAGTATTTTATCTCTTTTTTGCTATCAACACGGTGGCACGCGACTCGTGTTTTAGATAACAGCGTTTAATCTGTTAGTCTGGCGGAGATAAATATACGTTATATAAATCGGATATTTTATCTCGTCGCTGCTATCAACATAGTGGCACGCGACCAGAGCTTTAGGTTGCAGTGTTTACTCTGACATCCACGTGTTAGAATGTATGTCCTGTTTTATATATAAATAGGTCATTTAAAGGTGTGCAAGATTCATTCATACGACAATATTCATACATTCTATTGTACTAGAATATCAGTTACAATAATATAATAATTATTTATAATAATTTTTTTGTAATGAACAATAATTTACAGGTTTTTATTTAATTCATCGTACATACTAGGCGGTATTTCATATTTTGAGATAATTATTTTGAACAGAGTTTTCTTCATTGAACTTACTAAAAGTTGTGTTGTACGATCCAAACTAAATAAAGTATGACCATATTTTAGTCATAACATTTTCAGCAAATTTTTCTAGAGCTTTCTCGTTCATTAAATACATTATGTCTAATTGGCTACCAGAAATATCTTCCTCCATAGCACCTTTTGTCATCTGATTTAATACGGCTGGTTTCAACAATGGAAACATAACCGTTTGCATATATGTGTCCATAGCTTCATCAGCTTATATTCCGTTAGCAAGATTGCCAGGTTCATTATATTTCCAGGTAGGTTTGCTTAAAGGTAGCAAGATTTGTGGAGTTTCAGCTCTTGTGGGTCTCCGTTAAAATTCGTACCATCTAGAGTCGATTTCAAAGGTTATGGGTAAAAATTTATTGCGTTCTACTTGATTACCTCTCGAAGTTAGAATTAAAGATTTCGAGGCTAAGAATAAAGATTTATTATTATAAGTAACTTGAATTTCTGAAAAACAAGTGTTGTTAGTGTTTCGAACTTTCACCGAAACGGCTTGGCATTAGATTATTTGGGCCAGGTGGCCTAAGAAAACTGCTAAATATCCCAGCTCTTTCATTATACTGTATGCAAATTCGGCAGGATTTAAGGCCAGGTTCCTCCAAAAAACGTGTTTTTTTCAAACTTATTTTATTGATACTACAAAAAATATTTTTGAATCAAACTTTTTTCATATACAAAGACACATAAAAATACTAATTGAAAAAAAATAAAAATTTTTTTTTTAAAATGGCGGCACCGAAAATGGCTGTTCAAAAAAATCCCTTTTATTGGTGGGTGTCACGATATCTCTGTATCCATTCAATTGACAGCAAAAATCAAAATGGTTTTTTATTCTGTATGACATTGGCTATGGTGTGAACTAGAATGAAACATTTTCACCAAAAAAAAAAAAAAAATGGCGGACTTTTTAATTTTTTATCCCTTTTTTCACTTTTAATTGTTTATAACTTTTTTAAATGATGATGAATATTTTTGGTTCTATTTCACACCATACAGAGACATTTAAAGAGTAAAATGCCGTTTGGTTCATGTTGATAAGTGCAATAGTTTCTAAATAAGAGTGACACCCAGTTCAAAAAACGTGGTTTCGAGAAAAAGGCGATTAAAATTTTTGTTCGTGAAAAATCGTAAAAAAGTGGATTTTACACATGTATCCAATCCGGCTGCGTACACAACTTCTTCCTGGTCATCATAGGTGTGATTTTCAAGAATTTTGCATTTCTTGCTGCAGTTTTGTAATCTTTAGACGCTTCTGTGGCCGCTCGAGCGGCCGGATTTACCGCTTAGCGCGCACCGCTCTCTCCTCTATTATACCTACTTCTCGGTCGTGCGGACCTTCGAGACTAATTCTATATTATTTCTAAGAGTATTTTCTAGCAATTTACGGGGAAAAAATTTTTTGGATTTTTTAAAAATTGTTTGGAGGAACCTGGCCTTAAGAAAGATTGCGAAAGCGAGTTCAGTATAACCTTTCTTTCCAATAAGCAACGTTAAGTAATTATATCCTTATATAATGAGTTGATTTTACCCTTTAGGTGATGCGCGACATAAATAATCTTTGTGTTAAAGTAAGCAGAAAGAGAAAGGTCTTTTATATTAATTTTATAAACGTTCGTTGGGAATGGGTTAATTACAGAAGTGTCAAAAATAAAAATTTTAGTAAGCTCTGTTTTTCTAAGAGTGAGGCCGCAGATTTGTTGGAAACCGTTATTTGTATATGCAAACTTGGTATTTTCAGTGGAGTTCGTAAAGTAAATTGTTGGAAGGTTGGTTTTGTTTTCTCTAGTTTTCATAGCGTAACCTTAGTATAATATAGTAAAAGAATTAAAATTACAAAGCGAAGTTGCCGGTTTGTTCCAGAAAGTGTAAAAATTTTCTCTGTCGACACATTTTGTAAGGGAGAGTTCGCATTTTGTATTTGAAAGTAATATAATAGAATTTTCTTTAACTTTTATCGGCGCTTCGGAACAAAATAAAGAGATTTCTAAATCAGCTTTAATGACCTGATTTTGTTTGGATTTAAAATTTCCACCGATACAATTTGATTTGTCGTCGACAGATCCGACGATTATTTGCGATCTGAAATTTGTGACATTAACTTTAAGGAACCAAATTCAACCTTTTGTAACAGATTTACGTAGACCACATCCGTTTTGACTTCAGTGGAGTCAAAATTACAGTCACCAACGTGTCGGAGTGAAATAGTGGTGATGTTAGTTGGAGTTTTGGTATTTTCTAGGTTCTTTTAATAATAAAACGCGGTCACAGACCTCAAATACACAAGGATTATTTTTCCTGTCATAATAATTTTTCGAATTTACTTTTGCGCTGTTTAAATTTTTTATTTGCAAGTTCGCCTAATAAAATTTTTCTAGTTTTTAAATTATTTAAATATTCTAGATAGGTTTCATCTAAAGTTTTTTCTAACGTAATTCTGTCTGACTGTACTCTCACAAGCTTAGCGAAGACACATTCGAAAGTGGTGAGCATTGTTCCTTCATGGACACTGGTGTTATAGACAAAGGTAGCGCATTGTATCCATTCATCCCAATTACGATCGGAGTTGACGTAGCATTTGAAATACTCCTTTATGACATAGTGCATTCTTTCAATTGAGCCATTGCATTGCTCTGCGGGCGGTAGGCCGTAGTCGTACACTGATTGATTTTACAAAATTTAGAAATGTTTCTCATTAAAGCTGAAGTAAAATTTGATCCTTGCTCGGTGAGTATGATCTTTGAACATCCATAAGTGAAAACCAGGTTGTTTAAAAAGGCGGTTGCAATATTGACAGTTGTGGCTCGTATTAAGGGAATAGCTATTATGTATTCTGTAAGAAGGCATTGCATTGTCAAAATATATTTATTTTTATTAGGAGTTTCAGGAAGTTGGACGATACCCATAGATACTTTATTGAAAGAAGAGCCAGGTGTGTCTGTAAGAATCATTGGTTGATGGACATTTCTTCGAACTAATTTTTTGAATAGACAGGTTTTACATTTGGCTATAAAAAGTTGGACATCTTTTTGTCATATCCTGAAATATCAGTATCAAAAATTTTAGTTTAATTGTCTATTTTGAAAAGTAGTTAGAATTTGAATATAAATCCATTTCCCGCCTGTTAACTAAGATATTGTTTAAACAATATAATAATTATTATAAAACATCTTCAAATCTATTATAAATCTAGGCTAATAGTTATCAGTTAAATTTGCAAAAGAAACAAAATTTAAGTAAGGAAAACTTCCAAAGTAATTTATTTGTTAACTAAGATTCTGTAAACAATTTAAATATTGTTAATAGACAACCTTAACTGTATTAGAACATAAGACCAATAGTAATTAATTAATTTCACAAAAAAAAACGAAATCTAAATAAAGAGAACTTTGAAAGTAATTTATTTGTTAACTAAGATTGTTTAAACAATTTGAAAATTGTTAGTAATCATCCCCAACTGTATTAGAACTCTAGGCGAATAGTAATTAATTAGTTTCACAAAAAAAACGAAATCTAAATAAGGTAGGAAAAGTTTGGAAGTTATTTATTTGTTAACTAAGGTTGTTTAAACAAACTAAAAATTGTTGTGTTATAACTGGAATCATTTAAAAATATTTTCTACCACACATGCACGAAAACCTCGTGTTTTCGTTCGCCTTACGAGATTTTCGTACATATGTGATAGAAAATAGAAAAAATCGGGAGGCCGATTTTTTGTCTCGCACAATGTTCTACGAACATTTGTGATTGACAAAAAAACACGGACTTCCCTCCCTTGATGCATAATATACTATTAGACAAATTTTGCGTGTAAAATATATAAGTTTATATCGTTTCTTGCATCAAAGTATTTGAAAATCACTTTCACAAAAATCAATTTTTTACTTTTTAAAAGTTATTAACATTTATTTTAGTTAGTAAAAAAAATCTTGATTTTGTATCAGTAAAGCGTTATAGTACAAACATTCAAGAGAATTTTGTTACATCCGAGCGACGGCAAGGATATTTAAGTGAAATTTAAATATGACGGGCAAGTAACAGGACTGATCAACTAGCTAGAAGCTAGTTTTTATATTTATTTTGTTTTAGGGATCGGTGTACACTTTCAGATCTATGGGCTCTGTTTTAAATAAATAATTCAATTACTACCATCAATTTAATCATGAAACACTACTTTTAATAACCTACCAGTATAGGACCCATATTCCTGGTCGATTGAATGCAATGGCAACTATGTTAATCAAAGAAAAACTTTTACCAATACTAAGCCAGTATTGCTCCAACGCTTAAGGTTTCTGTTCTAGTGAAACTACACAATTATTACACACTTTAACAAGTTTATTAATACTTTAGTATTTTTGTGACAATTATACAATATTATTATTTAACCTTAGACCATAATCATTAAATAAATGTCAAGCCGATCATCATAAGTTTGTGATTCACACAAAAGGCAATCAAATCAAATCTCAAACAATATTCAAATTCGTATAAAATAGCAAAGTACTTACATATAATGTTTTCAATGGTTCTCAGGTAAGATTAGTGGTGATTGTCGTAGCAATCCGGCGTTTTATCAATCAAAAGGTTGAATTTTCGTTGCTTTCGATCGCTCGGCACTCCTTCATACACACACACCTCTTCAATACAGTTTATTTAGCGACAGCTTCAAAATCGATGATCGCGTTAATCTTTAGTTATAAGTGATTTAACACAGTAATTAAGATTTAGGGCGGAAATCGTTGCCTAGACTGACGGGTCACTCCACAATTTCACACTTTGACGGTATCAGAGTATTCGACCCCCTCCATTTGGCGTCGCTTGTTTTTAAAGACTTTTTCCACTCATTGTGGGGGGTCGTCCATGCAAAAGTGTGGAATGGCACGCATTGAAATTGGAAATCGTTCATAGACTGATAAATTTATTATTAATCGGTATATTTATATATGAAAATTTGTTATTATTGTCCAGTGACTGAATATTTAGATCAATGGAACAATTTGTTATTGGTTAAATGACCAAATTATTGTCATTAATATGTTATTGATTAGTCAGTCGAAGAACGAATTCATTGTTATAGATTTGAACCTGAGTGGTCCGGATTTTCGCCGCATGCATAGCCACTCGCACTAGGGCAGTACTGGCGACAGATTTATACGAAATTATCACGCTCCTCATCCCTTATTGTGCAATACCAACAATTATAATAATGTATATAATTTACTGATACTTTCCTTTGTGTTAAAGTCTAAAGTTTTATTGTTTTCAATAATCGTTTGTATTACGCAATAACTTCAAATTAATCTTGAGAAACTATAATAATTTATATGTATTTCTATATACTATTTATTATATTTATTCATGGTAATTATCACCTCATGATAATCACTCTAAAATTTAGATGTAGAGCAGGATCGTTCAGTTTCGGTTTTACCATGCCTTGACCATTTATCTTATTATCACTGAGGATAATAACTGAACACTACCAGTGCGACTGCCTAGGCACAGGCGCTCTTGCTATTGATTCTAATTAATCCTAAATCGGCTTCTTTTGAGCCTTTTGCTTTTTACCAATGTTTACTACCTGCAATAATTTATTCCTAATAGTAATAATAGAGTTGTGCTTTAATCATAGGGTTGTCTGTTAATCAGGCACCTTACTTGGTTCTAGAATCGTTAATATATGAATTTCACATCCTTTCTACGCATAAACCATTGCATTAATTCGATTCATAGCTCTATGATCGACCATGGTTAATATATTGTTTATTTTTATAATAATATAAAGCATCATAATATAGCTTCCCGAATTTTTATTCTGTTATTAATAGGAATAATTAAATAGATTTTGCAACTCGTGTTGCCTACAAGTAGGCGCTTGCGGCTCTATTTCTTTTAATACGCATTATCCTTACTGTCATTTATTGATTAATGAACGGAAACTACCCTTATTTTAGAGGCTGCCAATATTTAGGCGCCAGTCTATGATTAAAGGGTAATAATAATAAAAGACAATTTTTAGTTATCTTATTGTGACATAACAAATTTAAAAAAAATAAATTAAAATCGGTTTATTTTTGAGTTGTCGGATGATTTTTGTCCAAAAATAGTGCTTTTGGCCACACTGTGCTCCTGTCTCACCTGCGCTTAGCGAATCTTAAACCAAATCTTCGCTAAAATCGATATAAAAGTAAGTTTCTATTGTATTTTATTCATAACAATTAATAACAAATTGTAAATTGTTATAAATTCTTAATAACAAATTGTAAATTGTTATAAATTCTTTTGTTAACCGGATTATTCTATAGAATTTAATAAAATTCTATCTTATAACTGAAATTGCTTGTACTCGGATGAATTTGTGTATTCCCAAATAACCTTAAAATTGTTAATAATAAATGCTTATATTTACTAAAGGAAGCCTTCTATTGTTCATTTAACACTGGCCCCATAGGTCTGATATCTTATATGATCCCCATTAATAAAAAATATAAAGATTAGATCTTAGGTCTAGTCGTTCAGTTGTTATTTTCTTGACTTTGTTAAATTCATACTTAACATTTTGACTAAAGTAGCCTCGCTCTGCTCGGATATATCAGGTGAAATGGTGTCAGAAGTGGGATTCTGATTTGTTGAATAAATAATTAAAAATCTTTAGATATAAAGTGTTCAAGTTTATGACGTTTATTTTCATTTGCTTTGTAATATCGTGTTTATAACAATTATTTAGTTATTTAGTAATTTGTTATGGCACTGTTAAACAGATCAACATAAAAGGCTACTTTAGAATTTAATCAAATTTTAAAGTAACTTTTAGAGATTTTGAGAAACGCCTTTCGGCAGATCTCATCAAAATCTTGAAAACTGTCTGTTACTAGTGATTACAATTGGCTATATTTCTGATTATTCATTAGTAGAAAAGTAAAAGGTTATTTTGTCAAAAAAACTTTCTAGAACTTTTAAGAAACGCCTTTCGGCAGATAGCTTAAAGGTTCGAAAGATTCTATTGACGGTAATAAGAACCGTAACTAAAATAAAGAGGAACTTGCTAAATTGCTGTTAAACGGATAAGCAAGAAGTTGTTCTAGAATTTTCTAAATTCTAGGATAATTTCCAGAAATTTTAAGAAACGCCTTTCGGCAGATATCTTCACAATTTTGAAATCTTCTGTTATCAGTAAATGCAAGGAATGATATATTCTAATCATTGACTAATAGAAAAAGATAAAGACATTTTACCAAATCAGCTTCTAGAACTTTTAAGAAACGTCTTTCGGCAGATAGCTTAAAAGTTCGAAACCTTCTATTGGCAATAATAAGAATAGTGATAGAAATTGAGGACTTGCAGATAGCAATTTTGAATCTTTGTAATTAGATCAAAAGGCCTAAGATAAAATGTTAGGAAATGACCTTTTCCATCTTTAAAGGAAACGAACAATATTTTCCTACATCGGTGAACGTAATAAATTCGGTAAAGCTCGCAGTAGTAAAAATTGTAAAGTCACTTATTGATTATATTAGAATCAAATAAGAACAATTCAAAATGTTAAATAAAAAACAACTTTTAGGCCATTAATTCCACATTTCTTTTAAAAATTACAATATTTTATAACGACGTTTCGGCAGCTACCGCTACCCTTATCAATTTTATTTTTTTTTTTCCCTTCATAAAATGCTAAAAATAAAAATAAAATTCTTTTTAGATTAAATTTACATAAGAGAGTTTCCATACCAAAAAGATCAAAGTTGCAAGTTAAGTTTTTGATTTTGATCAAAGTTGGTCAATTTGTAGTATTTAGGGTTGGTAATAACTAAGTCAAGTATTTTTGAAAAATTTCCAAAATTTTAGGAATTACGTCACTTTGAATTTTTTACCCTTTATTTTTTCAAATTCTTGTCATTTAAAGAGGTTTTAACCGATTTCAATGAAATTTATAGAGTATATGTAAAAAAATATAAGGTTTTAAATAAATTTGAAGAATATTTAAAAACTTCAAAAATTCATGTAGAAAAACACAAAAAAAATTATAAACCTTTTTTTCTATGTGTGCTAATTCATATTTTTTATTTTCGTCACAATATAATAAAAGCCTTTTATTTTACCTTTATTTAAAAAAAAATTGATGGAGGGTCTCTTAGTTCTCTAGATATCGGCAAAAGAGTATTACGCTTCACGTCTTCTATCCTATGAGCATAACGATTTTTGAGTTTTATTTGTTTTAAAAATATTGTAAGTGAATAAACTACAATGATTTATTCCTGACTACTATCTATGAATATTATAAGAAACAAATTAATATTTATGAATTAATAACCAATGGTAGTGTCAAAAAGTTTAAATGTAGATTTTATTCAATTAATTTTGCAGCAAGTAAGACAGAAATTTAAATGCAATTGAAGATGACAAATTTGCCGATCTGAATTAATAGTCTAACAATTGTGAAACAATGAAAAATGTATATTACAAATTTTTCTTTGTCGACAGTAACACAAAAAACTGTAAGGCTTCAAAATATGGATATTCGTGACTATTTAAATTTAGGATCCACATATTGAAACTTAGTATTTAGCTATTTAAACATAATACCCAGATATTAAAATTAGTATATTTTAATATCGTGGATAGTAAGTTTAAAAATCTGTTTCTGTCACTGAGGTACGAGAAAGCCTTGCAGATTAATTTAGTCTAAATTTACTTCTAAATTCTAAGATTGGTTTCGGTAAAATGAATAATTTTTAATATATTTATAGTTATCTACTGTTGGAATGAGTATCCAACATAGGGCAGTTTCCCATAAATAACTGTTAGCAGTGGCCAGAAAATTTTTACAACTATACATTTATAACTATATACTTATTTACAAAATCATTCGACTTAATGTGGGTACCAGGACCATTTTAACGTTTTGCTTTTCAAGCAACCTTTTTTTTAGAGCAGATTTCTTGATATCTACACTTTTTGAATCAATGGAAGCAGAAAATTAATTGCAAAAAATTTTCCAAGATACTCTGCAAACGATTTTCTGCTTTCATTGACACAAACACTGTAGATATACAGAAATCTGCTCTATAAATGAAGTTTACTCGAAAAGCAAAAAGATGAAATAGTCCCGGCAACCATATGAAGTCGAACAATCTTGTAAATATGTATATACATATGTATAGTTGTAAATACGTTTTGGTCTGTTTTTAACAATATTTTACGTAGTATTGATGAGCTTCAACAATAGCGAAACCAGAAAATTGTTTCAGTTTTTTCTTTTCACTTTTTTCAATTTTTAAAAATAAATTAATAGGAATAACTACTAGGCTTAAAGTGTAAGTCACAAAAAACCAATGGTTGGAGTTTAAAAGTAAAGTAAGATTAAATAAATCTGCAACGCTTTTTTATGCTTTACAGTTTTTTGAGTTACTGTCCAGGCCCGTAGCCAGAATATTTTTGTCGGAGGGAAGGGCCAAAATTCCATGCCCGTAGCTCCCGTAGCAAAAAAGTTTTTATCAGAAAAAAAAAAAATTTCAACAAGGAAAAAAATTTTCGGGGGGGACCGGTCCCCCTGGACCCTCCCTAGCTACGTACCTGTTACTTTCGACAAAGAAAAATTTGTATAATACAATATTCATTGTTTCACAATGGTTAGACTATTAATTCAGATTGGCAAATTTATCACCTTCAATTGCATTTAAATTTCTGTCTTACTTGCGGTAAAATTAATTGAATGAAAACTACTTTTAAACTTTTTGACACTACCATTGGTTATTAATTCATAAATATTTATTTATTTCTTATAATATTCATAGATAGTAGTGAGGAATAAATCATTGTAGTTTATTCATTTACAATATTTTTAAAAACAAATAAAACTCAAAAATTGTTATGCTCATAGGATAGAAGACGTGAAGTGTAATACTCTTTTGCCGATATCTCGAGAACTAAGAGACCCTCCATCAATTTTTTTTTTTAAATAAAGGTAAAATAAAAATCTTTTATTATATTGTGACGAAAATAAAAAATATGAATTAGCACACATAGAAAAAAAGGTTTCTAATTTTTTTTGTGTTTTTCTACATGAATTTTTGAAGTTTTTAAATCTTCTTTAAATTTATTTAAAACCTTATATGTTTTTACATTTACCCTATAAATTTCATTAAAATCAGTTAAAAACTCTTTAAATGACAAGAATTTGAAAAAATAAAGGGTAAAAAATTCAAAGTGACGTAATTCCTAAAATTTTGGAAATTTTTCAAAAATACTTGACTAAGTTATTACTACCCCTAAATACTACAAATTGACCAACTTTGATCAAAATCAAAAACTTGACTTGCAACTTTGATCTTTTTGGTATGGAAACTCTCATTAGTGTATGTGTAATTTTACCACCTTAAATCAAAATGCTGGAAAAGCCGTACTTATATTTTGAAAATCACCAAAGCTGTCATATTAAAAAGATTCTTATCTTTCATTTTTTTAAAATTTTTTTTTTAATATTAAAAATCATAAAATAAATCAATCAAAAGATTTTTATACATTATGATGATTTTATTCATCATCATGTCTCAACTGTATGACACTGTATGATTTAAATTATAATACTATATTGTGTGCAATTTATAATGTCGGTATTTTGGGGCGCTATATTACCAGATTAATGTATATTATTGAAAAATCCCTGATAAATACTACCCAGCCTTTCAACGTCTGTTTTAAAATTTATTGTTTTATTTTCTTTTGTTATATAAATCATTTCTAAAAATTTTCTTTTAAACCATTAATGTAGAGGAAAATTGGTTTAAAAGAAAATTTTTAGATACATTATCTATCACATTATAATTTTCCTCTACATTAATGGTTTAAAAGAAAATTTTTAGAAATGATTTATTTTACAAAAGAAAATAAAGCAATAAATTTTAAAACAGACTTTGAAAGGCTGGGTAGTATTTATCAGGGATTTTTTAATAATATACATTAATCTGGTAATATAGCGAATAAAATCATCATCATGTATAAAAATCTTTTAATTGATTTATTTTATGATTTAAAAAAAAAAATGAAAGATAAGAATCTTTTTAATATGACAGCTTTGGTGATTTTCAAAATGTAAGTACAGCTTTTCCTGCATTTTGATTTAAGGTGGTAAAATTACACATATACACTTATGTAAATTTAATCTAAAAAGAATTTTATTTTTATTTTTAGCATTTTATGAAGGAAAAAAAAATAATATACTTGATAAGGGTAGCGGTAGCTGCCGAAACGTCGTTATAAAATATTGTAAATTTTAAAAGAAATGTGGAATTAATGGCCTAAAAAGTTGTTTTTATTTAACATACACAAATCCACAAAGACTGACAATCAATAATTCAAAATGTTGTTACAGTACTATGCCCAAGGAGAAGAATAAAAGGAGATCACGCGGAGGTAAAAAGGCTATCAACAGAGTATTGTAATCCATAAACAAGCTAAATAGTGAAAGGAAGGAATTATCTAATGAGGCAGAATTTTCCGTTCTATTCGACACTTTAATAAAAGAAGCGGAAATCGCGATTGCTAATAGAAGATTGAAATAATTAAATACCTATTTTCTAAATCTGTAATAGTGTAAATGTAAAGAAATTAACTTTTAAGAATCTGAATAAATGTAATTATATAGTTAAATTGATGTTGAATTATTACACAGCCCCACAAAAAAAAAAAAGTGTCATGTACTTTTGACCGGAATACCCTAGCCCTATGTATTTTGACGCGCTGAATACGAATCCGAAGTCCATTTTGCTCTATCACGTCAGGATTTTTTTCTAACCTTAAAAAACATGTCGAATTTTGAGAGGTAGGCGATTTTTTAAAAAAATTTATGGATTTCCTTCAAACTTGGTATCTGGGGGTTTTTTGGGTCGCTGATTACGAATCTGAAGTTAGATTTTCAAAATTCAAAATGGCGGATCCAATATGGCGGACGAATTTTGAAAAAATTTGAAGATTTACTTCAAACTTGGTATCTGGGTTTTTTTTGGATGGCTGATTGCGAATCTGACGTCATATTTTCGAAATTTTTATGAAATTTGGTATCTTCAGGTTTTTAAGTTGCTGAGTGTGATTTCGAAGCGAGTTTCTCACATTTTCAAATATGACTTCTATTTCAATTTTATCATAAAATATTCCTTGGTAACAGATTGGATATGTTTGGTGCAGAAGCCAAATAAGAAAGTACATTGTTCCATTCTGCATCTTATTCCTGATAAAACTTCAAATTTTTTAAAAATTCGTCTGCCATATTGGATCCGCCATTTTGAATTTTGATAATCTAACTGCAGATTCGTAATCAGCGACCCAAAAAACCCCCAGATACCAAGTTTGAAGTAAATCTTCAAATTTTTTCAAAATTCGTCCGCCATATTGGATCCGCCATTTTGAATTTTGAAAATCTAACTTCAGATTCATAATCAGCGACCTAAAAAACCCCCAGATACCAAGTTTGAAGTAAATCCATAAATTTTTTTAAAAAATCGCCTACCTCTCAAAATCCGACACGTTTTTTGAGGTTAGAAAAAAATCCTGACGTGATGGAGCAAAATGGACTTCGGATTCGTGTTCAGCGCGTCAAAATACATAGGGCTAAGGTATTCCGGTCAAAAGTACATGACACTTTTTTTTTTGTGGGGCTGTGTTATTCATGAATTCGCATGTTGTAATTAGTCACAAAAACAAATCATTAATTTCTATATATTCAAGTTGTTTAAGAAACAAAGTTGGAGATTTCATTTATGACCCCACTCTTAACATAAATTTAATAAAAAAAAAACAAGTTAAGCTAATTCTGTCCAGATAAATCACACTAGCAATTTTGTAATAAATCAGAGAAATCTATCAACTTCGGGAGTGGTAGAGATTCCTATAATAGATAGAAATATTTCTTTTAATGTTATCAATACCCAGAAAGATTCCGAGATAAGTGGAATAATCGGAGCCTCTCTTGTAAAGGAATTGGCTTTACCCCTTTACGAATCAACCTTTCTTTTATCAAAAAGAATTAGAAAGTTGGTATATTGAAATAACTGGTAGTGTAATTCGACTGAAGACCTTCAAGAAGGATTTTTGTTGTTGTTGTCTACCTTTTCAATAATTTTAGATATTATTGTGTCCTGATCTTCTAATATTAGAACATGATATTTGTATCATGTGCCTTCGTTTTTACAATTAGTTTGTGAATTCAAGAAAGTCACTTCTTTAAATTTCTGAAAATTCCAGTGCATTCCATTTGGAGGTTAAGGAGCGTAAAACTATTACCAACCTTCAAAACTCATGGGAATTATATCCAAAAGTTCACACCTTCTATCAATATGATTAATGTCTTCGGATGCCTTTCATTTTAAATCTAAGATATTCTATTATTTGCAAATTGCGCAAAAATTTTGGGTGTCATTTCGTCTTGTTTTTCTAGTATTAAAATAGGAAAACTACGTTGTAGGCTTGCTATTCTAGAGTTTAAAGACTAAAAAGACCTATCATTTAATGAACTGCGCTTGTGAGTCATAATACATGACTTCATATTTTTCTAAAATAGAAAAGAATAGACACAAATATTCCTCTACTAAACTAGTTTCTATATTCCTAAAGTATCCGGAAAGAAAATTCTTAATTGACCCCTCACTAGTAATTAACCTAATAAAGAAAAGGGAGTTATCATCAATATTAGAAATAGACCAAACACAGATCTATAATTTGAGAAACGGATCTATAATAACTAAAGGTCAAGTTGAGTTTTATTTCAATAACTCAAATATTAATTTCCAAATCGTCTCATTTGAGGGCTCATTGGATATAGTAGGAATTCTTGGATCACCCTATCTTGAGACCACTGTATTGTCTTAAAACAAGAAAGCTTAACTTAGACAATTATAAAATGTATGTTGAAAATGTTAGGTTTTGTTAATAATCTTTTTAAGGAGAAATATTGTCCCAAGATACTTTTGCTCTCACCCGCATTCGAAGAATCAAGCGGTTGGTTTTTTGCTAATCCAAGTGTACCTATTATCCTCATCAACGAAAAAGGGTTATCGAATTGAGTAATCATCGATAGATCTAACTTCTTTGTAATAGAGACAGTACCGCTAAACGTAACTGGGGTGGTGGAGATTCCAATCGCCGGTAAACTAATCAAATTTTACACTATTAAAGAGGATAGAAAATCGAGAATAGCTGGAATTTTAGGAATTCTGTTTTGGAAATTTCACCTGACGAATTTGACTTGTAACAACTATTACGTTTTATTTTATAAATTGAATTTGTTGTTGATAGAATATTATCAATACTATCAAACTAATATTAGAATTCACTATACTGTATATTAAAGTATCTCATACCGTGACCAATAGTCTAGATATAGTTGTGAACAAACTCTTAACATGCAAATTTGACTTCTATTAGTTGAGAAAGCATAGCGATTGATAACTGAACGTGCTTGATTATTCTTAAAGTCGCTACTCCTCCTTGGAACAGTAATTAATGTTACAAACCGTAATTTGTTGGTCAATCATTATAATCGTTGTAGGTTTATTCGTTTTAGGGTTTACGGCCTTACATCTCAATTATCGAATCAATGAAATCATTTCCATTAAAAGTTTTTATTAAATAAATATCACGATGACTAAGGACAATGGAAATGCTTCCTTTAGTGGGACCATTAATAGGACATTAAGTGACGCTATGGTGACATCCATGTCTGAATGTTTTGCATTACAACAGGGAGAGATGAATATCCCTTTTTACGATGGAAAAAACATTCCAATACATGACTTCGTATAAGATATAATAAACGCAGAAACTAGTATTACCCCTAGCTGTGAAACACAGTTTGTAAACACTGTTTTGTCTAAACTAAAGGGTGCTGCAAGAGATATCACTCACGGTAAAAACTTTAAAAAGATCGATGATTTGATAGAACACTTAAAACAAAGATTTTCCCCGCATAAATCATACTCGTGGTACTTGCACGAGCTGTCCACTGTTCGTATGGGTTTTGGTGACAGTGCGAGCGAATTTTACGACAAAATAACCTTGTTAGTGTCAGGAGCCCGAGCGGCCCTCGAAGATAAATACGGAGTAGATAGGGCAAAGGACATGATTGCTCCATTAACAGATTGTGCTTTGGAAACCTTCATTAGAGGACTTCCGAATGGGGTGTCTAGCGTAGTAGAAGCTAGAGGTGCGAAAACAATAGAAGAATCTTTAAATCATGCACTCGAGTTCGAGTCTAGACACCAATACCAATCAAATAATAATTTCAATAACACTTATCATCTATCGCGCTACACCCAACCAAGTGAATACGGTTCTCGGGATAGAAGTCCTAGTCCTCATGTTCGTTTCTTACCTCCTGTTGCATTACCTAGATATTCAGGTCAATCACAACTGCCACCAGGAATTCTCTCCCAGAAGAGAGAGAGAGCATGTTATAGAACTAGTAAAAGAGTTTCCAGAAAGCTTCCATTTGGCTGGAGAACCTCTAAACGCCACTCATCTTGTAAAATGAAATCAGAAGGAGTTATAGGTCCATCCTCCTCTCCATACAATTCTCCATTGTTAATCATTCCAAAAAAGGGTGATGCCACCGGGAAAAATAAATGGAGGATAGTTATTGATTTCAGGGCCCTTAACGAAAAAACAATAGGGGATGGTTACCCCCTGCCATGTATTTCTAGCATCTTGGACTGTTTAGGAAAGGCTCAATATTTCTCAGTCTTCGATCTCGCCAGTGGGTTTCATCAAATAGAGTTAGACCCAGCTGATAGAGCAAAAACAGCATTTTTCACTATAAAGGGACACTATGAGTATATAAGAAAGCCCATAGGGTTGAAAAACTCTCCAGCGACGTTCCAAAGACTCATGGATTTAGTATTGTTAGGTTTACATGGAGTGGAACTCTTTGTGTACCTAGTTGATATAGTAGTCTTCGCAAGAGACCTTGAAGAACATGGAAAGAAAGTGAGAAGACTATTACAAAGATTAAGTGAAGCTAATCTTACTTTGCAACCAGAGAAATGTGAGTTTTTGCATAGAGAAGTAATGTATTTAGAACATGTGATCAATCAAGAAGGCGTCAAAGCTGATCCTAAAAAGTTGGAAGCAGTAGATCAATTTCCAAGGCCTAAAACTTCCAGAAACATCAAACAGTTTCTAGGTCTCGTAGGTTATTATCGACGATTTATAAGAGATTTCTCGGCCAGAGCCAAAGCTCTAACCAACCTACTAAAGAAAGAAGAAAAATTCACCTGGGGAACCGAGCAGAAAAAGAGTTTTGCAGATCTAAAAACAGCTCTTTGCGAAAATCCAATCTTACAACGGCCTGACTACGATAAGCCATTTACTCTAACTACAGATGCCTCTAACTATGCAGTAGGAGCTGTTTTAAGCGAGGAACACGATGGAATAGACTTACTAGTGGCGTACTACTCTCAAGTTATGAGTGCTTCAGAAATAAACTACACTACCACGGAAAAAGAGTGCTTAGCTGTACTATATGCAGTGAAACACTTTAGACCTTACATTTATGAAAAAAAAGTTCACACTGGTTAGCGATCATGAGCCACTAAAATGGATTGACTCCATAAAAGACCCAGGACAAAGGTAAGTGAGATGGCGTTTAAAACTACGTGATTATGAGTACGAGTTCAAGTATAAGCCCGGGAAGTTAAATTCCAATGCTGATGCTTTGTCAAGAAATCCTATGGTCAACCCATCGAGCCCTGGAGAATCAAAAATCGAACAAGAAGTAGCTAGAATACAATCAACCATCAACTTTCACTTCGGCGTCGGTTCAACCACCTCCTAAGGTCAAGAAGAAGAATTTTGTGATGGCAAACAAAATCATAAAACCTAGGATCACCAGATCCGCAATTTTAAAAACGACAGAGAAGCCTAAGCTTTCAAGTCCTAATTTGGAAGAAAGATCCATAGGAAAGAGACTTCTACAACGAAGAAAAACCAATAGTAAAAAGAGGCCTTCATTAAAAGAAAAAGATGAAGATGATGAATATAGTTCAAGTACTGATTCAGATACAGATTAGAATCCACCCATTCTACGAAAACGTAAAACCGTTCTTCCAAGCTTGAAGCTTCCGCTGGCAGCCTTAACTCATGATCGAGCTCCTAAAAGTGTACCTCCAGAAGCCCCAATTGCTAAGGAAGAATTTTTCGAAGATAAGGAAGAATACGGAACTGAACCAATCATCAGCCAACCAATAATCGTATTAAGTCCTCCAATAACCGAAGGTGAAGAAAGTTCAGAAAAAGAAATTACCAGACAGAGAATGGCCAGTAAATTAAGATGGGGATGACGATTCAGAGGTTCATAAAACAGCGCATTCAATTATTCCAGGAACTGATGAAGAGTTTTCCAACGATAATAGTAATTTATTAGATTGTCCATGTCTTTACCTCCATTAACACCAGCAAAAACCAGTAATAAAAAGCGAAAAAGTGTTATTTTTGAATTGCAACCAAAGGCTCCAACCACACCTTTCAGTTTTACTCGACCCACAGTTATGTCTACACCTCATCCTCATGAAAAGGAAACTAATTTCAAATTCAGCAAGATGAAAAAAGATACTGAAGTAGAAAGTTTGTTTTCGATTGAAGAAGAAAGCCTAAATACCAGCGGAAAATCAAGGGGACACATTCCGATCACTAGTATACCTCCAGAATTACCAAAAATCACCTCGCAATAATACGGGAAAGAACCAGACATAACCTTGAATCTATTAGGATGTAGAGAAAACTTAACCTATCACAAGAACAATTATGTGCATTTTTTAGCGCAAGATTGCGAATTCACGATTCCAATAGGGAGATTGCTCATCGATATAGGAGCAATAGATCCTCACGAATTCTAGGACAAGAAACCAAATATTGGGCTGATAATGATTACACCTAGAGGTCGATATAATGGCTACACCTTGATAATAAAGGGCAATTATTTTGACGAGTTACGCAAAGAATCTCCTTACACAATTTAAAAACGTTATTTCAACGCAAAAATATAGTAGATTTTTGTGTTTCTAGACGAGGAGATTTTACTGACTCACTTCCAAAAGGATAATTTTTGAACACACTTAATTCATGCTTCCAGGGCAGTAAAATCAAAGTAACCATATGCTATGGACAAGTATCTGTTTCTCCTAAAGATATTAGGATGAATATAATTCGAGAATTTCACAGTAGCAAATTTGGCGAAGATAAAGGTGTAGTAAAAACATATCGTCGGATAAGGGAGAAGTTTATGTGGCCAGGGATCAAAGATCACGTGACTGAATTCATAAGAAAATGTTCATCTTGTCAGGAACAAAAGTTGGTACGAGTTAGAACTCGTGAGCCGATACTAATAACTGATACTCCGTTTGAAGATTTTGACAAAGTATCATTAAACACCGTAGGAAAACTCCCAACAACTTCTGATGGAAATTGTCACATATTGACAATGCAGGACCACCTCTCAAAATACTGTATTGCAGTCCCAGTTCCAGATATCTCTACAACGACCATAGCTCACACTGTAGTGTTACGTTTTGATGTACAAAAACCCTTACCATATTCCCTAGTTCCTCCTTTTAAATCAATTTCAATTAAGAACTTGATTTGGGATGAGGATTAAGTCAATGAGAGTACTAAAGTTTATTGTAGAATATTTATTTATGAGGTTATTATAATGAGTAGAGAGATTTACAAAAATGATTTTATAAATTGAGCCTTACTTTCGAAGATGGAAAGATTGATGTTTTACTCGCAGATTTGTGGAAGGCAAGCGATGAAATAGTATTAGCCTTGTAGTAGATTAGCCGTTGAGTGAACAGACGAGGATCCTAATCTTAGATGTCGATGCAGGTGAATTTTGTAGAAAATAGAAACTTCTTGCAGGAGACTTTTAGTTTGTTTTTCTCACAAAACGGTGTGAATTTCCGTTATTTTGTAGAGTGACAAAATAACTTGGACCGAATAGAATTATCACTTATTAAAAGCAATACGTTACTATGCAGTAAGACTGTAATACTGCAAGTAATTTGAGTAGTTGAATGCGAATAACTACTGACTAGATGGTAAGACTGTGTATTATCAAGTTTGTAAAACTTCGAACTGAACTAGTCAACCTGATGCTCCAATTTATATTGGAAAATTGGGAATGCTAATGGCTGCCTAGAAAAAAGATGTCCGCTTTAAAAAAAGATGGACGCTTAGGAAAAAGATGGTTGTCCTAGCTTCACCTTCCTCTTCCTTCCCCTACATGAATTCTAGGTTGTAATACTCCGCATTAAAGTGAAAGTATATCGTAGTTCTTGAAGTTTGGAAAATGTTTGTCTTTGCTTGTCTCTTCTCCCCGTTCCCTTTACAGGTGTCTAGACTTGTAGTACCCTCCACCAAGAGGTAGCTGTCCTAGACTTGCGTTTGTCTTATGTTAACATAATCTCTTCCTTCCTCAAACGTTTTCAATTTTAAAATCACATCTACTCTTGTCTAATATTCGTATACAATATTAACCAAAATGATATACAAAGATAAGAATTCTTATATCTATAAGAATTGAATAATAACAATGTATATAACAATATATAAAGTATATATATAGGTTACGAACGTAACACCTCTCCCCTCAGTTCGAGCATGAGAAAGAAATAATACATGCTCGAAAGTTATTATTTTTTTTTTCAATGCTCATTTTGTTAAGGGAAATGTTATGATCGTGTACATTTGTCCAATTTTTATTACTTTATTCATAAATACTAATTTTGATTCATACCAATGCATGCTATATTTAAAGAATATGTTATAGTAATAATTACAATATAAGAGATAGATTTTTTTTTTTTTTAGTGATTCAATTTTGTGACTAATACACATTTTGAAATAATTAGAAAAAAAAATCGATTTTTATTTTTACTATTTTGTATAGCTACCTGACAGAGTGTAACAAATACTGCTGTAATAAAACAAATATGCTTTTCATTCATACTTATGCATTCGATTTTACGATTATTACATATGTATTTTTCATTTTTCGAGAAAAGATCAATGTGTAAATAAATTAATAAAATTTACTTCCTGTTTTCATTAATACGCTTATTTTGTTACCTGGATTGTAATTTGTACATAACATATGTTTTGCAGTTTTACTCATTAAATTTACACATATTTTATATTATTGTTTTATTTGTTATAGAGAAATTTTTATTCATGTTAACATATTCATTTGTAATTGCAAAAGCAAAAAAAAAAAATTGTTACACACACACAAAAAGAAAATTTTTTTATTCTTTGTTTTTCTTATTTTTTATACTTAAATAAAAAACTGCATGATTTTTTTGATTACACACTTTCCTACTATTAACTTATTTTTGTTTTTATTACATGTTCAAATTTAAATGCACTTTACACATGTGAATTTTTGAAAGATGTTGTATTTATATGCTACTTTTGAATATATACGTTGTGGATTTAAATTTGAACATTTGTCAAAATATGTTATTGCTACGCACATTTAATTTGATCATCATTTTTTTATTTTAAATATAATTCATTAATTTTGTCATTTTAATTATTAATGTGAGTTTAGATGTGCGTATAATGTAAAAAATAGAAAATATAATTTTATTATGTTTTACTTGATCACATTCATTCATTTTTCTTGCGCTCACAGAAAAATAAACATAGACTTTTGATAAGATGGGACCGAAAGAAATTACTAGTCCTCTCGAGTTTCCGGTGAACCTCGAGTTTCTAGGATTTAGATAAAACACCGTGGCTAGAGAAAATAATTTTTTTTTTTTCTTGAAGTTATTCCGATTGCGTTTTCTGCGGTTCCTGTCTACGAGGTATTATTGTTATTAGAAAAACATAAAATAAATGAATCATTTTTATTCTGAAGTCCATTACCTAGAACAGATAACTTGTATTATTAAAAGTACACTAATTATTTCACAAGAAAAATGTTATTTTTGCGATAATCACAAAAATGACACTTTTGTAATCGGATTGGATTTGTAAGTGGGAGGAAGCTTTAAATAAATGTTATTATTTTACTTTAGATGATTTTTTTCAGCTGTAAATGTGATTTTCTTAAATGTCTCGTTTGTCAGATTTTTAGTAAAATTTTGTCTGTTTATGAATTTTTATTTATTTTTCTGGTACAATACGTGACAGTTTAAGTCTATTTATATGTACTATTTTTTGTTTATTTTTTACTTGTATTTTAATATTTCCTTTATTTAAAATTTCTAATACTTTATGTGGTCCTGTGTATTGATTGGCAAATTTGTGAATTTTTCCCCCTTGGAGTAAGAAAACTTCATCCCCTACTTTAGAATCTTGTGGATTGCATTTTTTATCATAATAAATTTTTGACTTTTCTTTTGCTGATATTAAATTTTCTTTTGCAATATTTCTCATTTCATGTAATCTTGTTATCAAATCAGTTAAATAATGATCATATGTTTCTAATTTTTCGTGTTCCAGTGGTGGATCACTAGATGGCAACCGTGCCAATTTTCCAAAAATTAATTCATACGGAGTACATTTGGTACCCTCGTGTACACTGGTGTTGTATGAAAACATAGCGAGTTCTAACCAGTCGTCCCATTCTTCGTTTTTATTAATAAATTGTTTTAAATATTCCCCTAACACGTGATGTGATCTCTCAATCGAACCGTTTGATTGGGGGTGAAAAGCGGTTGTTTTAAATTGGCGAATTCTGAATCTTTTTGCTAAACGTCTCATTAAATTACTTAAAAAATCCGTCCCTTGATCTGTCAAAACACCTTTAGGTGATCCGTAAATACAAATAAATTTCTTAATGAAAGCATCAGCTATTGTACTAGCTTGATGATTTGGAAGTGCTATTGCTAACGAATATTTAGTAAGGTTGTCCTGAATAGTTAATATATATTCATTGCCTGATTCAGTTTTTGGAAGAGGACCAACAATATCCATTGCGATTTTTTCGAATGCTGTGCCTGGTGTATCTGTTATGATCAGTGGATCCTTCGTTTTTTTTACACGAACTAATTTTTTGAGTTGACATTGTAAACAATTTTGAATATACTTCTGAATATTAATTTTCATATTTTCCCAATAGTAATTTTGTCGTATTCTTTCATATGTTTTTGTAACACCTTTATGGCCCCCAACTGAACTAGAATGTGCTTCTTCTATTAATTGCAAATATTGTTCTTTTGTTGGATATTTAGTGGTTCCGTTGCATATTATTATTTTTACAACCGAATTTTCAAAAATACATTTGAACATAGATAAAATTTCTTTCCAATTTATGTTATTGACCTGAGCAGTTTTTGCTATACTTATTGTTTTTAACTTTAATTTTTCGGCCTCATTTTTTAATGAAATAGTTGATAATTTTATATTTTTTAAAGTATTAGACATATTTTCTTTTATTTCGTTTTCAATAGGAAGGGCTATGTGGTAAAATGCACCTTTTTTTATATTTTTTGCTAGACCCAATTGAAGGTTTCCAAAATTAGGCAATTTTGCGCGTTTTGCTAAAGACCTAGAGCCATTATCTCTAGGCTCTCCATTAACTGAAATAAAATAAGCGAAATTATCTTTACGCATTGGTAACTGATCCCTACAATCTATAATATATTTTTCCTTCTTGAGGTTGAAATTTGTGCAATTTTTATTTTCTTCTAAAGTGTCTTCTTCTTCTGATGATTCAGTATCTGTGTTTTCATAACCAAGATCAATTTCTTTCTTTTGAGTTTTTTGATTTCGTTTTTTATATTCAAGATCTGACATAACCTCGTCAGAATATATTTCTTTGTCGAATGTCTGTTTCTTTTGAATTTGTTTTTTATTTCCTTCCTTTTCTTCTTTAGTTTTTTGATTTATATATTCAGGATCTGACATAACTTCGTCAGAATAGACTTCATTGTAGAATTTCTTTTTCTTTTGAGTTTGTTTTTTATTTTCTTCATTTAACAATTTTTTTGGCCTTCCTCTTTTCTTTTTGAAAAGGGAGGTATTAAAATGAATATCCTTTTTCGGTCTTCCTCGTTTCTTCTTTTTTTCTTCATGTTTATTTGATTTATCTAGAATCTTGACTTGCTTATTTTCTTCCTTTTTGTTTAAGGTATTTACTTTCTTTATTTGATTTCTTGTAACTACATTGCAGACACTAGGCAATGTACTTTGATTTTTTGTACCTGATAACATGTTTATAAATATTAGAAAGAGATTAATTATA
The DNA here is from genome assembly GCA_037103525.1 of Ganaspis brasiliensis. Lineage (NCBI taxonomy): Eukaryota > Metazoa > Arthropoda > Insecta > Hymenoptera > Figitidae > Ganaspis > Ganaspis brasiliensis. Next base: position 607,883 of record JAZKLR010000307.1, read on the forward strand.
AGATGAACACCTTGTTCAATTTTTTCTTGGACACTTCTTTGAGTGTATTCTTGATTGACTTTTCGAATATTTGTTTCGATTTCATTGATACTTTCTTGATTTATATTTTGGAATTTTTCTTCATTATTTTCTTTAATATTTTCTTCTTCAATATTTTCTTCGACTGGATTTCGAGACAGAGCGTCAGCGTTGACGTTTGTTTTACCTGCTTTATAAATGACATTAAAATCGTATTCTGCTAATTTTAACTTCCATCTTGTAACTCTTGAACATGGATCCTTCGAATTCTGAAACCAAACAAAAGGTTTGTGGTCTGTTACTAAGGTAAATTTTCTTCCATATAGATATGGTCTAAAATGTTGAACGCAATAAATAATTGCTAATGCTTCTTTTTCATATGTATCATATTTTCTTTCTGCTTCATTTAAAGTTCGAGAAGTGTATGCTACAGGTTGATCCTTTCCTATTTTTCCTTGTGACAATATTCCTCCTATTGCGAAACCTGAGGCATCCGTTGTTAAAATAAATGGTTGAGAAAAATCTGGTCGTTTTAAAAGTGGTTCCTCGCAAAGTTTATTTTTTAAAGTATCAAATGCTGTTTGTTGTTTTTCTGTCCATAAAAAAGGAACATCTTTTTTTAGAAGTTCATTTAACGGATTTGCGATTTTTGAAAAGTTATCTATAAATCTACGATAATAACCAGACAATCCTAAGAATTGTTTGATATTTTTGACATTTTTTGGAATTGGAAATTTTTGTACTGCTTCTACTTTTTTAGGATCAGGTCGCACTCCATTTTGGTCAATTATGTGTCCTAAATAACATACTTCTAACCGTAAAAATTCGCATTTATCGGGCTGTAATTTCAAATTTGCACTTCGTAAGCGTTCCATAAATTTTGAAAATTTTTTTTCGTGTTCTTCCAATGTATTTGCGTAAATGACTACGTCATCTAAATAAACAAACAATTCTATTCCTTGTAAACCTAATAAAACTTGATCAATGAGTTTTTGAAAAGTACTTGGCGAATTTTTTAATCCGAATGGCATTCTGTCAAATTCGTAATGGCCATATGGTGTTGAAAATGCGGTCTTATGCGCATCTCTTGGATCCATTTTAATCTGATGAAATCCGGAAGCTAAGTCGAAGACGGAAAAATATTGCGCGTTTGATAATTGATCTAACAAATCGATTATATTTGGTAAAGGATAAAATTGTCCTACTGTGCGTTCGTTCAATTTTCGAAAGTCTAATACTAACCGCCATTTTTTATTTCCCTGCGAGTCATCTTTTTTTGGTACTATCCAAATTGGTGTATTGTACGGTGAATCGGATGGTTTAATAATTTGTTGTTCTAATAATTCGTTTACTTGACGTGTCATTTCTTCTTTGTGAACAGGTGGAAATCTATATTGTTTTGTTATAATAGGTGTGTCATCTGTAGTAATAATTCTGTGTTTAATAAGATCAGTTGCTTCTAAATATTCTCCCGGTATATGAAATCTATCCGAGTATTTATTTACTAATTTTATAACATGTTTTAGCTCTTCTTTGTTTAAATGGTCTAATCTAAGTAACTTTTTCAATTCTTCTACTCTATCTGTTCCTGTGATATTAAAAAATTTTCCTGATTTGTCATTGTTTGTGAACACGTTAATTATTTCTTCTATTACAATATTTTCATTGTTTTTGAAATTACATTTTTGATTTTCATTTTCTAATTCTTTAAAATCTTCCAGTTTTATATTAAGGACAGGTATTTTTATAGACTCGTTGCGTGTGTTAAATACCTTTATATATGCTTTTCCTTCTGTATTTGTTACAACTGCGTTGCCTAAGAAAACACCTTCTGCTACTGACTGTTTAGGGATAAAACCTATCTTTTTATCTTTATTCAAAATTTTAACATGAATATTATAAACTGATCTAGCTGGTATTGTAAAATAATTGTTTGATTCAAAGTAAAATTTTTGATTATTTATTTCTATGTGTCTTTCTTCATAATTTATTTTTACTTTATTATTGACAAAAAATTCTGTTCCTAAAATACCGTCGTGTTCAGTTGGTACATCATTAGATAATAAATTAAAAATTGTCGGAATGCCAAAAATATTAAGTTTTACTTGTCCTAATGTATAAACTGGATGCTCATTAATTCCTGTTAATTTGATGCATTTATTTTTATCAATTTCTTTGTCATTATGAAGTGCTCGAAGTTTTAATAAATTTGGTCCTGCTCCTGTGTCAATCATCATAGTTGTAGATGTTTTAAGTCCATTAGTATTTACTCGAACGTATGGTATTGAATTTGGTTCTGCTAAATTTATATGTTTTGTTGGGAGTTTATTATTACCGGATGCATTAAAATTTTTCAATCTGTCCTCGGAGCATCCTACTGAGGAAGAATTTTGGAGTTTTCCGAATGTTCTACTGGATGATGCGTTTGTTGTTGGCTATTGTTATATATTCTTTTTCTACATTCACTAATTACATGTCCTGGATTTTTACAATAATTACATGTTACAGTTTGGTTTCTGTGTGTCGGGTTTGATAGTGGAATATTTTTACTTGTGCTTGGTTCTTGTTCTTGTAATTGTTCGTTTTGTTTATTCTGATATCTGCTGTTATATGAATTTTGATATCTGTTTTGGTTTCGATATTGATTCTGATTTTGATATTGATTACGATTTTGGAATTGATTTGGTGAAGTTCTATATTGGTTTTGGGTTTGATTTTGATATTGATTTCGCGGAGGGTCTTTATAGTAATTTTGATGATGGTCTTGAGATGCATTAAATGGTTGATTTTGATTTCTGTTACTAAAACGATTTTTATATTGATTCTGGGGTGTAAAATTTCGTCGTGAATGTATAAAATTTTCTTGCCTTTGTCCTAGTAATTTATTAATTTGAAAACAATTTACTGCAAAATGTCCTTTTTTTCCACAGAGTGAACGAGTAATAATTTCATCCTCAGCAACATTTATCTTTGTTGTTTTAGCAAAATCTTTATTGTTTTTAAACAAATATTCATTTTCAATTTTTTGCGTATTTTTTCTTAGTTTATTACGTGATAATAATTTTCTTTCTACTTCTATTGCTTTATTTACTGCATTTTTAAATGTGTCTGATATTCCTACTCGTAGTTCTAATTCTGGTCTAAGTCCTCGCGTAAAACAATCAACAATGGTTTCTTCTAGTCCTGTTTTAAATGTTTCGTCTACTGTATTTTCGTTATTAATTCTGTGCGCATCTAAAATTCTTTCTGCTGCTTTTGCAATTCTTGACCCATATGATACTACGTTTTCATGCTCCCACATATACATTGCCCCTAATTCCCCTTGTAACTGATATACTGATTTCGCGGGTGCGTAAACTGTTTTTAGTCTTTCTGACAATTCTTGTACTGTGTTAAAACTATGCCCTAATATAATTTTCCTTGCTTCGTCTGAAATTCGACCTCGAATCAATTTTACTAAATTCTTTTCTACATCTACATTTTCTGGAAGCATTGATTTTGCTTCTACACAACCTTCAATGAATATCGATAATAGTATATTTTTTCCATCGAATAATGGAATTGTTTCCAAAGCGTAACGTAAAGAAACTTGCTGGTTATTTGGTAAAGCCATATTGTCTAAATCTAATAAATTTTCAGAATAAATGGAAGATGCTGGGGAACTACGTCCTGATTGATTTTCAAAAGTATCGTTAATTTCCTCTATTAAAGTTTTATTTAATTCAGACTGATTTTTATTAAAGCCAAATTCTTCTAAATTATTTAAATGACTTTCAATTAAAGTTTTTTTCTGCCGTAAGTTCCTCGCTATCGCTATTATCACTATTAGAAGTATCGTCACTGTCAAAAAGTTGAGTTGAAATGAATCCTGAATCCGATTGTTTTTCTTTTTGTGTACAATTAATGTTTGGATTTGTTTTAGTATATCTCGGTGTACTAGTAATCGGTTTTGATTTGATATTAGGAATTCCGGAATTTAAGGATAGTTTAGGATTTTCTTTTATTTTTGAGCGAGTTAAATGTTGAGAGTCAGTATTATTTTCATTTGAATTATTATAAATAAATATTTTCACTCTTCTAGAAAAAATGTCAATAAACTTGCATTAACGAATAAATTGTAAAACGATAAATGATTATGTTGTACAGATTCTACCGTATTTTTAAGAGGACTCGAACCCCTATTTACAAATAAACTTTTAGGATTTACAATTGTAAATGCACCTAGCAAATATAAGGGGAACGAACCCTTCTTTACAAATATACCTTTAATAGTTTAAAATTGAAAATGCTCCAAGCTAATAACGATCATATACAACAAATATTTTTAAAATGATATTAAGGATTTTATTTCAAACATATATACTTTTTATTGACACTTTCAATTTAGTTAGCTCATTGATATTTGAAAAATAAATCATTCGGTAAATTTGAATTTTATTTAATATTTAATTGATATTTAAAAAATTTCCATGAAATTTTATTATTGACTTATATTATGTTTCTAAAAAAAAATTTTACAAATTTTTTCTCATCGACTTTTATTTTGTTTCCCGGGCCGATGCACCAAAATTGTGAAGGGCTTCTGTTACGTTTTGATGTACAAAAACCCTTACAATATTCCCTAGTTCCTCCTTTTAAATCAATTTCAATTAAGAACTTGATTTGGGATGAGGATTAAGTCAATGAGAGTACTAAAGTTTATTGTAGAATATTTATTTATGAGGTTATTATAATGAGTAGAGAGATTTACAAAAATGATTTTATAAATTGAGCCTTACTTTCGAAGATGGAAAGATTGATGTTTTACTCGCAGATTTGTGGAAGGCAAGCGATGAAATAGTATTAGCCTTGTAGTAGATTAGCCGTTGAGTGAACAGACGAGGATCCTAATCTTAGATGTCGATGCAGGTGAATTTTGTAGAAAATAGAAACTTCTTGCAGGAGACTTTTAGTTTGTTTTTCTCACAAAACGGTGTGAATTTCCGTTATTTTGTAGAGTGACAAAATAACTTGGATCGAATAGAATTATCACTTATTAAAAGCAATACGTTACTATGCAGTAAGACTGTAATACTGCAAGTAATTTGAGTAGTTAAATGTGAATAACTACTGACTAGATGGTAAGACTGTGTATTATCAAGTTTGTAAAACTTCGAACTGAACTAGTCAACCTGATGCTCCAATTTATATTGGAAAATTGGGAATGCTAATGGCTGCCTAGAAAAAAGATGTCCGCTTTAAAAAAATATGGACGCTTAGGAAAAAGATGGTTGTCCTAGCTTCACCTTCCTCTTCCTTCCCCTAAATGAATTTTAGGTTGTAATACTCCGCATTAAAGTGAAAGTATATCGAAGTTCTTGAAATTTGGAAAATGTTTGTCTTTGCTTGTCTCTTCTCCCCGTTCCCTTTACAGGTGTCTAGACTTGTAGTACCCTCCACCAAGAGGTAGCTGTCCTAGACTTGCGTTTGTCTTATGTTAACATAATCTCTTCCTTCCTCAAACGTTTTCAATTTTAAAATCACATCTACTCTTGTCTAATATTCGTATACAATATTAACCAAAATGATATACAATGATAAGAATTCTTATATCTATAAGAATTGAATAATAACAATGTATATAACAATATATAAAGTATATATATAGGTTACGAACGTAACAGTAGCTAGAGAACTATACTCAAAATACGGTGCACCTAAAGTTATTTTAACAGACAAGGGTGGATGTTTTGTCAGTAAAATCATGAGGAAGTTGTCAAAAATATTCGGAGTACAACAAGTAACTACTTCTAGATATAGACCACAGACTAATGGGGCCTTAGAAAGGAGTCATTCAGTATAAGTGGAATACATCAAACAATATGACGAATCTTATGATGATTGGGACAAATTTTTACCTTTCGCGATGTTTTCATATAACACGTCAGTTCATGCATTCACGAATTTTACCCCTTTTGATCTGGTTATCGTAAAAACTGCTAGGACACCAACCTCTTTCTCATCGGAGGAAAAACTCGAAACATATAATTCTTATCTAGCTGAGTTAATCACACGGTTATTAGAAATCCAAAATATAGCCGCAGCCAATCTTATTAAAGCAAAATCACACTCCAAGGAAACTTATGACAAAAAAGTAAAATCCTTCAAAGGAAAAATTGGTGAAAAGGCATACGTTTTTCGTGAACTTAAAAGGTCTAAATTCGAGCCCTGTTACCATGGTCCCTACGAAATAGTGAATTTGTTAGACAAATATAACGTCATTTTAGAAACTAATGAAGGGTTTAGATTTCAGAAGCATGTAGATAAGTTAAAATTAGCCTATGAATAAAATGACTAATATAATTTTCCTGTTTTAGGATGGCACAATCAACAATCTATTGTCCTTCACTACAGGAGAAAGAGTTGACATAGATAATTTCTCTAAAGAACAATTAGAAGAATTGGAACATCCAAAGGGCTTTTGGACGAACTGTCGGCAGAATATGATTTTACAAAGCCTATATATACTGTGCATTGTGAAATAGGACAATCTCATAATAAAACTTTTGTTATGAGGTGCGTAGTGGAAGATAAGGATGCAGGTAATATCTTCTCTGATATTGGAGAAGGTAAGCGTACAAAAAGAGAACCAGAGCACAGTGCGACTAGAAAAATATTAAAGGCTCTTTATGGAACGTACTTCTATAGTGAAGAAGAATATTCGGTGGATAAAGACGAAGAAACATATGTACTCAGCAGAGACGATCCAAATAAGCTTCGTTTAAAAATCCTAAAATGGAAGAACTGCTGCGAATTATGCTATCGTAGAGGGCATATAAAGATTAATTGCCGAGGAGAAATAAAAAACAAAAAATTTCTGCCAAAGGAAGAGGCGAAATTTGCAGAAGACGACTTTTGGGACCTTCCTACTCAATTTTCCTCCTTATGAAATCCCAAATTATCTTAAACATAAAAACACTTTATGGTCTATCGTTATAAAAAGAAAAAAAAGGCATATAATGATGCATCATTCTTAAAATCGTTTTCGTTTTTCGCGAATCATATTCCATAAAGATTTATGTTCCCCCTTTCTCTTTTAAAATCCAAAACATCAATGCTCAGTAAGGGTTTCCCGTAATTTCCCCTACTCTGAAAAACAGGCAAATGCGAGTACTTTAAAAGAAGTCGGCTACAGAAGCACTGAAAGATTCATTAATACATACAATTATTCAATAAATATCATTAACAAAAAAACGGCATAAAATATTAAATCTATCTCTCTCAAACATAAGGAATACAATATATACACATAAATATAGAATTGAATAACTTATTAATATATATATATATATAGACTAATAAAATAAAATAAATAAATAAAATAAAATAAAGCATAACTATAATTATACTCTTTAGAGACTAACTATACTAATTTTAATTGTTTAACCATATTATTCAATATCATATCATTAATGTCATTTTACTTTTTTTTTGCGTTAGATGTAAAAACCTGCTACCAGGTACCCTGTAGCCCGTACTACAGGGTTATGCGGGGGTGGCGATGTTCTGCCGACCCACTAAAAGCACACCCTTATTTGGGGACCTTAAGGCCACTCCCGGCTAGCACTTTCCGCGCGTATCGCCATCAGGAGTGTTCTTATATCCACTACTCTGTCGCCGAAGCGACTTTCTCACCTAACTTACGGGACTTCCATTCTTTGACGACCGCCGAGATCTTTGACCCTCATAATATAATGTATGAAGGTCTCGACGATTCGCCAATTTTCGATAGAACGAGTCATAAGCAGGATTACTAGAAGCGCTTCGGTCTTTTCCAGAGCCATTTGGAGGCCTCTATTTTCCAGCCAGCGCTTTGTCCGTCTCAGACATTCGTTCACCAATACACCCAGGGCTTCTGCAGTTTCGGCAGTGCATACAATCAACGCGTCGTCCGAATGGCCCTATCCTCGAGCCTTGAGGGGCACCTCGTTGCATCTATTCCTTCAGAGTATAGGTGTCATCCTTGTATATAACCCACCTGTCGCTAAGATAATTATCCATTATCCGCAACAGGTAGGGCGGTATTCCTTTGTTTCTCATCGACTGGATGAGATCTTTCCATCGCGCGGTATTAAACTCGTTGCGTATGTCAATGGCTACCAACGCGCAGAAGCCCTTTTTGTTTCCTGGTCCCAATTTGTTTTTTCCTTCCCTGGCTAGGTCCACCGCCTTCTGAATGGCGTCTACTGTGAATAGGCCTTTACGGAAACCAAATTATTTTTCAGATAGTCTATTCTCACCGGTCAGGTGAGACTGCATTCTCTGCAGAACCATGTTCTCTAGAAGTTTTCCCATCGTATCTAACAGGCAAATAGGCCTGTAGGATGAGAACTTATCTAGTGGTTTGTCTCCTTTCCTTAGGAGGACCAGCCTCTGTCTTTTCCAGTCGCGGAAGAACACTTCTCTCTTAAGGCAGTTGTTGTAGCATTCCGACAGAATCTGGGGTGAAGCAACGGTCACATGTTTAAGGATCTCGTTGCTTATCCCATCGATTCCAGGCGCTTTGACTGGCTTCAACCTACTGCCTGTATTCTATAGAATGTAGAGTTCATCCTCACCGACTTGGCAGTTATTCCAATCCATCCTAGGACATGGTTCTGCCGGAGGAAACAAAGCCTTTATAATTTGCCGGACCCAATCGGGTTTGTCCAGACCGGGGGTCTTTTGCCTCGTTAACAATTTCTTGCTAACGATTTTATAGGCCAGACCCCATGGATCATTGTCGACTTCACCGATTAGGTCTTTCCAGTACTTCCTTTTCGCTGCGCGTATCTCCTTCTTAAGGATTCTCTTGGCCTCTGTATATGCCTCCTTCAGCAAAGGATCTCCGTTAGAACGGTCAAATCTCCTTCTTGCTTTGAGGCATGCTTTTCGCAAAGAGGCCAGTTCCTCTGACCACCAGTATACATTCCTTCATCTTGGGGTTGTGCTTCTACGGCGCGGCATTGGCGCGTCGCATGCGGTGACACTCATATTTTTCACCGTCCGCACTACCCCTTCAAGATTATTCGGCCTCTTCACCCATCCCAGCTTCTCAATGACGCGGGATTCTTCTAGGGACCGGTCGAACTTCTCCTTGTCAAGTTTCTTAATGTTCCACTTTGGGCCGTTCTCACGGAGAATTCTGTGGTTCCTGGCCCTCGGTGTGTCTCCCCTTGAGACTGAAAACTCAATATACTGGTGGTCACTGTAGGTATAATCCTCCAGAACCCGCCAATCCTTAATCCTTTTAGTCAGGAGGGTCGATGTGATCGTAAGATCAATAATCGATCCCTGCCCGTTTCTCCTGAAAGTACAAGACCTATATTCTGCAAAAACCAAAATATTATAATTGTTTATACGGTTTACATTAGTTTTATTTAAACAATAACAAAAAATTAAAAAGTCGGCCTCTACAGAGTTTTTTGGAATTTAATGCAGAGTATTTAAAAAAAACGTTTAAATCCGATGAAAATTGAAGGCTCTAGCCTATTTTGAGCCCCGTTTTTTCAGTATTCGCCACTGTAGCCCGGCTTGTCTAAGCTCGCATTTATCGAGGTTGCCTTTGCAGACGTCTGGGTCTGCGCTTCAATAAACCGCAAATTTTTGCGAATTACTTCAAAGGCTGCCTCGAGTGTTATGATTGCCTCTTGGACTTCCTTTTTAATGCTTTTCTGCTTTCCTATGCCTTTCGTAATGGTTTCAAAGAATTCAGGAATTTCGCACAAATGTCGGATGACGTTTGCCCTAAACCGTTCTTGTTCACCAATAAGGACACTCGGAAGAAGAAAATTAGGTTGACCAGACAGAGATGGCAAAGCCTCTACTTGGTTTTCGCTTTCCTCCATTTACTCAATTGATTTTTCCGCTTGGTTCTCCATGCTTTGTTAGTTTACCAGCGCCTCGTGCGTAAAGTGGCGGGCCTCCTTGATTGGGAGCGGGTACACCCTCGGATACTGCGATCCTACCCCAGATCCCTGAGGCCCAATCAGCTGCTTAGCCGTTCCCGGAATACACGGACGGAACGGACTCGCCAGTAACAATGCAGTTTCCGATCCCTTACATCCATTACGCACTCGCCGATCAATCCCGAAGATGCTGGCTCCTGACACCCTACCGCAGGCAGATCCACCGGTAGGGGGACAATTAAACTTCGGTACAATTTATCGGAAAGTTACTAGAAACTAGTAAATTTTGAAATTAGGGCTAACTGCTGGGAATGTCGGGTTATATAAAATAGAATTTGTATTGTACAGCAGTGCACATGAAGAATTTCTATCATAAATTGACAGAAGAGGTTATGTGAATTGTTTATATTGATTAAGAGTGCAGTATGTAAAGTGTTTAAAGTTATTATATAAATTGTAAATAATTTATTTAAAGATTGATATAGTACAAATTGGAGATAATGATAATGGTAATAATAATATAAATATTAAATTATTATTTTTATTGTTTTAAGATGACAGATGTGAAAATAAACATGTTTTATAATAAAAACACTTTTGCTAATGTTTTTTTGTTTTATTTCAAGGTAGTGATTATTTTAGATTTTCTCTTTTAGTTTAGTTTATTTGCAGGTAAATATAATTTATAATAAAAAGAAACTCTTAATAACATTCTTTTGAAAGTTAAAAAAACATTTAGTTGTTAATAATAAACAAGTAGTGTTTAATTTATTAAATTGGATTTAAAATTTCACAAATATTTAAAAAATAAATGAAATATAACCTCAAATCACAGTTGTGTATTTTACTATATAATAAAATGATATTGATAATGGAAACAATTTTTAATTTTTGTTGTGCAACTGAATTTGGTAAATGAAAGTATAATTTATAATAATAATAATGGATAATGCATATTCCAAAGTTTATTTATAAAATATTGAAATGTAATTTTTTACTTTTATTATTGCAAGTTGATGAATTTTATGTAAATAATATTGTTTTTTAAATAAATTTATTAATATTTAATAAATAGTAATTCAATTTTATCATTTCAATTAGTAAAAAAAAAGACAATTAAATAGGAATTGAATTAATTATATACAAGTTCACATTAACATCATTTGAAAATAATTAAAAGCATTGAAAAATATTAATTATTAATATTATTACTTAAAAAAAAGCAATAAATTTTATAAATTAAGGAAAAAAAGTTTAATCTCCAGGACTTACCAGGATCACATGTTTTAAAAATTGCAGGATGCTTAATGGATTTCCAGGATTGCCAGGAAGAGACGAGCAGACACACTAACGTTTTTAATAATGGAACTTGAGAAATGCTAAAATTCCAAATTTTGGTTAAAAGATATAATTTTTACTGGAAATGGAAAGAAATATTTGGGTGATTCTGCTGAGAGTGACACTTTTTTATTTACATTTTAAAACTAAATTTTTTTTAGACTTTTCGAAATTCCTTTTGTACAGTTATTCAGAATAATATTTATCTGAATAACTGATATAGTTCGCAAAATTAATTTCGAAGAGTTAAGAGTTTAAATTGTATTTACTGAACGAGCGACAATTAACCAAAACACAATATTTATGATATTTTTTTTTTCTTAACATGTATTAAAATTTTTTTTAGAATTTTTTGAACATGTTTAAATATTATTATACATCGCGAAGCAATTTTAACCTTAAACGGAAGACAAAGTTTAAAGACATTTATTATCCAGAAATCTGCTGGCTAAAAATTATAAACATTTAAATAAAGATAAGAAAAACATTCAAGATTCTGAAACGAATTTTCAAAAAATAAAAAGAAAACCAGAAAACTTTAAAAACTTTAATATAGTTGTAAAAATCGTACTAGAGACATAACAAAAAGGCTTCGGAGATAAAACTATTTAAGTGTTTTTATTAATTTAGTTTCACCAAATGGTTTAATTTTTTTCATAATACTAAGTTAACGCTAAATTTTAACTATGAATATTGACAATATTTATTTCTAAATAGTTTTTATAAAATTAATCGGGACATCCAAAAAGGTACTTTCAGCAGAATCACCCATTTATTGTTTTAATTTTCAAAAAAGATGTATTCACACATTTTTACACAAATAATAATTTTATTTAAAAGTAAAAGAATGTTTATACTAATAATAAAACGCATTACATTAATATACTTCTACCAACTTTTGGTACCACTGTTGGCGTTATTGAAGATTTGGCAAAATTTTAAAATTTAAATATGTTTTTAAAAAACAATATATTTATGAATATGAGGTTCGCCTCTGTTTTGAAATGTTCAAGACGCTGTAATTATTATTTTTTGTCACCAAAAAATATAAACGTTTCTTCTTTTCGTCTTTTTTCAAATATGTTAACATTTATATGAGCTTATTTTAAAATGTGATTTTAAAGTACAGGAGGTACTGAAGAACACCACTTTTTTATATATAAGAAAATTTTTAAAAAAAGTGTAGAATTATCCTAAAAAATGGGATTTTTACAAACAACTAGTCAAAGCTCACTTTGCCATCTGCAAAGTAAAATTCTTTTTTACTTTCTCCTACGTCTTCCAATGGTTCAACTAAATCTGTTTCGTTGTAAGCGTTATCATCACCATTCGAATCATCTGTAAAAATGAAGAATAAATTTTAATATAATTATGTCTGTTAATTAAAATATAAATTAATTCCTTTCTTCAAAAAGAAATACAAATTCCTATAAATGACTATTCAAGTTTTAAATTATGAATTAAATGCAAAATTTTCACTCCTCAGCTGTAATTTTTAAATAAATTTTTACTACAGTACACACATTTCTATTCAATTTTGTTAGACATTTTATATAACACATTCAGAAAATGCAAGAAAGGATATGTATATTATTATTCTTTTTTATATTTAGATGAACGAACCTAAAAAATTGTTGTATTATTATAGTTTACTTAGATAACACTCGTATTTAGTTAAGAAATATTTTAGATTCTGATGATGGGAGCGTAATTGCCGAAAAGTTGAAAAGAGCAAATAGTGATTTATTTACTTCCGGAGTTATTTGATTAAATCATCTAATATATTTTTAAATTTAATAATAGAAATCAATGTGTAGCGACTCCGTGCACTTAAACGTTAATATGAGGCATTCTCTGGAAAAAGCCACATAAATTTTTTTTTTTATACTAATACATATTATAGTACACATAAAACCAAATATAAAAAGTAGGTTCGTTTTAGGTCTCTTTACTGCGTAGTTGCCATATTATCAGTAGTTAAATTTTATTGCAAAAAAAATTTCAATTTCAAATAACTTTTTTTCGAGTCACTGGATTTCAAAATTTTACAGGTATTTTTTATGTATTAATTGCCCATACTTTTAACTTTTAAAACTGACTACTTTCACAAATGTAATTTTAAAAATTGGCAGTTATATAATTAAAAAATTTGAACAATTCCACATAAAAAGCATCTATAATATTTCTAAATGCAGTAAATAGGAAAAAAGTTATTGGCAGTTGAGAATTAAAAATGCATTAAAATAAACCCCTGACAATTTGACAAGCACGCTGTACACAGACCTAAAACCCTACTTTTCATATTTGTGTAATATGTATCGATCATTAACGAAAAGAAATTTTTTTGGGGTGGTTTTTTTTTTAGAATACCTCATACATATATTTTAATTTATTATTCATGAGTTGAGTTAAAACTGGATTATTTTACCATCGATTAAATGATTTTCATCACAACATTGATGTTTCAGTCTTTGATGTAGATCTGTAAGACAATGATGGTTTGAGAAAGAAAGTAGAAACGCGGATGAACTAATAGCTTTTCTGCTCAAATCTTTCCAGTGACCTTTAAGGTCGGCAGTGTCAGATAATACGTTTCGTTCCTTGTTGCTAGTGCTGCTTGACTCCTGCATTACTTTTCTTATTGTTTCTCCTTGAACTTGTAATATTGATGCTGTAGCAAGATGTATCATGAAAATAATGTAGAATGTAGTTCAAGTTTATATTTTATTTTTAATGTTTCATGACAATATTATCCCAGCTGACATACTTAAAATAGCATAAATTTACCGTTTTAAACTCACGATTTTAAGTCCCTAAATTTTAATTGACTTTCAATAATATGTTAAATGATAATTTTACAAAAATAATCATATCGGTAATTTGAATAAAGTTAAAAATACTTTACAATTACATATGAAATTACAAAGAAAAAAGTAATTAAGAATTTGATGTAAGCTGGGACAACGATACAGTTAGAACGCATGAGTATATCTCATTTTTTAAGCATAGAAAATAATGTTAAAAATATTATTATGACCTAGGCAAATTAAGGAGAAGAAAAATCGCGGAATTAATGTGAAAGCTGAAAGCTATATATTTTCGATGACACATTTGATTTTGAAGAACTAAATTCTGGAAATAAAAAAGATTTTTTTATGTAGTTAGTTAGTTAGGATTCAATCATGTCTATTATATAGATGCAGTAATTAAATTTCTAGAAAATAAAAAAGTACGCATATGTGTTTTTATTAATTTCTTTTCGAAATTGTCTATAAAAATAGCTGTTTTTAGAGTTTGTTTTTTAATTAATAAAAGTAGCTTGATATTACATCATTTCTCCTCCCATCAATTCATTAAGGACGTTGAAACCCGAAAGCTGAGAGTGGCGTAGAAACACTTTTTCCTCCTTTGCTCGAAAATTTCCCTTTTATAAATTTTTTTTAAAAACACTGGACACTTTTTCAAAAAAAGGGCTATGGTAGACAAAAGTATTTGAGATAAGGAATTTTTTAAACATTTGTTTTATGCAAAAAAATGTGCCTACAAGCGTCAAAATTAACTCCCGTTTTGACATTACAAGATTTTCCGTAAAAGATGGCCGCCGCTTGTCAGCTGGGCACGAGCTACGTGACATGGGCCTCAAGTGAGATGGCGGCGGCCATCTTTTACGGAAAATCTTGCAATGTCAAAACGGGAGTTAATTTTGACGCTTGTAGGCACATTTGTTTGCATAAAACAAATGTTTAAAAAATTCCTTATTTCAAACACTTTTGTCTACCATAGCCCTTTTTTTGAAAAAGTGTCCAGTGTTTTTAAAAAAAAATAATAAATAATAATAAATATTTGAACTCTGAACTTTGTGGAATTACTTAAAATATTATTTAAAAGTTCTTTCTGACCCTGGTTTGTTTAAATTTTCGCCAAAAAATTAATTTTTAAAAGAGTTCGCTGATATTTGGAAATGCTAAAACCTTTATTTTAAAGCAAAATTCAAGCAAACTTAGTTCAGAGAGACCTTCTTGATAATATTTTAAGTAATTTTATAAACTTTCATATCAAAAGATTTAGTATTTTAGGAGAGACTTTACGGACACTTTTTGCCTAAATCACTGATGTCACACACCATCACAAGTCCTAAGATGTCTGAATATGGTTGGCTGGACAAATCAACTTTTACCATAGAGAAGGGTAGAACACATCCGCAGTTTGCACCAATGCGAAAAAATTGAATACTTATTTTTAGATTTTTACAACTTTTCATACTAAAGTTAGAAGTTGACTTTTGGACGAGTAATTTCACATATATAACTTTTAATTTTAAAAATAATAACTCGGTAAAAAAGAACTACTCTTTAGTAAAAAACTTACTCTTTTAGTTAAAATGCATTTAAAATGCCATTCCTTGGCGCTTATCAACAAAATTATTTGATATAGAGTGTTATAATGTGGTATGAACATGTAGTTTTATTTGTAGATTACAGAACAAAGGTTGATAACTTTGTTGCAGGCTGTTATCATATTGTTTTCGAGCAAATAACCACAACTTAAAAAAATGGTTAAAAATGATCATATCTCCCATCCCCCTTATCTGTCAAAATATTAGAATTAGAAAATTTAAATTTGCAAAAATGCATAAATAAAATCGGGCAAGTACGAGTTACACCCGTACCAAAACTAAGGGTTCCGTACAATTATTGTTAAATATTGTAAAATACTGTTGAAACAAAAAGTGTATTAAATTTATTTAAATATACTAATTGTAATTTCAAATTATTTCAAAAAGAAATTTTATAATTATTACCATTTTGTGAAATAAAATATGTATTTGTGAACGCTGCACAAAAAATGTGTTACTAATATAAATAATAGTTCAAATATAATAAGTAAATATTCTTAATTACCTTTTATCCCATTTTCCAATTTTGATACAGAGTTTTTCTAATTTTGTACAATAAGGTCGTTAAATTGATATTTATTAATTCAACAATTGTATTTTAATAATCTACGAACTACTCAGATTAATTAATGTATAATATTATATTCGGCAGCGTACACTAATACATATTTTATTCCACAAAATTGTAAAAATTATAATTTTTTTTTTTTTGAAATGATTTAAAATTACAATTAGTATATTTAAAAAAATTCATACATTTTTTGTTTCAACAATATTTAACAATACTTAACAATAATTGTACGAAACCCTTGGTTTTGGTACGGGTGTAACTCGTACTTGGCTGACTTTATTTTTACTTGTCAATGCATAATCCATGTTTAACAGTTTTATTAACAGAATTTTTTATTATCCATCGTAGGAATTATTAACTGTTTAATTTCGTTTCTACTAATATTTTTTAACTAGATATATAGTGTAATATTATCTAAACAAATAATTTTTTATAAAGAAAATCATACACATAAATATTTAAATCTTTTGTAGTAATATTTTAGTTCAAAATAATTGTTTTAATAAGTAAAAGTTATAAATCGGTAAAGAATAAATTGTTCATAATTAATTAAAAATGATTAATTAATTTTGTTATCACATTTTGTAAAAGTTGTATTTTTGTACTTATCAAAAGTATCCAATTATCCACTGCAACCAGCGTTATATTTCAGAATTAAAATGAATGATTCTGAACTATTATACTGTAATAAAGGACCTTACACATATGAAAATAATTCTTTTAAACTAATTTGCCACAAATTTCATAGCAAATAAGTAGTACATTTTTAAAAAAAATTTCAATTGTTTATAGACATTTTAAAGGAAAATGTTATTACAAAAGAAAAAAGAATTTAATTGATGAGTTTAAACAATAATGGAATAGTGTAAAATAATAATAGAATGTAAATTAAACATTTAATAATACCTACGATGAATAATAATAACAATCTCTGACAATAAAAATTTGAAAATGAATTTTATATGGGCGAAGTGATTATAGTTTTGCAAACAATTTGAAAAAAGGGTTAACTTGTGGATAGTTTTAACTCTTAAGAACGATTTTGATTTTGTAAAAATTGAGGTGTACACCGGTATCAGGTTATATAAAACATTAAAAAATATGTATTTACTTTTTTCCGTATTCGATAAAATTGTGGAGGTAACATGTCCTTTTCCCATGAGAAAAATTAGCATTGCGCTTTTGGGCCACCCTATTGGATAAAGTAAAATAGAAGGAGTTAAAAAGATAAAAATTTCTTAAAAAATGCCATTTTTTCCAACAAGTCTAGTAAACTGCATTTCTGTATTGAAGGAAAATATAAAAATGAAATGGAATTTATAATAGAATTAGGACTTCATTTTGTCCACCTTTGGTCCTCTTACGTCCGAGACAACATTTTGATGTTAATTGACATGGAATGGAAAGATAAATTATTGAAAATGATAAACTGATATTTGGAAAGGTTATTAAGTTCATGTAAATTAAACTTTAAAGACTAATTATTACATCAATACGTTTCATTAACTTCAATAACAATATTTTATTTCCTTATTTTATATGAATTAAATAGAAATAAATTGCTTTTGATTGAATTAGTATTAGTTAGACCAAAATTGTACGATCTTTGTCCAAATTCGATTATTCGACAATGACAGGAAATGAATATAATTGAAGCAGGGGTTTACGGGACGCATATGTGACTGTCCATGAGAAAACGTGCCTTAGCTCCCAAACGTCAATATTACAGGATGAGCGATTAAAGTTGCAGCAATTCATTGAAACCAATGCAATAGACCTACGCTCCTTGCTTAATATCACATAAAGTTCTTTAAAACAACAATTTTTTTTTTTGGAAATGAAAGAGCAAGTGAAAATCTGTCGGTTGAAATTAAAAAATCAAAATTTATTTTTTGGAGCAAAGGCACGTTTTCTCATAGACAGTCACATATTTGTAATTTATATTTCAGTAGCATAAGCTTTGAAGAAATAAAAAAATATTTTGTGTATACTTACAAACAAAAGTCGAAGGTTGAGGTGTCTTGTTATCTCGCAAGCATTGTACAATTCAAAATATGTCATTTCTGAGCTGCTTTTTATTGCTTCCAAGTCGTTGAAAACAGAATAGTGACTGAGATTTTTGTGTAATTAATTTTCTACGTCCACCAGGAAACTGCTAAGTTCACTGGGAACACGATTTTTAATAATATCAAAATTCTTCATTATTTCTGATGTACGTAACAGTCCAAGCACAAACAATTGTTTTACTACAGAAATTGTTGGGGTATCCCCAAGATTCAAATAGTACTTCTTCCCCTTTGCCACAATCATCTGTTCAATAAGAAACAAAATTATTTAGAGAATAAGATCGTCTACTTAATACGTCTTCTTAAATAAAGATGCTCAAACACCATTTCAATAATAACATTTTGCGTATTAACAAAAAATTAAAAAATGTAGATTTAGGGTATTTGAAGTAACACAGTAAAACAAATGATGCGATTTAAGTTTTTTACAATATATAAAGAGCTAAATATTATTTCAAAATCGTTTTCGCAAATTCGAATAATTATTTATAAACAATTATTGTTATACGTATAACTACCCAGATAGCCAAGCGTACTAATCCATAATACCTGGTATACCAGCTCTGTACTTGCCATGTACCTTCGCATTGTACTAGTATTATACGAATATAGCGTAATTATCTTGAGATACTTGCATTAAAATAGTACAGTACCAGTATGTGCATACTCTTTTTTATTCAACAGTATGACGTACTGGCACTGTACTGGTATTATACTCTTTCTAAGTACTCAAACTGACAAATTATTTTTCAAGATGGCGGAGAAGTACGACTCTGGTACGACTCCATGTTTATTTAGTACGCCGTACTAAGTGAAAATATTAAAGTTTCTATTCATTACATACAAGTGTAATACTAGTACGATACTAGTACGTCGTACAAATGTAATAAAATGTACATACATACTGGCACTGTACTAATTTAGTATCAGTACTTCGAAAATCAGTACCTTTATACACGTATGGTACTAGTATAGTGCAAAGGTACATGGTGTGTACAGTAATTGTACGCTGGTTATCTGGGTAGCAATAACATTAACGCGCGCCCAAGCGCTCAACAAACTGTACATTGTTGTTGGCCATTTAAAACTTTACATTTCTGCAAATGCAAATAATAAAAATTAGAAATTAAAAAATATTTATGAAAAATGACAAAAATAATTGACAATTGGGTCCTTACATGTCCAATAAAAAGTAAATCTACAAGTGGTCCTTCAATTTTAATTCTATTTAGGAAAATTATAGTTCTATATTGGAGGTAATTTGACTCCAAAGGATTTTTTAAAATATTGGAAATTGTGAGAGTTATAGCAGTTTGAATTTTGATGGTACTTATTTTTTATTCATCTATAACTTCATTATTATTAAACCGATTTTAACAAATCCAACGCTTATTATTAGGGAATACTGTGTATTTTATTTTAATTTTGGACAACAGATTTAATTTTTTTAAGTGTGCCATAAAAAAGTGAGAACAAAAAATTATTTGCACTTTCGATCAATTTTGACTCAACTTTTTACTTTATCTGTTAATACACAATATTATTCCTTATTCTTTCATCTATAGTTTGAAAAAAAATCATTTAGACTTTACTATTTCGTGAGATATCAGCATTTTTAGAAAATTAAATTCTTTCAATTAATAAAGAATCAGAGTTAAAGTTTGCATCACATTCATTTGTTTCTTATTGAAATATTTTTGACCTGATAAAGAATCCAAATTTAACGTGGACCTTAGGCCCACGTTAACAGGGGTAAACAACCCTTAAAAGTCGAAAATTTTTTTAATCGAAATTTTCATTTTCGACAAAAAAATTATTTTCAACTTGTACAACCGCGGAAGTGGAGTAAGAGGAGTTTTAAAAATTTTATACACCAATAACAGGGATGAACAACCCTTAAAGGACACTTTAAACAAAAATAATCAAAATTTCTTTTGATCAAAATTATCATTTTGTACAAAAAAATTATTTTCAACTTCCACAACCGGTGTCAAAAATTAGAGAACATTTTCCCACGTTACTTCCATGGTTGTAGAAGTTAAAAGTCAGTTTTTTTGTAAAAAATGAAAATTTTGATGAAAAAAATTGTTATATTTTTTCTCTAAAGTGTCTTTTAAGTGTTGTTTACCCATGTTATCGTTGTAAAAAATTAGAGAACCTCCTCTCTTGTCACTGTAACGGATGTAGAAGTTGAAAACAATTTATTTGTAGAAAATTATAATTTTAATCAAAACATTTCTGATTAATATTCTGAAAGTTGACTTTTAAGCGGTGTTTCCCCCTGTTATTGGTGTGAAAAGTTAGGGAACCTCCTTTCACGTTATGTCCATGGTTGTATAAGTTGAAAATAATATTTTGTAAAAAATGATAATTTTTAGTAAAAGAAGCTTTTGATTATTTTTCTTTTTAAAACTTAAAATAAAATAATAAAAAAATAGTCAAAGTATTAAAAATTTCGATAGTCATAGCAGTATAGCTGTTTGCATTTTTATGATAGTTATTTTTAATTTTTCGATAACTTGCCTATTAATAAACCATTTTAAATAAATTCAACGCTAATAAGTTATTAAGTAATATCCTATATTTTTTTTGCTTATTGTAGACCGCAAATTTAATGTCTGATTAAAAAAAAAAAAATTAAAAAGAAATATTTCTTTAAATTTTTGATAAACTTCGTCCCTGTTTAAAATAGGTATTTGAAATAGGTTTAACTAAAATGCAAAATCGTTTTTCAATTTACTCATGAAATGATAGTTATATAACATTAATTTTTTGTTCCAGACCAGAAGAAAAGAGTAATTAACAAATTAATTTCAAAAAAACTATTTAGTGAGTAAAGTAAAGTAAAGTAATTAAAATTATTAATTAATAATTTTTATAAATAAAAAAAAAGTTAACTAACAAAATAAATGGATTGATTCAAAATTTTTAAATTTCATCTAATTGGCTTCAAACTTGTTTCTCGGGGGTTTTTGGGGTCTTTGATTACGAATATGAAGTTACTTTTAAGAAATTCAAAATGGCAGATCCAAAATAGCGGACACCATTTTTAAATTTTTATTAGATGGGCTTCAAACTTGTTACGCGGAGGTTTTGGTAATGAATATAAAATTATTTGGTGGTCGACTGACCTTGGTATATAATGCTTCAAAAAATTTAGTAGGGTATATTAGAAAATCCTTGTGTCCAAGTTTACATATTTATTATCTTAATTCACCATCCGAATTTTATTAAAAAATCGAAAATC
The DNA here is from genome assembly GCA_037103525.1 of Ganaspis brasiliensis. Lineage (NCBI taxonomy): Eukaryota > Metazoa > Arthropoda > Insecta > Hymenoptera > Figitidae > Ganaspis > Ganaspis brasiliensis. The sequence continues at coordinate 629,445 of JAZKLR010000307.1, forward strand.
TTAATGATCACAAAACTTTCTCTTACGAGGAAGCAAAATGTTCAAAAATATATAAAGAGGGCAAAGTCTAGCAATTTTTTTGTAAGAATAAATAAGTTTGCAAAAAAATAATAATGTAAGCAAAATAAATTAAAACTGCTAAAGTAATGATTGCAAAATTTTTTATGAATATGATGCTGGGGAGGGGGGCGCAAATTTGGAAGCTTGCCTCGGCGCCAGAAAAGCTTACTACGGCTCTGTTATGCATTATTATTAATAACTTTTGTTATTTTTAACTTTTTATCAATAATAAACGGTTGATTTTTTAATTTCTTTGGTATGATAGTCCGTCATTTTGTTATTTTTGAACCAAAATGCTTTAGTTCAGTTTGGGCGATAGCCATTTATACATACAGAACAATAATAAATTTGTTTTTTTTTGTTTTCAATAACGCCAACGGATGTTATCACCTGCGCCAGCGCGCTACTTGATTTTTTTTTATTATAAACATTAATTATAAGTATATATATATATATATATATATATATATCAATATCAATTTAAAAATAGTGGAATACAATTTTTTTACCATTTATAATGAGAACAAAAAAGATGTTAAAAGATTTGATGTGATTAAAAATTATTTTATAGTAAAAAAAAGAATATTGAAATAAGCTTTTAAAACAGGCTCGAACACCAGACTACCCCCTTAACAGACAAAGTAAAATGGGTAAAAATTGATCAAAAATGTAAATAAATTTTGGTTTTCACTTTTTCCTGGTTCACATTAAATACTTAAATTTTTGGTCTTCAACTAACATAAAGTACACAGTATTCCCTGAGAAATGGCGTTGGATTTATTAAAATCGGTTGAAGGGGATTGACACGTGTGATAGATTCAAAAAATCGAAGTTTTTTATTTTACATATATCGCACCTATAACATATGCAGAATATGTGGGTAAACCGATTTTGACATATTCGTCGTTGTTAAAAAGTTTTTACAGTGAAAAGGCATGATGTTCGAGCGCGCGGTCGAGCTTTCAACTAGCATTGAATATTTGTCGCTTTGGTTTTTTATCCGCCAATTTTATTCTTCCATACACATTTATATAAGCAAAAAATAAGTACATTTAGAAAAACTTTAGTTCCCTAAAATAAATTTTTGAATATAACAGTTGTTTTAGTAATAATGCCGAACTCACTGCCTTATTCGTACTTGAGCTTTCAAACGCGTTCTTCTCGAAACCACTTTTTCTCAACTGGTTGCCATGATATCTCCAAAACGACTTGACCGATCATCTTGAAATTTATAGGGTATGTTCAGCACATGTGGGGCTACAAGCTGAACTAGGATAATTAAAAAAAGTCACGTCGCTTTTTTTAATAAAAGAAAACACTGCAAAAACTGCTATCTTCTAAACATCTTATTGTAAGATATTTTCGTGTCTTTTTTGTATCTAAGACGCCATAAGTGTCTTAAAATGAGACATTTTATGCGTCTTGGACACCAAAATGTCTTAAAATAAGACACATAGAAGACAGCAGTTTCTGCAGTGAACAGGTCCAAAATAAATTTTTTTTAGAAATAAAAATTCAAAGTCGCGTAAAAATTTTATTTTTTAATATTTTTAAATAATCCTAGTTCAGCTCATAGCTACAGTGACACAGATTAAAATGTTTTTTGATTTTGGATCATTCAGACGGTCGGAATCGTGGCGACCAATGCTGTATTTTTTTTAACATGAATTACTTCCCCACGCTGTATCGCGTAAAGTTTTCATCATTTTGCCTTCAAAAAATTTCTGAATTTACTTCAATAGTTACTAAATCTATGGTAGAAAATTCAAAGTTATAAGTTTTAATCCCCCTTCAGAAAAAAATTCCAAAAAACAGTTAAAAAAACGGCCGTTACACGGGTCAACCCCCTTAACAATAATGAAGTTATAGATAAATGAAAAATAAGTATCATCAAAATTCAAACTGTTATAACTCTCACATTTTTCAATATTTTGAAAAATCCTTTGAGTTCGAATTACCTCTAGTATAGAACTATAATTTTCCTGAATAGAACTGAAATTGAAGCACCATTTAAAGATTTACTTTATTTTGACATGTAAAGACCCAGTTAAAACAAAATACAAAAAATGGCTAGATTAATACACAACCGAACAGAATAATTTAAAACAATTAAAGAATAATTATAAAATTTTCAGATCATAATTGATAATTGAAAAAATTGTACGAAATAATTGAAAATTGCGGAATATAATTAATAATTTAAGGAAATAGTTGAAAAATAACGAGAATAATTGAAACTAGGTGAGAATTATGTCCATTTCATGGACATTTCGCTTCCAAGTAAGCAAAATAATTTGCTTCCTCATAGAGGAAGCAAGAAATTAATAATATATAAGTTAATTGGGAAAGTTGTTAAAAAAAAACTTTTTATTGCAAAAATACTTATGTAAAAATATGAATTATTTTACGAATTCTTGACCAATTATAAAAGTAATATAGGTCAGTCGATTCGTTTTGAGATGAGGAACATTATTTTTGTATTCTTTAAGTCGTATTTTCAGCATGAAAAATTTTTTTGTCAAAAAACGATTTTTTTCGATGAAAAAAGGTGCCCAAAAAAATTTGGTTGGGTATTTTCAAAAATCCCTGTGTCCAAATTTAGACATTCATGAGCTTAATATGTCATACAAATTTTATTGGAATCCATTAAAGCGTTGTCGAGATATCTTGTACACAAAAAACGCTATACACACACACACACACACACATACATACACACACACACACACACATACATCTGGACATTTGCTTAGGAATGAAAATTTACGCTTTTTAGATGAAAATAAGTCGATTTAGACTATTTTTGGAAAATCGAAAATCTTAACGATCACAAAGCTTCCTCTATGAGGAAGCAAAATTGAAGAAAATATTAGAAAAATTACTAAAACAATTCACAATTTAAAACAAAATTCTAAAAGTGGCTAGATTAATAGCCAATTGGAAAAATAATTGAAAAAATTTAACAAGAAATACTAAATTTAAAGAAAATAATTACAAATTGAAAAATAAAAAAATAAAAATAATTGTTTAAGATAATTGCATATTTAACCACTGGATTCAAAGTCAAAAAAGTAATTAGAATTAAAAAAAATTAATAAAAATTGAAAAACTCAAGTACAAATTTAAAAATGTAATTAAAATTTAAAGAATATACTTAAAAATTAAAAAACAAGTAATTGAAAAAAGCAGAGAATTAATGAATACAAAAAAGAACAAACAGGTAAATAAAAATTTGAGAATGGAATTAAAAAATAAAGAAAATAAATGAACAATAGTATTTACAATTAAAGACACCTATAATGATAATAGAAGAAAATAAAAGAAAAAAGGCGATACTTTTTAAATATTTAAGAAAATATTTGAGAATTGAAAAGTGGAATTTAAACTTTAAGAAAATAACTAAGAATTGAAAAGATTAGTTCTACAATTCAGTAATTAAATTGAAATTTTAAAACAACTTTTATAAGTGAAAAAGGTAATTTAAAAATCCAGAAAATTATTGAATATTGATGAATTAATTAAAAATCCATACAAATTATTGAAAATTAAAACAAATATTTGAGAATTAAAGAAAATACTTAAAAATTGAAGAAATAAATTGAAATTAAAGAATAAAATAACAATTTCAAGAAAGTAATTGGTAATAAAAAAAAATAACAATATGACGAAAAAAAAATTCAATATAAGTTGAGAATAATAATCAGCATTCCAACAAACAATTTTTTTAAATTAATGAATAATCATGAAGTTGTAGGAGAATAATTAACTGTGAATTCCAAAGTGATTAAAATTAAGGAAAAAATTGTAGAAAATAAATAAAAATTGAAGATATCAAGTAGAAATTGAAAGAGTTGTATTGAAATTTCAATAAAATAATTGATAATTGACAAAATTTGAGATTTATTCAATAATGAATAAAATAATTAAAAATCAAAGAATGTAATTGAATAAATAAGAATTAAAAAAAGTAATTAATAATTAAAAGAATAAATTTAATATTAAATAATTAAATTAAAAGTTTAAGAAAATAGTTGATTGAAAGAAAAATTACAAAATGAGGAAAATAATGAACAATCAAAAGAAAAATCCGAAATCTTGCGAGAAGAATCAACGAAGAAACAAAATATTTGAAAAAAATTCAAGAATAGGTTTTAATATTTAAAGGGAATAATTGTAAATTGAAAACTGTAGAAAATTATAGAAAAAGTATACATTTATTTATTATTTAAATTATCTATAATTTAATATTTATCTATAATAATCTATAATATTATCTAAATAAATGAATTTTCTTTAAAAACAACTAATTTTTAAAAAAACTATCTACGTGCAAAACTTCAAGTGTCCACAGAAGGACATAATGAATAAGAGAATGAATCAATGTTTTGGATTATTATTATACATTTGTACTCTAGTTTTTTTGTATTTTATAAAAATATAAAAAATAATATAAAACAATCTATATTATTTATAATATTATATATTATTCATATTATTTTTTTATTATTATATTTATATTATTTTTTTTACTTTCAAGTTTAGATACATTTCATTTCAGTATTATGCGGATATCTGTTTTAAGAATTCTTAAAGTCCGTAAAACAGATGTCCGCATACTACTAAAATGTAAATTATATGAATTTAAAAATGGAAAAGTTATTCATTAATTTATAGTGCTGAAATAATTAAATAATTATTACTTATAAAAATTGCTGTTAATAAATATTTCATATAACCTTGCAGTAGCTGTAGAATGTCACTTTTCCAACTGTATGAGGCATTGACTCTAAAAAATAATTAGAGAGTGGTAAGACATCGACATCAAATGTTATGAGGGGAGGCTCTTGGCCATTCAACACTTCCTGAAGTATAAACTTGCTAATAGAGTCCCATAAAAATTCATTGCTTTCCATTACAATAGTCCAAGCAAAAGGTATATCCACATTATTTGTCCTGAATTTTTTTCATTATTTTTAAAAATAATTTTTTTTTACATTACACCTCGAAAACATATGATTTTCTTGATGCCCATTTCGTTTGAAAAGTAACAGCTTAATGTAGTTACATTCAAAGCACTGACACTTGCAGTATTAAAGTTCAAAGTGGTACTAAAGAAGGAAAATGCTAAACCATTCTCATTGTGAACTTTCGTTTGTAGTGTACTTTCAACTAGTTTTCCATCCTTACTGCATTCATAATATGACAGTAGTCGTTTTTCCTCTAACATCTTTGCGAAATCAGCAAAAGTAACTGGCTCCTCTTCCTCGATTAATTTGCTTATTTTCCTTCTTTTCTCTTTTTTGTATTTCTTATCTGCAGCAGCATCGGGCATTCTAAGAAAGAGACCAGAAAACAAGTGTAACAAATATATTTCTATTAACAGGGATCACAGCACCTATAATTAGTAAAAAAGGGGAATAGGGGCAATTTTTTTTAAAATAGAGTACAAAAAATTCTCTCTAAAGTTAATGATGGCGACTTTCATTAAAAAATTAAAGATGTTAAACATGGTCTTAATAACTGTTACTTTTTAAATAAAATAAAATTTAGTGTTTACTTATCCTAAATGTCAAATTCATATTTTTTAAACAAATAACGTTATTCATGTAAACATTGAAATATTATGTAAACAAGCAACAATAAAACGCGCTGAAGCGCGCGAGAAACTTTGCATTGTTATTTGTCATTCAAAACTATAAATTTTTAAAAATTTAAGTAATGAAAACTGAGAAAATTAAATTTTGTAATAAAGTAACTAAAGAATAACGAAAATAATTGACAATTTAAAAAAAAACTCGAAAAATATTTGGATAATTACATAATTAAAGAACAATAAGTTAAAAAATTAAACAATAAACATTAAATTTAAACTAGGATATTGAAAAATTAAGAAAATTATAGAAATAACTGTTAAAAATAATTGCAAATTGAAAAACTGAATTGAAAATCGACAAAAATTATTTAAATTCAAAAAAGTAATGAAAACTTGAAGAAATAAATTGAAAATTGAAGCCGCGCGTGGAAGAGGGGCCTAACCGTCAAAAAGTCAATTTTGAGAAAAACGAAAGAAATTGAAACTACTGTTTTTTAAGCAATCAATAGCTTAAAATGTTTACAAATGAGAAAAAATATGTAATACATTGTTTTCTCTAATATTTTAGTGTCTGTAAGACAGAAAATTAGTGAAATATTAAAATATTGAATGGTAATGTCTCCTTTTTTTTTGTTGATATTTTGTATTTTTTCTAAAATTAGTTTCTCATAATCTGTACTTAAAGAGTTGACATTTTGAAAATGTGACATTTTTGAAAATTTTTCGTATTAAAATCATATTGTTAAAACATTTTTGTCACAGAAGTTGAGAGTGGGTGTTCAATAGAATCTATTTTTCTATTTAGTTAAAATTTGCCAAAATGTGAGATAGGTCCCTCTTCCAATTTAAGAATTAAATTTAAATTTGAAAAAATAAATTAACATTATACCCAAAACTTTAACAATGGAAAGATTAATACACAATCGAAGAAAACAATTTTAAAAATTGAAGAAAAATTATGGAATAATTATAAAATGTTAAGAGAATAACTGAAAAAATTGTTACAAACAATTGAAAAATGCGGGAAATAAATAATAATCGAAAGAAGTAGTTGAAAAGTAGATTAATTCACAATTGAAAAAAATAATTTAAAAAATCAAACAATATTAAATATAAACGAAATAATTCAAAAACTATGAAAATTGTAGGAATACATAATTGTTGGAAATAATTGAACATCGAACAACTAGATTAAAAATTGAAATAAATAATAAAAAAAGAGTAAAAAAATTGAAAATTTCAGAAAAAAATTAAGCATTGCAAGAACGAATTTAAATAAAAAAAAAATGAAAAATTGAAAACAGTAATTGGAAAAAACGATAATTATTAAATATAGAAGGAAATAATTGAAAAAAGCGAGAATCATTTAATATTAAAGATAATAATTTAAAATTGAAAAATGGAATTTGAAAACAACAGTTGTAGAATTAAACAATTGAATTGAAATTTTAAAACATTTTTTGAGACTGATAAAAAATAATGGAAAATTGATTTAAAGTGAAAAGTTAAAAATTAAATTGAAATTTAAAGAATATAATTAAAAATTGAAAAAATTATTTTAAAAAAATGCGATTATCGTTAAATATAATATTAAAAAAATGGAAATGAAATTGAAATGAAATATATAAAATTAAAAATATATTTGAGAATTGAAGAAAATTGTTGTGGAGTTAAACACCTGAATTAAAATTTAAAACAGTTTTTATAATTAAAAAAAATTATTGAAAATAGTCGAGAATTAAAGAAACTTGTTAAAAATAATTTTAAACTGAAAACATTGTTTAAATTTTTTAAAAATAATTCAAAATTAAATAATTAAATTACATTTTTAAGAAGACAGATAGATAATTGAAAGAAAAATTATAAAATGATAAAATTATTAAATATTGAAAAAAATTATTGCCAAATAAAAAAAAGAACGAACGAAATAATTTAAAACGTTAAAGAATAGTTATAAAATTTTAAGAGAATAAGTGGAAACTAAAAAAATTGTTTAAATCCATTAAAATTTGCGGAAAATAAGTGATAATTGAACAAATATCTGAAAAACCAAAGTAGTTTAAGGCTAACTCCCCATTGTTTTCAAAATGCACTTCGATGGCATATGTAAGTATGGTTGAATTTTAAGAAAGTCAATTATATTAGTCAAATTATCTGAATAAAATTTTGTGTTCTCCACATTACAGAAGCGCTTAAAATCAACAAAGCTAATAATTCTAAATCTAAAAATAGATTCTTAAACCATTGTTTATAATTTTCTTTAAAAAAGCGGCCGGCTCCGCCTTTTTCATTAGGATTTAAAATTACCTGTGATCCCTGTGGTAATATATGCTGAGGTTAATAGTACGTTTACCTGGCAAAAAGATGTTATTTAAAATTAATTCAAGTGTTGCCAGTTTTTAAGTCCTTATCGGAATTCAAATAGTTGTACATTTTTTTTTTTTTTTTTTTTTTATGAAACAGACTTAAATTAATTTTATTTCTAACTACCGTATCGAAATGAAAACGTGCACGATTTTCATAAATTTGAATTAAAATGAATACACTTGTGTGTTCATTTTAATTAACCTCTTCTTGCCGGGTAGTATCTTACTCATATGCAACACTGTCATATATTGTTTTCCTAGACATTAAACTATATGCCACATCTTCTCTTCTGCTACTGAAAAGATTGTGAAAGGTACTATTTCTTCTTAAAGTAGGATCTGCCTCATGATCCTTGTGGTCAACTGTCAGGCGGAAGTTTTCATTTGTCAGTATCCCTCGACCTGGACATTTTCTTGTAAACCTATATTGGCAAATCAGATACCTGTGTACAAAGAAATATATTTAAACAAATATTAATATTTATTAAAAATAATTACATCTGTATACTCATATTATTAACGAATGGAGTCATTCGATTGAAATCGTATTAAAAATGTTTTGAGATACGAATTTAAAATAACTATTATTGTATCCACTGTTTCTTTCAGTTTTGTGTAATTAAGAAATACCATAAATACCTATATTAAACAATCCATTTTGTCTTTTAGGGCTCATAAAAAGTTTAAAAAAATGCAGTCACTTAATTGAAATGTTGACGCGTTCCTCGCTTTTGAAACAGAAATGAAATTAGTTGACGGTAATTTATTAGAAATAATATAGTAGCATAGGTATTAAAACTTCAACTTCATTGTTATAATAAAAAGTTAAGTATTGTTTTAAAAGTATTTTCGAAGTTTGCAAAAATTATTAAACATTAATATTAGGCCCTTCTTATATTACCAGAATTGAAGTTTAACCACTTGTGCAACTGTTATTTCTAATAAAAGAAAATTATCTAATTGAATTTGTAATTAAAGAACGAGAAACGTCAACATTGAAGGCAAGTAACAGCATTTTTTATCACAGATTTTATTAGCCTTAAACACAATATTTCATACGAAGTGTCTAAACGGCTGTATATTCATCTACATATCCGGATAGTCGGACGAATAACAACATTAGACAAGTGAGACTTAACGTGCAGCTAATGAATTATTGACACAATAGTAAAGAAAAATTGGTTTAAAATATTGGGGTTAAATTCTTTGCGAATTTTAACCCACTTCGTATTACAATTTCAAAGAACCCGATCTGCACTCAGTACAATGTAACCCGTTTAAACCAGACGAAATATTTCATACTTTATTCTTCCGTCTATACGAACGTTTAGACGCACTGCATTTTATATTCAAGCATATTTGAAAAAAAGTTATAATACTTGGTATCCATTAATTCGTTGATGTGCCCTTCATTTGTCGTCCTGGATTTTTCAATGTAGTACAAATAATCGTCAAAAATGCGTTCTTCCATATTTGTTGTTTCCCTTTTCTTTTTCTTAATTAATTGTAAATTGTCGGATTCATTTATTTTCGACATTGTTTGCTTGGATTTATTGTTTGTTTCTTCAAAGCACGTTTATACAAGTTTTGAGACCATGGCATGGGATCCCCTCACGAATTAACATGTATGGGAAGCGTTGTTTACTCTGCGTAGATACATAAGATACGCGTACATGCAACATGTTACATTTCAAAGCAAAATACAATTGTCTTTTAATATAATAAAATTTAAGAAAAGGTTAATTGAACCTAGTTTAATTATTAAGTAATTTCCATTCTTTCAATTAATTTTTTGTGAATGTTAATTCTTTGTTAAAATCTAATTTACTTTTTTCTGGACAAGTTTTTTTGGAAGATTTATGAACGCACCATTATTACGTTTAGCTGCTCGCCCCCCCCTGCAAACCGTCAACACAATTCAATTCGATTTTACCGCGTAAATTTTGCCAAGATGTCGGCGATGAGTGCCGAGCGCTAATTGGATAACTTTTTTTTACTTGCGCGTGGTGAGACTGTCACTTATAGATCATGGTACAACAGATAGAACTTGTTCAATACATGTAGAAGTCATTGGAATTCAATTGTATGAACGAAACTACTTTTTAGCAAATAAAAAATATAAAATGAACGAAGATGGAATGGAAGTGTACGTAATGAGCTGTCTAAATAAACAGGGTATGTATGTATGTAAATTGTACGCAAAATTTGAATTAAAAAAGAATAGAAGTGTCGGTTTTTAGAAAATACATGGCAATATGAATTATTTATATATTACAACAAACAAATTTGTTCACTCTAAAGCAATTATGGTTTCATTTTTTCAAGGTGATGTGTTGGAGGAGGTGGAGAGGAAATTTAAAAATCCCGAACGGGCTAAAAAAAGAATATGTAATTCTGAACTACCTAAGAAAGGTAAGAAACAATAATTATACATTAAATAACATTTTGCATAAAAAAGTAGATAATATGAAAGTTGTAAAAGAACATATAAAAAACACTCTACAATGGTAAAAGTAGCTTTATTTCCATTTAATATTTAAAAATGACGTGAACATTTGTTACAATGTTTTTATTACTCGAAATTATCCTTTTTCTCCTCTTTTTCAGAAAGTGCTATTTATAAATACTGGTTCGATTACCATAATGAAGAGTACAAAATTGAGTATATTTATTTAGCTCAAGACGTGTATGAGCTAATAGTGAAGTACAGCCTAAAAAATGGTCACCAACCATCAAGGGACACAATAGTAAATGAGCTGTCCAATAACTTTGCATCTTCTTTTTCAGATGTACAGCAATGGCATAATAAACTATTTAATGACGTTCATGGAGATGATTTTATTGACATCTTTTTAAGTGGTGTGCAAGACTATTTGGAATCAATTTATTCATCTAGAAATTGATAAATTAGATGTATGAAAAAATTAAGATGAATGCAAAGGTTTCATATTACGTTTTTTTAAATTGCATTTGTTTATTGTTATTTCATTTTATGTTTTAGTGATATAAAAGAATATATAACACATATTTTGTAGCTAGCATTGTATTGTACAAAAATACCAATCTTTATACAAATAAAATTTTCTCACCTTTTCCTTATGATAATTTTGCAGGCCTGTCTAGTAAATGGGTACGTTGACAGACATTTTCGTTGCAGTCGAGTAGAGTTACTGTTGACATTGAGGCGTTCTCTGCCAGTGGACTCCTATGAAAACGATCGTAGTTGCGGAGCTCGAATTCTTCATCAAAGTGATTAAATTTATTATACACAATTTAAACAGAATGTCCAAAGAGAATTTTAATCACAAAAAAAAGAACAAGTCACCCACAGGAATAGAATACAGCGATGGATTCAAATATGACATCGTGAAACCACTCAATGCTGTTGAGACGTACATATATATTTATTTCAATGTGCTATTAATCTTTTTAATATACACATATTTAAATAATACTATTTAATAAATTAAGTGCCAAAATAAATATCTTTCTTTAAATTGTAAACTTTTTAAAAAAAAAATTCTATCAGCAAACATGAAACGCTTAAGTCGCTTGAAAAGAAGAGCCGAATTAAATATCTGAATAATTAATAATTCTTGAGAATTACGATGTACACGATTTCAAAAGTAATTATAATTAACTACCGTCAAGTGGGGCTATTTTGTGCACCCAAGGGCTACTTTTTTGCACGTGAGCTTTTTATTGGATAAAATTTTTATATTGAGCTGTTTAAATTTACTACTTGGTATAAAGATTTTCTGATATGTAGACTACAGAGAGTGCTAAATAAAATTTCTTAATTCTTTATTAGAATTCAGAAAAAAATTCTTAAAATCTAGAAAATCAAGCTGAAAAATGTCGATTTTCTCAAAATTCTGTTAAGATTACCGCAAGTTTAAAAGTGTTTCTAAACATATTAATAATATTTGTTGACAATTTCGTTGTGGTGGTGTTTACTTATTTTTTATCAATGTCATAGCAAATTTACGAAAAAAAAAATTTTTACTATATTAAAATGCATGGAAAAATTCAGTTTTCTATAGACAGTTGTTAATATTGCCTGATTTAGCCCAAACTCGCATGAACATTTTTTTTGGTTCCTTGATTAATTTTTCTGGTGAAGACCGAAGGTTTGATAACATTTCCTAATGAAGGGCCATCCCAATGTGTAAATAATTTCATCATACGTTTCTTTCAGGCGAATCAGGTGTGAACTATACAAATACAATAGGTGCCGAGCAATCGCAGTGCACAATGCGGATGATAATAGCATAACATTTGAGAATACTGCTCATATTCACGGAATAGATGAACATGCTTCTAAAAAACGTCGAGTATTGAAAGAAATTAAAAATACTTGTGATAATATTAAAAACGCTGTGCAACAGAGTAAAGAAATTTACGACAAAGTATCTAATACGTATGTTTTACAATTATTATTATTATTTACTTAAAAACCTATTACAGTAAGTAATAGTTATTTTCACATTCCAAACTTTAGTTAATGTACCATTTTACATCTTGCATGACTGTATGACATTGTACATGAAAATTTATTTTACAGGTTACCAGAGGAATCCGTAGAAGTACCTTTTGAGAAATGCAAACGGCAAGTGAAAAGATATAAAAGGGCAGCAATTCCTGTTGCACCAAAAAATCTTCTTCACTTCGAACAAGAATAAATGATAGTGAATGGCTGAAGGCAGTTACAAGTGATGAAGAAGATATAGAAACAAAACTTATTACGACACCCAGTGAGGAATCAAACTCACTCGTTTTCTTTAATCGAAAGTTGATTGAAGAAGTTTCATCAACAGATTCAATGCACATTGATGGAACATTTGCATGCAGACCTCGAATAAAAGGAGTAGCTCAAGTTTTGACGTTGATTACGATTATAATGAATACTGTAAGTATGAAAGGGAAATAAAAAAATAAGACAGGTATGGAAAAATGTGTAAAGAGTTAGAGAAACTCAGAAATCAGTAAAAATAAATAAATATTCCAGATTTAACAATGTTAAAGCAGTTAACAAGCAAACTGTTAAAGCAGTTTACAAATTAAAAAGCTAATCAAAACATTTATACACGTTAATTTCCAGTTCATGTGGATTTCAACCGTTCCGAAGCTCTTATTCCTCATTTCTCAATCAAACAACAAAAATGTTAATGATTAAGAACCTTTATTTTATTTAAATTTCTATTCGTAAAAATTTTTGTGAATCCAAGTTTCAAGGATTACAAACTTTAAACATTTAAAATTCCTAGTTGATCAGCATCTTCAGATTTATGTGATCACCCAGAGACAGTGTGCGCATATAACTTTGCTTTCAACCAAAAGTGCATAAAAATTGTCCACTTTAAAGATATGTAGGGCTTACTCGGGGGTTTTTGGGGTCTCTGATTACTAATCTGAAGTTAGATTTTCAAAATTCAAAATGGCGGATCCAATATGACGGATCAAAAAATTAAATTTTTGTCTAATGCAGTTCTAATTCGTTACTGGGGGGTTTCTGGGGTCGCTGATTGCGTATCTGAAGTTAGATTTTCTAAAGTCGAAATGGCGGATGAAAAATTTGAATTCTTATCTGATTCAGTTCAAATTCGTTACTAAATATTCGGCAAAAATTGTATGTTCTAATGTCACAATGTTTTAAAGAAAAAAAAAACAAAAAAGAATCTTAATTTTGTCTACCTCCACGTGGTAAGAGTCGGTTAACGTTCATAAAAAACGGCAGAAGACAATAAAACTGATTTTCAAAAGGTTTCGTACTCCATATTGAATCTACCATTCTGAATTTAGAAAATCTGACTCCAGATACGTAATCAGCGACCCCAAAAAACCCCGGATAACGACTTTGAACTAAATCAGACAAATATTAAAATTTGTAATCCGCCATATTGAATCCGCCATTTTGAATTTTAAAAATCTAACTTCAGATTCGTAATCAGAGACCCCAAAAACCCCCGAGTAACGAATTTGAACTGCAATAGACAAAAATTTAATTTTTTGATCCGCCATATTGGATCCGCCATTTTGAATTTTAAAAATCTAACTTCAGATTCGTAACCAGCGACCCTAAAAACCCATGAGTAACCAATTTGAACTGCATTAGACAAAAATTTAATTTTTTGATCCGCCATATTGGATTCGCCATTTTGAATTTTGAAACTCTAACTTCAGATTCGTAATCAGAGACCCCAAAACCCCCCGAGTAATGAATTTGAAGTGCATTAGACGAAAATTTAATTTTTTGATCCGCCATATTGGATCCGCCATTTTGAATTTTGAAAATCTAACTTCAGATTCGTAACCAGCGACCCCGAAAACCCCCGGATAAGAAAATTTAGACGAATTCGAGGACATTTTGGCGATTAGTAAAATATGTGCATGAGCTTGAAAATTTTGCAATGGATTTGACTTCATATTAGGTCTGCCATCTTGAAATTTTTAATTCTGCCCTACATATCTTTAAAGTGGACAATTTTTATGCACTTTTGGTTGAAAGCAAAGTTATATGCGCACTCTGTCTCTGGGAGAAAAAAAATGTAAAAATGTAAAAATTGAAATTTTTATTTGGTTTTTTTACATAAAAACCGCCATATTTAATTTTGGTATACAAAAAAATTGATTTTTGACTTCAAATTCGAAAAGAGCATATCCAAGACCTAAAGAAAATGTACCTCCGGTACACGGTGGGCTTGAACCAACTTTTATAAAAAAGTCTTGCGAAATGGGATTTTTTTGTGGATTCCAACACTGGAGACCTCCTTGAGTGTTTTGCAACAAAAATTAAAATAATCCATCGCATCGGGCCGTTTTTAAAAAAACCAATTTTTAGTATTTCCAACGTGAACCCTGTTTACAAGTACCTTAGAAAAACATACTAAATCAAATCTAATTTTAATTTCCATGAGTCTTCTATAGTATTTTGGATCTCAGAATCTGAATTTAATGTCAGATTTAAAAAAATCAAAATGGCGGATCCAATATGGCGGCCAAAAAGTTTAAAAATTGTCTAGATTCGCTTGAAATCAATAGTCAGGGGTTTTTGGGGTCGCTGAGTCTGAATCCAGTGTCAGTTTTTAATAGAATTAATTTTTTTTTAAAAAGCAAATAGATAAATATGATTATATAAATAATGACATCAGTTACAATTAAAATTAACATTTATTTACAAATTATAAAATTGTAATAATTAATCAAATGAAACTGTTTTAATTTAACAATATTTCAACAATGAAGACCATTAAATTCACATACTGATCGTAAAAATGCTTTTTGTAATCCACATGTGTTGCATGGACCTTGTGCTTATCCCAAATCGTTTTAAATTCGAAGTGTACTGATTCAAAAGCTTGTATGCTAAATACACCTAGTCCTACTTGATGTTTTTCGCAAAATTCCTTAATGTGTGTAAAAATACAGTGTACCTTGGGTGTTACCGAAATTCCCAAATCTAAATAACTATTTTTAAAATTAATTATATGCCTTGTGAATTCAGGATCCAATGTTTTACTAAAACAAGCTTTGACGACAAGTTTAAAATGACTAAAAGCTTTCACAAATTTCATACATCCCAAAGGGCAAATAATGCGTAAAATATCCAACTTATCTAATAATTTTTTACAGAAGTTTCCGTTAAAGCTTGCACCACTATACGTAACATCTCGCGAAACATTACATGTTTTTGTCCAAGATGTTACTGTTTCCTCGAATTCACGTGACATATGATTAACTAAACCATTTACTACTCCCAATAATAAGTGTAGTTCAGGTGGGGGCATTATGTCAAGAATAGTTTTATCTTGATCAGTCATAAATATTGGCTTGGCAATGCAACACATGTAATTTTTAGCTAAATTTTTTTTTTCTCCAGCACTGACCCATTTATTATAATTCTCAGTTATATTTCCAATTGTTCTTAAAGTAGAAGACCCCTCGAGTTTCCCCTTTGAAACATTGCACCCAGTACATGGATAGTTACTAGCAGAAGACATAATACCTGTCATAATATTGGCTAATTTTATATCAGCCGTAGTGGTTCCATTTACGACATCGACACCTATATCAGACCATAACTGTTTGACGTTTTTCATAATTTTCTTGCACTTTCTCTGCTAAACCCAGTATTATTAGTTTTTTAACACCTGAATCTTGAAAATATTTTGCAGCAGCTCCATCTCGATACTTTTGTCGATGTTTTCCGTCTAAATCCATTTCAGTTTCTACAGACTGAATTGACATGCAGATTTTTAAAGAGCCTCCTCCACCGTCGATACCAAATTTCAAACGGACATTAGATACTTCACGTTTTGCTTTGATGAAGTTTATCAAACCATTTTAATTTCTGCAACACACTACCGCTTGATTGAAATCAGAACTTTTACCACCTTTAGTAACTTTAGTTACTTTACACCTTTAGTAAATTTACATTGCTTCACCTCAAAAAATTGATCCAAACAGTGAGATTCATCAGAAAGTCTTTCTTTTAAATTGGATTCAATAATATTCCTTTTATTCGTGGCAACGCAAATCATAGATGCAATTCCAATTGTTTGATTTTGAGTCAAGCTAAATCTTGTTTGCATTTATTTCATATCACTTGTTGTAATTACTGATGGTTCTTTCAAATTTCCTTGATTCGAAGGCTTCATAATAAGCTTTAAAGGTTTACCATGGTGTTGAGTAAATGATGCTTCTGGTTTATTCACATTGGCCATTTTTTCTTTTAAAGTTGAAGAAACAATCTTATTTTCAGCTCCGGGAGGGGATTCTGATATCAGAGTTTTTAAATTTTCAAGACGGGTTGAAGCATTACATTTGTGTGTTACCTTTAGCGATTATTGAAAGGCAATTATCGTAGCCTTTGATTATAACTCCTTTACTACAATAACCTCGATCAACAATTTTGCCTGAATAAAATATATAATATATATAAAACATATAAAATTTAAAAAATATATTTATACCACGTCATAAAAATAAAAAAAATAAATTAAATTTTTTCGTGCCAATAGGCACATTGAACATTCGCATAGCAATTGCTTCATAGACCTAGTATTAATGCTCTGGCTCTTAAAAAACAATTCGTCTGGGACTTCTAATAATTTTAGTTTAGTCTTCTGTGACTTATATAACTTATTTATGCACGAGCTACAAATTCCATTCGGTAACCACTGATCATGAGCTTTATATTTAAAAATTGTGTTTACTAACGATTCCATTTTTCCATCGGAATTTATTTTTATTATTTTATTAACACCAGAATAACCTTTCTTTTTACAACAAAACAAGCAGATATTACTTCTTTTTTCATCGTGGGTTGCAGCGCGTGCTTCAGACATAGCGGCGTGTAAAAATGTTGATTAACCGTTTTAGTAATAAACATAATTTACATAGAAACGATTTATGGTTACTTTAAACAAGTGAAAATCTAGCGGAACATTCACGTAAATTTTTAAGACTGCGTTATGAAAAATTATTTTTCATAACGCAGTCTTAAAAATGTCGTGATTCGGTTCTCTGTAGATAACCAGAAAGTTACAGATTTAAGAACGATTCACTGTGTGACGTCAGAGTGCAAACAAGTACAGTCCAAGTTGCATGTCTCCCACTTTTCTACTTTTCTTGCACGCACAGTTTGACCAACAGAACAGAGTCGATGTCTTTAGCGTGAGTAGTACAGCTTCAAAACCTAACCTGACCGTATCACTAGCGCGGTGTGTTGACAAGTAAAAAAGTGTGAGACATTCAATTTGGATTGTATTTGTGTACACTTTGACGTGACATACTGAATCGTTCTTCATTCTGCAACTTTCTGGTTATGTATACAGAGAACCAAATCACGCCTTTTATGACTTTGTTATGAAAAGTATCGTTCGTAACTGCGTGAACAAAGCAGTCGTTTTGAAACTCGCGCAATTTTTGCAACTCGTTTCACTCGTTGCAAAAACATTGCTCTCGTTTCAGAAACGACTGCTTGTCACGCATGTTACGAAATATACTATTTGTTATCTACTAACTACAAAAAAAATTTCAAAAAAAAAAATTACCTTTTTGAGAAATTTGCGTTTTTTGTTTTTTCAAAAAATGGCCGCCATTTTGTTAATTTTCAAAATTTTCAAAATTTCCAAAGTTGCTAAGAAAGAGTACCTAAAACATAAGTAAAATCAGAAAATAAAATTAAAAAATATAATTTTTTGAAAAAACTAGAGTCATTTTAAAAAAATTTGTTAGCGTTTTCGTTCAAAAATCACTCTTTGTCCTAAAACTTTAAAATGCTCGTAACTCTGCGAAAAAAAAATTTTTTCAAAACAAAAAAATACGTATCTCATTATTTGCCCTAAAAAAACAATAAAAATCATGTTATTTTTAAAGCAAATTTGTTTTTCAACAGGGAATACCTTTTGCTTGGATCCTAATGGAGAGGGAAACTGGTGACTCATACACTGCTGTATTTGATTTCATTTTCAACAATGAAGCAACGAAGTTAAGACCTTCTAATTTTATGAGTGATTATGAAATTGGCTTCAGAAATGCAGTCGACTCAGTTCTAGGTCGAGAGAACATAATGTTTCATGGCTGTTTTTTTCATTTTGCTCAGGTTAACAATATACATTATTATTTTATGATTTTCTTTTTATCTCACATTTACAGGAAGACAGTTTTCAGAGATTTTTTCAAACCCTCTTTAAAGTGTTGCGCAAAATGTCGACATATTACTTTCTTCTTCAATCTTTAAACTCATATAATAAGAAAAGTATGTAGCTGATCATCATAAACGTATACCTAAACGTATTTGGACAGTACTCTAGGAGTAGCAGGAAGAAAGAATTTGCTAAGACAGTTAACGAAATATATAGGCAGCCATTTATTTACCTGACGCAACCAAATGTATCGCTGCTACTCCTACATTTAAACTTGAAGGAAATCCACCTTAAGGCTTACGTGGGGCAGTTATCAACTTCATTCAGTGAGCAATGTAAAGATTTAAGCAAAATAGAGCATTCAACTTGAATCACATTCTCAAAAAATTAACAAAAAAAATATTTCAAGCTGATGGAACTTGTTAAGGACATGAGGTCGGTTATCTCATCACGCCAGGTTAAAAGGAGCTTTTTTTTAAGGAAAATATCAATTGTTACATCTTAAACAAATAACAGCTACTTTTCCATTTTAATTCTATATTTTTGGAACTTAACTGTAATTTTTTTTTTTACAATTAATAGTAATTTTCAGAAGTCTTTCCATTTTTCTAATTTACGGATGTTTTTTTAATGATAGCTGACAATTGCTTTTGATTATAATTACTAGAAGAGATCGTTTCAACTAACTTCTGGG
The DNA here is from genome assembly GCA_037103525.1 of Ganaspis brasiliensis. Taxonomy (NCBI): domain Eukaryota; kingdom Metazoa; phylum Arthropoda; class Insecta; order Hymenoptera; family Figitidae; genus Ganaspis; species Ganaspis brasiliensis. The sequence continues at coordinate 648,807 of JAZKLR010000307.1, forward strand.
GTTTTAGAAGTTAGTCATAATTTTTCTGCCCAAAATGATAGCATTTTTCAGAATAATTTTCTATTTTTTGACTTGAAGATGTCTTTTGAAGATAGCTGACAGTTGGTCTTAATTTTAATTACTAGGGGAGATCGTTTCACCTAACTTCTAGGGTTTTAGAAATTGCTCATAATTTTTTTGCAAAGAATAATAGCGATTTTTAGAATTATTTTCTATTATTTGACTTCGGGGTGTGTTTTGAGGACAGTTTACACTTTTTTTTAATTTGAATTAGTAGAAGAGACCACTTTACCCAATTTCTGTAATTTTAGAAGATGCTTATAATTTTTTTGTTAAAAAACAAGTAACACTTGTTTTTAATTTAAATTACTAGAAGAGATCGTTTTACCTAACTTCTGGGGTTTTAAAAGAGTCTAAAAGGATAAGATTTAACTGATCAATTTTGGCCACACAAGTAGTAGCGCAATTATTTTTATCACTGGTCACTAATAGTAGTTCATAGTTTTAAATTAATATTTTGACATAACAATTGTTCAAGTTAAAGTATTTAGTCACTTTCTTTTATGATTCAGGGAACAATAATTAGAAAATGTTATACTCACCATTTTTTGCATTTTCTGAATGTGTTATATAAAATGTCTAACAAAATTGAATAGAAATGTGTGTACTGTAGTAAAAATTTATTAAAAAATTACAGCTGAGGATTGAAAATTTTTCATTTAATTCATAATTTAAAACTTGAATAGTCATTTATAGGAATTTGTATTTCTTTTTGAAGAAAGGAATTAATTTATACTTTAATTGACAGACATAATTATATTAAAATTTATTCTTCATTTTTACAGAAGATTTGAATGGTGATGATAACGCTTACAACGAAACAGATTTAGTTGAACCATTGGAAGACGTAGGAGAAAGTAAAAAAGAATTTTACTTTGCAGATGGCAAAGTGAGCTTTGACTAGTTGTTTGTAAAAATCCCATTTTTTAGGATAATTCTACACTTTTTTTTTAAATTTTCTTATATATAAAAAAGTGGTGTTCTTCAGTACCTCTTGTACTTTAAAATCACATTTTAAAATAAGCTCATATAAATGTTAACATATTTGAAAAAAGACGAAAAGAAGAAACGTTTATATTTTTTGGTGACAAAAAATAATAATTACAGCGTCTTTAACATTTCAAAACAGAGGCGAACCTCATATTCATAAATATATTGTTTTCTGAAAACATACTTAAATTTAAAAATTTTGCCATATCTTCAATAACGCCAACAGTGGTACCAAAAGTTGGTAGAAGTATATTAATGTAATGCGTTTTATTATTAGTATAAACATTCTTTTACTTTTAAATAAAATTATTATTTGTGTAAAAATGTGTGAATACATCTTTTTTTGAAAATTAAAACAATAAATGTATGATTTTGCTGAAAGTACCTTTTTGGATGTCCCGATTAATTTTATAAAAACTATTCTGAAATAAATATTGTCAATATTCATAGTTAAAATTTAGCGTTAACTTAGTATTATGAAATAATTAAACCATTTGGTGAAACTAAATTAATAAAAACACTTAAATACTTTTATCTCCGAAGCCTTTTTGTTATGTCTCTAGTACGATTTTTACAACTATATTAAATTTTTTAAAGTTTTCTGGTTTTCTTTTTAATTTTTGAAAATTCGTTTCAGAATCTTGAATGTTTTTCTTATCTTTATTTAAATGTTTAAAATTTTTAGCCTGCAGATTTCTGGATAATAAAAGTCTTTAAACTTTGTCTTCCGTTTAAGGTTGAAATTGCTTCGCGATGTATAATAATATTTAAACATGTTCAAAAAATTCTAAAAAAAATTTTAATACATGTTAAGAAAAAAAAAATATCATAAATATTGTGTTTTGGTTAATTGTCGCTCGTTCAGTAAATACAATTTAAACTCTTAACTCTTCGAAATTAATTTTGCGAACTATATCAGTTATTCAGATAAATATTATTCTGAATAACTGTACAAAAGGAATTTCGAAAAGTCTAAAAAAAATTTAGTTTTAAAATGTAAATAAAAAAGTGTCACTCTCAGCAGAATCACCCAAATATTTCTTTCCATTTCCAGTAAAAATTATATCTTTTAACCAAAATTTGGAATTTTAGGATTTCTCAAGTTCCATTATTAAAAACGTTAGTGTGTCTGCTCGTCTCTTCCTGGCAATCCTGGAAATCCATTAAGCATCCTGCAATTTTTAAAACATGTGATCCTGGTAAGTCCTGGAGATTAAACTTTTTTTCCTTAATTTACAAAATTTATTGCTTTTTTTTTAAGTAATAATATTAATAATTAATATTTTTCAATGCTTTTAATTATTTTCAAATGATGTTAATGTGAACTTGTATAATTAATTCAATTTCTATTTAATTGTCTTCTTTTTTACTAATTGAAATGATAAAATTGAATTACTATTTATTAAATATTAATAAATTTATTTAAAAAACAATATTATTTACATAAAATTCATCAACTTGCAATAATAAAAGTAAAAAAATTACATTTCAATATTTTATAAATAAACTTTAGAATATGCATTATCCATTATTATTATTATAAATTATACTTTCATTTACCAAATTCAGTTGCACAACAAAAATTAAAAATTGTTTCCATTATCAATATCATTTTATTTTATAGTAAAATACACAACTGTGATTTGAGGTTATATTTCATTTATTTTTTAAATATTTGTGAAATTTCAAATCCAATTTAATAAATTAAACACTACTTGTTTATTATTAACAACTAAATGTTTTTTTAACTTTCAAAAGAATGTTATTAAGAGTTTCTTTTTATTATAAATTATATTTACCTGCAAATAAACTAAACTAGAAGAGAAAATCTAAAATAATCACTACCTTGAAATAAAACAAAAAAACATTAGCAAAAGTGTTTTTATTATAAAACATGTTTATTTTCACATCTGTCATCTTAAAACAATAAAAATTATAATTTAATATTTATATTATTATTACCATTATCATTATCTCCAATTTGTACTATAACAATCTTTAAATAAATTATTTACAATTTATATAATCACTTTAAACACTTTACATACTGCACTCTAAATCAATATAAACAATTCACATAACCTCTTCTGTCAATTTATGATAGAAATTCTTCATGTGCACTGCTGTACAATACAAATTCTATTTTATATAACACGACATTCCCAGCAGTTAGCCCTTATTTCAAAATTTACTATTTTCTAGTAACTTTCCGATAAAATGTACATTCCGATAAAATGTACCGAAGTTTAATTGTCCCCCTACCGATCTACATCGGCAGAGCTACGCTCACATCAGACTCGTACCTGCCACGGTTGGAAACGCCGTGACCGGACTTATCACTCCCAGTGTACTGCCTGTAAGGTGCCGATCGGCTAGTGTCGTTGGTTAGATCGGACAGACAACCGGTCCACCGGGCGTCAAACTTAGATCAAGACTACTTCACACCAACTTAGAAAAACCAAGAAGGCCTATTTTTTTCAGAACCCATGTCGTCCACAGCTGACGAGGATGGTTAGCCCCCATTTAGAATCCGAATTAACAGCATTCGCACAGGACAGCTAGTGCACAGGTTCGAAAAACGGCGGATACCCGAATTAACAGGGTCCCGTTCATTCCCCTGTGCCCAAACTCGCCAGATATCGGGAGTCGATGAGTTCTGGGAAGAGCCGAACAGCTCGTCCAGTGATGGCGTTCAAAGGACAAGCGCCTGGCCGGTCCTAAGCCCCCCCCCACGACAAGGTAACACCACGAGGGGGAATGTCATTTTACTTAAGAATATTATTATCTATTAATCACTAGATTATAAAAGTGTAACCGTTATACACTTAAATCTTAATTTATATAAGGATAAGAAGTAACGTACTGGTAGAGAAAACAATGAGTCATGTCATAAAAAAATAAAGCAATATCGTAATTATATTAATAATTAAAATAATTTACTCTCATATTAAATTAAACTAAGGAAATATTATACATATTGTTATTATTATACTTAATTATGTTTATTAAGTTTATTACTTTACTATAATTAAGGATAATTAGTTTATTACAACATAAATAAACAAAAGAAAACAAAAAATAAGAATACTTATATTTATGTTACATCCCGAGCGAAAGGCTAGATAAAATATTTAATTATTTCTAGTAATTTTGGAGGAAGGTAGGCTGATTTAATATTTATTTTTGTTGTGGGTACGTTGATTTCTATCGATCCTACGGGGGTCGTCTATCTTTGAATCTTATAATTGATTTATCTATATAATTGCCCTTTAATTGAAATGAAATAAAAGGATGGTTGTTGTATGAATATAATTTATTGAACGAATGTTTATTGAATGAAAGTGACAAGATTTTTATTAACAGTTAAAGTACTTACATTGACCTCAGTTTTGAGGGCAGAAACAAATAAATAGTTGTTGACGAACAGTGATTTTTTCTTCTCTTGAAAAAGAACGGTCGATACTTCTCACTGTTATTAGTTCATAATCTCGAAAAAGCACTTACGTCACGTTTGCAATTTTCTCTTTGAGATTTGACTAAATACGACGGTAAATTACAATTTTGCTTTCTTGACCAGCTCACAAGTCTGGCGATGAGATTACCAGCCCGAATTTGGACAACGAGTAAACTATACTGTTCGATCAAGCAAGAGTTACGGTCACAAAATTTATAATAACCGAAGGGCCAAGCTCACGATAACAATTTCGATTCACGCGTCGAAGCACTTGCGAACTATGATTTTGTACCGGAGTAAATGACAATTGAAAATGAAAACGCGCTTGCTTTTATAGGCAAAAATCTACCCTAGTGGGAGAAAATCAGATCATAGTTCACGTATATTCCTAGCTTGATCCTTAGGTCATCCTAGGAATCGAGAAATTCCAAGAGTTTGGCTATCATGGGTATCATATTGTGCGACTGTAAATTTCCTATGAGCACACGAGGCTAGATATCGGTGCTGACGCCTTAGAATATTCTCAAGTCTACTCGTAGTTCAAAGATTATTTTATTTTAATTTTTATTTTAATTTCTTGTCTCTCGCTAATATCGAGTTCCATAGATGGACTCGATGAGAACAAAAGATGTTCAATTTCCCTTATGATTTTTATAAACTCTATCCATCTATGAGACGCGATAATAGAAATATTATCTAAACGTTTTATAAGTTTGCAGCTGCAATAAAATTCATGAGAAATTATAGAAACAAGATCTGTTTTGCAGCCGATCTATTTTTTAAGAGAAGATGTGCGCGAGAAAGAATGTAAAAGATTCTGCATGTACTGAATCACTTGCTAACTTTAATATTTTATTGTTCTAAGATTCAAGTTCAAATAACGCACATATTCTCTAATTCAAGAAAAGATTTTTGTTACCCGGATGTAACAGTCCTCCCTCCTTAAATTGTTCATCGTCCCGATTGAACCTGACTATATCGCAAAATTTTTGAATTGCAAACGTGAGAAATCGGTAACAAAATTTGTCCACTCATTCCATCCAATTTTTACAAAAATGATAATTGATGTTTATGGAAATAAAACGTCGCATTGATAGGAAGCCTTTATATAATGAAAGTGTTTAATATGGTGTCTAGTGTAATATGTGTGTATGTGTGTTATCAGCGATTCCTCCGGAGCAATGATCTCTATTTTAGTAAGTATGATTTCATCTTCTTCTTGCATTTGTTGTCTTCACAAAATAGGCATCAAATTTCCTTTTGTATGGTAGGGGTAATTATGGAATTCAATTATCCTTTAGTCTGCAATTTGTCACCATGGAAAGCGTTTCATCGACGGCAACCACTGTTGACAGGGATGACTTCTTCTTGGGTAGGTAATTTCATTGTTTAAATTTTATATAAATATATTGTTTTCTTTTATTGTTGTGGTATGAGTTTATCCATTATGCTTCATTTTTCAAAAAGAAACCCTTCACGATGTCCAGTGCGGCAAGAGGACTTCCTTGACAGGGTCATGGCGCTCTCTGTTATTTTACAACAGAATATTCGGGAATGGCAACGACTAGACACCTTTTCTAGGGCTGAAACTGAATTCATGTTTGTAGCTGAAGATGAGCTGGTCAAAATTCAATGTGATACCAGAAGTGTATCGGATGAACTCGCTGCATTAATGACTTCAGTGAGGTTGGTATTCTTGTTAAGAATGTAATTTGTGTCTGCAAATAATGGCTTATAATAGTATTTTGATTTTAGACGTCCGTGTCGTCCCCGATTGTGCTGGTGTGGGAGGTGTAAATATGAGAGGCCAAATTTCCATAAAGGTAAGAATTTTTATTACCAGTCTTCTTCCCTTTTTTTTTTTGTACTTCCAGAAGAATGGATATCCAATTTCTTTTATGTTGCTAAATAGTGACAGTGAAACCCCAGACGATCCACTGATGTGACACTTGTGTAGATGTGTGTGAGACTTCTCTTCGTGAAATAGTATTGTGTGTGTGTATTCGTCCTTCAAGACATGTGAGTAATAGTGTTAAGTTACAAATTTTTTTAATTTTACTTCCTAGTAATGGTCTATTTCTACAATTTTCCAAATTATAAATGTAATACTTAGCAACATAATTTTGTCAACATTCCATAGTTATTTAAAACGTACAATTATTTTCTTTATTTTAATAATGTGAATAGAATTATTTAATGAAATAATGTAATTAATTTTCTGAAACAATATTTTCTAATAGCAAATCAGATTTATCGTTTAAAATATAATTTTGAATGAAAAATAATTTTTTTAATTAACATATTGGTATTAATTTTATTGATTAATTTGTCAGATACCAAAGTGAAAATTCTACTTTGTAATTTTATTATAATTAACCTTGGGATGTGACAAGATGATCATGAATACCTTTTATCTGGAAGTAATAGTAAATAGTTTCGCTTCAAGATACATAACTCTTATCGCTTTAATTGTTGCGTTGGGTCAGTTTCATGATGGCGTCGATCTTCTGTTCTTCCTGTAATTTATTTTTTATCGCATGACATACTTGATGGTGATTCATGCAACTGCGGATGGCTTTATTACGTCGAAACACGTGGCTAGGCGTTTGTTTATATTTCGCTGCATTGATGGTGATATGCATTAAGGTTATTATCCAAGCGATTCAACCCATTTGAATGTTTGTAGTTCTTTGTTGACGGCATTGAGCACTCTTATAACATGCATATATGTATCGAAGGATGATGAGGAAGACAACCACCAACATGATGCGGAATCCAGTTACAATATTGTTTTTAGTTGTAACTACCCAATCCGGAAGCATACTATCCATCTGTGAAATTAATGACATTTTAGTTTTTCTTGAATAGTACTTATGTAATTATTTATTTATTTTTTTTCTTTTGACATTATTCTTATTTAGACAGACGAGAAAGTAAGTATAAAATTTGTTAATATTGTTGTTATTATATTAACATGTGTTTATTTTTTGTTTATTTAATTCTCTTCTCGTCCTTCCAAATGAAAGAATTCAGATATTATATATTCGCGCGCACACATCACACTCTTACGTGCACACATGTATACATGTGTAGACCTATTTTTATTTATTTAATTATGTAATTTGATTATTTTCTTTGAAACAGTGAAATTGTGTGATCAGTGTGCGTACCAATATATAATCTCGTAAAACCATAATCTATTTTGAAATAAAATTTTTTATTAATTATGATAGAGACAAATCTGCAAAAGACTCTTTGTAAAACTTTTATCTGTTTATAGATTATGATTTCATTCTTATTATTTAAAGATTATTAGTTGAAATGATGAGTAGATATATATTTTTATTTTTTATTTTGCTTCAATATATTTACTCATATATTGTGATCATTGTTAGAATAAATTTAAGCATCTCATATTGCATATCTGATAAGATGTATGCACATACACACGTATGAGTATGTGCACACACCGCCAGACTTCTGCTACTATATTGTTATGTTTTTAGACAGAAGTCTCTCCAAATATATCCTAAGTTCCTCCTTTTAAATTAGGTTTAAATTAATAATCCTAATTTGGGATGAGGACAAGTCAATGAGAAGCTAAGACGTTTTGAGAATATATATTTATTATAAAACAAAGTCAGAAATAAGGTTATACATATGTATAAATGTCAATTTATTGGGTCTTACTTTTGGGAAGAAAAAGATAACGATGTAGGCTTCGAGTCGAACTTGCAGTGGTTTATTCGGCGTGAATCTCGAGGTTGATGACTTGATAATGTGCTGCAGAGGTGATAAGACTCCAGACAGATTGGTGGCAGAACTAGACGTTGATTCTTCGTGGCACGCTCTTCAAATTAGAAGATAAAGCGTTGACGGGATGCAAGTCCAAGTAAAACACTGGGTTGAACTGAACCAAACTATTTTATTCACTTAGTTTGAGATGATAAGTTTCTAATCTCTTTTTGTTTATTAATTTATTTATTTTGAATTAATGGCTGAGTTGGTTCGAAAAAGATTTAGTCAAAATCTTAATAATTCGAGTCTAACTAAAACTGGTTCAACACTGGTGTAGCACAAAGTTTACTTCGTTCAATCGGCAAAAATGAGTGTTTGGCAAACTAGGGTAGAAGAATAACTTGACTGACGAAATAAAACTGACTATGACCGATGTGACTCTAAAAAAACTGTGGCTACTAAGACTGAGTCCTCATCATTTTGCCGGTCTTTTTATATCGAACTTTAATTCATCTGCTTCATGTATTTCCTTCGTCTCTGTCCTCCTTGATTCCCGTGGTTCTCTATAGTTTTTGTCTATGTGTGGTGATATATTCCTCTTTTCCACGCCGCTATCCTTGCCGCTTCTCTATGATATGTCTTACGCCTCTTTCCCCTGGGTTCCCGAGGTTCTCTACAGATTCTATGTTTGGTGATGTATCCCTCTTCACCGCTGTGCTTGCCGCTTCTCTATGTAATCGTTATCTTACTTCTTTTAAGCAAGCCCAATTACAATTTAGAATATAATTGTCCTTTAATAAAGTATTGATATACAATCCAATATGAAAGCGTATAATTATTATTATACATTATTATAATAAATATATATATTGTTTATATATATAACGTTACGAACGTAACACCTCCCCTCTCAGTTCGAGCATGAGAGAGAAACGATACATGCTCGAATTTTTAGAAAAATGCTCATTTTGGTAAGGGAAATGTTATGACCGTGTACATTTACCGATTATTTATTACTCATTATATGAGTTTATAGAATTTTGATTTATACTAATGTATGCAATATTTGAATAACACGTATAATAAGAATTACGACATAAGAATTTAATTTTGTGATTATTACATATTTTGCAATAATTGGAAAAATTTGATTTTCATAGTTATTACATATTTCATTATTTAACATAGTTTATAAAAAAAAAATAATTACTGCCATAAAAAAGTTATATTCTTCGTTCATACTTACAAAATTCAATTTTTTTTTTATATAATATTGTTAGTTAACATAGTAATATAAAATTTCCATTCATTCAGTTAAAAAAAAAAAATAATTTGTGAAATTGCTTAATTTTACAAGTATATTTTTATCTATGTAAATTGCAAAATACAGCATTTGTGATTATTATGTATTTTACAGTAATTGGTACAACTTCGAAGAGAATTTCGTTCATACTTAAAAGCTTTGAGTTTAGAATGTAATAAGATAATATTTGTTTTAAAAGCTTTTCATTCATACTGATACATTCAATTGATGATTGTTTGTGACAAACCCTTTTTTTTTTTTATTTTCATTATTTTCGTTAATAATATTGAAAATAAGTATATCTTTTGATATTTACTAATATTTTTTGTTCATTGTTTATCATGTTCAAAGTTAAATGTTCTTTGAATATGTAATTTAAAAAATGTAAATTTAAGCATAGTTTTAAATTTGTTTTTTATTTAAGTTTGAACTTGATATAAAGAACACTACCTGATACATTAGATTTGCGCTTGTAATGTATATTTCAGTTCATTTTATGTCACATTCAAAATTGAAACACTTGTTATATACTTTTGTCATTCATACATTACTTTCTTGCGCTCCTCAAGCTTGTTATAGGGTGAGGAAAAAAATTTGATAACTTGAGAGTGAAAGAAAACCTAATTCTCTCGAGTTTCCGTCGAACCTCGAGTTTTTAGAAATTTTTGATAAGCACCGAATTTTAAAATCAATAAATTAGATAGTATAGATATCTTTATTTCCTTTTTTTTTTTATTTTTTGGTCTTTTTCTCTGAAACTGAGACAATTCGAGTTAGTCTTTAACATGTCTTCTAATATTAGTGACGACTTAGGTTTACTTCTTCAGGATTTGAGGGAAATTGATCCAAGAGGTTTTAATCCTATTCCAATTTCTGATTTATTAGAGCTGGATGGAATTGTAGCTAGTGCAAGTGAAAATGCGGAATTCGGAAATATTTTACAAGAAGGTGATATTGTGGTAAATCCCCCCACAACTAATTTGAGTAGTACTTCTGTTTTTGGAAGATTGTCTCTAGAAATGAAAGATTTAGATCTTTGGGCAAAAAACAATTGCAATGATTTATTTAAGTTTGATTATAATGGTGCGACGTACTTTGGTCTTTCCTGGTGGTCAACTTTACTGTTCAAGGATTTATTAGTATAATTATTTATACTGGAGTTGTCAATTTACGGCAGTAATGGGCCATTTTTCATTGGCGAAGAATACTGCAGATTTAATCGCTATAATATGATAGAAATGGTAAGTTAATAATTATTTTATATAAAAAATAAAAATTATATATATGTATCTGTCAAACGAGAAAAGGAGAGAAAAAAAAAACGAAATTTTGTTTTTAGATTGATCGGGAAATGATTGGTTGGGTGGAAAACAGAAGAGTGGTTTCTCTCGTTCCGTCATTTCGTTTTCAAAAACAAACGATACGTTTTCCTTTTGAGTTTGCTAGAAAATTGTATCAAATTCATCATCAGCATAGCGAATTGATTGAAACGGCCATGCAAACCAAGCAAGAATTTATTTTGTTTAATCGCAAAATATTATTTGCTGGGAATACCATTGTTAGGGTAAATAACTTCATTTATGTACATATATATGTATATATGTATGTGTTTATGAAAGAAAAAATATTTTCATGTGTTTTATTTGTAGGTTTGTTCTTATGACGAATGGTTCTTTCCTTCAGGGGAGAGAATGTCTAAGGAAGACATCAAAATTGAGAGATCTATCTGCGGTGTAAAATTTATATTACCTTTTGAATGGCACATTGGATTTCATTGCACGATAGCAGAGGGGATTGTTAGTTTAAAATCCCACTTATTTAATAGTCCTGATCCGTATCACTTGCCTTTCCAGGCAGGTCCTATCAAATGGACCATTGATGGCGAAATTGTAAAGAGAGTGAGTATGAGGTTATGTTTATGTGTTTCGATGGAAATATGTTTATATTAAAAAGAAAATTTGTTTTTGTTTTTGTTTTTTTTTCAGTCTTTTGGTCCTTGATGAAACATCTTATAGAGAGGAAAAAAAAAAGAGAAGAAGAAAAAAAAACAACAATAATTTTAAAATGACAATAGCGTAATTTTTCTGTGAGTACTTTTTTTTTATAGTGAATTATTTGTACATAAAAATTTTCTACGAAATAATAAATTTTTATTGGAAATTATTGTTTTTTAATTTCTTTATTCTTATATTTTATTGTTGTTCCTAGTTGTTGAAAAACAGAAAGAGAGAAAGAAGAGAAGAGAAAAAAAAAATTTTTTTGAATGAGAAAAAAAAACTTAATTTCACACTCCAGTTTCATTTTGATTTGTTTCTGGTAATTCTATACAGATTTCATTTTTGATATAGTTATTCAGTATTTTCGCACATTTACATAACTTTTTATTTTCTTTATATTTGTTGTAAAAAATAAATATCATAAATAAATTAGATATGATTATTAATAATAAAATGAAAGTTAAATATTCTTCAAGATTTATTTTATTATCATTTATTTTAATTGGTTTTATATTGGTTGTATTTGTTTGGAGGAGAAAAATTGGAATATCAGTCTCATAAAATTGTGAAAGTTTGGTTATGTTAATTTCTGGAATCTGAAATGATAGTTTGTTAAAATTTTGATTTAATTGTTCTAAAGGTAATTGTGATATTTTATCAATTTCAATATGTAAAATTTTATTGTTATATTTTATAGAACAATCTTTCGGTATTTCTAAAATTCCTGAGTTTTTAATAAATGAAGAAAATCGTTGTTTTCCTAAGCAAGATATCTTTATTTCATTTAATTTGTTGGAGGCGTATAACCATGCATTATGCATCGATAAGGGTGTTAATGTCGGATAATTTTTTAAACTAACAAATATGTTACATTTGTATGGAACAGTATTTTGCAAAAAATTAGATTCGCAAGTTGGATTGATTTTTGTATACTGAAATGATGGTGTAATGTTTTCTTCTAGATTTGATTCTAAAAAGTATTTTTCATTATTTTTTGATATGCCAATGTATTTAGAATCTGTTTTGACATAAATTGCAACTGAGTGATGGAAAGTTGGATAAGAAAATATTTTAAAAATTTTATAATCTTCAGTCATTGACTTAGGTAATTTATATATAATGAATAAATTATTTTCTGATCTAAATAATTCAATTTGTAAAAATTTTGAAAAATTGTTTGCTTGGAAAATTTGGTTAATAGGTATTATTGGGTGCCATTGACCGTTGAAAGATGTGATTAGAGTATTTGGAAGAATTTCTAAACTAGTCGTGTAATCATTTATTTCTTTATAAAGATTTGTTATTTGTTCATAATGATTTGAGTTTTTTAAATTTACTAAAGGCTTTTCTACTAAAATTTGTGTAATGTATTTTCCGTCTGCTGTTTTAAGTGTTATATTGTTTGCTGTTCTCCTATTCTCAAGGAAGTTAAAAGTACTAGTGTTTTTTGCTTGTTTTGTTGTAATCTGAATTAGGTTTTCAGTTGTTAAAATAGTTTTTTGAATTTCTCTTGTTTTTGCCTCATATAAAATTTTATGTTTTTCACAGTTAGTGCTCTCAGTACAAGATTTCTGAATTACTTTAAATGATTTGTGAAATTGTTCTATTTTTCTAAATAGATATTTATAATTTACATAGAAAATGTATTCTTTTTTTCCTATTGGGAATTGTAAAACCTTCAAAGGTTCGAAATACAAACCAGGTGATTGAACAAACTGTATATCTTTTGGTTCATATTGTGATGTCGTTGAATTAATTCCTGTTAAAATGACACAGAATAAATAAGTCATTCTAATTTTGAAGTCCATTTCCTAAAACATAGAAGTAGTGTTATTAGTCATGTAAATTATATTTCATGGTAAATGTTATGTTTGCGTTGGCCGCAAAAATGACATTTTTTAAAACTTTTTTTTTTCTTGTGTAGGACAGGATTGGGAAGTTGAAGGGAGATCTTTATGAGCATTAATATTTATTGTATTATATTATACGAGTTTTGATATTGATTTTGATAAGAATTTCTGAATAGATTTTGTGGTGGACTTCTATACTGGTTATGATTTGGATTTTGGTATTGATTTTGCTGTGGAGTTTTATAATAATTTTGATGTTGATTTTGGAATCTATTTAATGGTTGGCTTCGATTCTGATTAATAAATTGATTTTGATTTGAAAAATTTGTTTGTCTTCTAGAATTTAAAAAATTTCCTTTATTTTGATCAATTAATTTATTGAATTGAAAACAATTGACTGCAAAATGTCCCTTCTTACCACATAGTAAACAAGTTATAATTTCATCTTTAGCAACGTTTATTTTTGTTGTTCTAGCGAATTCTTTATTATTTCTAAAAGGATTTTCAGTTTCGATTTTTTGCAAATTTTTTCTTAATTCATTGCGTGATAGTAATTTTTGTTCTACTTCTATCGCTTTATTTATTATACCTTTAAATGTATTTGAAGTCCCTACACGTAATTCTAATTCCGGTCTAAGTCCTCGCGTAAAACAATCAACAATGGTTTCTTCTAGTCCGGTTTTAAATGTTTCATCTACTTTATTTTCGTTATTAATTCTATGCGCATCTAAAATTCTTTCCGCTGCTTCCGCAATTCTCGAACCATAAGATACTACGTTTTCATGTTCCCACATATACATTGCCCCTAACTCTCCTTGTAACTGATATACTAATTTTGCGGGTGCGTAAACTGTTTTTAGTCTTTCTGCTAATTCTTGTACTGTGTTAAAACTATGCCCTAAAATTATTTTCCTTGCTTCGCCTGAAATTCGACCCCGAATTAATTTTACTAAGTTCTTTTCTACGTCCGCATTTTCTGGAAGCATTGATTTTGCTTCTACACAACCCTCAATAAATATCGATAATGATATATTTTTTCCATCGAATAATGGAATTGTTTCTAGAGCGTTGCGTACAGAAACTTGCTGGTTATTCGGTAAAGCCATATTTTCTTGATTAAATGAAATTTGAGAATTATTAGAAGATATGTCGGAATTATGTAAAGATTGATTTTCAAAATTATCGTCAATTTCCTCTATTAAAGTTTTATTTAATTCAGACTGGTTTTCATTAAAGCCAAATTCCTCTAAATTATTTAAATGACTTTCAATTAAAGTTTTTTCTGCCGTAAGTTCTTCGCTATCACTGTTATCACTATTAGAAGTATCGTCACTGTCAAAAAGTTGAGTAGAAATAAACCCTGAATCGAACTCTTTTGTATTTTGTGTGAGGTTTGTATTCGGATTTTGTTTAGAATATCTTGGTGTACTAGTTTGAGGTTTCGGTTTATTATTAGGGATTCCGGAATTTAAGGATGATTCTGGATTTTCTTTTCTTTTTGAACGGGTTAAATGCAATGAATCAGTTTTATTTTCATTTGAAGTAGACATTAAATTTGCATTAACGAATAAATTGTAAAAATTTAAATGATTATGTTGTACAGATTCTACCGTATTTTTAAGAGGACTCGAACCCCTATTTACAAATAAACTTTTAGGATTTACAATTGTAAATGCACCTAGCAAATATAAGGGAAACGAACCCTTCTTTACAAATATACCTTTAATAGTTTAAAATTGAAAATGCTCCAAGCTAATACGGATCATATACAACAAATATTTCTACAATGATATTAAGGATTTTATTTCAAACATATATACTTTTTATTGACACTTTTAATTTAGTTAGCTCATTGACTTTTGAAAAATAAATCATTCAGTAAATTTGAATTTTATTTAAAATTTAATTGATATTTAAAAAAAAAAATTTCATGAATTTTTATTATTGACTTATATATTGTTTCTAAAAAAAAAATTTTTACAAATTTTTTCTCATCGACTTATATTTTATTTCCCGGGCCGATGCACCAAAATTTGGAAGGGCTTCTGTTACGTTTTTAGACAGAAGTCTCTCCAAATATATCCTAAGTTCCTCCTTTTAAATTAGGTTTAAATTAATAATCCTAATTTGGGATGAGGACAAGTCAATGAGAAGCTAAGACGTTTTGAGAATATATATTTATTATAAAACAAAGTCAAAAATAAGGTTATACATATGTATAAATGTCAATTTATTGGGTCTTACTTTTGGGAAGAAAAAGATAACGATGTAGGCTTCGAGTCGAACTTGCAGTGGTTTATTCGGCGTGAATCTCGAGGTTGATGACTTGATAATGTGCTGCAGAGGTGATAAGACTCCAGACAGATTGGTGGCAGAACTAGACGTAGATTCTTCGTGGCACGCTCTTCAAATTAGAAGATAAAGCGTTGACGGGATGCAAGTCCAAGTAAAACACTGGGTTGAACTGAACCAAACTATTTTATTCACTTAGTTTGAGATGATAAGTTTCTAATCTCTTTTTGTTTATTAATTTATTTATTTTGAATTAATGGCTGAGTTGGTTCGAAAAAGATTTAGTCAAAATCTTAATAATTCGAGTATAACTAAAACTGGTTCAACACTGGTGTAGCACAAAGTTTACTTCGTTCAATCGGCAAAAATGAGTGTTTGGCAAACTAGGGTAGACGAATAACTTGACTGACGAAATAAAACTGACTATGACCGATGTGACTCTAAAAAAACTGTGACTACTAAGACTGAGTCCTCATCATTTTGCCGGTCTTTTTATATCGAACTTTAATTCATCTGCTTCATGTATTTCCTTCGTCTCTGTCCTCCTTGATTCCCGTGGTTCTCTATAGTTTTTGTCTATGTGTGGTGATATATTCCTCTTTTCCACGCCGCTATCCTTGCCGCTTCTCTATGATATGTCTTACGCCTCTTTCCCCTGGGTTCCCGAGGTTCTCTACAGATTCTATGTTTGGTGATGTATCCCTCTTCACCGCAGTGCTTGCCGCTTCTCTATGTAATCGTTATCTTACTTCTTTTAAGCAAGCCCAATTACAATTTAGAATATAATTGTCCTTTAATAAAGTATTAATATACAATCCAATATGAAAGCGTATAATTATTATTATACATTATTATAATAAATATATATATTGTTTATATATATAACGTTACGGACGTAACAATATTATGCTTTCATTAAAATTAAGACATGCAATTAATATGTGTTTTAGTAAGGTAAAATAAGTATAATATTGATATAAAATTGATAATAATAATAATATATTATAGAGTCAGACCATGTCAAACGTGACTGCAAATTTATGTAGATTTTTGGAAATTTAAAAACAAATATGAAAATCAGTAGTTCACAACGATACAAAAAAACACTTTTAACCGTTTTTTGATATTTTAATTATTTATATTTTTTATTGTACTAACAAATTTTTGCAACGTTTTCCGAAAAAAGATAATAACTCAAAATTCAATGGCTATAAATTAATGCTGATTTTTTTGGTAATTAAGGAATATATGCTCTTTTAAATGTATATAATTATAAAAATAAATTTCAAAAAATACTATATTTTTAATAACAATTTTATAAACAATTTGAAATATTTATAGGTTCTAGAGCAAGAATTATAATTTAACTTATGGGATATTGAACTGTGTTCCCTTAACTTTATATTTCTAAAAAAAAAATTTGTATTTCCAATAATAAGCGTAGATATTGAATTTTTTGTTACGCCGCGCCGTGCACCGGCCGTTAAATTCGTGCGTCGATCAGCGTCAGCGCCGCGAATCGCTTGGGCGACGACGGGATGGTTGAGTGTCGATATATTTTTTAAGTGATATGAGCTTTAAGTAAAGCATAATAAATTAATTCTTTATAAAACTAATAATCAGTGGCGGATCCAGACAACGTTTTTGGAGGGGGTATTGCATAAGAGAGAAAGAGATAGCACTATATTGCTATCTCTCTTACTCTCATTGTTAAATATGAGGCTTTTGGGGGGAGGCCAAGCACCCGTGGCCCCCCCCCCTGGATCCGCCAATGCTAATAATTTATAATTGCGATTTTTATGCAGCGGATTTAGAGTTGTATGTAAGTTAATGTTGTCAGGAATTATTTGGATTAAAACTGATTTTTTTACATTTTTAATATAATTTTTTGAAATTATGTAAACACCAACTATTTTTTTTTTAATCACAAATTAAACATACATTTTAAACCATAAACACAACACAATTAAACATTGCATAAGAATTACAATTTTATAAAATCAATTTAAAAAAATGGACGACAGTTACTTCTTTAAGCAATGATTTGAGTCACAACACAAGTATCTTTTGAGAATACTTTACACTTAATCGGCGTCGCATTTAACATCGAAAATTGATGATATTTACGCGTATCTTTTATTGCGACAGCTTTTTTAAAACGATTCTGCTTTTTTTTATCATGTCGATCGTGTTCTGCTGGAGAGCAAAAATCAAAATCTATGTTTTTGAAGAAACCTTTGGCCTATTCAAAAAATTTTTGGGGATTGTTGATCGCATCTCCTTCAGATCGCTGCAAACTGGCACGATAAGCATGCCTTTTCATCGTACTGCCAATCCCATCACATGCCCCCTTTCCGTGAGAGGAAGCGAAAAAGTTCCACTCTGCACTAATTTTGAAATCTTTTTCATGATTGGCCAAATTTAAAATGTTAAATTTATTTTTGTACTGCGAGGTACAAAAAAAGTACTTAAAAATTTTTCTTATTTTTCGGATGGAGCAGCCTCGAAGTACAAAAATAAATTTAACTTTTTAAATTTGGCCAATCATGAAAAGGATTTCAAAATTAGTGCAGAGTGGAATTTTTTCGCTTCCTCTCACGGAAAGGGGACATGTGATGTGATTGGCGGTACTGTGTAAAGGCATGCATATCGTGCCAGTTTGCAGCGTTCTGAAGAAGATGCGATCAACAATCCCCAAAAATTTTTTGAATTGGCCAAAGATTTCTTCAAAAACATAGATTTTGATTTTTGCTCTCCAGCAGAACGCGATCGACATGATAAAAAAAAGCAGAATCTTTTTAAAAAAGCTGTCGCAATAAAAGATACGCGTAAATATCATCAATTTTCGATGTTAAATGCGACGCCGATTAAGTGTAAAGTATTCTCAAAAGATACTTGTGATGTGACTCAAATCATTGCTTAAAGAAGTAACTGTCGTCCATTTTTTTAAATTGATTTTATAAAATTGTAATTCTTATGCAATGTTTAATTGTGTTGTGTTTATGGTTTTAAATGTATGTTTAATTTGTAATTAAAAAAAAAATAGTTGGTGTTTACATAATTTCAAAAAATTATATTAAAAATGTAAAAAAATCACTTTTAATCCAAATAATTCCTGACAATATTAACTTACATACAACTCTAAATCCGCTGCATAAAAATCGCAATTATAAATTATTAGCATTGGCGGATCCAGGGGGGGGGGGCCACGGGTGCTTGGCCCCCCCTAAAAGCCTCATATTTAACAATGAGAGTGAGAGAGATAGCAATATAGTGCTATCTCTTTCTCTCTCATGCAATACCCCCTCCAAAAAACGTTGTCTGGATCCGCCACTGATTATTAGTTTTATAAAGAATTAATTTATTATGCTTTACTTAAAGCTCATATCACTTAAAAAATATATCGACACTCAACCATCCCGTCGTCGCCCAAGCGATTCGCGGCGCTGACGCTGATCGACGCACGAATTTAACGGCCGGTGCACGGCGCGGCGTAACAAAAAATCAATATCTACGCTTATTATTGGAAATACAAATTTTTTTTTTAGAAATATAAAGGTAAGGGAACACAGTTCAATATCCCATAAGTTAAATTATAATTCTCGCTCTAGAACCTATAAATATTTCAAATTGTTTATAAAATTGTTATTAAAAATATAGTATTTTTTAAAATTTATTTTCATAATTATATACATTTAAAAGAGCATATATTTCTTAATTACCAAAAAAATCTGCATTAATTTATAGCCATTGAATTTTGAGTTATTATCTTTTTTCGGAAAACGTTGCAAAAATTTGTTAGTACAATAAAAAATATAAATAATTAAAATATCAAAAAACGGTTAAAAGTGTTTTTTTGTATCGTTGTGAACTACTGATTTTCATATTTGTTTTTAAATTTCCAAAAATCTACATAAATTTGCAGTCACGTTTGACATGGTCTGACTCTATAATAATCTTCTTGAAGAAATATAATTCGAAGTAATAAAATTTAAAATGGTAAATAATAATGTAAAATTACTTGCAATTACAAATAGTTAATTAACTCTAGGCATGCAATTACTTTCAAAAGCGTAAATAATTAATATTAATATGATAATATGATATTACCACATGACTCATTGTATGTATGATAATTTTTGTTTAAGTATATATGTTGAAGTATGTAATAAATTCGATAAAATAAATCTTATTAATTTAAAGAATAGCACAGTGTAACAGATATAGTAATGCAAAACACTAAGTCTACTTATTTAAATGATTAAGATATTGTATTTAGATTTTACTGTAATAATATGGATAATAACGATAACTAATATAAAAATGTCAAAATTATAAAGATTAGTGATACATAATAAAATGGTAATAATAGGGAATTATTGATTTGAACATTAATAACTAATATTACCCAGTGATAATATTCGTTACTAATATTTGAGATTAATAATAACTAAAACTAAGATAGTCAATGAATAAAATTGTATGTGAATAACGTTGATGTTATTAATTAATATAGTAATGTTTTAAAATATGAATAATAAAGAAAACCGACAATTAGAAATGTATGCAAATAATAAATCAAAATTAAAATAATAATGATAATAGTAATAATAATGAAATGTAAAATACGCATGCAAGATTATATAATAATGCTATAAAATAATCTGTAAAAGTATACAAGCGAAATTCCTGTAATGTTACAAGAACATTACAAGAATTTGCCTGAATATAATGTATTATTAATCGAATCATAGTAAAATCATAAACTTATAGGTTAAGATAGGATCATGTAAATGTAACTGTAATTGATTATATATAATTTTATACATCCACACATACAAGTAAGTATATGTTTATGTATTTACCTATATTAATGCAATAATGTTTAATATTGTAAATATTTGATGTGATTATATTTTCTTAGTTTAAGTGAATACATGATTCCGTTTATATTTATTGTATAATAAGTGCTTTATTTAGTTTTTTAAACGCATGCTATAGTTAGAATATTTAAGCAGAGAAAATAAATGTTTATTTCACGTGGAATAGAATGTTATAGATTATTAATTAAGTAATTTTTGTCATCTGATATAGTGATTATCATATGTTAGTTGATTATATTTGTATAATAATTGTAATAAAAGTCCAAAGAATTAATTACTACTATCGGATTATAATGATAGTATTTTACTTTAAGAAAAACTGGATTATTTTTTTATATAGTTTATAATATAAAATAAAATAGATGGCAACACGCATTGTATTAAACCGAGTCTAATCAATCATTATCTGGAACTTACAAATTAGAATGCGAACATGACACTAGTAATTGGATTCATTAAAATATTATATCATAATGTATATATTTAGTAAATAGCAAAATTGATTATAGTGAAAGCATTTTTTTTTTGTTTTTATTATTTTTCTTGATTATATTAAGTATTGTAGTATTTTATAATATAAGATAATGTAAAGCGATCTTTTCCTTTCCTTTTGATTGGAATCATAGGTCTTTATTTATTTAATTGTCAGAAATAGTAATCATAACAATAACATCATATTTTTTATTAAAATGTGATGCTATTATTTCTTTCGTACTTTCATTCACGCAACATGATGCAAATGTTATTTAATAGTCTGATTATATTTTTTGGTTATTTTAGATGTGATTATAATTATTATAAATGAAATAGGATATTTACCGTTAATAAAAGCTCGAACCGAACATATTTGTTGCAAAAAGAATATGAAAATTAAGCGGTTACGGCAAATCATATTATTCTATTTCTAAACTAAAGTTCAATAATAATTTTCGTTTTCAAATATTTCTTCTACATCAATAATCTAGAAGTTCAAACAATCGATTCTAAATTTTTTTTATTTTAAATATTAAATTTTTTTTATTTGAAGTTAAAAGAATAACATTTTATATGAGTTATCTTATTATAACAGGATACTACAATAAATTTTAATTCAAATAGAAAATTGTTATATTAAAATATAATATTTCAATCTTTAAAATTGATTCTAACAATTACAATACAATTTTTTAATATAAAGTTGATAAAATTTTGTTTTAATAAAAGAAAAAATTATTTTGATGTAGAAAAAATTAATATAAAATTTTCTAATTATAGATCAGAAAAAATTATATTTTTTCGTTTATTAATTTGGGAGATAGAGCGAATTCAATTTTTTACTCTTCTTCAGCGGCCACAGAAGAGGAGGACTCGCTTGATTAACCGTAGGTTCCTCTCGGTCGCAGGTGACGCACCGCGCTTCCTCCTTTCTCACCATCCGCATGTGTCAGGCGTCGTAGAGACTGCCACAAGAGAACTTTTTCTCTTCAAGGCGTGCGCGATATACTATATTAAGCGGCACTTGGAGTCGATATATATGAATGATTTTGATACTATAGCTTGATTTTTTGAAGTTGTTCAATATTAGGGATGGATTGTCCTATTGTTTCGGGTATTGTTTATAAAATTATGTTAATTTTAATCATTTTATTTTGAAGGAAAATATAATTTAAAATTTAGTAAAATTAAGAATTTAATTGGAAATTGAAATAAGATAAAATTTTAAAAGATAAAATTTTGTATTCTTATTGAGATTTTCGTATCTTGATGCATTAACACTATAAGCAATATAAATTTTCTATTGAACTATAATAATCAAAGTTATAACAATCGAATCACTACTAAATGGATTTTTTTAAATTATTGTAACTGTAGCTAGTATTATATTCATGCATTTACACATACTTTACGCATATATTCATGCATGGATACAACCAAATACAATAATGTTAGACAGTAAATAAATGTTTGATTATAAATTTTTTTTTTTTTTTAATTAAATTCAGTTTTCTTATTTTCTTAATACTGATTCGATCTTTATACCCTTGATATCAGTTTCTAATGTTTCTATTGTAAATTTTTTGTTTTTTACCGTACCAAAACAGTTATACTTAACGTGTCCTCTCGAGTAGCATAGTTGACATGCATTGTCCCATTTGTATAATTTTAGCCTTAAGATCTTACGAGGGCAGTCCAGGCAGAATACGTATATTTTCTCTGGGTTTTCTTTGGTCCGTTCCTGCTCACTGAAGTAATAGTTGTTTTGCAACTTGGCTAAAACTTTGCGGGCTGCAGAATGCATGCACAATTTTTTTGTAGTGGTTCCATCACCAATTTCTACAAACCTGGTGCCATTTATTTTATCTTTTAACACGCATTTCATATAGAATATTCTGAATTTGTTTTTTGTTTGTTCTTCTCGATCCAAGGTGAACTCTGGCGTGGAAAAATTATACTCCACTGCCAATTCCGTAAGTTGGGCCTTGGCATATTCTAGGCCTTCTATTCTTCCTTTTGGAAGTATACAAGACGGTTGAATTTCCCCATGCAGAGGTGTTGGCTCAATGGTTTCGGCCATTGCTATCCTAAATAAAGAAATAATATTAATTTTATTTTACAAATATGCAAGTTTAAGTTTATCCATGTGTTTTTGAAACAGTTTTCCCTCTGTGTTCTCTAAAATAACGTTGTGTTTGTCTAATATTTTATTAATTTTATAAGGTCCGTGATAGTGACAATCTAGTTTTTTATGCAATTTAACCTCTTTTTGAACATAAACCATATCCCCAACTTTACCTAGAAAAGGTTTTACTTTTTTGTCATAATTTAACTTAGAAAGATATTTTTGCGAAATTAAATTTTCAGCTGCTAAAATCTTTAGTTCATTTAATCTAATTATTAATTCTTGCAAATAAGACCCATATGTTTCTAAATTTTCATTTATTGGGTAGGAATTTGGAGTACGTGCAGGTTTTCCGTAAATTAATTCAAAAGGGGTGAATTTAGTTGCTTGATGTAAAGAAGTATTGTAACTAAACATAGCAAAAGGCAATAGTTTATCCCAATCGTCAAGAGTATCAGCGTAAGATCTAATATAATCCATAAGAACTGCATGGCTCCTCTCAAGAGATCCATTTGATTGCGGTCTATAACCTGATGTCATTACTTGTTTAATTCCAAATATTTTTGTTAATTTTTTTATTAATAGACTTGTAAATGCTGTACGTCGATCTGATAAAATAATTTTTGGAGATCCGAATTGACAAAACAAATTTGTAGCCAATGCATGGGCTATTGTCGTTGCTGTAATATCTGGTATGGGAACAGCAATACAATATTTGGATAAATTATCTTGTATTGTTAAAATGTGGTTATTTCCGTCCGGGGTAGTTGGCAATTTACCGACGGTGTCTATCGATATTTTTTCAAACACATCTAAAGGCGTATCTGTGATTCACATTGGTTCATGCGTTTTTGCTCTTACTAATTTTTGTTCCTGACATATAATGCATTTTCTGACAAATTCTGTAATTTGATTTTTCATTCCTGACCAAAAATATTTTTCTCTTATTCTTCTATATGTTTTGTTTACACCTTTATGACCTCCAAACTTACTATTATGATTTTCAGTTATAATTTGATGCTGCTCTTCTGTTTTTGGAGTAACAATACTGCCATAGCAAACAATTACTTCAATATTATATGGTGGGAAAATTTCAGATAAAAGGTTTAAAAAATTTCCACTTGGTAATGTATCAGTTAAATCACCTTGATTTGAAATTCTAAAAGAATTTATTTTGTCATGCCGTAGTATTGCTAATAAATTTTTAAGGGCAATTTCTAAATTCTCTTTTCTTAATTCGTCATAATAATTTTGTTGTATTATCAACGTATAATTTTTATAGCTTCCTCTAGGAGTTACAATTATTTGACCAATTTTTGGCTTTACATCTTTAATTTTTTGAGAGTCTAATACTCCAATATCTATTAATAATCTACTGATTGGAGTATTAAACTGACAATCAGCTGAGAGAAAATGGACATAATTATTTTTTATATATGTCCAATTTTCTCTAGTAATTTTTAGTTTATGTCGCTGTTCAGTGATATAATATGGTAAAGTTGAAACTTCTATTGTAGATTTATTAGAAGAGGTCGAAATTGGTACATTTTTTGGTGCTGATGAACTTAGTTGTTTAGACAAAGATGAACTGCTACATGATGTCGCATTTAACTGCTTTTGGCGCAATTTAAGCTGTTTATCTTTTTCTAAATATGGAGTTGAAACCGCTTTTGGTTCATCATAGATAAAAGGGTCAGTTTCGGATAGAAATGTTTGCATTTCGATGTTATGATTAAAAACTACACTTTTTCGAGGTCGTAATGTTTTTGTTAATTGGTCGTTTTCTCTTTCTTCTTGTTCTTCCTGTTCTTCTTCTTCGTCTTCTTTATTTTCTTTCTCCTTTTCTTCTTCTTCTTCTTCTTCTTCTTCTTCTTCTTCTTCTTCTTCTTCCTCTAAATCTTGCTTCTTGCTTAGTTCCTGTCGATTCCATTTAATAAATTCTCTTACTCGACGATCAAATTCCGTTTCACTGTCGGGTTCCATTTCTTCTATGTTTTTCAATAATTCTTGATCATCTTCACCTTCAGATATGGCCGTGACTATTCTAGGGATCACCTCCTGATCTTCTGATATTTCATTATCCCACCAATAATCATGTGATTTTAAAGACTGATCGAATTTAAAAAATGAATCTTGTAAGTCTCCTTGCGTCATTCTCTTTTTGGTAATAGAATCTTGGAACTCAGTTGATTGAACAATATCAAGATTTTCGGACAACTTTGGATTATTAAGTTTCATAGATTCCAGAAGTTGTTGATTGATGTTAAAATTTTCTTGAGATGTTTCTTCAAGGGTTTCAACATTTTGTTCATCTGAAGAACTATCTTCGCTATCTGTATGAGGTGGGCTTAGTCTTATAGCATGTTCTATTTCTTTTGGAGGTTTTGACATTTCCTGAAAAAATATATCTTCATTTGGATTTGTAGGAACTTGAGGAGGGGCACTTTTGGGTAAACAAGAATCAAATTGGGCTTTTAAGGGGATTTCTAAACTTGGTAAAACGCTTCTTCGTTTTCTAAGAATAGGAGGAGGCTTCCGCTCCCCTTTTTCTGATTCTTCAGAGCTGCTACTTTCTTTACAATAATTTGGAAGTGGTCGTTTTAGTTGAGATTCCGTTCTTCTTTGTAGCAATCGTTTTCCTATTGTGCTATCATCTACAATTTTTCTCGGATCAGAAATTTGGAATTTTTTCTTTTTAGAAGTTGAAGGTTTCTCCATTTGATTTTTGGTTGTTTTTAATGGTGATTTTCTGGAGCTCGTTACTGTAGGTTTTGTTTTGGAAGTTGATGGTTTTGGATTTAAGCTTAATTTTGAAGGGTTTTTCAAGGGTTTATCTTTAGATTCTGTTAACTTAGAACTTTGTCTAGTTTGCATTTATACTTTAGCTGTTGGAAATTCTTTTTCGTGATAATCTTCATCATCCGTACCTCTTGTTACAGGATTTCTTGATAAGGCATCGGCATTTGTATTTATATTTTCCGGGTTTGTACACAAAAGTATAGTCATAGTCTCTTAATTTTAACCTCCATCTTATTAAGCGCTGTCCTGGCTCTTTTACAGAGTTAATCCATCTTAAGGGTTCATGGTCACTGACTAAAATGAATTTTTGTCCATAAAGGAACGGCCGAAAATGTTTAACTGCATATAAAACAGCTAGACATTCCTTTTCCGTTGTGGTGTAATTTTCTTCTGCAGGTGTCATAACTTGAGAAAAATAAGCGACTGGAAGATCCATGCCTTCCTTTTCCTGACTTAAAACAGCACCTATGGCGTAATCAGAAGCATCTGTTGTGACTCTAAAAGTTTTTTCAAATTCTGGATACTGTAAAATAGGACTAGTGCATAATGCTTGTCTTAAATCTTTAAAACTTTGTTCTTGTTTGTCTCCCCATATAAAAGGAGCTTCCTTTTTTAAAAGATTGGTTAAGGGCTTAGCACGATCGGAAAAATCTTTTATAAATCTACGATAGTATCCTGCTAATCCCAAAAACTGTTTTATATTTCTAGGTGTTTTTGGTCTAGGAAAACAGCTAACAGCTTCTATCTTTTTTGGATCTGGT
The DNA here is from genome assembly GCA_037103525.1 of Ganaspis brasiliensis. Taxonomy (NCBI): domain Eukaryota; kingdom Metazoa; phylum Arthropoda; class Insecta; order Hymenoptera; family Figitidae; genus Ganaspis; species Ganaspis brasiliensis. The sequence continues at coordinate 675,533 of JAZKLR010000307.1, forward strand.
TTCACTCCTTCGCTGCTAATTACGTGACCCAAGTATTGTACCTCCTTAAAAAGAAACTCACATTTATCTGTCTGTATGGAAAGATTTGCATCTCTTAATTTTGAAAATAATCTTCTTAATTTTGTATTATGTTCTTCTAAATCAACTGCAAAAACAACAATATCATCAAGGTATACAAATATCTCGCTTCCTTGAAGTCCTAATAATGTTTGATTCATTAAACGCTGAAAGGTGGCAGGAGAATTTTTTAATCCCATAGGCATTCTTATATATTCATAATGCCCATTTAGAGTTAAAAAAGCCGTTTCTGCACGACCTTCTGGTGCCAATTTAATCTGATGAAATCCACTGGCCAAATCAAATATTGAAAAATAAGTTGCTCCACCTAAATTTTGAAGAATTTCTGAGATACAAGGAAGAGGGTAAGCGTCTCCTACAGTTTTTTCGTTTAACAGTCTAAAATCTATGACAACTCTCCATTTTCTTTTCCCTGTTGAATCTAGTTTTTTGGGAATTATTAATAATGGAGAATCATATGGTGACTGGGAATGCCTTATTACTCCTTCGGATTCCATTTTATTTACCACCTTTTCTACTTCTTCATTTTGGGATGGCGAAAATCTATAAGGGCGTGTATTAATTGGTATATTATCACTTGTATAAATATGGTGTTGTACTAAGGGTGTTACCGTTAATGGTTCACCTGGTAAATGAAAGATGTCTGGATAATCTTTTATTATTTCCAAAATGTGATTTTGTTCTTCTTTATTTAAATGAGAAAGGCGCAAATAATTTATAACTTCTTGATATCTATCGGAAATAGGATAATCACTACCAGAATCTGTTTCTTCACTAGAACCTTCCCCTGGTAAATTAAAATATTCAAAAGGGAGGTACAGTTCTTGAGGAGGTACAGTAATTTCTACATCATTGTTGGTAGTATTTATCACATTTATGTGACAATAACCTTTGGAGTTCGTCACAACTGCTTCTCCCATATATACTCCAGCTTGTGTTTTTATAAAGGGCAAATACCCTTCTTTGATCTTGTCATTTAACACCTTGACCGATATTCACTTGTCTTGTTCTGGATTTAATTTTTAATGTGGTGAGAATTTTCTTCTTTTCAGGTTCTATTTCGATATTAAATTGTAATGATTCATTATCAATAAATGCTACAGGATTTACAGGATTCGAGTGAGTAACCATGCTATTGTGCCAGAACGATATTTGAACCTTTTCTTGGCGTAAATATTCTCGACCCAAAATCCCATCTACTTCCAAATTTAAATGAGGTGAAACAACATGGAATAATACTTCTGCAACTCCTAGTTTTAGTGTTACTGTGCCTAAAGTACGAATTTTTGTTTGTGTTATTCCAGTTATCTCAATGGCATCGTTTTCTGTTACCATTACGTCATCATTTAAAGAACTTAATTTGACAATATTAATATCTGCACCCGTATCTATAAAAAAATAACCCTGTTTATTTTTTATAAAAGGAGAGAAAAATTTCACTACTGGGGATTCACTGTGGTCTCTTGTTTGGCAGATTCTCGTTTCAACAAGAGTCGAACACTCGTTTGACGCTCCGTTTTCTCTTCGCTCGTCGCTGCGTCTAAACGGCGAGCACCGTCGTAGTTTAAATTACTCGATGACCTTGCAGGTATTGGTGATTGACTCCTAGGTGGTGTTTCATGTCCGTTTTTATTAAAATTAAATCGACTAGTATGCGGAAATTGACCATGATTTTGATATTTACTAGTCCTTTCTGACGAATCGCTAAATCTTATTATTCCTGGTGAATATTGTTTTGGAGAAATACTCCTATTTGGCATTGTTGCAAATCTTACTTGCGGACTAGGACTTCGGTCGCGATAATTTGCTTGAGAATATCTATAATCATTATAACCTTGAGAATGAATTTGATGTCTAGTTTCATATTTTATTGCAAATTTAAAAGCTGCATCTAGATTTTCAGGATTTTGAGCTTCTACCATACCGGACACGCTATCAGGTAAACCACGAATAAAAGCTTCTAATGCGCAATCATTTAACGGCGATAACATCTGCCCAGCATTTTGATATTTATCTTCTAAGACGGCCTGAGCACCTGTCACCAAAAGGGTAATTCTATCGTAAAATTCACTAACACTTTCCATTCGATACATCCTAATTGTTGATATTTCATGCAAATACCATGAATAAGTTTTTCTAGGGGCGAAACGTTGTTTTAAGTGTTTAGTTAACGCGTTTATAGTATCAAATTCCTTACCATAAATACTATCTCTAGCTGCACCTTTTAACCTTGATAAAATTGCTTTAATATACTGTTTTTCACAATTTGGGGGTACACTAGCTTCTCCGTTAGTTATGTCTTGTACGAAATCTAGTACAGGCATATTTCTACCATCAAATATTGGTACGTTTATGGTTGCTTGTTGTAGGGCAAAACATTCTGCCATTGAAGTTATCATAGCATCGCTAAGTGTACGATTAATCGTTCCACTGCAATTATTAGAACCTTCTCCGTTGTCAGGCATCTTGTTTGACCGTCTTTTCTTTCTCTTCGGTATGATGTTAAAATAATAGGACCTCTTAAATGCAAATCTTTTGCCTTACATGTAATAGTATAATAGATGATTTCTATTATCTATCTCGAAATTGAATATAAATTCTATTTAAAATTTTACTGAATAGGTAATCTTAGTTCTTTTAATAACGAGTTTCCAATAAAACCAGTAATATCAGAATTTGGAATATTTTCTACAATATTGAATTTAATGTTTTTATTTAATATAGGGATTACTACTACTCCTATTGTTGATATTGAATACCGTTTTATTATGACAATCTTTGAATAGTCGATTTGTGCAAGTGATGATAATTTATCTTTACTGATTAGATTTATGTTAAGAGATGAATCATGCATAAAATCTCCTTTCTTATTTAGTAAACACTCTGCAGTAATAGACAGTATAGTTTTTCTAGCACGCTTTAATATATCTTGTGACCAATGTTTGGGCATAATCCCATATACGAATATAAAAATGGAAGAATCTATTGTGGAAACTGTATTTTTATTAAAATTTGCATTCACATTATTTATTGATCACTAATTATTGTTATTTCTAAAATATGAGCAATATAGTAGTAATAATATCAATTTATTTTGTTTAATCAATAATTAATATTAACAATTAATAACAATAACAATTAATAGTTATTATTATATTCTGTTTTATAATTTTTTCTTCATAAAATTTTTTCTTTTAATTATTAATAATTTTAAATTAAACTTGACTCGAATTGAGATTCTAAATGAGATTCTAAACTGAAATTTGATCCTAATACTCCTGATAATTCAGAGTTACTATCATGCGAAATCACTTGGAATTTTACTAGCTTATCGCCTAATTGGATATTGACTTCACCACAAGTGACAATAGTTGCATTTCTAAGAATCTACACTTCAGATTGGTTTATGTTCACAGAGGAAGCTAATTCACCTTTCCTTATCAAATTAATTGGTAAACTAGGATCTAGAATAAAACTTCCTTCTAGATGTTTCAATTGCTGTGACACAACGTAAAAAAATGAATACGCATATCTTCGTCTTTCCAAGAATGAAAAATATGAAGACATGTGTTTTGTTATATATTTTGTAAAAATTTTAATCGAATTAAAGGCAATTATTTAAATAATCATAAACTTTGGAAAGGTGATTGGTTATTACAAGTTTAATAAAACCATCAATTTTGTTAAAATATCAATTTATATAAATTTTCAAGAAAATAATGGCAATACATAAATTTATAAAATCTTTTTAATTATTCATATTTTTTATTTTGTTTATCTAACACATTTTGGGCTTTATTTAATAAAATTTCGAAAAAATTTGAAAATTCTTCATTTGAATTAAGAGTTTTAAAATCTAATCGATCAAAAGCAGCTATGTTTCTAGAACTAATTGGTTTTTTAAATTGGTCTATGAATTGATCAGCACTTGAGTTTTGAATTGTTTCGAATCTTCTTAGTGCCTTTGCTCCTCCACGTTTTTTAACTTTCAAAATTTTGACTTCCGAGGGGTCTATCATGTTTTGGTATAACTGTAAAGAAAAACATGGTGGACTTTAGAATTTAATTTAATTTGAAATAAAAGTTATGATTTTTATTCAATAGTATTTAATTCCCAGATTTTATATTTACTCAAATTTCGAAAATATGTAATAATAAATTTAAAATATTTAACTTTCTTCGCGTTTACTATTCAATAAACCCGTTACTATTTTCTACTATTATTTAGTTGATTGTTTAGAATAATTTCGAGAAAATAGAAAACAATAGGTACAATTTAAAACTCTAACTTGCAAAAGTGCCGAACGGCATCTAATGTCAAGGACGAAATACAAATGTGCCGAGCGGCATCAAATTTATTTCGATAGGGTTTAAAATTGCTTATATTGTTCTTACTATTATTAACAATAAAAAGGGTGAAGCATGACAAGAGTGCCGAGCGGCATCTGATGTCAATTGTCGAATTATAATTTGCCGAACGGCATAAGAACAATTCCAGCTTCACAATTAATTATGTTAATAAAATACTTTTTAAGAAATTATACAAACTAAAATCAATTAAATTTTAAAGCAGAAAGAAATACAATCCCACCGCTGCCACCAAAATCAGCTGTTACATCCCGAGCGAAAGGCTAGATAAAATATTTAATTATTTCTAGTAATTTTGGAGGAAGGTAGGCTGATTTAATATTTATTTTTGTTGTGGGTACGTTGATTTCTATCGATCCTACGGGGGTCGTCTATCTTTGAATCTTATAATTGATTTATCTATATAATTGCCCTTTAATTGAAATGAAATAAAAGGATGGTTGTTGTATGAATATAATTTATTGAACGAATGTTTATTGAATGAAAGTGACAAGATTTTTATTAACAGTTAAAGTACTTACATTGACCTCAGTTTTGAGGGCAGAAACAAATAAATAGTTGTTGACGCACAGTAATTTTTTCTTCTCTTGAAAAAGAACGGTCGATACTTCTCACTGTTATTAGTTCATAATCTCGAAAAAGCACTTACGTCACGTTTGCAATTTTCTCTTTGAGATTTGACTAAATACGACGGTAAATTACAATTTTGCTTTCTTGACCAGCTCACAAGTCTGGCGATGAGATTACCAGCCCGAATTTGGACAACGAGTAAACTATACTGTTCGATCAAGCAAGAGTTACGGTCACAAAATTTATAATAACCGAAGGGCCAAGCTCACGATAACAATTTCGATTCACGCGTCGAAGCACTTGCGAACTACGATTTTGTACCGGAGTAAATGACAATTGAAAATGAAAACGCGCTTGCTTTTATAGGCAAAAATCTACCCTAGTGGGAGAAAATCAGATCATAGTTCACGTATATTCCTAGCTTGATCCTTAGGTCATCCTAGGAATCGAGAAATTCCAAGAGTTTGGCTATCATGGGTATCATATTGTGCGACTGTAAATTTCCTATGAGCACACGAGGCTAGATATCGGTGCTGACGCCTTAGAATATTCTCAAGTCTACTCGTAGTTCAAAGATTATTTTATTTTAATTTTTATTTTAATTTCTTGTCTCTCGCTAATATCGAGTTCCATAGATGGACTCGATGAGAACAAAAGATGTTCAATTTCCCTTATGATTTTTATAAACTCCATCCATGTATGAGACGCGATAATAGAAATATTATCTAAACGTTTTATAAGTTTGCAGCTGCAATAAAATTCATGAGAAATTATAGAAACAAGATCTGTTTTGCAGCTAATCTATTTTTTAAGAGAAGATGTGCGCGAGAAAGAATGTAAAAGATTCTGCATGTACTGAATCACTTGCTAACTTTAATATTTTATTGTTCTAAGATTTAAGTTCAAATAACGCACATATTCTCTAATTCAAGAAAAGATTTTTGTTACCCGGATGTAACATTTATATATAAAATAACATTAGTAATAAAAGCTTATAAATAACCAAATTAATCTAGTTACTAAACTAATGTAAAATTACAAACGCATATAAACTTTTAATAACATAATATTAGAGAATTTAGCAAAAACATATCTTAGAATTTAAATTAAATACAATGTTATGAATAATCATTTAATAGCAAAAAAAAAACAAAAAAAAAAACAGTAGAAATAAAAAAATAAATTAATATATATAAATAAATAATTATGAATTAGTTAATAAACGAATAATTAACCAAAATAAAAAATTAAGTAGAAATACGAAAGAAATGAAGGGAGAGGAATCGGTGGTTGCCTTCTTCTTTCCTGTTTCTAATAAAATTTATACTAAAGAATCCGAGATAAAATCCATATCCAAAACGATTCCCATCATGCATTTTGGCATCCTAAAACCAACAAACCCGTAAACAAGTCTTCTCAAACAAGTCTCTTGTTTGAGATCTCAACAACTGCCAAAGAAGTGAATATAGACTACACTGAAAGAGAAAAATCCTTGTAGTAGATCCTACTACAAACCTTTAGTAGAATGAAAGTATTTAAATTTAGTACAAGGTGTAATTGTTTCAACCATTGTTAAAAGGTTAAAATTACCAATTTCTCTTAGTAAAAACAACTACAGTACATAGTTACTTTGAAATACAAAAATAGTAATATAATTGAGCACATAAAAATGGTAAATGCTACTAAACAAGGTAGTAAAATCAAAATATAATGACTAATAAATATAATATACTTCTAATAATTTAAATGGTAATGATATCAACATTTTCTACATGAAGATACCCTGAATCAATTACTATCTTGAATAGTAAAATCTACCACAAAAAGAAAATTGAATAGATCTTAAAATGACTTTAGTTGCTCTAACTACAACTTGTAAATTTTTGCTTGATTGACGGAAAATTGTATACATTACTAAATTCATAAAGTCAGTTTAGAAAATTCGTTGCAACAACTATTTTATTATTTCATTCAAACATTTAAGTAACACTCAATGAAATAAAAAAATAGTATTGAGAATTAAATAAAATTACTATTTCAATTAGTATACATGCTCTCAAATGTCAAACGTATGTGTCAGTTTAAAACAATTAAAGTCTTAAACACCTGAAACCACCTAATAACCACAATTGATAGAATAACAGCTTATTGTTCTATCGCAATATATAAAAATTACTAAAGTTAAACTATGTTTACAGAAAAGAAATCCAACATAACGGAAATCCCGTTCATTGGATGGATCATCACCGCCAAGGAATATATTTGGACCTTTTTGGAAATTTTATTACTTCTTTTGGCAGCAATAGTAATAAAATACATCTATGGTTGTTACTCAATAATAAGCAAAAGACATCGAAGAAGAAACAACACACCGATGATTTAATGCAACCAATAACATGTCAACGTTCCTCAAGGGCGAGAAAAAAATTTAAAGAGGGAGGGGAGCCGACAAATTTCAAAAATCTCACCAAGAACCAAGCAAACTGACTGACTCAATAGGCTATGTATCACTGTCTTACGAGTGCCGACATTTACTACTACGACAAGATGGCTAGTCTGCTCTGTCTGACTCGATCCTCCATGCATCACTGTCTGACGGAGTGCCGACATCCACTACTGCGACAAGATGGCGGATCCAAAACTCACCGGTACAAAAGGCCTCGACACAACAACGAATTAGCCCCTGACATTTGCAATCAATCTAGCATTGACGAATGTATGTATTTCTAACGTTAAATCAAGATTAATTTAATTTAATTATTAATATCACCACGCTAGGCAAACAACACAATAATAACAATAAAATTAACAATTAGATGATGAAATTGCATAAAATATGTACGTAAATAAAAAGTTAAAATTTGTGTACATGTTCAACATAAAATTTTGTATCAAATGGACACAAAGTTTCGAGTGGACCGTTTAGGACATGTGAAAAGTGTTAAATTTGACACAAGAATTTTACTGTGTAGATATAGAAGGCCGCTTTTGATTATTAGTACTAAGATATAGTTAAAAAAAAATTAATTATGGTTATTATGGTTAATCGGTTGAGACTCTATGGTGAAGTTAGAAGGAAAATTTCCAACTTAGTCAAGCCAAATTTCCTCGATGTCTGTGACGACGGAAATGGTGTTATCAACTACCTAGACACCGAAACTAGAGGATGATTCGGATAAGGCCGTCTCCATCGCTCCAGAATCCCCACTGCGGAGGCTGCAACAAAAACTATAGAAAATTAAGTAAGTATAGCGATAAACTACTTATGATGTAGAGGAAATAGAAGAGGCTGCCGACTCTGCTACCATTTTCATGGTCTCAACATCCCCGCTGTGGAGACTGTAAATGAAAATATTACAACAAATAATTAGTAATGAGTCAGAGCATGTCAAACGTGACTGCAAATTTATGTAGATTTTTGGAAATTTAAAAACAAATATGAAAATCAGTAGTTCACAACGATACAAAAAAACACTTTTAACCGTTTTTTGATATTTTAATTATTTATATTTTTTATTGTACTAACAAATTTTTGCAACGTTTTCCGAAAAAAGATAATAACTCAAAATTCAATGGCTATAAATTAATGCTGATTTTTTTGGTAATTAAGGAATATATGCTCTTTTAAATGTATATAATTATGAAAATAAATTTTAAAAAATACTATATTTTTAATAACAATTTTCTAAACAATTTGAAATATTTATAGGTTCTAGAGCAAGAATTATAATTTAACTTATGGGATATTGTAAAGTGTTCACTTACCTTTATATTTCTAAAAAAAAAAATTTGTATTTCCAATAATAAGCGTAGATATTGAATTTTTTGTTACGCCGCGCCGTGCACCGGCCGTTAAATTCGTGCGTCGATCAGCGTCAGCGCCGCGAATCGCTTGGGAGACGACGGGATGGTTGAGTGTCGATATATTTTTTAAGTGATATGAGCTTTAAGTAAAGCATAATAAATTAATTCTTTATAAAACTAATAATCAGTGGCGGATCCAGACAACGTTTTTGGAGGAGGTATTGCATGAGAGAGAAAGAGATAGCACTATATTGCTATCTCTCTCACTCTCATTGTTAAATATGAGGCTTTTGGGGGGGGGCCAAGCACCCGTGGCACCCCCCCCTGGATCCGCCAATGCTAATAATTTATAATTGCGATTTTTATGCAGCGGATTTAGAGTTGTATGTAAGTTAATGTTGTCAGGAATTATTTGGATTAAAACTGATTTTTTTACATTTTTAATATAATTTTTTGAAATTATGTAAACACCAACTATTTTTTTTTTTAATTACAAATTAAACATACATTTTAAACCATAAACACAACACAATTAAACATTGCATAAGAATTACAATTTTATAAAATCAATTTAAAAAAATGGACGACAGTTACTTCTTTAAGCAATGATTTGAGTCACAACACAAGTATCTTTTGAGAATACTTTACACTTAATCGGCGTCGCATTTAACATCGAAAATTGATGATATTTACGCGTATCTTTTATTGCGACAGCTTTTTTAAAACGATTCTGCTTTTTTTTTATCATGTCGATCGTGTTCTGCTGGAGAGCAAAATTCAAAATCTATGTTTTTGAAGAAACTTTTGGCCTATTCAAAAAAATTTTAGGGATTGTTGATCGCATCTCCTTCAGATCGCTGCAAACTGGCACGATAAGCATGCCTTTTCATCGTACCGCCAATCCCATCACATGCCCCCTTTCCGTGAGAGGAAGCGAAAAAGTTCCACTCTGCACTAATTTTGAAATCTTTTTCATGATTGGCCAAATTTAAAATGTTAAATTTATTTTTGTACTGCGAGGTACAAAAAAAGTACTTAAAAATTTTTCTTATTTTTCGGATGGAGCAGCCTCGAAGTACAAAAAATAATTTAACTTTTTAAATTTGGCCAATCATGAAAAGGATTTCAAAATTAGTGCAGAGTGGAATTTTTTCGCTTCCTCTCACGGAAAGGGGGCATGTGATGTGATTGGCGGTACGGTGTAAAGGCATGCATATCGTGCCAGTTTGCAGCGTTCTGAAGAAGATGCGATCAACAATCCCCATAAAATTTTTGAATAGGCCAAAGATTTCTTCAAAATCATAGATTTTGATTTTTGCTCTCCAGCAGAACACGATCGACAGGATAAAAAAAAGCAGAATCGTTTTAAAAAATCTGTTGCAATAAAAGATACGCGTAAATATCATCAATTTTCGATGTTAAATGCGACGCCGATTAAGTATAAAGTATTCTCAAAAGATACTTGTGTTGTGACTCAAATCATTGCTTTAAGAAGTAACTGTCGTCCATTTTTTTAAATTGATTTTATAAAATTGTAATTCTTATGCAATGTTTAATTGTGTTGTGTTTATGGTTTTAAATGTATGTTTAATTTGTAATTAAAAAAAAAATAGTTGGTGTTTACATAATTTCAAAAAATTATATTAAAAATGTAAAAAGATCACTTTTAATCCAAATAATTCCTGACAACATTAACTTACATACAACTCTAAATCCGCTGCAGAAAAATCGCAATTATAAATTATTAGTTTTATAAACAATTAATTTATTATGCTTTACTTAAAGCTCATATCACTTAAAAAATATATCGACACTCAACCATCCCGTCGTCTCCCAAGCGATTCGCGGCGCTGACGCTGATCGACGCACGAATTTAACGGCCGGTGCACGGCGCGGCGTAACAAAAAATTCAATATCTACGCTTATTATTGGAAATACAAATTTTTTTTTTAGAAATATAAAGGTAAGGGAACACAGTTCAATATCCCATAAGTTAAATTATAATTCTTGCTCTAGAACCTATAAATATTTCAAATTGTTTATAAAATTGTTATTAAAAATATAGTATTTTTCAAATTTATTTTCATAATTATATACATTTAAAAGAGCAGATATTCCTTAATTACCAAAAAAATCAGCATTAATTTATAGCCATTGAATTTTGAGTTATTATCTTTTTTCGGAAAACGTTGCAAAAATTTGTTAGTACAATAAAAAATATAAATAATTAAAATATCAAAAAACGGTTAAAAGTGTTTTTTGTATCGTTGTGAACTACTGATTTTCATATTTGTTTTTAAATTTCCAAAAATCTACATAAATTTGCAGTCACGTTTGACATGGTCTGACTCAATATTAACATCCTTCTATGAAAATAATAATAATAATAATAACCATAAAAAAAGTGAAAGCAGAATAATAATAAGGATACCTTTATATTAATGAAAAATGTGGAC